>CAMZMU010000020.1:61234668-61834668 GCA_947311845.1 Poa pratensis | reverse complement strand
CTTAGCAAACATACATTTAAATCTTGTAGGTTTGGAACTCCTAAACCTTCAAAATTCTTCTTCATACATATACAAGGCCATTTTGCAAGGTGATTTTTCCTATGCCCTTCCTCGTCACTCCACATACAATTGGTCAGCTGAGTGTTTATCAAAGCTAAAGAACATTTTGGAAAACTGAAAAAGGAAAGCATATATATAGGAATACTGGATAAGCATGTCTGGATGAGAATTCTTTTAGCTTCAGTAGATAAAAATTTCCACCTCCAACCTGTCCCCGACTCAATACAGCGGTTGTAGATCCTCTCTACATAGTTTATCAAAATGAATACCATTCTTGGTCTTTTGGCTGAAATCAAGTGGTACGTGTTACACATCATTTTAGCAAATTGGTTACCTTGGGAAGTTAGTGGCGAGAGAGGCAATTACCTTCTGGGCAACAGATTTACAACCAATCAGCGTTTACCTTGGTTACACATCATTACTGCAAAGATGATGTGTTACACATGCACACTAACTTGTTTTAGATAAAAACGAAAACCTAAAACTCATAAGTTCTCACTCCCTTCTTGGCCGGTCCAAGACCCTCTGCACGGGGTACGTGGAGGTCACTATTCTAACATGCAATTAGTATTTTATTCTCGATCATTAATTGTATAATTGGATTTAAAAATTGTTTACTTAAAAAATTTAAGTCAAATGAATTCATAATATTCTAAAGTTCATGAAATAGTACCGCATAAGGCAGCACAGGTAAGTTCAGACTGAAACTTAGCACTGTAATATTATAAGCATCAAATATATTCCATTCAATTTTTTCATCTTAGGTCACTAATTGTATCATTGTTTTTTATAAGGTAATTTCACCATCATAATTTATTCGGATGTCAGACTATTTCATTAGTACTCTGAAGCTAATGAAAGTAGTATGGTATCAGGCAACATGCGTAAGTCCAAATTGAAGCTTAACATTGTATTGTAAGTAAACTCATCAACATATTCCATCCACTCTTATCTTTGATCGCTAATTTTACCATTATATATGTTGTAAGTCAAATTAATTAATACTACTCTGGACTTCATGAAAATAGTACTGCATCAGGCAAAATATGCAAGTCCAGAATGAAACTTAACACGTTATTATAAGTAACTCCTCACTATCTCCGAATGATGTACATTTACAGCCACATGAACAATCTGAACATTCAAACAGAAAAGAGAAAACTGAAACCCATAGAGAGATGCCATTCCAAGCTACAAATCACTCTGGCATCTGTTGACCACAGCACATTCTGACAGTCTTTTATGCCACCATATATATTATGTATACATGGCGGCGAGACTGCCGCATGGCACGAACACATCTGTACTTAGCAACCTATATTTATCGTACAAACCCGTATTGTAATTGCACACTTAACCGAGTAACTTAATTAGGAGAATAAGAAGAAGAAGCTGAAGCTTCGCAGGTGCAGACATGTTGGCTGCTGGCCCTGGGGCTGATCAATCCATCGTTTTCTTCGTCGCAGCCGCTGCTGCTGCGAACCTGGGCTCCTTGTCCTGGAACTTCTGCTCCAGGTACACCTCCATGTAGTCACCAAACGAGAAGCTCGGGTAGTCGGCGCAGGGACCAGAGTCAGAGGCGGCAGGGACCACCGGCGCGATGGTGGCCGCGCGAGCCGGGTTGAGGAAGGAGGCGATGGAGCGGCGGTTGCCGTCGCGGGTGGCCAGGATCCGGTGCCACGCGCTCTTGTACCGGCCATTGCTCATCACCTGCGCTGAAGTTGGTTGCAGTCAGTAATTCTGTTCTAAAACTAGGCCAAAACCGCTTAAAAATATATTTGAATTGCAGTGAGTAAAATTGGTTACAAAGACTTTCAGGATTCAAAACGCAAGTTTTCTGGAGGTAGTTTCTTGGGTTGACTCATAAATATTTTTATAGTAGCTTCTCCAGATCACAAAGCAAGAAGGTAAGGTAAAGCATCATAATTCAACTCTACACGACTACTAATTAAGTGCGGGTTAATTAACGTAAGCACCACAAGTCCAACAAGACCAGCATGATACATACCTCGATCTGGTCGCCGGTGTTGATGACGATGGCACTCTCGACGGGCTGGACGTCGGCCCAGACGCCGTCGCGGAGCACCTGCAGCCCGCCGACGCGGTCGTCCTGGAAGAGCAGGATGAGGCCGCCGGCGTCGGTGTGGGCGCGCAGCCCGTCCACCAGCTCCGGCCGTGGGCACGGTGGGTAGTGGCTCACCTTGGTGCCGTAGAAGGGCTCGAAGTCACCGTCCTTGGAGAAGACCTTGGTGATGTGCCCCTCCTCCAGCCCCAGCAGCTCCTCCATCACGCCCAGCATCTTCTCAGCCAGCTTCTTCAGCTCCCTCCTGTACTCCATCATCGTCTCCCTGCAAGCGAATATAAATGATCCAAAATTACTTTAATAAAAAAGCCAGATGTCAAATAATCTGTTATAAGTAACTAGCGTTTTACTTACTTGAAGGTTGGGGGATGGAGGGCCATGGCATGTCATCCTGAAGGGTGAAGACATCCTCCCAGTCCATGCCTTCCACCTTCCTGGTGGCGAGGCCCTCGCCTTCCTCGTCCACCAGGGCGGCAAGGGCCTTGACAGCGCGGTTTGTCCCGTTGAACCCCTCCTCACGCAGCTTGTAGCAGTCGTTGCATACCTTCTTCACCCTCTCCAGCAGCTCATCAGGGATGCCGGTGTTCACAAGCTACATCGCAACATCCTCTCATCAGTATCACGGAACATTGGCATCCATCACTGAAAGTCATGTCTATGCTTACCTGGAAGAACCCCCACTCCTCGAACCCGGCAGCGATCTCCGCCAGAGCGGCCGCCCTTTCATCGCCATCAAGCCTGGAGAAGTCGATGACAGGGATCGCCATTGCACGTCGCAGGTGTGTTGATCAGGTAGCTTCCAGTTACAATGACTCTGAAACTTGGAAGGTGTGGAAGAAGAAGGGAGGTGTGGTGTTGAAACCGTGAGGCGATGCCCCCTTTTATAACTGCAGCAAGGTAGGTGTCAAATGTTAGTTTATTCACCACAATATTCTTCCCTGTGGGAAAGCCATTGCCCCAATTAAGCGGAGGTTTGAATTGGTTTGCAAGGCAAAGGGCATCGTATCATTCTGGCCGGTGTTTACTTTGGTTCTTGCGATGCGAGTTTTGTTTTTAATTAGCGTGTGATCGATGGAGAATTTGGGTTCTTAGGACTAAATCATATGTGTTGCAGGGTCAATTTAGGGAGTGAGTCAGATGAGATCATAAGAGATCAATTCGCAACAAAAAAAATATCACGAGAGATCATTCATCCTATGCAACTCCAGCTGCTGCAAATCAGTTATAGGACGACGTGTAGGACGGTCGGTCGTTAGCTCGTGGCAACCGATTTTGACTAATTTGGATAGTTCAGTTTTTTTTCTTTCTCAACTGCTAAATGTAGGTCTTGTCTAAAAGCTGATATATGAAAAGAAAATACAAGTGTGAGTTGTGCCAAGATCTTGTATAGAAGTTTATTGAAGACAACATCTCAAGGGCGAATAGCTCAGGTACTACATCTTTTCACGCTATTCACTGGAGAACGACATCGTTCGATGAAATAGCTCAGAGGCGACAGTTGGAACGGCCCAAATAGCGACGGCCCGATACGGCTCTTTAAGCCCTTAAACGGAAGGAAACTGTCAGCTTCAATTTGGATTATGTGAGCTGGGCTGTTAGAACGCGGGACCCACTGTGGGCCAACTGAGACAGGGACCCACCACTTATCCACGTCAACCTTATCCATTTATAAAGAGGCAGAGTGAGCCCCGCTCCCGTGGTCCTGCCCTGCCCCCGACATTACCGTTGCCTCTCTTCCTCTGTTCTTCCGCGCACTTTCTTCTTCCTCTTCTCCGGCAACGGTCCATGGCGGCGGCGGCGAAGGATGTCGAGCTCCGCTTCTGGCTCCCAGAAGTCATGGCCGCGTTATGGAGAAGTCCCGATGACTAGATGCCCGGACTGCCCTCGCCTAGATCCACTTAAGCGCTTGACATGTGTGCGCTCGACGAGGGGCAATGTCGGTCGGGAATTTGTCAAATGCGAGAGCGCCCCGCATCATGGGAAGGATGGGAAGGTAGGGTTTGTCCTGATTTGTCTCGATTTGGCCTGAATTTGATTTTGCACTATGGATTTGGATATTAGTGTTTTCGTTCCCCTTTTCAGGATTTGGCGAAATGCGCCTATTTTGTGTGGATGGACAAGTACATTCGCGATCGAGGGCTTCAAGTTGAATTGCTGCCCCCAATTCAGGGGCCCCCAATCCAGGAGGCTGCCATCTCGTCTGCTGTGGAGGAGGAGATCTCATACAGAGCCGATCGTCCTCCATTGGAGGATGTTTTGGTGAATAGGGAGTTGCAGAAATTGAACAAGCAGTTGAAGAAGCAGTTGAGCCAGCTTGTGGAATTGAAGAAGCAGTCAAACATGATGGCCGGAGCATTTTATGTGTGTATCATTGCCATTTATTTGGTGTATCTTTGTCGTTCGAATTAGAAATTTCGATTTAGGAGTTGAGGATTTCGATTTAGGAGCTGTTTGTCTTATGAACAATGTTATGATTCGACTAAATTAGCTCTGAAATCAGTTAACACGAGGGTGGGGGATCCCAGCTCCGGCTTGTACATATGGTAGGGTAGGGTGGAGATCCCGCCGGCGGTGCCTTGGAGGAGGTGGTGCTGGTGGTGGGTGGTTTGGTGTCGGTGCGGCCTTCTCCGGCGGTGGAGCTCCTCGGGGCTCGTTGTCGTCGCGCTCGACTTGCAGGTGCTCGAGGCCCGGTGCGGTGCTCGAGTTCCTCTGCCTCCCGTCAGATCCGTGGTGGCGGCGGATTCGGCGGCTGGAACTCAGGGCTGGACGGCGTCGGTGGCTTCTGTCTGCGTCGGAAACGAAGATGGCTGCGGCAAGGAGGAGGTGCTGGTGCGAAAGGGCGCTTGCCGTGTTCGTTCAACGGCAGAAGCTCCGCCGCGGCGCGGCGGGCGGCCTATGCGGCGTCTTTCAAGGAAGAAGGTGCCATCGGGCTGTGGCTAGAAGGTGGCTGGTGATCTTCGTCTTCGACGCCGGTGAAGCTGCCGATGTGGGATCTGGTTCTGTATCCCCTGCGTATTGTACTCTGTTTTCTGTATTTGTACTATGTACGGTGTATGTGGTACTCTGTTGAATATACGTGGGCTTTCAAAAAAAAGGTTCAGTTAGCCGTTTCCGAAATAGAAAAACCGAAAAGTTCATGGGCCCGTTGTTGGGCCAAGCCGTCAGTGCTCGCCTAAAATAGGTGCAGGGAAAAAAAGAATTTCATGTTGTTGGGCCCGTTGCTGGACCTGTTGTTGGGCCTAGCCGTTGTTGGACCGAAACAATGGTTTAAATGAAATATTGTTTGTGTTGGCTCAATAAATGACGTGTCAAGTTAAAAGAAATGTCTAATTGGATGTGTACATAGAAGTGGTTTTTTTATAGTTCTATGAATCCATATTGGTCACGGACACTGATGTTAACCCTAAAGTTTGAGTTCATTTGGAGAAGGTTAAAAAATTGCTCGGATTAGAAATGAGGCTGTTTGGGCTACCTTTCGGGCTCTTTTTTAGAACAAGGAAGATTTTGCATGAACTTTCTTTTCACAAACATAACAAGATAAGATAAATAAAATGCAAGTAGCAACCTTACATAGCAACCTTACACGACTAGCACACTTATACCTTGTGCCCTCTTACAACTTACGAACCTTACACGAGAAATAAACTAGCATGGAAATAAACATGGAAATAAGCCCGAAATAAACTAAGAGTTCTCCTTGACTTCTCCTTGACCTTCTCCTGGGCTCCTCCTCCTTGGCTCCTCCTTGGTGGCTCACTCGTCGTCCTCGTCGTTCTCGTAGGGGAGGCCGTGGATGGTGTCGTGGTAGCGGAAGATGTCGGTGAAGTCCGTGAAGATGTTGAACGTCGTGAATGCGATGTACTCGCACCCATACCAAAACGCCTTCCCAAGGAGGTGGAGTGCGTCGAAGCGGTTGGTGAAGGTGACGTAGTAGCCGATGACGAGGTCATGGTCATGGAACTCCTCGAGCCGGTACATGGGCGGCCCGCCAGGAGGGAGGTGGTGGAAGCCGGACGAGAGGAAGAACTCCGCTAAATCCCTTCCGCTCCTCCACCTCGAGAAGGCCCACACGCGCAGCTGGTGATGCTCTACGAGATTGGGCGAAGTAGAGCGGTGCTCCCGCACGAGGTTGGGGAGGCGGTAGGTCGGGGCGCTGTACTCCATGGTTGCTAGGGGCGGGGCGGCTGCTTGTTTGAGAGAAGAGGGTTGGAGGAAGATGGGATGCGGTGTGCGACTTGGAGAAGAATTGGGTGCTATTTTATAGCGGATAGTGATCTTGTTTAATACGATGGTGGGGAGGTGAAGTGTAAAAATCGGTTTAATGTGATGGTTGGGAGACACGCGCAGCTGGTCAATTCAGTTCTGGTCTGCGTGCACATTGCAAACATGTTGCGCGTCGTCCCGCCGCCGCTGTCAGCGCAAAAGTCGATCCGTCAAAAAAAGAGCAACAATAGCCCTGATACTACGTGGCGTACGCGTTGGAAGCGGCGTGCAGCGCGAAATCGCTCAGCTGAGACGTCTGCATGCACTGCCGTCGAGTGGGGCCCGCTCAGCTGAGACGTCTGCATGCATGCGTCTACGAGGGTCCGCTCAATCCAACGGTCCGACGAGTGCACCGCTTCTCAGCCAATCATGTAGCAGAACCAACCATCCCACGGATCGTGTGTTAGCTCACATATAGAGGGCCAGATCGCACGGCCACAGTGCAGCAAGGTAGCGATCACACGGATGAACGGTCGACGTTGCATCCGAATTTGAAATAATCATAAAATATTCAAAAAAAATGAAAATCCAGTTCACATGGTCTTAGTTTGTCATGTACTAACAGCTCCAACTGATAAACAAGGTCTAGATACATATTAAACAAGAAATGATTCAATATGGTGTGAAATAGGCCGAATTTGAAATAATCATAAAATATTAAAAAAATATCAAAAAAAATGAAAATCCAGTGCACATGGTCTTATTTTGTCATGTACTAACAGCTCCAACTGATAAACAAGGTCTAGATACATATTAAACAAGAAATGCTTCAATATGGTGTGAAATCTCACATTTCAAACTATGAACTCTCATGTGTGAAGAGAGGTGGTTTGGGATTTGCAACATGAAATTTACAAAAAAACTCACCAAAGCTTCATTTTGGATTGACTAAGAAGGATCCAAGCTTGGTTTTTCATTTTCATGTTTCAAACTTGTTCAAATGTTGGTCAAACTTGGGTTTGACCGATTTTGAAATAATCACAAAATATTCAAAAAACATAAAAAAATGAAAATCCAGTGCACATGTTCTTAGTTTGTCATGTACTAACAGCTCCAACTGATAAACAAGGTCTAGATACATATTAAACAAGAAATGCTTCAATATGGTGTGAAATCTCATATCTCAAACTATGAACTCTCATGTGTGAAGAGAGGTGGTTTGGGATTTGCAACATGAAATTTACAAAAAAAAAACTCACCAAAGCTTCATTTTGGATTGACTAAGAAGGATCCAAGCTTGGTTTTTCATTTTCATGTTTAAACTTGTTCAAATGTTGGTCAAACTTGGGTTTGACCGATTTTGAAATAATCACAAAATATTTAAAAACATCAAAAAAATGAAAATCCAGTGCACATGTTCTTAGTTTGTCATGTACTAACAGCTCCAACTGATAAACAAGGTCTAGATACATATTAAACAAGAAATGCTTCAATATGGTGTGAAATCTCACATCTCAAACTATGAACTCTCATGTGTGAAGAGAAGTGGTTCTATGTTTTGAGAAATGACTCCATATTGGTCTAGGGCACTATATTAGTGCAATAGATGTTAACCCTAGAGTTTGAGATCATTTGGAGATGGTCGAAAAAATGACCAGATTAGAAATGGGGCTATTTGGGCTAACCTTTGGGGCTCTTTTGTAGCTCATTTTGGAGAGCCGCTTACTTGTTGGAGATGTTTACCCTAGCAAAAGGGAAGGATTGTTCACAAAACGAGCATAACAACTGAGAAATCAGGGTTGGTTCAAATTGTGAGAAATATTTCACACAATTTTGAATTTGGTTCAAATTCAAATTCAAATTATTACACAAATTTCACGGCTCAAGTTTCATGGCTCAAATTATTACACAAATTTCACGGCTCAAATTATTACACAAATTTCACGGCTCAAGTTTCACGGCTCAAATTATTACACAAATTTCACGGCTCAAGTTTCATCTCAAATTTCACGCTCTCGATTTTCTCTTCTTCGTACCAGGCACACCAGACAAAACCCTCATGCTCTTGGTTTTCTTCGAGTCAGTCATACGAGGCCGAGGCCACACAAGTCGTTCTTCGTCTTCAGATGACACCTCTTCAGATGACAGATTCAGTTCTGGAACAGCTTCAGCTTCAGCTTCATTTTGCACCGCAGCATCAAGAACTGAATCAGATGGCACCACATCATCCAAAACTGAATCAGTTTGCACCACATCATCCAAAACTGAATTAGATGGCACCACATCATTCAGAACTGATTCAGATGGCACACTTCTCTTTCTTCCCTTTTTTGTTGCCCAGAGATTGTCAACAACAATGGGCTCACTTCCAGCCTTTGCTCTGAAAAAATAAAACAGAGTATGAAAACAGAGTAGAATTGCAGTTGAATTTAAATAAATGATCAAATACTTGAACTTACTTTGGTTGTTGTGGACGAGGGTACCGACATTTGGATGATCCAGCTCGGTGACCAAGTACCTGACACTCCTTGCATCTATTTTTGTTACCTTTCTGAGGCCGTTTTGGTTTGTCATCTTTTTTCGCCCTCTTACTACAGCCTCCTTTCTCAAACCAGGCCTTGAATCTGCTCATTTTAGGCCTGCCAGCCTTTCTTTTGGCAAGGGGGGGACACATATCAAAATCAAAAGGCACTTCAGGCCACTGCGACTGATCTGTAAGTGCTGGTATTGGAGCTGCATACGCAGCCTTGAATCTTGCTACTGAATAATACTCATGCAGATAAGGGTGCATGTTTACCCTCGGTTTTCCAGCCAAGAAGAGTATGGCATGCTCACATGGTTTTCCAGTATGTTGCCACTCGAGGCAAGTGCATTCATGCAGTTCAGTGTCAACCACATGCCTTCTTCCAGTCTTGGTATCTCTCACTTCAGCTCCCCACAATGAAGAATTCTCAACTGCCAAATGTGTAAGACTTCTGCTCCTGTTAACCACCTGCTGTACCACTGCTGGAAGCTTATCCCCTTGCAAAGCATCACCTATCTTCTTCTCAATTCCCACATCCGCATGATCATGATCCTGATTTGGTCAACCATGTCATGCACAGGCAAGTCTTTCAACTCTTTCACCTTGTTGTTAAAACTTTCTGCTAGATTGTTGTTGATATGATCACACTTGATGCTGTATTAAATCCTGACCTATACCACAAAAGAGAATGGTATGCTTCCAGCCAGTGCTGAAACTCAGGATCTGATGCAATAACCTTCGCAAGGTGATAAGCATGTGTCTGTTTCGAGTAAGATCTTGCTGCTGGCCACAGTCGCCCAAAATCTTCTCCTCTATGTTTCTTGATCACATTCATCCACATATGCCCGAAGCACTCCCTCTGCTCAGCATGTGGAAATACGGCCTTGACAGCATTTTCTAGCCCTTTACAAGCATCAGTGTGTATAGCCAAAGGTGTCACTGTCCCAATGGATCTTTTCAACTGCATCATGAACCATGTCCATGAAGTCTCTGTCTCTGATTGAAACAGGCCAATAGCAACAGGAAACATCCAGTTGTGTCCATCTAGAGCATTGCATGCTGCCAATTGACCATTCCACTTTCCAGTCAAAAAAGATGAGTCTATGCTCAAATATGGCCGACACCCTGCTTTGAAGCCATCGGTGCAAGGCTTCAAAGCCATAAAAAATTTGGAGAAAAATACCTTGCCATCAGGTGCAACCTCGGTATCTATCTCCACAATACTGCCAGGTGACCTCTTCTCCACCTCTGCCTTGAAACTATACAGCATCCTGAAGGTATTTGCCCAATCACCATATAGTTCTTTCATTGCCTTCTGTTTTGCCTTCCACACTGTGGTATATTTCAGCTTAATAGGGTACTTGGCTTCCATGTCTAATTTCAGTCTCTTTGCAGTAGTGTTTGGTGTTTTGGCTAAAATAGGAGTGATCTTTTGTGCAACCCAGGCCTGTGATGTCATGGTTGAGGGATTCTGTGAACTAGTAATACAAGTATGTTCATTGGGGATTTGATTAATTCTGATTGTACTGCCATCAGGTTGGCGTCTAGCAGAAATGTACCACTTGCAAGGTTGGGCACTGCCATCAAAGCCTTTGCACTTCGCATAAAATTTCTTTGTATCTGTCCACAGAGTCTTGCTGTCAAACTGCTTCTTCACTGCATAAGTCCTGTAACACATCCTAAACTCAGCCATGGTTGGAAAAACTTTCCTACTGCAATTACAGGGTTATCTTTGTCATATACATTTATCATCTCATCATCATTTTCATCATCTACATCATCAGCAGCTTCCTTCATCAACTCTGCATCCACAACTCCAGAACCAGCAGCCGCATTAGCCGCATCCCTCTTCTTCTTCTCCTTGTCTTTATCATCGACTGGAATTCCAAAAAGGTCTGCCATCTCAGTGTCATCCAAGGGTGCAATGACCAAATCAGTAAGCTCTTGCAGTTCTACTGAATTCCAGTCAACAACAGCCGGGCCCGTAACAGCCACCCCATTAGCAGCACCATCACGGGCTGGGTCTTGTGCATCATCTGCTAACACTGTCAATTCGGTTACAATGGGATTATCTGTCTAGTTGCAGCCCACTCATCATCTGCAATCTGCATAGCCAACTTTGATGCCACATATCCTACTCTTGAATCTGATTTCAGATCAACCAGCTCGGCAAGAAGTGTAGCACGTTTCTTTTCAAAGCCCTCTTGTTTATCGATTTCATCAACAACGCTTCGCCATCCTCCATTCTCACATACTCTCCCTTCCAATCTTCGTACCGTAGCAATGCCACTTCTTGCTCTGGACCCCAAGGAATACTCTCCCCTATTTTCTCCACAATATCTCTCACCGCTTTCTCTTCTTGGTTCACTAGTTCTTGTGGATCGATGTCGTAAAATGAAAGCTCCAAACTAACTAATGTGTCGTGATCTATGGTCCTCACGCTACCATCAGCTAGCTTCGCCTGAGATAGCATAAATTTGACAACCAATTCGAAACTTTTTCGGGCATCTCCCCTGTTTTGACAACGAGGCGGGAATGTGACGACTTGAGTTGAATTTGGGGCCAATAGCTCCTATGCGACATGGAAGTGAACGAGCTCAAATCGAAAGCCGAATGAGCACGAGAGTGATGGATTACCTCGAATTTGACTCTGCCGGCTCCGCGGAGCTCGCCATCTACCTCCTTCTTCCGGGCTGCTTGCCCCGCCTCCCGCCGCGAGCAAAAACGGCAGGGAATGTGTCAGATTTGGGGCAGAATTAAGAAGGGAAGGCCACGCGGGTTCGATTTGACTCACCCCAGATGCCGGCGACAACGAATTCGACGCCCAGGAGTGGATAGCTCCGCCGCCGGAGAGGGAGCTAGGGCGCGCACTGTCGGGTTCAGATGGCGCGCTACGGCAAGGTCGGTCTGTGCGGTCGCTCGAACCGGTTGAGTTGACCGGGTACAAGTTAGTGGGTCCCACATCCGCTAAACCTAATTCCACACTCCTTAACTAGCACAAGTAAGTGACACGGCCGTTTCATCACAATGGGTGGGTCGTGGCTATTTTGCTGCTCTCACGCGTCGTACCCTAGCTATTATCTCCAACTATGTCGCATCGCAGCCAATTCCCTGAAAAAACGTAGTACCTGAGCTATTCGCCCCATCTCAAGGACCACTGAATTTTGTTATGTCCTTCACTTGTGTAATAAACTATTTTAAGTTCTGGATCGGGCGACTGGGGTGGCGTCCCCAGTGCCCACACTCTGACCCTCCCTCTGCTTTGGCTCTCCCTTGCAGCCGCCGGGCAAAGCCGGAATCAGTGGGACTCCATTTCCGACCTCAGTCGTAGGATTCTGTGGTGGTCTGGGATGGTGGAGCAGGCGCCTTGTGCGCGTAGCAGTCCTGTGCGGATTGCCATCTTCTTTCCATCAGTTTGTATTTTTACTTCTTGACATGGTATCATATCAAAAGTTCCGAGTTCAAATCTTTATTTTTGTATTTTATGAAAAAGGTGCTATTGACCTGCTTTCACAGTTTAATAAAAGATTCGCTCAACCTATTTGTGACCAATATAGGCTTTCTGAAGTCACACTTGAGATTCTATTCATGTGTATCTTGACTGGTTCTTCATAATGCGTTGTGCCAATGGCGGATACAGATGAAATATCGCTCTTATTTTTCGACAAAGTGAGTTTTATTACTTAAAAAGTTTAAGCATTACACCCGGCCTATGCATAGATAAGATGCACACAGCCGATATCGCTCTTATCATGGCTCTTATCATGATCCATATTATTAATTTTGTTCTAAAAGCGGATTCGGGCCAGAAAGATTGGGGTATTGACGGTGGTCTAAAAACGAATTGTACTCCATATGCAAGCAAGTCTAGAAGTTTAATTAAGCGTGGAAGAAATTTAGCCACTAATATATCGTATGTCGTCTAGCCCATGCTATATACGTAATTTCTATTGTATTAACATTTTTTGATTGGAAAAATATTTATAGTGTTTTGTTATGATGTTTCTATGGTCCAACCGGATGAAAAATTATCTCAGAATACTAGCTACAATTTTCATTGTTCTACTTTGCTCCAAGAGATCGATTGGAGATCGTTACAATCTTCGATTGATTATGAGCTCGCTCGAAACTGGGAGATGGTCGCATTTTGGGGATTAGCGTCGAGACTCCGAAATTGAGTCTGAAAATATCAGTTCTGCTAAGTGCTAAGGATGAAGTCATTGAGAATGTATAAAAGCCCATGTTTTGGTTGTTTGCGAACTATAATGAGTAACAGTATTTTTTTCAAGTGTGAATTCTCAAAGCTGTGTACCCTTGGGAAATTGATAGGCCACTGCTGTGTTTCTGAACATAGATCTTTCGGACCACCAGGGGCTGGCCTGCCTGGGGCAGTGCGATTGACCCTGGAAGGGCATGCCCATGTGATGGCAGGTTAGCTTACAACTGTTGCCGTGTGTCCCCTTATCTTCTAACGCCCCTCGCTGGAGTCGCGGAGTTGACCTTGAGCGCTGCACCATGAAATATTCCATCGCCATTCACTCGTTTGTTGCCGTGGCGGATTAATGTCTTTTGGCAGTTGCACGCATCGATCTCTTCTTCTCCTTCTTCTTCTCTGTGCTTTTACGCCAGTTTCCCGCGTTATCCTGGTAGTGGCAGGCAGATCGCCAAGCTGACACATGCGGTTGCTGTCATGGGTCACGTTAACCTAGAGTTACCGGCCTATCAATCGGCCCTTTTTGTTTATCTTGAGAGTGACAGATGCACACATCATGTG
The DNA here is from genome assembly GCA_947311845.1 of Poa pratensis. Classification (NCBI taxonomy): domain Eukaryota; kingdom Viridiplantae; phylum Streptophyta; class Magnoliopsida; order Poales; family Poaceae; genus Poa; species Poa pratensis. The sequence goes on along the minus strand of CAMZMU010000020.1, from coordinate 61,821,024 downwards.
CATCGTATTTTCAGGTGAAGACATGCCATATTCCCAGACCCCAGTGTATATCCACTATGCATGACACCAAAGGCCTGCTCTAACATGGACGTCTACAAGTTATCTTAATCCGTTGGTTAAACATCGTAGTTTCAGGTCAAATACAGTTTTGTTATCTCAGGCAGGACGTTAACAAGGACGTCTACGTGTGCTATGTGGAATTCTAGATGCGCGCACCAGATACTCCTTGTGGATTTTGGATTGGTATGAGGGAACACCCAGTCATAAACCGGACAGTTAATTTTCTTAATTAATCGGCAGGAGCTCATTGTCCTCTTAACGAGGAACACATACTTTTACTTAGTCCATGTCTGTGCCAAAGTAGCTAGTCGCGTTTCCGCCTTTCCGGTAGTACATTCCGTTACTAAAGCACGATCAAGCACTCGGGACTAAGTCCAGTACCACAGCTTGCTTCCATATGTCCTCCCATCTGTACAGTACTGTATATATAATGTGCCCTGGACAATGTACAATTAGCAAACCGCGACATACTTATGTCTGTAGTCATTAAGGCAACATCAAGATAAACAAACAATCTGTCACAACTCACAATTTGCTGGTTACATATATTTTTCATGCCATATTAACGTCTGGATGACCAATCATGCATGCTTGAACGCGTTGCCGACGTATACGAGCCAGTTGACTTGCTTTAGCTAGTTAACTAATATGATGAATGTTGTACGTCTAGATACATCCGTTTTAGCATTAATTATTACGGAGGGGACAAATGATCGTCTTGAGAGGCGGGGCTGGCCCAACGATAATCTTTGCCCTCTTTGTCGATGTGTTGATGAGACGGCGTGCCATCTTCTACTTCATTGCCGCTTCTCCATCCGCATTTGGAATTCGATTAAGGCTTGGCTTGGTCTTGTGGATTTCGACCCACCTTCGTGGTCCACCATCGACGATGTTGAAGATTGGTGGAAACTACTCCTCCTCCGACACCCCTCGAGGAGGAAAGCCATGGCGTCGCTCATCATGTTAACTTCTTGGGAGCTTTGGAATGAACGTAATGCGAGGACCTTCAACAAGATTAGCACCTTGCCCGCCACCCTCTTCTCTAAAATCAAATTTGAAGCTAAGTCGTGGGTGTTCGCCGGTGCAAAAAAATTGGGTCATCTTTTGCCGGGAGATTAATCGTTTTTGTGTTGTTTTCGATGCCCTCGGGCTGTAATGTTGGAACCCTGTGACCTCTCCTTCTTTATTAATACATAAAGGGCAAATCTTTTGCCTTTCGTTTCAAATTACGGAGGGGATATTATTTTTGGTCAGTTTCATCCATTCGGCAGAAACATAATTGTTGAGGAAAATGACATGGTTTCATTCATGTGTGACTTGTAAAACTAATTATGAATCCCTCGATTCTAGCCTTGCATCTGGGGATTAGGGCATTTGGCCTTGTTTTTCTATGCGCAAGCGCTTGTCAACGTATTTACCCTTTGGATGTTTGGTGAGTTGTATCTCCGAGCCGTCATCACTGATTGAGTTTGTACGCACAGGGCGGCAATAAGGTTTTCAACGTACACACTATAGCTTGCTTAAGAATGACTGTTGATCACTTTAGTTGTTGCTCATGATTTTCAAGCAACCTGCTAAATTGTTTAGTCCGTCTCTTGTTATTGATGTGATAAAGTAGAATGACGGACAGTTTACTCCTTACTAGTTTTGAATTTTGTATTTCTAATTCAAATCTTTATATGGACGGTGCGTGGAGAGAGCAAAATACAAATCCTACTGGAAACAATAAAAGAAGCTGAGATTAAACAGGCTTTCAGTACTTCAAATTGTTCTATTTATATTTACCTCTGACAATGCAATCCTTCTCGTATTAAACTTCAGCTCCTCTTAATCCATATTCCAACGGTGGAGAAACAAATTAAGCATCTCCCGGCAACCTAAGTTTTTGTCCCGGATTTTGGTGGCAGCGCTTAGTACCGTAGCATTTATCGATCTCGCGCTGACTTGCCTTGATTATTCATCCGCTTTTGGATTATACTCTTGTTTTCTTGTTGGCTCCTGATCCAACCACGTAGCTTGCCGGGGAGCACGTCATGCCCTTGACTAGCAACGTGGGTCCTACCGATGCTCCTGGCATTCTCCATTTGGCTGTTCACGCGTCACCTCCGGCCTTTGACTTTACGAGTGTAGAACGTCACCGACTAATCACAAGGGAATGTAATAATTGACCTTTTCTAAAAAGAAAATGCTTTCAGATGCAATCAGCCGTCACAAATCCAACAGTATCAAAAGTAAATAAAATGCGAATTACATATCAAGTTGAGGAATTGTAAAAACGTCTATGGTGGTGGAGGGCCGATCCGCAAATAATGATGTCAACACTTGTATCTCGCTATTCGCTACCTGCAAAAAATTAGTGAATTTCACTTTTACCCCATAATTGTGACCATATATAAAATGTTAAACATGATTTTACCCCATTTTGCATTCTGCGTATTTCGTTAGATTAGACCGGCATCATCGGTCTATGATATCGGTCTAATCTAAAGACTGGAGGGCATAATCGGTGATAATGTCCAGCCTTTTTTCACCCTTTGTTCAATTTTCGTCGTTATTCTCATATTTTTTAGTCACAGTGATCACCTCACACCTTGCCCAACGGAAATAAATGGGAAAAAGAGGTCCAAAGTTTGTAAAATGGGAAATCTAGACGATTTTTCACTGGATGGGATACTTAGTGTCAAAAATGCATAAATAGAGGGTAAAATATGCAATTCACCCAAACAATATTCCCTATTTAATGAGTTAAATGTTGTCTTCAACAAAGAAAGTTAAACGTCCAAAGTTTGACTTAATAGTTTCATATGTTTTTTTTGGACGGAAGGCTCGAACAGAGCCCACCTTTAAATTAGTAAAGCCACCATCGGTAGAGTATATAAACAACAACGTAGGTCTAACAACAAGAAAACACATCATAAGCCGCACACAGTCGGGTAGATAGAACAAAGTCATTAGCCGATGCCCCAACATCAACTACTACGCTAGCCAGAACACACAGGTTGGCAAAAAAGATAGGCATTCTAGTCTTGTCTGACGCTTGCAAGGAGAGCACGGATCCTGCTCATCGTCATCCTCAGTGCCTCGCAATCTTGACTCCTAGCCAGTTGCCTCCAAACCTGCAGAAAAACCATCATTTTGTATAGGCCTTTAGCCGGTTGGGATGGAAATCACCCTTCTATCGTAAACTTGTTTCAGATGTTCCAAAGGGCCCAACATACCGCTACACAACAAGTGAAAATGATGCGCTTTCCTACTTTTTTTTGGTAAAAAAAAGAGGTGCTTTGTTTGCCCAGAGCAGCACTAATCCTTTATAGATATCCGCAAAACAAAAGGGGTTCCATGAGCATTGTAACAGTTCCCTAACTACTCTCGACATGAACCTTGCAAGCGAACATGTGAAGAAGATGTGGTTTGTATCTTCCGTTCCCCACATAAGGCACATCGGCCATTGGAAGGTCCATGCTGATGACGTATGGTGTCATTGGATGGCAGACGTTTCCTAATCAATTGACAAAGGAAGATCTGAAACTTCAGTGGTACATAAATTCTACATATCTCACTGAAGTGTTTCCTAGGGGTACCTTGGAAAAGGGAACGATAAAGTGAGTAGACCAAGAATCTCCCCGAAGGTTCTAGGGCCCACGATATCCAATCAGCTAGATGCGACGATAGCTGGATCTCGCCAATCTCACGCATGAGGTTGTTCCATTCTACACGTTCTCCTGGACCAAGGGCCCGTCGAAGGGGGATATGCCACCCCTCATTTGAGATGCAATGAGCGATAGAGGCATCTGGCATGGACGTCTTGTTGTTTCGTCCCCAAGCGAAATACCGACTTCAGTTTCTGAAGGCATTCCAGAACTGCGAAGGAGATCTCTATCTCTGAGGTATTTGTTCTTGATAATATGAGCCCACAAGCCCGAGTCTCCAGCGCAGATCTTCTAAATCCACTTAACCAAGAGGCATATGTTCATGATTTTCAAGTCCATAATGCCTAATCCCCCCCCCCCCCCCCCCCCAAGGATTTTGTTTTGCGCACCTCGTCCTAGCGCACCCAGTGGTTCGCATTAGCCTCCCAAAAGAATCGGGAGCGGTGCTTGTTCATGGTATGGTGGACCCCGTCTCCCAACATGCACACCCCCATGGCATGTAGAGGTAGGCTAGAAAGGCACACATTCTTGAGTGTGAGCATAGTTGCGGAGGACATGAATTTGCTCATCCAAGGGTCTGACCTTTTGGCAACCTTCCCAATGAGGGGGTTCAATTGCTCGCCAAAAGAGTCCTATCACTAATCGGGAGGCCCAAATAAGTGAATGGGAAGGACCCCAACTTGCAATTGAGTATATTGGCGATCCTTTGACTCACCACGTTATCGCTCCCCAAAACCATGACTTTCACTCTTATGGAGGTTGATACACAGCCCCGACATGTTCTCAAAACATTGTTGCAGGAATTTCAAGATGGCTTTCATATGTTTTTAAGGTAAGTTTCTGGTACGAAGTTAGGGTTTATTCCACAATAACTATGATAAGAAGCTACTTACTCTTACCGAGAACAGAACATCATTAGTCTATTTAACATTTTTACCCTAAAACATGGAAAATTCAAAACCTCCCATATGTTTACGTCATGACACTATCGCTACCGTCCATAGTTTTGAGATTTGTGATGCTTTTGGCTTCCTGACGGTTTTCACATAGAGCTTTCAATTTTATGAAAATCAGCCCACATTTTCACTTAAATATGTTGAGTGCCGATAGTTTTGCATACAAACCCTTCTTTTTGGGGAAATCAATCCACACTCTCCGGAGAGGTTTTATAAATGTTTGATTGAGGTTTCACACAGATTTCAGTTAAAGTTTCACAAGGAATTGACCAAAATTGAAACATATATGAAACTCACATGTCTGTGTTTTCATATTTTGGTTAAGGATAAATCTCAAAAATTAGAGAGAGTAGTAAACGGTGAGTGCTTTTCACATAACATTCTAAACACATTGTATCCTAGCTTTATACAAAGCGATAAACAGATGTTCATTGCTGGAACGAAACCAGTGTAAGAGGTCCCAACTAGGTTAATAACCAACTGGTCGGCAGCAGGAATTGCTGGATGTTACTAATTAACTTGAGATGACGGCAAGCGTGTGCACGCCTTGCTTGTTACCTAACCTACGTAGCTGTAGAACCCATAGCATATTCCCAGTTGCTGCGGCTTTCTAGCTACTCGGTAACTCGTCGACAAAGGTATCTTATGGCGCATGTCGATCGATCAAGGCCGGCAAGTTGCGTAGCTGATGATGCAGCTGATTAATTAACTCTCTCGATTGTATTAATGATCCAGGACCAGGTAGTTAGAGAGACTGATTGGTTTCATTCCTCGAGGTAATTAAACAAGAGTGTGGCAAATGCTCGATCAATCAGGAGCACCTGTAATCCTGTACAGCTTGTCAGATAAATCTTATGATATGGTCCGAGTTCTGAAAATCCTGGTTGGTGTCTAGATTATTCATAGAAATTGGTATAAAATTGGGCGTTTGTTGAGACAGGTAGTCTTAGCTCTGAGGTAGGCATTGCAACCGCTGGCTGATGGCTCCGAAGATCTTGGCAGAAGTACTAGTGTCTCCTCAACCACTGTTCCAGGTTTAAAAAAAGGTTCATAGTTAACCTTTATATAGAAGAGAATTACATATTCCTGTTTGATTCAGTTTGAATAGTTGACCTTCAAAAGGGAAAAGATGAGTGCCATGAATGTGGGGGCAGAGTGTTGTATCTTGCAGAAAGTTGCTCAATTCAGTTTCTTGCTGACCAGAATGGTTCTTCAATGGTTCAGACCCGAGTGCCTATTTACCGGAACCAGGAAAACCTGAACGTCATAGTCTCGTCATTGCAAACCAAAGATATGTAGCATCATTCGTAATTGTCAGGCTTGATAGTAGTCTCATTGTAGCACTTTAAAAAAATATCGAGATATAGCAGTGTGAATTTATTTATTTTCAGACCACAAAATATTCATGCACAATATATCATCCAAGTACATTATTTTCATTTCTTTCCTCTTTGACATTGATATGGATAGAGCCTACACCAAATGCAGAAACACGATGCAGGTATGCTCTGTCTGACTCTTCTGTACGCTTACAAAAATAGCATATATCTTCTGAAAGAAACATTCAAACATGAACTGAACTTCCAGTTTGACTTGTGGCCGAATTAGACAATCACTAGACAGGAAAACGACCAGCCGGTTGACATTAAAGAAGAAGTCGCATGCTCCATGCAGCCTACTAAACTAGACCCCAAGTACAAATTAAAAGTTTCAGAAGATAAGAGCATCAGAATTAATTATCAAAAGGAATGATTCAACCTTGCCTCTTTCGCTGGATCGATGACAGGTAGCCATTTGGCGCTGATTTGTAAAATGCAAGAGATGATTCAGTGGCCCTAATCTGCTGTCCGTCTGACAGATGCCGCGTTGACACGAGGTGACAAATTTATTTGCAGGTTCAGATCGATTGACATCATGCATATAGTCAGAAGGGCATAGCAAGCATCAAGTGGGCCTGACAATTTTAGTGTGATTTTCTACCTGTGGACCGCACGCCAAGTCATCGGCTGTTGACATATGCACTGCTCCTGAAGGTCTGGGGCTGGCAACTACGTCCTCAGTTTAGTTCTTCGATCCGGAAAAATGGGTAAGAAACTCCTTGGTCCTCTCCGCGAAATCTGAATTACCATACGTAAGTAAACGGTAGAATATTGGAACTGAATGTACCAAGTCTGTCAGCAACTGCCCTTGTTAATTAAATTAACCTTGTTTATCTATCTATCAAAGCATGATTACTTTTAAGTCCTAATCTGTCTACATACAGATAAATTCACTCATTAAAGAAGGCATTGATCAGTTCATCCGATCTTGTCATCATTATCTAAAACAAACTTCACCCTTTCATGGTCTGCAAATAAAATCAAGGAGCTAGTGACAGGAAATGAAAATATGTGGCAGGTAGCTACGAGGTAAAATATTGATCCATCGCGGAAGAGGTAATCTGTTATATAAGATATATTATAAGATACTAGGAAGGTGATGGTTTCATGGAGAGCTACATAATCTGTTTTTTTACACCTGGCGTCGATGATTCCATTTTATGTAAACTTTGGTGGTTGTGTGCATATCTCTCGTGCAGAGGCCGGCCGGGAAGCAATAAAATCTATTTCTTCAGTTATCTGACAAAATAAGATATACTCCAGGATGACTTCGCGGGCTTCGCGTGGGCTATTTTGGGATTGAATTAAGCATGCCCTGATAAAATTACTGCTTTGTAAGAAGCTCACTAGCTAGTTTGAGTTTTTTTTTTTTTTAGAAACTGTGGAGCAATAGATTTGCCCCTTATATTAATTAAGAGAGAGTTGGAACAACAACATTAAGATACAACGGATTACTCTCCCGGTAAAATTTCTCGTAGACGTTTCGCCCCCGCAAGGGCCCAAATCTTAGCCTCATTCTTGATCTTTGAAAAAATGGCTTGCGAGGATGTATATTTGTTGCGGAACACCCTAGCATTTCTCTCGTTCCAAATCTCCCACGACGTCAAGAGGACAAGGGAGGCCAAGGCTTTGCGGTTGTGAGCGCCACCTCCGGTCATGTGATGCCACCACTCCTTGAGTGAGAGAGTCGGCCATAAAGCTTGGTCGAAAGTGAGGCCAAGCCAAGTCTTCAAAAGAGCCCAAGTCCTAGTGGTGAAGCGGCAATGGAGGAGGAGGTGGTCGACCGTCTCGGGTGTAGATTTGCAAAGAGGACAAAGGCCACAATTTTGCAAACCTCTACGGGCAAGGCGGTCCGCCGTCCATAGCCGGTTTTGAAGAGCAAGCCACGCAAAGTACTTGGTCTTCGGAGGAGCCCAAACCTTCCACACCAAGCGCTTCATGTCGGAGAATGTAGAGCCATAGAATTGCGCTTGGTAGGCCGACTTGGCGGAGTACTCCCCATTCGCCGTGAGGTTCCACACAATGGAGTCCTCGGTAGAGGCATCCAAGTTGAAGTTTTGCAACATAGCCATAGGTCAACGAATTGGAGCAAGTGTTGCATGGTGAAGGCTTCATCCAATTTTATCTTGTGGATCCAAGCATCATTGGCCAAGGCTTGATTGATGGACCAATTTTTCCTAGAGGAGGCCTCATAACAAGCGGCGCAACCTCCTTAGGCTTTGTCCCATCAAGCCACGGCGCCTCCCAAAAGTGGGTCTTCGCCCCATCCCCAACGGTAATTGTTGTAGAGGCATAGAAGAGGTCCATGTCCTCCGAAGTGCAAGGTGTACCGAAGCGCGCCCAAATTTTATTTGGGTATTTCCAAAGAAGCCATGGCCACCTTAATCGCAATGCCCTCGCAAACTTGTCGGTGTGAAGGATCCCTAGGCCCCCAAAATCGGTGGGGCGGCAAACGGCTTCCCAATTAACCTTGCATTTCCCACCGGAGGCTTTGTCGGTGCCCGCCCAAAAGAAAGGACGATAGATCTTGTTGAGCTTGACAATGAGGGCGGAGGGACAAGCAAGGGTGTCAAGTGGTAGATAGCTTGGGAGGCTAGAACCGACTTGACAAGACGCCCCGGCCGGCCATGGTGAAGAACCTCCCATACCAAGCGGGAACCTTCCCCGCACACTTGTCCACAAGAGGTTGGAAATCGACCAACCGCAATTGCCAAATAGAGAGAGGCAAGCCAAGGTATCTCATGGGGAAGGTAGCCCGCAACACCGGAAGACCATCAAGAATAGCATCAAGGTTGACACCACCGCACCGTATAGGGACAACGGAGCTTTTTTGGAAATTTGTGCAAAGGCCCGTGACGACACCGAAGCCGCGAAGAATCCCGGAGAGATTTTGAATATCTTCCTTGAAAGGCGCCACAAAGATGGCCGCATCGTCCGCATAGAGCGAGGTTCGCAAGACGGTTCCTCTACCCCGAATTTTATGTAGCAACCCAAGAGTGGTGGCCTTCTCAAGAAGTTGTTGGAGCGGGTCAATGGCGAGGACGAAGAGGAGCGGCGAGAGGGGGTCCCCTTGTCTAAGTCCCCGGCCATGGTGGATGGGTAGCCCGGCCACACCATTTAGAAGGATGCGCGAGGTGGAGGTGTACAAGAGAGCGGCCACCCAATCACGGAAACGACTCGGGAAACCCCTCCGTTGTAGAGATCAAGAATAAAATCCCATCTAACCGAATCAAATGCTTTCCGGATGTCCAACTTGAAGAGAAGCGACGGTGTTTTGTTCTTGTGAAGCCTTCTAGCCAAATTCTTGACGTATAGGAAGTTGTCGTGGATGCTCCGTTTCTTTATGAAGGCGCTTTGGGCGTTGGAAACAAGCTCGTTCATGAGAGGCCCAAGGCGAAGCGCAAGGACCTTGGCAATGATTTTCGCAATGGCATGAATGAGGCTTATAGGCCTATAGTCGGTGATCTCCTCGGCACCTTCTTTCTTGGGAAGTAACACCACATTAGCGGAGTTGAGCCAATGCAAGTTGTTTGTGCGAAGGTTGCCAAAGCATCCAACAACCCGCATTACATCAACCTTGATAATCTCCCAACACCTCTTGAAGAAAGCCCCGGTAAAACCGTCCGGGCCGGGAGCCTTGCCACTAGGCATAGCATGGATAGCACTCTTGACCTCCTCCTCCGAAATGGGTGCGGCAAGGTCTCCAAGATCCGGGCTCTCGAAGTGAAGCTCATCCCACTTGAAATCATGTGTTCTCGTTTCCCCCTTCCCAAGGGCCGAAGTGAAATGGTCATGTATAATCTCCTCCTTGTGCTCATGCTCCGTCACCCACCCATTGTTGTGCTTGAGACGGTGCATGAAATTTTTCCGGCGCCTCCAATTCACTTTAAGGTGGAAGAACTTAGTGTTGGCATCCCCCTCTTTGACATTCCGGACGCGAGAGCATTGCTTTTTCCGGGACCTCTCAATGATGGATAGGCTTAGAACCTTGCGCTTGAGGCGAGCGTGAAGCTCGTGCTCCTCAAGAGAGAGTTGCCGGTGCTCTTGAGCCTTATCAAATTGGAGAATCACAAAGAGTACCGCATGAAGGAGGATCTTAGGCTTGGGGAACAAGGACCGGCTCCACTTGGAGAGGCACCCTCCGAGCCTCTTTAGCTTGTTGAACAAAATGTGATAAGGCTCGGTGTGGGAGATTAGAGCATCCCAAGAAGCTTTCACAATATCGTCGAAGCCCGGTATCCGGAGCCAAAAGTCTTCAAACCGGAAGGTCCTCGGCTTGAACGGACCACTATCATCGGCGAGGAGGAGAGGGCAATGGTCGGAGAGAGACGAAGAGAGTGCATGGAGCACATGAGTTCCAAAGCGAATATCCCACTCGGCGTTGCAAAAGACGGCATCAAGCTTGCAAAGGGTCGGATTAAGCCTCCCATTGCTCCAAGTAAACCGGCGGTTTTGAAGGTGGATTTCATTGAGCTCACAAGAGTGTAAGGCGGTGCGGAAACGAGTGATGCGACTCCGGTTGACGTTAGTCTTGTTCTTATCTCTAGCACGGTGAATTTGGTTGAAGTCGCCAAGAACCAACCAACGGATCCCTAGCGGAGGTTTGTGGGAGATGAGCTCGGCGAAGAAGTCGTCTTTTTTGTTGGCGGCCGTCGGCCCGTAGACGGTGGTAATCTTGAAGTCACAGTCGCCGTATATGACGTGAATGAAGGCCGACAAACAAAACTCGGTAGCCACAATATCTGTGACCTGAATGATTGAGTCATCCCAGAGCAACAGAATGCCCCCTCTGGTTCCTGAGGCCGGCCTCTCAGCAAACCCACGCAACCGATTCCCACCAATGAAAAAAGCATCAGACGAAGACACAGCTTGTAATTTGGTTTCTTGCAAACAGACTAGCTGACAAGACGACGAGGCAAGAGTCTCGTTCACAGCAGCTTTACGATCATCATCGTTTAACCCTCTAACATTCCAGCATAGCAAGTTGATAAGGAAATCTAACATTGGAAACTAAACGAACCCAGTACACCAACAGACAAGCAAAGCTAAGTCAGACATCTGAAACAGCAGCAGCATCCATCTCTGCTTCAACGTCCAGCCCATGGGCGCCTCCATGACCGATCAGAGCATCATCGATGGCTTCATCAGCAAGCGTGTCCATCTTGAAGAGCTTCCTGATGGCTTGCATGACCCCTGTCTCAACCTTGTCCTTGAAGAGATCGTGGAACTCCTCCAGCGCAGCGGCGGTAATCACCTGGCCGTCGGAGATGATCCCCAGGCCACGGCACACCATCGCCTCGGCCGCCCCGGCAATCGGGGCCACCTTGTCCTTGGCCTTCTTCTGGTCGGTGATGCGGCGCAGCGAGAAAGCGCCTGTGCGCGTCATGGCCACGCCCGCCAATGTCTTCCTCCTGTTGGTGGGGCGAATCGGCGGAGGCGAGGCCGGCGACGGGAGGAGAGGGCGGGAGCATGGAACAAACAGCGGGTCCGCAGCAGACGGCGATGCCACCGCCACGCGAGAGGGCTCCGGGGTGCGGCGAGGCGACGAGGCGGAGATGAACGGCGGCGTGGAGGTGAGCACTGGAGAGTTGTCGTAGCCGGGCGGACGCGAGAGCGATGAAGATGAAGACAGGCTGGCAGTGGCTGCTGGAGGTGGTCCGGCGCGCAGAGCCTCAGGGCCGGCATGGCCGGCGAGCTGGGGCGAGGTAGCGGGTTGCCGGTGCCTTCGAAGAGCTTGACGATGAAGGCAGCACAGAAGTTGGCGTCGTGGGTGGCGTGAGAGCACCTCTGGAGGCCCGCCTGTCCGAGCGCGGTGAAGCGTGGCGACCCGTGGTGCGGCTGTGGCGCGCAATGGCCAGCTCCTCCTCATCAGAGGACTCGACGTCGGTGAAGGCTCCGTCCGCCGGTGGGAACGCGTGCTGCAGCAGAGGCCTGGCGTCGGCCGCCAGAGCGACCACCAGGGGAGGGTCAGCAACGACCGGCTCGCCGGCCTGCCCGTGCTCGCCTTCTCTGCTCCTGTACCTGTTCCCCGAGCGGTCCCTGTCGCGCTGCTGCTCCTCCCTCCTGTCCTCAGCTCCGCCACGGTTGCGAGATGAGCGGGAGAGGCTACGACGGATGGTGTCGCGCCACCCCCGCGAAGAGTCACGCCCCCGCTTGTCCCGGCCATCGTCGCCGTCCCTGTCATGCTCTCTGTCCCGCCGCCCTTGGCGGTCGTCCTGGGCGCGCTCCACCCTGCCGCGCGGAACACGGTCACCATCCACCTGCCCGTATTGCCATGAGTACCTTAAAGGCGGCGGCTGTGGACCGTCCATGGGGCCGGTCTGGTCCTCCGCGATGTCGAGGTGGACGATGCAGTGCCGCTTCAGTCCCCGGCGGCCACGCTCACGGACGCCAGGAGCAGCACATGGGCCAGGCAGCGTGACTCGGCGCTCCCGCGGCACCAAGCTGGGGTGCTCGACCCACGCCCAAAGGCAGAGCGCCTTGGTGTACTCCTTGGTCTTGCAGCGCGGCTCGATGTAGTCGATGGAGCAGGCGCTCCCGATGGCCTGCTGCGCCGCCACGTCGTTCCAAGCGTAGAGTGGCACCTTCTCTATGCAAAGACGAACATGATACTGCATGTTCACCTGCTCAGCATGGTCCTCGAGCCGCCAAGGACGGACCTGCACGCGTAGCGTGCCGAACGGGAAGTTGTGGCGCGCCACAACGGCGTCCCGGTGGTGAGGATGCATGAAGCGCACCAAGTAGGGCTCGGGGAAGTGCTCGGTGACGCAGAAGTCGTCCGTGTCCGCGGACGCGACGGAAGCTATCGCGCGCACCATGGCGCCCATGGCGTCCCTCGCCGGCGGCCGGTCGAACCACATGTAGGCAGCACAGGTGAGGAGCGTGGTGGCTTCCGCGTTCATCGCGGGCGTGGTGGGGATGACGACGCAGTCCCCGTCCGACCTTGCTTCTGCTCCGCTGCGAGCCATGACGGGCAGCGGTGCGGGCCGAGGTGGAAGGAGTGGAGCCGCAGCAGGCCTGACGAGCTGCCGATAAGCGCGGGGGGCCGGCGAAGCAGTGCTTGGACTTGGGGGCGGCTCTGGAGGGTGGGTGCAGGTGCGGGCTCGATGACCACAGCGGAAGCAGCGCCGACACTTCACCGGGTCTCTGCACTCGCTTGCTCGGTGTGCAAAACGCCCTCTCCCCTTGTATAGGCAGTGGAAGCATCGGCCTGCCAGCCAGGCAGGCGGAGGAGGACGAGGCGCATTGAGGGCGGCCTGCCGCAAAGCCGCGTGAGGCGGAGGATGGGACGGCGGCGCATCCCGACGGCCATGCCCTGCAGCCTCGAGCCTCTCCCTCTGCAGAATTGAAGGCGGAGGCATGGGTGGAGCGGGCCGCTCCGCATTGAAGGCTTCACGCCAGCCCACCCAACCCCCACTCGCATTGAAGGTGCACGCAGCACGCCCAGGTGGCGTCTGCTGCCATGCGCGGGCGGAGGAGCTCGGGCGGCGTCTCCGGGACGACCTCACTGCCCGCCGGCGGAGCTTGCGGAGGAGGGGACGGCAGATCCAGATCCGCTGCAGCAGGGATTACCTTGGGCACGAATCCCTCCGGGATTCTGGATGGAGGAGGCATCACTGAACACGGAGGCGCTGCACTGCATCCTTGCACTGCAGAACTCGACATGCGTGTGCGTGTGTGTGCATGCTTGCGCGGCTCCTGAGCTCGAGCGATCACTTATCTGAAAAATAACAAACAAGTTTCTTGATAAGCTCTGAGTACCAAAAGGCAAATCTCACGCGTAGCAGATTCGTAAAAAAAAAAGGAACAGTCTCACGAGTAGCAGATTGTGGCAACATGCATTTTTTTGTGAGGCTATTTGTAAGATGGGCACAAGATATACAAATGTACCAACTGAAGTAGCTGTCTGTGTGTTACATATTATATCAGCACAGTTTTTCTTTTGTCTTTACAAGTTGGGAATGCAAAAAAAAAAAAATGCACACAGTTTGCAGATGCATAGGTGTATTTCGACTTGGGTGCCTGAATTTATCGAGAGAGCTTGTAAGTAAATGGATTTCTGAAAAAACAAATCAGTATAAAGGGACTCGTGAGCCAGGCACATGGCTCTTCATATGCAGCACAGTGTAATCTGAAGACCCGTTTACTTCACTTCCTTAAACTGCACTATGGGTGGCGCATTCAGCCAGTCAGGCCCACGCCTTACCTGGCCACGGTCCAGATTCGACACATACCACAAAAATCTTCCCGACAAGGAGGATTACCTCCCTCAAAAAAACAAAAAAAAGGAGGATTACCCATCGTCTACATTAGTCAATACAAATAGTCATAGCCATACGGTGGATATGCGTGCGAGCATTCATAGGGGTGAGTGTATACGCATGTATGTGAGCGTCTGTACTGTGTTTCGCAAAATAGAAACGAATATTTCGCATGCCAAGACTCATGACCACGACGATACAATGGAACAAATAATCAAAACCGTGTAGGGTTAGCACAAGCTTTTTTTTTTCACAGAGGAGAAGTAATCATGAGACCAACTTGGTGGAACGTCGATCTGAAACATAGCTATAACCTCCTTCATAGCAGCCGGGTTAAAGGCCTATGCATTAGAAGACGTCATTGATACGTTATAAAAATTACAGACGGGATCCTCATGGAGGGCCGGTACGCCAATCGTGTCAAAACCGTCGTACAAATGCCGTATCGATATTTTGACTACACCGAACATCTTTCCGCTAGGCGGCAGCATACGCACAATGAGGAACATCACTGACCTAAATATTATACACGGAGTCCTCAAGTAGGACCGATACGCCAAACGCACCATGACTTTCATAAAAATGCACACCCGGGATTCTGAGTACCCCAAGACAGTTATGGCTAGTCGGAGGCACCATCCATATAGAGGTAACGAAGCCCCAACGGAACTAAAACGATGGTCTAAGAAGGCGACACGGAAGGAACTTCACTTACTTGTCCAGTTCAAGTTCCTTGCAAAGAAGAACCTTGGCCTGGCCTTGCAACGTGATCTCTTTGTTCGAGGATTTGCATGTTTGTCAGCAACTCCGTACGTGTTGTGCAACAGGGTCGAATTCAGCTCGCTGCGGGCTTTCGACGCAATCCTTACATCCTCTAACCATTGGGTCTTAGCCACTTTTGCCCTACTCAAATTCTTGGTACACTGCTCGCGGATCTTCGTCCAGGTCTACCAACTGGGCACCGAGCGATTCGATGACAACCATCCCAAGGGGCTTCGTCTCACGCGAGAAGTGGATTCACCTGCCCTCTAGGATGTTATGTATGATGATGCATGAACTAAGGATGAAATAAATCAAAGAGAATTAAAAAGCAAACTAAACGGAAGAACAAAGGTGAAACCAAAGTGAAGGAAGAGGAAAGACGCAACACAACTGATCTTGAAATAAATACCTGGTCATCAAAAAAGATCCTTCCACAGTCTTCCTCTTCTTTGCGACAACAGATCCCTCCGTGGAGGACATGGTTAGTGCCAAGGAGCATAGGAGTGGTTGCCTTGCGGTGCTAGAATCAGGGACCCGTGCCCAAGGTGGATGTTTTGGAATGGCGCCGGTGTGGCCTGACCGGCACAGGGATGGTTGCGCGCGGGTGGTCTGTAGGGTAGGTGGTCTGTGGCAGGATTTTTCGGTGAAGTGGGTATTGGGTTACGTAGCAGAATTTAAAAAAATCCACCTACGTAACAGCCAGGAACAACTATGAAGATACAAGCAGGGTTAGTACTGTATCGTTACCAACACGAAGATGTGGAACAGGTGTCGATGACGATGTCGATGAAGCCTGATGAAGATTCTCACCGCCAAGCCTAGCGGTGAGAATGTTACCGATCCCTCGTACAACCTTCTGGGCGCTCGAGATGACGAAATAGCGCAGCTACGCTTTCTGGCAGTTACCTTCTGATCGGTTTGGTGGAACAAAAATCTACTACGTCACTTAGGGAATATAATTTCCTTGTTTCATAAAACATCTGCGCTCTCTGGCGTTTACCTTCTGATTGGTTTGGTGGAACAAAAATCTCTACGTCACTTATTTCGGAAACGGAGGGAATATATTTTAAACATCTATCGTCTTTTACATTTTCAGCTACTATAGTAATGTTGTTAGTTTCTTCACACACTATTGTACATTGTTCCTCTTCCTCCTCTCCCTTTTTACACTTGAGACTCGTCCGTACTATACAAATGCACTAAGGAAAGCATGAAACAGTACATTACAAGCCTATACGTTCGTCGATCGACTATGAAGAGCGTTTCCATTTTCCCCTTCGCTGTTGATGGCATATTTTTTTCGAATCTGCTTTGCGTACGACACTTAGATGTACGATTTCCGTCCGACGCTACATCCATCGGTCTGCTGGTTGCTTCTGTGATCCATCCAAGGGCCCGTCGGTTCTGTCGTACAAACGTCGGATGGAAATCGTCGGATGTATAGCAGCGCTCTATTTTTTTTGGTTCTGATGCAAAACTTCCTTTCCGAACCATGCAAGTCTTCTTGGCCCCGAATGCAAAACATTTCGAGATGCGATCCATTCCCTCAATCCCTTGGAATCCAAATCCAGATTCATGACCGTGCAATGCGTGGTAGCTAGTGGAAGCGATTGCTCTGCCCTTTGATCCCCAGCGGCATCCCGAAGTTCTGGTACACCCTGATCTCCCCGCCCAGACTCGCCGTCACCACCACCATCCCCCAGGCGTTGCCGCCGCACTCCCTGGACGACGCTCCTTTGCGCAGCATCTCCGCCTGCCCGCCCATGTACGTCATCGGCCCGGACTTGGGACGCATTGGCAACGGCACCCCGCCGCCGGCGCGTCGTCGTCCGGTCTCCTGCCGCCGTGGACGCTGGACGACATGCGCTCGTCGACGGCGCGCCGCGAGGCCGTCGGCGTCGCGGACGGCGACCCGGGCCACGGCACCGCCGCCGACACGTCCCTGCAGAAGAAGTACTCGTAGGAGCGGCTGGTGAGCCAAGTCTTGGCCTTGACGCCGATGCCCCCTCCTCGAGCTCCGCCGTCGATGCCGCTGCCGGCGCGCCTCCAGACGTAGACGTGCGAGTCCTCGCTGGCGCAGACCACGTGGCGGCCGTCGCCGGAGTAGGCGGCCGAGAGCTGGCTGCTCGTGTTCTTGAATCCTGGCAGCAAGGAACACAGGTGCCCTGTTTCGTTGCGGAGTTCGTGCAATGGAGCGGTGTATGCTGATGGTAAGGTGATGCGGGGGCGTGTGAAGCCGGTGGCGTACCTTTGAACTTCTGAAGCACGGTGATGCCGTTGAACACTCGGATCTGCGAGTCCGCCGACGTCACCAGGATCTCCGACGGGTTCCCCGGCGCAAACTGCACGCGCATTATCCGGCGTCATTGCGTCAACATCGATCGATCCGGTTGACGGCCATTTTTGGCAAGCTTAATTCGAGAACAAGAAGTACCTGAAATCCAGTGATCTTTTTCGCCTGCGATTTGCGCTTCTTGGATAAGCTCATGTCGATCTGAGCCTCCTGGTTCAGCTTGCAATCTGAGACACACCCATAGGAAATTATCATTCCAGTGATAGTATTAATTAGCACATTTGGGTGTAACTGATGATACCTTTGGTCTTGTAGAACCGGCAGCTCCCCTTGTGTGATCCAACGATCGCGGCCTAGCAAAAAATAAATTTCGAAGAACATATGAATAAGCTATTCTCAATTCAAGATTTCATGCCGATCCATGGCATTAGATTTCGCGGGATCGGTGAAACCGATGCAGGAATAATTGAATGAACAAACCTGGCCGTCGGGTGTGTAGCACGCGGCGGTGACCATGTCGCTGAGGTCGCTCCAGTCCACAACCTGCCGGTCCGCGATGCTCCAGATGCGCACCTTGCAGTCTAGCGAGCCGCTGATGAAGTAGCCGTCGTCCGCCGGGTTGAACTGGATGCACGTCACGTAGTCGTTGTGCGTGAACACCTTGAGGCACGTCTTGCTCTCCACGTCCCACAGCCGCACCGTCATGTCCATGGACGACGACAGCAGCCTCGGCGACTGCCTCGACCACGACAGGTCCAGCACGTCGTCCAGGTGGCCCTCGAAGACGCAAGCCGGCTTTTCGGCCAGCGCGAACAGGGTCTCCGGCACCACCACGTGCTCCGGGAGCACGTGTTTGCTGCTCTTCCCGCGCCGGGCCTTCTTCGACAGCTGGGCCGCAAGCCCCGGCGCCGACGCCAACGACCCGCCGTCGGTGGGTGCCAGCGGTGGAAGAAGCATGGGGGCAGAGAGCTCAGGTGATGACGAGGCGGCATCGGTGTCAACGACCTGCCAGACGCGCACCACGCGGTCCTCGCCGCCGGTGGCAAGGAACCGGCCGTCAGGGCTGAACTTGATGCTCCATATCGACCCCTCGTGCGCACGCACCTCCTGCCGCATGTACAGCCCCGTCAGATCTTTGCTCGACTTTCCGGAGTGGTGCACCTTGAGCCTCTCAGAGGTGGACGACGACGACGCCGGAGGCGGTGTTGCGGCGCCGCTGTCCGCCGCGGACGCCGACGCCGGGGCCGACTTGGACTTGGACATGGTGACCGCGGAGGGCAGTGCCGATGGCCTGTCCCTGTCCCTGTCCTTCTCGTGGAGGAGGCCGGCGGCCGTCGCGACGAGCTTGATGTTCTTCAGCCACCGTGGCTTCTTCTTGACCGGCGGCTTCCCGCCGTCCTTGTTGGCCGGCACTGGCTGGCTCTGGCTGCGCCGAATCAGCTGCTTCACCGGGGTGTAGCAGTCGAACTGCTCCAACTCGTCCCCGCTCAGCTGCGAGCCGGTCTGCGCGCCGTTGACCGTGCCGTCCGTCTGCTGGCCGCCGTTCACGACGAACTCCTTGCCGTCGTCGACGTTACGCTTCGTGAGGCTGTGGCCAATGTTATCGCCGTTACCTATTATGTTTTCCCCTGCTCCTCCTTCATCCTTCGACGCCGGTGACGGCGACGGGCAACGAGCCGCCGGGCGCAGAGCCCTGTCGTCGGGCGAACCCTGCAGAGAGTGCGGCACCGAGTACACGCGGCGGAACGGCGGCGGCTTTCTGGCCGCGTCCCCTCGGGCGGCGAGGCGGTTGTCGGAGCGGCACCGTTTCAGGAGGACGCCGTGAAACCGTTTCACGGGAGGCGCAGGCGGCGCGGTGCTCTGCGTCCGCCTGGACGCGCCTCGCGGGATGTCGGGGGCAACATTGTTCCTCATCGTCCTCGCGTTGCGGCTGCGGAGGAGGTCCCTGCTGCTGTTTAGACCCATCCCCTGCAGCAGCCGGCGGCGGCGTTCCTTGGTGGGAACGGGGTCGTCCGCCGCCATCCACATGTCGTAGTCGTACCTCGACACGTCCTCACCTTCGTCCTCCTGCCCGTCCTCCTCCAGCTCCGCCTGCTCCTCGTGGAGCCGGTCGCCGACGGCGGTGGCGAAGGAGACACGGACGTCGTCGCCGAGGACGTCCTCCTCGCCGTCGTCGGAGGGGAAAAAGTCGGGGTCGTCCACGGCCCCGCGCGTCGCGCCGGAGGGCTCAACGCGGTCGAGGCACTGGAAGAATGACTCCCGGTCGCTGCGGTCTTCGTCATCCGCCGTCTCCGGGACTCCATTGTCATGGCCCTCAATGAGGACAGCCGCCTCGCCGTCGTCCCTGTGGCTCATGGTGCACGGTTCTTGCCTGGCGGTGGCAAAAACGAATGGCCTGCCGGCGCGTCCCTGGGAAACAGACCCTTGCTCTCCACTTTGCTAAATTTAGGTGCACGTTTTGTAAGGCTGTAATGTTTTTTGGCCATGGCGCGCATGCTCCAGTGATGCATGCGAGCGGAAGAGGTGAGATTTTGGAGAAAATTAAGAGTTCTTGCGCATCGAGATTATATATACAATTGTTCGCATTGGAAAAGAATCAGATTCCTTCAGATGATATTGGAATTTAATTATTCCGAATTGCTAAAATGAATTAGCTTGAAGTTTTCTTGTAGTTTGAGGATAGAGGCGTTTTGGAGGCTGAGTTGCATATAACTCGGTTTCCAAAACAATTTGAATCCATATTTTTGTGTTTCAAAATTTTGAAACAAAAATCATAGGGGTAGATAATGTCGAGATCTACCACTGTGTAAATTTTCAAGGATACATTCGTATAATTGTGGGCTACGCAAAAATGACAAATCTGGCAAGTTTTTTTTTTTGAACTATGCACTGTTCACTAATCTACATTTGCGTGTCGGGTTCACCAATTCCCCTTTCCAAGGGCGGATCTAGTCCTCGGCCCCCCATGGCCATGGCCCGGGGTGCGACGACAGCGGTGTAAGATATTCGGAGTTTGGGACATTGTATCAACACTGTTTAAATGAAGTTGGCACCACCCCCATTTCTTTGCTTAGATGTCTAAACTCGGGGGGGGGGGGGGGGGGGGGGGGGGGGTGGAGCGAGAGGGAGGGAGGGTCACGATAAAGAACGTAGCATTGGTTTGGCTTTTGTGTGGTCATGTTAGCG
Organism: Poa pratensis; assembly: GCA_947311845.1. NCBI lineage: Eukaryota > Viridiplantae > Streptophyta > Magnoliopsida > Poales > Poaceae > Poa > Poa pratensis. The sequence continues at coordinate 61,800,477 of CAMZMU010000020.1, read as the reverse complement.
TGCGGCAACATGCACGAGTGAGGAGGTTCCAAAATATTTTGTGTATTATTTTTCGCAGGACAAGTTTTTGATCAACGATTATACTATTAGTAAGTAATATTCCTAGTGATAATTATAATGGCAGATAAGAATTTCGGAATAGGAATCTAATAACATCAATATTTCACATAACACTTATATTAATAGAACAAGTCCTAGGGAAAAAATAATTCACAATGTATTTTGAGGAGGGAGTGCTACTCCAGTGGGTATTGTAGCAACAAGAAGAGAGTTCCTTAACCCAACCTTGAATGTGTCCAGCTTATCTTATGGCCTTCCAGAAAAACTCCCTTGTAGAATGAGGTGCATAGTCCTATATTCCACAAGATAATCTGGCTGTGGTAGAATGGTTCAGTTGTACCCCTAGCCCAACAGAGTTCAAATCGCAGGTTTGACACTGGTGTTTCTTATTTAGATGGAATATTTTTCTGTGGGAGGCGACGTTCTCGTCGACAGCGAGGCGTCTGTAGTGAGTTCGTCAGTCTTTGTGAGCTTCTGCGTTTGTACTGTGTTTCGCCATAAAAAAGTCCTATATTTCACAAATCAGGTAGAAGAATCACTGCATGAGAATAACCTTAGACATACGATTAGCAATTACAATCCAGATACAAAGAAAAGACAACAAATCCAACTGTACAGCCATGGCACCTAAAAGTTTCACCATCTTGCTGGAACCTGTGCAAGAAAGAGATCCAAAAATATTTATTAGCAAGCTGATCAGCAGAATCTTTCAATGATCGCTGGCAAGGAAATACAGTCTGTATTCTGTAATGCGGCCGGGCAATGATAGTCACAGACTCACAGCCAACATTAATTATGCTACTTGTTGGAATTTTTACTTCCAACACTAGTAGTACTAGCAAATCAGGCCAGTTTGGCAAAATAATATTCAGCCTACAGTATTAATCAAAAAATGGCACTTGCGTCCTTGCTGTTTTTTTGCTAGAAAAATACATAGTAAGATAATTGGTTACTTTCTCTATTGCGGGTATACCAGCACATTGCTAAGTAATTTTAGCCAGCCCATTTTGGGTCAACACAAGAACAAAGGCGCCATGCACTCTCTCCGAATGAATTATATACGCAAGTTTAAAGCATGTATGGTGTTCCACTTTCTGTCTATGTATAGCTTGGTTATTGTACATTATTTAGTCTACTTAGAAAAATATACACAACAGCATCAAACTTACTTTCCTTTCATACTTTCCTGTAAAGATTTTGAAACTCATCTCCTCGGCCATCAGGCAACCTGCAGTTTTAACAGACAAAAGAAACTATTAGCGTTCAGCTTTCAGCAATAAATTGCACCATTACCATAAACAAATCAGTAACCAGCTATGGCGTACAGGGGCGTGCCGGCGGCGGCGGCCTGATCTCCTCCGTCCAGCGTCCTCTTTAAACCGCCGCGACCAGATCCGGCACCCCCACGACGCTCCTCTCCAGCCATCTGCTCAGCATCTAGGGGCTTGGTCTGTTGACGCCGCGGCCTTGCTGGAGTTTCTGCACTCGTCCTCATGCTAGGGACGGCGGTCGCCCTGGCCTCGTCGTCGCCCAACGCCTCCGCTCGCGCCGCCGCGCTCGCCGCGGCCGTCCTCGCCTCCGCAAGGCCGACCCCGCCATTCGTGGGCGGATGATGTTGAAGCGCTCACCCAAGGTCACGATGGCGTCTACTCCAGCTCCGCCGCTCGCCGCCCCAGCTTCCCTCGCCGGAGCCTCCTCGGGCTCGCTGCTGACGTGCTCCCAGCCCGGACCTGCTGCATCGACGGCCGCCTTGCTCCCGCCGGCAGAAGCCGGCCTCACCTCGACGACCTCCGCGGGTCCCATGGACTGGGGCTTCGGGATGCCCGCGCCCCCGCGACCTGCCATGCTCCCGCGGCTGCTCCGGCACCGCCGTCCGCCGTCAACACTGTGCTGCGGGTCACGCCTGGCTCGTCCCCCTCCGCTGGACTCGACCAAGCTCTGGAGTCGCCATCGCCAGCCTCCTCATGCCACTAGTACAGAACGACACATCGGAAACGGGCCAAAAACCCATCGGCAACGGAGAAAGGGTTCGTGTCCCCGACCCTGTCACTGATGTGAAGATCTCAATGGCAACGGAGGAGATAAACCGTTTCTGGTGTATTTAACATTAGACACAGAGTTTTGCTAATAACCGTTTCTAATAAGGGTTACAGGAAAACAAAAAAAAAACACGGTGACGGGCTGTGCCGTCGATGGAGCCCCGCTCCATGCGACTAGACGGACGCCGCCCGGTCGTCACCGTATTCCTGTACGCGCTGCTTTACAAAAGTTCATCAGTGCGCGTGGCTGGAGCTCTGCTCCTATGTCTTCACGGCCGCCAGATGAACATCTACTGTCTTTCCTGCTGCGCAAAATGTACTGCTCCTGGTGACGGCACCGTGTATGGAGCCCTGCTCCTAGGTCTTCACGGCAGCAGCATCGTCACCAAGCATCCACCAAGCCCTTGAAACAACGAATATTCTTTGTTAAAAACAGCAAACAAAGCTAATAAACAGATCCAATAAGCAGTAAACAAAGCAAACCGAACTAAATACATAGCTGAAGAGCTAATTAACAGAGCAAACCAAGCTAAATAAGTAGCTAACATAGCAAATACATAGCTGAACAGAGCTAACTAACAGAGCAAACTGAGCTAAATAAGTAGCTAACATAGCAAATACATAGCTAAACAAAGCAAACCAAGCTAAATAAGTAGCTAACATAGCAAATACATAGCTGAACAGAGCTAACTAACAGAGCAAACGAGCTAAATAAGTAGCTAACATAGCAAATACATAGCTAAACAAAGCAAACCGAGCTAAATAAGTAGCTAACATAGCAAATACATAGCTGAACAGAGCTAACTAACAGAACAAACTGAGCTAAATAAGTAGCTAACATAGCAAATACATAGCTAAACAAAGCAAACCGAGCTAAATAAGTAGCTAACATAGCAAATACATAGCTGAACAGAGCTAACTAACAGAGCAAACTGAGCTAAATAAGTAGCTAATATAGCAAATACATAGCTAAACAAAGCAAACCGAGCTAAATAAGTAGCCAACATAGCAAATACATAGCTGAACAGAGCTAACTAACAGAGCAAACCGAGCTAAATAAGTAGCTAACATAGCAAATACATAGCTAAACAAAGCAAACCGAGCTAAATAAGTAGCTAACATAGCAAATACTTAGCTGAACAGAGCTAACTAACAGAGCAACCGAGCTAAATAAGTAGCTAACAGAGCGGTCATTTACCTTAGGCGAGGCGGGTCGCTTTCCGTCGGGATTGCGTCCCAGGCGTCGGCGCCGGAGCCACTGCCAGAGGAGACCTCATCCTGCTCGAACACCGGAGCGTCCTCCTCCTCCTCTTCCTCCTCCTCATCCTCCTCCTCCGCCGCCGCCACCGCTGCCGCCGCCGCATCTGGCCCAGGGCCCTGGCCAGGGAGAAGAGAGCGGTCTATGGCCGCCCGGAGCCCCGTCTGGAACAACTCCTCCTCGGCGGCTTCTATCGCGTGCTCGGCGGCGGAGATGCGGATAGCTCTCTGCATCGCAGACGCCCGAATGACACCCTCGGCGCGCTCGCGCTCAAAGGAGGCGCGAGAGAGGAGGAGACCGACCTGATCCGGGCGTCGGTGGCCGCAGCCGCCGTGGATCCGGATGGGATTTGACGGCTCAGAATGAACTCGCGACCGCAGTCGCCGGGGATCTCGCCCCAGTTGTAGGGGAGATCCGGGCTGCGCCTCGGAGGGTGGGAGGAGGAAGATGCTCCATCCTGACTTCCGTCGGCGCCGGAGGGGTTCGCCATCGATGGGTGAAGTAGGAGGAGAGCATGTGCGGCTAGGGTTAGGAACTGGGGAGAGTGAGAGTGAGATACAGTACTGGAGTGGGAGATATTAATACCGACACCGCTTAATGTGCCTTCACATGGGAAACGGAGATAGACCGATCTCCGTTTCTGATGTGGCAATATCAGCAACGGAGATATTCTTTCCTCCGTTGCCTATATATGAGCAACGGAGATATTTTCAGCCTCCGTTACCATTGTGTCGGGCCCATCGACCGACTAGCGCGCGCGCACTCGCGGAAGCGCGGGAGCTCATTTTTCCGTCGCCTAACTCTTGCCGTTGCCATAGAGGGGTATCTGATGTGTCGTTCTGTACTAGTGTGCCTTGCTGCGTCCAGGCCGGTGATGGAGTCGCTGCCCAAGCTGCAACGTGTGTTTGCGCCCGTCGTCGACGTGTCCTCCGTCCAGCTGCCGGCGTGTTCCTAGCCCCGGCCCGCAGCTTTGTCGTCCACCTCCGCCGTGGACCTGTCCGCTCAAGATTCGCCGCCACCTCCGCTGCCCGGCATTGTTGACAAGTCCGGCCACAAGCCCACCGAAGAGCTGCGGGTGCCGTCTGTGGTTGCCCCTATGCTGCACTCAGAGGTGTTCTGGCTGCTGTCGATGCTGCCACCGCTCTTGATGTCGAGGAGGGATGGGAGCATGTGGGGCGGGGGCGCCGCTCCAGGGGTGCTCCCCCCGAGCGGTCGAGGGAAGGTCTCGAGCGCAGCCTCGCTTTCAAGCGCTGGGCTCGAGGAAGGTGCTTTCGTTGCCTCGAGCATGGCCATCATGTCGGCGCATGCCGTGGTCCCTTCAGATGCATTCGTTGTCGTCTCCCTGGTCATCGGGAGAGGTTTTGTCGTGCTCGCTCTCCGGTTGCTCACGATCGCTCTCCGAGCGCTCGCGCTTGCTCTCCGGTCACTCGCGCCTGTCACCGTGGAAGCCGATTCCCGTCCGTTCAACCTTGTTCTCCGCTAACCAGGAATTGGGCGGAGGTCACGGATCGCTCATCGCTACGTGTGTCGGTGCCGCCAAGATCCCCATCTGGATGTTGCAAGGATTTAAATGTCAACGCCTTTTTGGGTTCTTCCTTGGAGTCTGAGTTTGCCTTGATGCGCATGGAGCTTCTACAAAAGGGTTGAGATGCTTCGCACTGAGCTTCGCGACACTCTGGCCAAGCTTCAGTTTGCGTCAGTCGTGTCTTTGCCGTCTGAGCTTCAGGTTGACTCCGTCGACGAGGGGACTGAATGCTTTGGAGATTTTTCTCCTCGTTGTCCGCTTGCGTCGCCGTCTGTCCTTGAGAGTGTTGTCATCACCGAGATGTTCTGAGCTACAGGAGCCATGTGGAGAATCAGCCATCGCTGCGCCATCACCACACCCGTCTGAGCCCTGCCAGTTGTCTGCTTCTGTGGATAGCGGATGTTTGATTGCTCCCGTCACTTCCTCTTCTTTGAGTGACCAGGTTACTGAGACTCGTGTGTTGACGCCTAGCTCGAAGGTTCTATTGGGCAAAGAGGTTTGTGACTTGCTTCTCAATTTGGAGGCGGCTCGCCCTGGATATGGCAAGGAGATTGTTCGCGTCTTGATGGGGATGGCTTCAGATGCTAAAACCATGAAAGTGGAGAAGTCTCTCAGGAAGACGAGTAAGAAGCTTGGTGTTGCAAGGAAAGGGTCCATTTTACTTGATTGTTGAGCCCATTTGAGGTAGTCGTGTTGTCTGTTCGTGGTTGTGATAGGTTGGACGAGTTTGTTAGCGGTCGGGTTGCTTCTGGTTGTTGCCTGCTATAGGTGTTGCTTTATGCGTTTGTGTGGTGCTTTGGTGCTAATGTTTGTTGTATGGTTTTCGTCCGGTTTCTTCTTTCATTAAAAACCGGACACCTTCTTCTTAATTAATATAAGGCAAAGCTTTTGCCTTTGTTTCAAAAAAAAATATCAGTAACCAGCTGGAGACTATAGAAAAATGCCAAAAAAATAAATTTCACATAATGAGACTATAGAAGTTGCATAAAAAAATAGCATGTGAATCTTATTGTTATATATGGAGTACAGTACTCGCTCTGCTTATGATTACCCAGCATTATGGGTTTAGTCCAAGGCAAACTTTATAATGGTTGACCAAGTATATATGACAAATATCAACATCTGTCATTTTTCTATGAGATTTTATATAGTAGGTGGTGATATTTTTCCTATATATTTCGTCAAAAATTCTAAAATTTGACTTTGACTAAACCCACGAAATAAAAACAGAGGGATATTATGAGTTTATTTTTCGGTCCTGATCAACAAAAATCGTCAAATACTGATAGTTTAGCCTTTACGTGAACCTATAAAAACTGCTATGTGAAGCAAATAGCAATCTGAAATGCTACAGGTATTAGATTGAATAAGGGATATTATGAGTTGAATGTATAAAAGATACACAAGAGTCACGGACTAGCTAATAGAGCTTGGTCAGTAAAGCAGGACTAAATAATTAAAGCGGAAGCTTACAAAATCATCATTGATATTTGGAATATTCAATAAATAAATAAAATTGTAAGGGAATAAGGGATCACGTACAGGAGATGACTAGTACTGACGGTAGACGCAGATTTTGCCATGTAGATGCCGTGTGCAGTGTGCACTTTCTCAAGGAAGCGCTCTCGGTACTCAAAATATTACAAACTGAATACACATTTAGAGCAAATCAATCAAATTTCAAATGGAAATTGATGAGAGAGACTGCCCATTGCAACCAATTAAGCTGCATCCACACACTGACACACCTAAAGTAGAGCTCCTAATATTTACAGAAACACTGACATTCTGATCTCTGAAGCTAATGAATTAATCGAATCCAACATGCCAAGAATCTAAAAAAACAATCCATGCATGATCAGCCAATTGATACACCTAATGATCTAAGGATAACTCTCGAGTCTTGGTAGCTATGTTTTCGTATTTACAGATTCCCAGGAGTATTTTGTCGTCGCCATCGGGAGTCAAGGGCACCTCGGGAGCCATCACCTTGAGCTTCTTCCTCTGCCTGATCCTCTCCACATTCTATGGCGGTTGGAGTGCTCGTTGCTGCTGAACTCGGGGCTGTTGGACGGGCGGTACTCCGGGAAAAGCTTGCCCATCTTGTACCGGATGCCGCACGCGTTGCACAGCGTGCTGTTCCCGGCCGGCCCAGCCCGCCATTGCGGCGTCTCCTCCGCGCGGCAGTGGGTGCAAATCTTCAACTTCCCATCCTTGCTCGCTTGCTTCCTCTGCCGCTTCCTCCCAGCTCCTGGGCGAGTGAGGCCTTTGCCGCCGCCGTCGTTGCAGTAGCTCGGCAACTCAAAGTCTTTGTCTTTGTCGTCGTTGGCACTGTCGTCATCGTGGGCGGCGGGCGCCACGAGGGAGGGCGGGAGAGCCAGGGTCCACGAGGGCCAGGCGTGCCGCCTGCGGGGGACCCGTCGGTGGTGCGGTTTCCTCAGCACAGTCCAACGCAGGTCGTCCTCCTCCTCGGGGGTATGCAGCGTCGGCGAGAAGCTGCGGCGCCCGGACGACGTCGGGCTGCAGGAAAGGGAGGGCGCTTGCGGCGGCGCCGGCAGCCTTACAGGCGCACTGTCGAACACGTGGCACGCGCTCCTCTCCGGCCGCCGGGGGCGTCAGCTTCACCCAGCGCCGCCAGCGCGCCGGTGTCCGTCTCCATACCCTCTTGCGACCTCCCACTGGAGTCGCTACCATCGTCGACGACGCAACGGGTCTCCGGTAGCGAGCAGTCCAGCCGGAGGTCCTCGAAGAAACCGTCGCCGAGCATGGACACGTAGTCTATGACCTTGTCGAGCGGGTCGCCTGGCCAGCAGAGGCCGGCTCCGGGGCAGTGGCGAGGTCGGCGCCGTCGACGAGCTCGCGGGGGACGTCATTGAGGAAGACGGACGGCGTGGGCTTCCGCATGCGGTGGCGGCTAGGGTTCCGTGTCGCATGGGAGGCGGCTACCGGCCAACGGGTTGTACGAGGGAAGTGGAGGACACGGAGAAGAAACAGAAAAGAAACGAAACGAGAATATCTCTATCTATACTCCGGTCGGTGGTGAAGCCTAGAAGCTTCCCGCGTGACGTTTCCTTCTCCATTTAGCCGTGGCCACGTCAGCAGTTTTGGGGTTTTTTGGTTCGGCTTCGCTCCTCTAGGTGGGCCTCGTGCCTGGGCTGGTCACCGTTTCGTTGCCTCGTATATTTAGGCCCTACGCGTCTTCTCGTGCCAAAAACAAAGACAAAGCACCACGTCTTCCTTCCCAAATTAAATCCCTGGTCTTTGTTTTCCGAAAGGCTCTACAGTTCACATGAGAGTAGGATTAAAGTCGAAACTTCGCAAGTTAAAACCAGTAGCTAGCTCACAGTTCGTTTTGAAATGAACTCGTTGTCAAACGAGTCAGATTAGAGTTTTCATGTTGGACCGTAAGCGAGTTCGAATTAAACAGGCCGAGTTTATGAGGACTCGTTCAGCTTGTTTAACTTGGTAAAAAGAGTCGATGCCTACTACCATTCTTGACTACGTGAACAATTGTTACTGATTATTGTAGTTTATCGACTACAAATTACTCCCTCCATATCAAAATATAAGCATCTTATATTTTGATATGGAGGAAGTACTATATATGGTTTCATCTTCTCATTGATTGTCACAATGGTCATTGTTACATGCCCAAATATTTAAAAATGATTGTACATAGAGCTATGATATTCCGTGTTGACAATTTGACCGACCTAAACGAGAAAACTCACAAGTTTTGTGAGTCGAGCCGAGTTTTAATTCTGTAGAGCTAACTCGCTAGTTCACGAGGCGATTGATACGTCTCAAACGTATCTATAATTTTTGATGTTCCATGCTGTTATTATATCAATTGCTACATGTTTGGTTACACTTTATATCATTTTTATGCATTTTCTGGGACTAACCTATTAACAAGATGTCACAGTGCCAGTTCCCTGTTTTCTGCTGTTTTTGGTTTCAGAAAATCTATTAAGGAAATATTCTCGGAATTGGACGAAACAAAAGACATCGTCAATAATATCACGAGGAGATCACGGAGTCCAAAGGGGAGTCGGAGCAGACCCACCAGGGGGCCACGCCACACTAGGCGCGGCCCAGGGTGGGCCCGCGCCCCCCTATGCGTGGTGGCCCCCCTCGGTCACGACGCCGCCTCTTCGCCTATATATTCTCCGCGACGCGAAAACCCTTACGGTCGATCATATTCCACGAAAAGTTCCGTCGTGGCCGTCATCGTCAATCTCAGATCGGAGGAGTTCTGAAGCTCTTCCCGGCACCCTGCCGGAGGGGAGATCATCACCGGAGGGCTCTACATCACCATGCCTGCCTCCGGAGTGTGATGCGTGAATAGTCCACCCCTGGACTACGGGTCCATAGCAGTAGCTAGATGGTTGTCTCTCTACCTTGTGCCTCCATGTTTAGATCTTGTGAGCTGCCTAACATGATCAAGATCATCTTATTGTAATGCTAGATGTTGTGTTTGCTAAGATCCGATGAATATTGATCCATGTTTATTCAAGTTGTTTATCTATGTGCTCTTGATCTTGCATGCTCTCCGTTGCTAGTAGATGCTTTGGCCAAGTAGATGCTTGTGACTCCAAGAGGGGGTATTTATGCTCGATAGTGGGTTCAGTCTCTAGATATCTGGATCAGTGACAGAAAGGTCTAAGATGGTAGATGTGCTGTTGCTACTAGGGATAAACATTGGTGCAGTGTCAGGGCACTTGTATTGATTACATTACACACTTTACTTCATATTCATGCAATAATCTGTTGTTAGCAACTTAATACTGAATAGGATGCGGATGCTGCCTTGAAGGTGGATTATTTAGGCATAGATGCGGTTGGAATAACGGTCTATGTACTATGTTGTAATGCCCAACTAGATTTCATAGTAGACATCTTGGCATGTATTGCATTGTTATGCCCTCTCTATTTGTCAATTGCCCAGCTGTAATTTGTTTACCCAACATGCTAGTTATCTGTTCTGAGAGAGACACCACTAGTGAACTGTGGGCCCTGGTCCAATTTCCTCATACTGTTTACACAACCTGCTGCAATCATCTGTTTCTGTTACTTGCTGTTTTCCACACCATACGTTTAACTCTTTGTTTCTGCAAGACCGGAGAGATTGACAACCTCTCTGTTTCGTGTTGGGCAAAGTTCTGGTTTGTGTCTGTGCAGATTCACGTTGGTGCAAGCTCCCTAGCGCCAGGGGGAGTCAACATCAACAACCTTCCGATAGATCGTCAAGTCCTACTGGATTGATAACCTTGGGTAGATTATTCAAGGGAAAACTTCTGCTGTCTACATCATAACCTTCCTCTTGGGGTTCACCAACACGTAGCCATCAAGCTGTTTTCTGGCGCCGTTGCCGGGGAAGTACTCATCATCACCATCATCATCATCCTCAAATACTCTCCCGTCAACAGGCACCAGCGATCACCTCCTCCTAATCCCTTATTCTCACCGCTTTTCTTGTTCTTTCTACACTTGCGCTGAGAGAGAGGATGGGAGAAGGAGCCATCCACACCTCCCAAAGTCGGTGACACCACGACTAGCCATGGCGGAGAAGGTGATGGTGAGTCTAGAACATCGACAAGCAATAGATTTAGGGGGAGGGTGTGGGGTGTGTCACCATCGTAAATGTAGCGGACCTGCACTTAAAAATTGGCAAGATCCCTGTGTATAGTGCAAACCCTGGATCGATTCATTTGCACACACAGTCTAAGATGAATATCACAACAAAGTATCAATTATTACACGCGGATCCAGTACTTAGGAAAAATATCCATTACAACTTGCATAGCACGAAGCTAGCTTTGAAAGAGTAAAGCAGCGGAAAACATTATTCTTCACGGAGTCCCCATCATCTTCATGTGCCACAGGCGAACATGTTAGTTGAAGACTCGAAACCCTTAAACGAAACCTCACTCATCGTCAGAACAACCTGCAATAGATCGTCAAGTCCTACTGGATTGATAACCTTGGGTAGATTATTCAAGGGAAAACTTCTGTCTACATCATAACCTTCCTCTTGGGGTTCACCAACACGTAGCCATCAAGCTGTTTTCTGGCGCCGTTGCCGGGGAAGTACTCATCATCACCATCATCATCATCCTCAAATACTCTCCCGTCAACCAGGCACCAGCTGTTTTCTGGCGCCGTTGCCGGGGACTTGGAGGCTATTGGAAAGGGGAGTCTCTCAGTTCCAATCTCTTTACTTTGTTTTTGTCTTGTTTTAGTTTTGTTTTGCTTGCTGTTAAAAATCAAAAACCAAAAAAATTAAATTCCTGCATCTAGTTTATTTCGGTTTGTTATTATGTCTAGTTCTTTGCTTGCTATTCATGGGTACTTTGCTTGAAACTTGTCCTATGGCTGAAAACAACTTGAGAAACCTTTATGAAATTTATCTTGAGCTAGGACATGATGTGTTTGAAGAGAAAATTAAAAAACCTATGGAACTTTATTTGCATGATAGTACCAATGATATTGGTATACACTCTTTGAACATGGTTGTTGCTAATGCTATGGAAAATATTAAGCTTGGGGAAGTTGGTAATGATACTATTGAAATAACTTCTTTTGATAAATTTGAGGTAGACAAACATTCCTTGACTCAAGAGAAAGCAAAAATAACAGAAGTACCAAATATTTCCCCCAATGTTGTTTATGAAAATCCATGCTATTTTGATAAGTCTTATGATAATCCTCTTTTTATTCCTAATTTCGAAATGCATGGTAATGAGAGTGTTTGCTTAGAAAATGTTTATGATAAAGCTCTAGATGATGGTCCTATGTTGCTTGATAATATTATTAATTCTACTATTGAGAGTGATCAATCAACTTGTTTCAATATGTCTAAAAGTGGGTTTGAAATTTTTGATCCCACTATCTTGCTTGATAAAAGTTATGTGTTTGTAGATCATAAAAAGCATGCTTTATGTGATAGTTATGTTGTTGAGTTTGTTTATGATGCTATTGAAAATTATTATGAGAGAGGGAAAGATGGTTTTAAAAGTTTTCATGTCACTAAAATACCTCTCTTTGTGTTGGAAGTTTTAAAGTTGGATTTGTTGCATCTTCCTATGCTAGCTGCTTTATGCTTCAATGATTTGTTTTACTACAATATTCCTCTGCATAGGAAGTGGGTTAGATGATTTTGATATTTGCCTCTTGATGCTCTCTTTGTTTTTCAACTCTTATTCTTATGCGAGCATCATTAAAATCCTAAAGCCTAGCTGAAAGGCATTAAAGAAAAGCACTTGTGGGAGATAACCCATGTGTCAAGGATGCTGTTTACCTCTGTAGCAACTCCTTTGTATCTTTTATTTGCTGTTTTGTTGTGCCAAGGAGAGTTACTAATGCAAAGTTGGTTTTTATTTTCGGGACTGCATTGGGACAGATTGCTGTTCGTCACCGTTTAATTCAGTAGAAAATCAGAAAAAATCGAAAAATGCTGAAACTTTTTGTGCATGTTCCTGATGATGTTACGCAACTTTCATTATTTCAAAAGTTCTTCATCTGAGCATCGTAAGTGCCTCGAAAAAATTCGTCATTACAGACTGTTCTGGTTTGACAGATTCTGTCTTTTATTTTGCATTCTCTCTTTTACAAGTTTTTAAGTGGTTTCTTTTCGTGTAAAAGTGCCCACTTGAGCCTAGTAACAGTGGCTAATGTTTAAAATAGTTGGCTTGTGAGTTTTGTCTTTGCTAGAACTTTGAAGTATTATCTTTTAGTGCACTAACCTGCTAATGAGAAAAGCTGTTAAGTTTTGGTGTGAAGGAAGTTTTCAAGTGTTGATAGAGGAGAATGATATTACATGATCAAGAAGAGTGAAGAGCTTAAGCTTGGGGAGGCTTACCTCCCCAGCATATTTCAAGAAGACTCAAGCATCTAAGCTTGGGGATGCCCAAGGCATCCCCTTCTTCATCTACAAATTATCAGGTCATCTCTAATGGTGCTATATTTTTATTGCTTCATGCTAGTGTACTCTTCCTTGGAGCGTCAGTGTGTTTTTGTTTTCAGTTTGTTTTGTTTTGTTTGCTGTGCTATACTTGTTGGATCCTAGTATTCATGTTTGGGAGAGAGACACGCTCCACTTTTTCATTAGAATACTCTTGTGCTTCACTTATACTTGTTGAGTATTCCTGTCTAGTTGCTGTTATTGCTGTTAGCTCTCAGTTTTTCATGTATCTCTTGTTAGAGCTTCAGTTTCTTTTGAAGAAAGTACTCTCTTGCTTCACTTATATCTGTTTGGAGAGTTGTCAAATAAGTTGATTGGTGTTTGGTTGGACCAGAAAAATGCTATGCATGTGGTAGTGGTATAAAATGCTTACATGAATCTTTTTAGATCGTTGTCTTGAGTAATTTGATGCTTGCCAATTGTTTTGAGCTGTCAAGTAATTAATGTTTAAGCTTGTGCATCATGTAAGTAATGGCTATTAATGAAGAACTACTATAAGGATTTTCTGCTATAATAATCTGTTGCATAATTGGAAGTCCATAGTAGTCTAGATAATTTTTGGATGAAGGCTATGTGTTAACAAGGAAGACAGTGGGAGTCTATGGTTCGTCAAACCTTGTGTTTTATGTACACTCTTGCTATTCCAGTTGATAATGATGTTTGCTTATAATAACCTTGCTAGCCTAAACTCTGTACTAAGAGGGAATGCTTCTTGTACATCCAAAACCTTGAGCCAAATCCATGCCACCTGTGTCCACCATACCTACCTATTATGTGGTGTTTTCACCATTCCAAGTAAATTTCTTCATGTGCTATCTACTAACTACTCAAAACTGTTACATTTCCTTTTTGTGTCACTACTTGAAAAGCTCATAAGGACGTAGATAGGTGGTCTTTATTTCCTGGTTGATCAAATTTTACACACCTGGACTAGTGGCATATACATCCGCTTATCCAATAATTTTGCAAAAAGAGCTGGCAACGGGGTGCCCAGTCCCAATTAATTACAACTTTAACCAAACAATTCTCTTCACATCTTTTTGCCCCTGATTCGTCAGTCAAGCAATGTTCACAAGTGTGTAAACAAAAGAGAAGAGGGATGATCTGCCCGCTGGTAGAAATAACGTCCTTCATGGGAGCCGCTCTTGTAAAGTTTGATCAACTAGTGAAGTAGAGTATTGCCTATTTGCTGATTTGTTGACACCTGTATACACCATTACCTTACAAAACAATATTTTATGCTCTCTATATGCCTTCGGGAACTACAGCTCTAGCACATGATGTTAATCCCTGCTTCCCTCTGCGAAGGGCCATTCTTTTACTTTTATGTTGAGTCAGTTTTCCCACTTCTTTCTGTCTACTTAAGCAAACATCATTGTCAACTCCAGTATAACAGTTTTTACATAACTTTGTGTTTGGTTGATCATATTCTTTGCATTGACATTATCTATATGATATACATGTTGAAAGTTGAAGCAAAGCTGAAGCTATTATCTTCCTTTGTGTTGATACAAACACTTTCATGTTGAGAATTATTGCTGCTGTGAGCTAACTATTATGTTAGACTATTATATCTCTAAATGTTTTATAGTATTATTCATGAAAGTTTGCACTTGTGTGATCACTTATGTTTACTCTTTATTTACTTGCTTGCAAACTATAGACCATTGGCTTGGATCACTTCATTCAGATCATGTGCATTACATTGTTATTTGATCAAAGATTGTGTTGGTAGCATGTCACTTCAAAAATTATCTGTTTTTATCGTTTACCTACTCGAGGACGAGCAGGAACTAAGCTTGGGGATGCTTGATACGTCTCAAACGTATCTATAATTTTTGATGTTCCATGCTGTTATTATATCAATTGCTACATGTTTTGGTTACACTTTATATCATTTTTATGCATTTTCTGGGACTAACCTATTAACAAGATGCCACAGTGCCAGTTCCCTGTTTTCTGCTGTTTTTGGTTTCAGAAAATCTATTAAGGAAATATTCTCGGAATTGGACGAAACAAAAGACATCGTCAATAATATCACGAGGAGATCACGGAGTCCAAAGGGGAGTCGGAGCAGACCCACCAGGGGGCCACGCCACACTAGGGCGCGGCCCAGGGTGGGCCCGCGCCCCCCTATGGCGTGGTGGCCCCCCTCGGCCACCGACGCCGCCTCTTCGCCTATATATTCTCCGCGACGCGAAAACCCTATTACGGTCGATCATATTCCACGAAAAGTTCCGTCGCGGCCGTCATCGTCAATCTCAGATCGGAGGAGTTCTGAAGCTCTTCCCGGCACCCTGCCGGAGGGGAGATCATCACCGGAGGGCTCTACATCACCATGCCTGCCTCCGGAGTGATGCGTGAGTAGTCCACCCCTGGACTACGGGTCCATAGCAGTAGCTAGATGGTTGTCTCTCTACCTTGTGCCTCCATGTTTAGATCTTGTGAGCTGCCTAACATGATCAAGATCATCTTATTGTAATGCTAGATGTTGTGTTTGCTGGGATCCGATGAATATTGATACCATGTTTATTCAAGTTGTTTATCTATGTGCTCTTGATCTTGCATGCTCTCCGTTGCTAGTAGATGCTTTGGCCAAGTAGATGCTTGTGACTCCAAGAGGGGGTATTTATGCTCGATAGTGGGTTCAGTCTCTAGATATCTGGATCAGTGACAGAAAGGTCTAAGATGGTAGATGTGCTGTTGCTACTAGGGATAAAACATTGGTGCAGTGTCCAAGGGCACTTGTATTGATTACATTACACACTTTACTTCATGCAATAATCTGTTGTTAGCAACTTAATACTGAATAGGATGCGGATGCTGCCTTGAAGGTGGATTATTTAGGCATAGATGCGGTTGGAATAACGGTCTATGTACTTTGTTGTAATGCCCAACTAGATTTCATAGTAGACATCTTGGCATGTATTGCATTGTTATGCCCTCTCTATTTGTCAATTGCCCAGCTGTAATTTGTTTACCCAACATGCTAGTTATCTGTTCTGAGAGAGACACCACTAGTGAACTGTGGACCCTGGTCCAATTTCCTCATACTGTTTACACAACCTGCTGCAATCATCTGTTTCCTGTTACTTGCTGTTTTCCACACCATACGTTTAACTCTTTGTTTCTGCAAGACCGGAGAGATTGACAACCTCTCTGTTTCGTGTTGGGCAAAGTTCTGGTTTGTGTCTGTGCAGATTCCACGTTGGTGCAAGCTCCCTAGCGCCAGGGGGAGTCAACATCAACAACCTTCCGATAGATCGTCAAGTCCTACTGGATTGATAACCTTGGGTAGATTATTCAAGGGAAAACTTCTGCTGTCTACATCATAACCTTCCTCTTGGGGTTCACCAACACGTAGCCATCAAGCTGTTTTCTGGCGCCGTTGCCGGGAAGTACTCATCATCACCATCATCATCATCCTCAAATACTCTCCCGTCAACCAGGCACCAGCGATCACCTCCTCCTAATCCCTTATCTCACCGCTTTTCTTGTTCTTTCTACACTTGCGCTGAGAGAGAGGATGGGAGAAGGAGACATCCACACCTCCCAAAGTCGGTGACACCACGACTAGCCATGGCGGAGAAGGTGATGGTGAGTCTAGAACATCGACAAGCAATAGATTTAGGGGGAGGGTGTGGGTGTGTCCCCATCGTAAATGTAGCGGACCTGCACTTAAAAATTGGCAAGATCCCTGTGTATAGTGCAAACCCTGGATCGATTCATTTGCACACACAGTCTAAGATGAATATCACAACAAAGTATCAATTATTACACGCGATCCAGTACTTAGGAAAAATATCCATTACAACTTGCATAGCACGAAGCTAGCTTTGAAAGAGTAAGCAGCGGAAAACATTATTCTTCACAGATTCCCCATCATCTTCATGTGCCACAGGCAAACATGTTGGTTGAAGACTCGAAACCCTTAAACGAAACCTCACTCATCGTCGGAACAACTTGCAACAGGAAAAATGTTGCAACAAGGTGGGTCAGAACCATATAAAATGGAACTGGCAAGTGACACTCTGTGGACACTTAGTGGATAACTCTAATAATCTATATGCATATTTAGGCTGGTGGAGTTCAAGGCTGATTTGCATAAAGCAAGTTTTATCCTATCACTTTGTAAAACATTTTGCATCTGGCAAATTGGTAACACTGGTAAGCTCCAGTGAAACCGTGACAACACATGGTAAACTCTAGTGTATCAGGTGACCACACACGGTAAACTCCGGTGTGTCAGTTGACTACCTGGGTAAACTCCGGTGAGTCCCTACAATTGGTTATCTATCAAATTTTATTATGAAATTGGAATGTTGGGATCCTCCATTGACGTCCTTGATCAGCTGCTCAGAATTGTCCGTAACCGGTGACACGGCTAAGTACTTAGTTTTGACACTCTCGAGAGGTTGTGCACGTTCACCACTAGACTTAACCAACCCAAACTATCCCCCACACTCCATTAGTGATCGGGAAAAGGTGAAGGTTAAGACGAGATCTTTCAGAAGCATTTTCCCACCCCATACCGGCCTGACCCGTTCCACCTACAATCCAATACCACCACCTATCAAGCCGGATGAGTCCACGCAACTTAGTTGATCAAGACAGAGTCCATATGACTAATGGCTGCACTGGAAGCAATCTTCACTTGGAGTAACTTAAAATCCGTTTGATCCTGGGTGGTCGTCCACAAGTGCACCCTTAGGTGAAAACCACCATGTACCATGGCCCTGAGTAGTATACTACCCTCAGGTGAAAACCACCATGAACATGGCCCTGAGTAGCCACTCAACATAAACCAAGCAATACCAATTCCACCCAGGTGATTCATTAAACTTAGTAGAAATTTGCTTTTCATAAAACAACATTTTGCATAGCATCTCCATAATTCTACCAAGTTATAATAGGATTCTAGACCAACTAGTATAGGGGTGCTACTCTAAACAATTTTTGCATAGCAATACTAATAACATCTAAACATGCTTAAGCAAAATACACTACTCATGCATATAGACAAAATAATAGGAATTTCATGAATGTGCCACTTGCCTTTGGAAGTTGTCGTTGCTCACACACTCTTTTCAACAAGAAACGTTGCACTCCATTCCATCTATACATAAAAATAACACAACAATAAACAAACTATTCAACAACACATAGCATACCAAACCATGCATAACAAAGTCTTCACAAAAATTTGGTTAAGGATTATCACATAATTCAATATGCAAAATAATTAATGTGATTGGGTTTAGTGTTTGCCATTTTTGGTTAAGGGATGGCCTTGAGTCAAAATGATCACACAAGAATTTTGGTCAAAAAGGTTTAACACATTTTAAGACAAATGTTGACAAAACAACATTTAAAAAGGCTTTTAACACAAACTTAATTATTTAAGTTAAAAAATACATTAAGAAATATGGGTTTTGGTCTCTCTGGCCAGTGGCAATTATTTGTGACATTTTTCAAAAATAAACATATTAAAAGGAATTTTAGAATTTAAACTATACCAAAAATACTCAAGTTAAGTCTCTGATTTTTAAATCAGTTTAAAAGTATCCAAAAATCATTTCTAATAGTGGCTAACTATTCTACAGAACAAAAAGTTTCAAAAAAATATTCTATTTGCAAAATGTGCACTTATAGATTTAAAGATATGCCAAAATTAATCAAATCACTCATTTGAAATTTGAATAATTTAAACTAAGGCAAAACTGGAAACTAACAGTGCTAAAATATTCTACAAGTCTAGGGCTTTAAAAAAATATAAAGTTTGTTAAATTTGGCCAAATCAATAAAAAGATCTAATGGTCTGACTATGCAGGGGCTTTTCTGGAGAAATAAATCCAGAAAGGATGGCTGACGTGGCGTGTCCTAATTGGTGGATATCGGCTGGGTTAAGTGATCTAATCTAATCCGTTGGATCTACATCTGAGGGTCGAGAACAGAAGATACCTCTTCGCTTCGTTCATCAAATCGTGGCCGTAGAAGGCAGATCGGACGGCTATGGTCGCGTTGACCAAACCGCGGCGGCGGACGGTCACCGGAGGTCGACGGGACGGCAGCGACGCGGCTCGGGTGTGGACGCGTTCGTCGATCTGGAGGTCGCTGAGCTCCAGGAAGGTGACCACGGCGTGCGGAGCGACATGGCGAGGAGGATGGTGGCGACGTCGGCGTTCTACGCTTCCTCGAACGGCGATGGAGAGCGGCTGGAGTCGTGCGGGTGTCGGCGAGCTTCTGTCGAGCTCGTGCTCGACGTCCTTGTCGGAATCGAAGAAACGTGGCGGCGGCCGAGGTTAACTCCGGTGAACAAATTGGGCAGGCTGCGGGCACGATTCGAGGGGAGGGAGAGGGGAAATGGAGAGGGGCTCGAGGGCTATTTATAGGAACAAACGACGCTCGATTTGGTGGAGTAATTTGCCCGCAATCAAGACAGGAAGAAACGGGCAAGTCGGGCGTGATTTCTGGCTCGAGGTTGAAGACAACGTCTCCTGACAGGTGGGTCCCACTGTCAGGGATTTTTCTTTTTCTTTTCTGGTTTCTTATTTCTTTTATATCTTTTGTTTTAAAAGTCCAAATCAACTCAAACCAGTTTCTAAAAATTTGTAAAATCAAAATCTATCTTTTAAAACTTTCAAACACACTTTTCCAAAACATTTCAAATTTGAAAATTTCAAATAATACATAAAGGTTTATTTGAACCTTTATGTCATTTATAAAATAGGATTTTATAAATTCTTTTTGAACTTAAAATCAAATCCAGAAACAAAGCATGAGTAGTATCATTCAGTATGATAAACCCAATAAAATAATTTGGTACAAAACATTTAATTCAAAATAGAGTTTGATAAATCATTTAAAAACAAATTTCCATTTATATCATGGGTTTTATAAAATCCAAATAAAATTCCACAAATACATATTTTGAAATTAACTTACTTTAAACTTATGTTCCAGATAAATATAATCAAATCAAAACAAAATTTCAAAATAGAACAAATAAACCAAAGAAAATCAGAAATATTATATAGAGCATAATATGCCCTTTTATGACATTTTCTCAAATATGCTTTTAAGTGTAAATAAAATTCCAACTTTTCAAGTTTCAAATGCAAACAAGACAAGAAGATGATGAATGCATGCATGATTTTAAATTTTCAAATCAAAATATATATAGTTTTCAAAAAGTTTTTGATCTTTCTGAATTTTCAAATTTTTGAAAAACTTGGGATGTTACAGTAAAAGAAGAGGGTGGTAGGCAAGCTTAGAGGGAAGCTCGGGGGCGGCGAAGGACCAGCGCAGGAGACACATTGACAAGGGAGGGGAAACAGTGGCAGGCGGTGGCAGGGGAGGCGAGACAGATCTTGAGTGTTGTGGCGACGCTTCTTTTCTTCCTTCTCTCTGGTGATGGAAGTGCTCTTCTCACTCCTCTTCTATGATCTTTTTCTCTCCCTCTGTTCGACGGCTACATCAGTTGTTTGTGTGGTCACCCGTAAGTTAGGAGGGTCGCTTTGTTTCGACAGTATAATCCCATATCTTTTATTTACTTTGAAAATCTTAAAAATAAGCCAAGTGTACTGGAGTGTATATAGAGTGGCGGGCTCCTTTTCTCTCTCCCCTCCATCCAACTGCCGCACCAATGTCTTTCTCCTTCAATTCTCGTCTTATCTCATCATATTCATATTCAACATCCCATGTCTCCTCCAGTCTTGTTCCGTCGTTTTCATCCAAAGCTCTCTTGTTAATTCCACTATCGCTAGTGGTGAGGCGAGGCATGAACGATCCGACCAAGACATCTCTCTAACTCAAGGGTTGTCGATATTCCCTGTGTAGAGTGTACACACTAGTGACAACGTCCCCATTTTACCCTCCCCTTCCACCAATGTTTCGTTTTACTTTCTCACCGCCGTGTTCCTCGTCACACTATTTTCTTGTCACTATTGGATGGTGTACGGCCAGTCACTCCATAAGACCAGCGGCAAAAATAGTGTGTTGCCATTTCACATTAAATCCGTTGTCAATTGTATTTTGTACGAATATTGTAATTCATTCGATAAACCAGTTGTTATATAGAGTAAATTGAGATATTTGGCTTGATACTGTTACACGGTGGTATAAGTCAAAGGCTAATCCAAAAGCGCGCACAAATATATATGTGTTTCAACTTAAAGCCAAAAACCATATCATATGTTTGGTATGGCTTTTATCTTATAAGGCAAATCCATCACCAATAATGTTATTTTTTATTGTGTTCCGAATCCTACTATAGATGGAGACATACCGGAATAAGGCATGTCTACAACTCTGTTTCGTGTCCGCCAAGAAAGAGATTTGTTTGCCCCATATATAGTGAGAGGTAGTCGTAGAATAGAGAGAGATCCACCAGATCTATAGCACGTAGAGGGTTTGTCCTCTCGTGTATTGTAATACTCCTCCGATTATAGTGATACACCTTCATGCGTTTCGTGGTTTTTTCCCGTAAGGGTTTTTCACGTAAAAATCTGTGTTATTGTTCTTTATTTATCTATTTTTACTGCGCAGTTTTACAACAAGTGGTATCAGATCCGAAGGTTTCAACTTTGATTTGCTGCCCCGGGAGACTCTCCGCTGCGCTCCTGGGGCAGCACTGTCGCAGCGTCGTTTTGGATCAACAGCCGCAGTCTTGCGGCATCGTGCAGCTTTACCAAGATCGATTCATGTTCGTCGAGATCGGATCAGGAGACCGAGAGTTTCGTCGGCGCGTCCTGTGCGTCGCTTTTGTGATCCGTCCGTTGCAGTTGGATTCGGCGTGTCGCGTCGTTGCGATCGTCGAGTCGCCGAGATCGCCAGCCCTGTCCTGCAGATCTCCCGTCCGTGTGCAATATTGTCTGGTACGTTTTTCAATACGCCGTTGTATCCTATCCTCTCGTCGGTATCAAGTCCGTACGAGGAGGTTCGTGTGGATCAATCTGGGAAGTACCAGATCGATTTGAAGCGTGCATAGTCGGTATCAAGTCCGTACGAGGAGGTTCGTGTGGATCAATCTGGGAAGTACCAGATCGATTTGAAGCGTGCATACGATCCAAGCATCAAGTCCCTAGGCGAGAAATCCAAAGCATCAAGTCCCTAGGCGAGAAATCCAAAGCGATCAAGGAGATCAACTTCTGCTATTTCACGTGGCTGCATGTACACGTGAAGATTAATCAATTCTTTGATCTCCAAATTGCTACGTCCACCCAACCAGCTACAAGGTGCTATCTACTCTTATTTATTGCTTCGTAAATTAATTCTATCAGGAATTGAATTTTCTACCGGCTTGTACTACTTTGTTCACCGATTTAATCTACTCATGGTTCCCATGAAGTACGGTGACAAAAGGTTTATCTTATGGCAAGTCAAGATGCGAGCGTTGTTGGCGCAAGCCAATTATAAGATGCACTGGTTAGTTTTCTTTTCAAGGTGGAGTTTCTTGGATTATAGTTTTGGGAGATATTATGGATGCAAATTCAAGATATTATATTGCTGCAATTACATGAACACAATTCAGTTATCGAGAAAAAAAATTATTATGGAGGAGGTGATTATTAAGCCTGTTGGTAACCAGCATATACTCTTTACTCTCCATAGATTTTTTGCTGTTATGCATGTGAAGGTTTTGGTTTGTTCGTGATGAGGATCAGTTGAGGTGCAGGAGATTTGTTGTCTGCTAGATACTACAACATTTAGTATTGTTAAGCTTTCGGTACAATTCAGTTGTCTTTGCTTTTTCAAGAGGGGTCTATTGCAGAGTTGATGCTCCGTTGCATGTTGAGAAAGTTCCTTCATCCGACTGTTGTTCTATAGGGATAGATTTTGACCATGTCATGGATTTTCATTATCGTCGGCAGTTTTGGTGTACGAGATGCCATCCGTACCATATGCTCTTGCATGAGTATTGTTTGTCGAGGTTTGTGCTTTGTGGCACGTTTAGATTCCATGAGATGAGTTCTTCACTATGTGCACCAAGATGTTGCACTATGAGCTATGCGCTCGTTCAGGCATCACAGGAGATATGATGACTTATGTCATTTGATTGATGATTGAGCAGTTTCAGTTTTTTGGAGGTCAGTGGCACAGACTCAGACTTTTATTGGGTTTTATGGGAGATCCAAGTTTCGTTTGTCTGCTTTGTTGACAGCTGTGTTGTTTTCTGGACGAACTACCGTTGATTTGCTCAATATTACTTCATGAGAAGTTTATAAGTCCTATGGACGTTCGAAGACACAAGATTTACTTGTGCTGACTTTAATTGAGGAGTTGATGCTATCTATGACTGTTGTAAAGGATTCGTCTCAAGGTGGAGTGTTATTTTTTATTGTGTTCCGAATCCTACTATAGATGGAGTCCTACCGGAATAAGGCATGTGTACAACTCTGTTTCGTGTCCGCCAAGAAAGAGAGTTGTTTGCCCCCCATATATAGTGAGAGGTAGTCATAGAATAGAGAGAGATCCACCAGATCTATAGCACGTAGAGGGTTTGTCCTCTCGTGTATTGTAATACTCCTCCGATTATAGTGATACGCCTTCGTGCGTTCCGTGGTTTTTTCCCGTAAGGGTTTTCCACGTAAAAATCCTTGTTCTTGTTCTTTATTTGATCTATTTTTACTGCGCAGTTTTACAACAAATAAGGCCAAACCAAACACATACTAGATTTGTTTTTCCTCCATACTTCAAATTTACATTATAG
The DNA here is from genome assembly GCA_947311845.1 of Poa pratensis. Taxonomy (NCBI): domain Eukaryota; kingdom Viridiplantae; phylum Streptophyta; class Magnoliopsida; order Poales; family Poaceae; genus Poa; species Poa pratensis. Next base: position 61,776,921 of record CAMZMU010000020.1, on the reverse strand, counting down.
AGTCCATATTTTTAATATACAAAAATAATACAAGTACGAAAATACATTTTAGGCCACACTTGGATTCCCGATACCTGCCAATACGGACGGAAAAATTCACAGTCATGTCGAGGTCCCGCAAATTTCCGAAGATTTCCGTCGTATAAACGGGGGAAAGTTAACCGGCTTCTCAAGCGGAGCCATAAGGATCTGGTAAACCTGCTTTCTTTTCTCCCTCACACTCAAAACAAAAAACAGATGTTATTTTATTAGTATCAGCTAGAGTTGCACTAACTTTTTTACTCCCTTCGTTCCAAATTAGATGTCTTCCATTTGTCCACATGCGGATGTATCTAGACATGTTACAAGTATAGATACATCTGCATATGGACAAATGAAAGACATCTAATTTGGAACGGAGGGAGTAGATCATAGCTAGCTAGTTGCTCTAACTAAAAGTGCTACATCGTCCTCCGGGGCCTAGAGGCAGCCGGGCCTAAATGTTTCTAAGGTGAGCGTGACGGCGGGTTCACTACCCCTAGAGCTCATCTCATGCAACGTGGAAGTTACCCTCGCGCTTCGCCTCCATGGGTTCCACACCGTGTACAAGAGGTGTAGTCGGCAATGCCACGGGCGGGGAGAGGAGCCACACATCCTTCATATCGTAGTCGGCCATGTGCATCTCAGGCACCTGCTTGCAACACCTCACCAAGGTTCGGCCACGTACGTTCCGAGCTACCGGGCTCGATGTGTCCAAAAGTCGTAGCCCGTGATGCTACCGTGGCAGGCTCGACCGCTTAGACCCATCGCTATGGTGCCACTACTTTGATCTTCCCCATGCTGCCACCGGCACGAATATATTTTTCTTAATTTTTTAGTTGGATCTAACCCAAAACTATCGCCAAACGCTCTGGCAGTACCTACCACTCGGGCGGTACCATCGGTTGGTTAAGAGCATCTCCACTCGCGGCGCCCAAACGGCCGCCCAAACGCCTTCCGGACAGGCCGTTTGGGCGCCGTCCGGACTACATGGCGCATTTGGGCGCCCTCGCTCCCCACTCGCGGCGCCCAAATTTGCAAATTCGAATGTGCCGCCAAAATACACTACGCCAAAATATGCCGCCAAAATATGCCGCCAAAATACGCCGGGCAGCCCGGCGTCTGCTTGTTGCCACCGCTGTCGTCGTCGCCGATCTAGATGTTGTCACCGGGCTGGGGCACGTAGCCATAGCCGGGCTGAGTCATGTCGGGGTCATCGTCGACCTGGCCGTCCGCGCCGTGGTTGCCGCCGTTCTCGGCGCCGTTCTCGGGCGGAACGAGCCCAAGCTCTTGCAGGATCGCGGCGCCCTCGCCAGCAGGTCCAAGTTGGAGACGTCGGCCGTCAAGATCATGAAGTCCTGACTCCTCTTCTTGACGGCGGCTTTCTTCTGCTCGAGGTTGATCTTGACGTCGGCCTTGTGCATCAAGGTCGCCCACCTTGCGTTGTTCTCCTCGCGCCTCAAACTCGAGTTGGAGCAAACATCGGCGAGGACCTTGTCGATGGACGACTGCACTCTGTCCGTCTTTGCCGCCGCTGCCAAAGCCGTTTTCGCCTTCTTGTTCCCAATTGGCCGCCCCTCCGAGTTTTGGGGATCGGCGTTGAGCTCGGCGCGGCCGTTCTTGTTCAAAGTCCGCCGGTGTGCCTTCCATTTCTCACAACTTTGGAGAAGCTTGTAGCAATGCATCAATTTGAAGTCTTTCTCCTTGTTGATGGATTTGTACAACACAAGGGCGTCGATGACCTGACAAAGCAAGCCGACGACGATCACAATTGTACTTAAGCAACAAAACAACAAGGGGATCGCAAGCCGGCGATCACCTGATCCGCCGGGCCCTTCCCGCTCTCCTTGCGTTTGACGCCCAGCGTCTTCCCCGCCGCCGCCTTCGTCTCCTTCGCGGCCTTCCCCTTGGGTGCCGGCGGCGCCATGGAGTCGGCGCGGCGCGAGGGCTTTTCTTTTGGCGGGAGACGAATTGGGGGAAGCCGGCACTTATTGCGATCTTGTCTCACTGCCAGGCGTGGCCCGCGCGTCGGAGGCCGATGTGGCGTCGCGTTTCCTTCCGTCCGGGGCTGCCCCAAGCCTCCCCAAGTTGAGGGTGTGGGCTGGGCGTGCCGGACACAAAACAGGGCCGCTCCGGACCGAATTCGCGTTTGGGCGCCGCGAGTGGGGGCGATTTTGTGTCCGGCACGCCCCAAAGGCGTTTGGGCGGCCGTTTGGGCGCCCCGATTGGAGATGCTCTAAGAGTGTATAGATGAACACCCAAAATTTTCTTTTACAAAATATCATATGTAGTGTATAGTGGACATAGGCATCATTTGTGGCATTTTTCTTAGCACGTATGCCTTCCAAGTCCAAATCAAGGACAAACCATGAATTTGTATTTGGCGCGAAGTCATGAACCATTTTCAACTTTTCGCCCGTATATTTTGAGTTTGTTGGAATCTGAAGACCCTGATTAAATTCATGCACCCGTCTCTGGATACTATGTTCAAGTCTACCGCCACCTAGAGGCTCCGGCATTACCGCCGCTAGAGCGTTTGACGGTTTAAAAAGGGTCAGATTTGGCTAATTTTTTAAAAAAAGTTCGCTTCAGACTAAAGTTTCGAAAAAAAGTTTGTCAAAATTGCCCAGCCTGCCTGGTCGATCGTGGCCAGTCGGCAGAAGGGTACGAGGTCTCGCTTGTACACTCTTGAAAATACGTCCCGATTAATTACGACACTGGGGTCCGCACGAGCGCGCGCAGCCGGTCGCCTTCTCCCACTCGGATACCTGCAGGCCTCCGGCTGGCAGCCGATCGATCGCGATTGCCCCGACTCGCTTTCCGATTCTTACTTCCACGATCCTTTTTATACAAACCTTGATCACAGCTACGTGCCTTTTGTAATCTCAAGCGCACTGCGATGAGCTCGGTCGTCTTCCCCGTCGCGTCGGCGTTGCCGACATCGCCGTCCGCCGACGCGCCATGGCAGGACGAGGCGGAGTTTGTCGACGTTGAGCTGGGAGGGCGTTCGTCCGATGTCCAGCAGCCGGCGGAGGCAGCGATAGATTTGACGGCTGCTGCGGCCAACTGAAGCTAGTCGCTTTGTGTTTCAGGAACATGATCTTCTGCATGTTTTTCCTAAAGCGGAGTGGTGGCTGCTCCGAGGACTTGGTTTGTTAGTGAATCGATCAAAGCCTCACAGGCAAGCTGTGGCTCTCTCCAATATTGTTCTTCTTCATCTAGTGTATGCTGAGATAGAATTATTTTCTTGTCTGAATCTGACCGCTAATTTCTACTATATTTACTTAGTATTGTTTGTAACAATTTGGCCTAACTCTTCGCAAAAGGTAACAGAAATTTCGCCTGTGGGCTGTGGAGCCGTATGGCGCTGAGGTAGCGAGGTGGTATGCGAGCGCACTATATATGACCCCGCGAGCGCGTGCAGCAAATTACATGTACATCACGGAAGCAGATAGTCTTGAGCGCGCTAGGTTATGTAATACACGGCAAATTAATACCCGTGCGTTCCTATAAAATAACTGGTTTACAGTTCTTCCGATTCAGAAAACCCCCTTCTAGAGAGCACATGCATCCATGTGGGATCTGCGAACTCATTGCTCACATCATGCATCGAGATAGTTGCCAGATTCGTATACTTATAATAAGTTGTCCCTAAAGCATTGAACCGATTAGTCATCTTGAGTTTGTCTCGACGAGTTTTTCAAAAATAAATCTCATGTTTTTATTTTCAACAATATACTAGCGGCTGCTAAATTAACAATGTATAGTTACCAACATAATAATGCATAGTGTAAATGTTTTTAGACATTGCAATATCACGTAGAGCTAGAGCGTGAATATTCTAGTGTTCACAGTAACTAAGGGATATAATCCTTTTATTAGAAAAGTAGTATCATGCAGCCTTGCATTGATTTAGAATGATTGCCAGTAATCTATCAACCAAATTATTATAATTTATCAACTAAGTAGTGTGTGAACTGAGAAGTAAATGGTAACAAATTGGTAACTGATAACAAAGCAAAGTTGTCGAAACATGTGAACATAAGATGAAGATATCGTCACGAGTAAGCCAAAGTCAAAATGGAACGTCAATCGGATTATATTTGTTCAAGAGATAAAAGTTTTTTAAAGTTTGAAATTAGATGAATATTTGATGATATCATGACTGCATGTAGTAGTATATTTTGCTGCACCGTGTAGTATAGTCCTAAAATCGCCGAGATTAAAGATGTTTATAGGTTTTATTAGCTTGCTTTACTTCTTTTGTAAATCTATATTTCGAGGGCAATGTACTTACGATGTTTGACAATGTCGTGACAAAATAGTTTGTTTGATTTTGATTTCTTGAATATATGATCACCATCGACCCCCCCCCCCCCCCCCCCCCCCCCTTGTTGTTCTTTCTCCTCATCGCTAGGCTCGGAAGTACTTCAATCGTTGCATAACCAAACTCCAACAATGAAAAATATTAATCACAATATTTGTTTGCATTCAAACTGCACAAGTCACCATGGTCCGGTTAGAAATATATGAGCTATCAGCTCATTACTTTTATTCTTTGTATACATGTTGCATATGACCATATCCAAATTTTATTTTAACATGTGTGACACTTTTATAGAACATAGAACATGATAAGATTATGTAAAAAAACTTCAACCGACATAATTCCCGACACAATGATGTTGAAAGGAGGTTTCTACATAAAATTGTTTTTTTCTTCGTGCATGTTGAATATGCATTTTATAATTTTAATTATTTGCATATGTTCCAATTTTCAGAACCAAGAAGCAGTGCATATATATAATTGTCTTTCTTATGCATGTTGAATATGATATTTTTTAATTTTAATTTTTTATATATGTTCCGTTTTTGCAGATCATGGAGAAGCTCGATGTTCTCGACGTTCAAATGAACTCACCGACGCATCAGCCCCGTGACGATGTCGTTGGAACTTGAAACGAAAAAATCACAATTGTCTACACGTGCGAATGTGTGATGAGAAAACATGTTTAGCTGGCGGTGTGGTAACACAAACGCAGTCAATAGTTCAATGCAACTAGTAATGTGTAATTGGTGTAAAAAACCACTAATCTGTAATTAGTGGTTCTCTGTTGATCACTTAAATTTCAGACTTCTCGAAGGAGCGCCTCTTACGCTTGCATGCCTAGCTCAGTATCCGAGATGAACATGAACTGATTTACTATGTGTGCTCTCTGTATGATCTTAGCCGTCCAAAATGAAAAATCTGTTAACCTGGGCTACGAAAATATGAATCCCGAACGGAAACGATTTCAGCTCCGGACCTCACGGTTCTTCTCCGAGGCGACCTGGAGTCGGACTGTACCGTGTGCAGCGCGTCTCTCCATCGGATGCAGCTTATAAATTGCCGCCCCATCTTTCTCACGAACTCAGTGCCCTAATTCCTACACGCTATGCACAAGTCCAAGATCCGCCCACGCATCTGCCTGTTAGCTTTTCCCAAGATCGAACACACGATATCACGGCAACTCAACGATGGAAACGCAAGGACGCAAATTTTCTTTATCCGTCGTGCTGACGCTAACGCAAACGCCAGGACCAGAATACACACGAACGCAGCAACAAAGAAAGGATCGCCAAAGGCACGTCTCGCGCCTCTTGTTTTTCTATTGCTTTTCGTTTTCTGGTAGTTTACAACAGGCTCGCTACCCTTGTTTATATAGCGCACAAGGAGGCCACGAGACCTGCTCGACTCCTACAAGACTCTGACTCGTACACAACTAGCACAAGCCAAACGGGTACGTGAACTAGTACAACTTAGCTAAACTAGGAAAGCTAAACCGACTCAGCCCAAACTTTCCTATTCAACTACGTACATAGACTAATAATGTTTGGATTACCTAACAATCACCCCCTAATCCAAACATTCGACTCGTCGACTATAACCAACATATCATCCGGATTACCAGCCCACACCATCGCATATTAGCGTGCCACATGCAGACTAAACGCATAATCTCATGCAGGAACACATCTTGACCGGTCCGCATCCATCTTCACGTTGGCCTTCATCTTCTCATCGAGACACACAGACGACTCTGACAATAACAAGTAACGACACGACTCTTAACCTTTTTCTTTACCACCGCTTCATCATCGAAACAATCTCGGATCGTCGTCATCGTCCTCTTCTACCGTTGCTCGGACTCCATGTGACCGCATGAAGATCTTCATCTTTGTGGCCCGCACACCACTGTTGTCGCCTTCAAGTATGGGGTACTGGACGGTCACACCACCGTCTCTTGCCCTTGAAGTTGACATGATCCTCTTCTTCACTTTTCTTCGTCCGTGACGCAACTTGACGGCAACGAAGAATCTTCGAACTCCACCGTGACACAACGGCGAAGCCTCACACCTTAGCTCTGATACCAATTGTTAGCTTTTCCCAAGATCGAACACACGATATCACGGCAACTCAACGATGGAAACGCAAGGACGCAAATTTCCTTTATCCGTCGTGCTGACGCTAACGCAAACGCCAGGACCAGAATACACACGAACGCAGCAACAAAGAAAGGATCGCCAAAAGCACGTCTCGCGCCTCTTGTTTTTCTATTGCTTTTCGTTTTCTGGTAGTTTACAACAGGCTCGCTACCCTTGTTTATATAGCGCACAAGGAGGCCACGAGACCTGCTCGACTCCTACAAGACTCTGACTCGTACACAACTAGCACAAGCCAAACTGGTACGTGAACTAGTACAACTTAGCTAAACTAGGAAAGCTAAACCGACTCAGCCCAAACTTTCCTATTCAACTACGTACATAGACTAATAATGTTTGGATTACCTAACACTGCCTCTCTCTGCTCCCGTTCCTCGCCGACATGGGCGCCACTATTGTCGAGATGGCTGCACTCCGCGACGAATTCCTGGACTCCGTCAGCATATCGAGCAGGGCCGGACGGCGCGGCCGTGCGACATGGCGCTGGAGATGCGCAGGATGGACGGCGACATGAAGAAGGCGCGCCTGCTCCTCCGCGGCGCCCTCTCCTGCGTCAAGGACTACGCGTCCATCTACAGGGCATGTATCGACATGGAGCTGGAGACGGAGCACGGCGGCGACGGCGTCCGCGCTGCCCGGTGTCTCTTCGAGGACTGGGAGACCACCCTCCGCCGCGCCGCTGATGCCGCCGACGCCGATGCCAAGCGCGCAGCGGATGTCGCCAAAGACGAGCGTGTTGCCGAGGCCACCAAAGACAAGCTGGCCGCCAAAGTTAAGCTTGCCGCGGAAGTCGCCAAGTACGAGCGCTCCGACTACTGGTGCGCGTACATCATGTTCGAGGTCCGCCACGGAAACGCCAAGCTCGCGCGAAACGTCGCAGAACGAGCAATGATGGCCTGCCCGGGCGATGAATTGGTGCTCGCTGTTAGAGTATACTAGTGGAATTCGACGCGGCGGCACGCCGCACCTGTGGTGACAAAAAGATTTATCTGAGTGTATAATTAAGTGGGACGTTGATCCAGTTTTGAGAGCAAGCGAAATATGAACATAACCAAAAAATGAAGGCAATAAACATACAACAAATGAATGTGACTCATTTTCTTACCCTGAGGTTCCGGGAGGCTGATGAAACAAAGATAAGAAGCATGGACGGAAAAAATAACATCCAGATCCAATCTCTGAGCCTATTATGACAGTGGCAACTGAGCAGACGTAACTGCCACTTCGCCCTGCCTACGGTGACCCTAAACATGTCGAGGGGAGAGGCAGCACTGCCGCCTGAGCACATTGCAACCTTCAAACACCGTATAAGAAGGAACTATCAGGTACGCAAGGTTAAAATTGACAGTAGTAAATTATAGAAAAAAAATCATTAATAGGAATACAATTAATCAGATAGAAATCGTAGAAGTGTAAAGCAGAAGCAAGTATTACGGAACTACATTACTAATGACAAATGATCTATATAATATATTTTTTTGCGAATATTATTGAGAGGGTCAGATTGACCCAACCAGTCGAAGTCAGAAAATGCTTAAGATATCAACACCATCCATTGCTGCCGGGGGGTACGAGCCGGCTCGTGAGTAGTCATCGATTGCTGCTTCGGGAGTAGACCAGATTAGATTGTATGAGTACAGTGTAAATTTTATAAATTCGTGAATGTCAACGATTGCTGCTTAAAATTCTGTAACAATTACATACTTGTATGATTAACGGGTGTTGTAATCTGAGGGTTCATCATGTACACCCAGATGTGATGTGAACTTAAGCCAGTTATGCACACACAATTTCCTTTTACCATTGAAGAATCAGTATGTAGGTTCTGCTGAAGAAGCACAATGGTTCCCTGTTCAGAATCGTATAATGCGTCCAACCTGGTGCTGAAGCTTCGCAAACCAGTACAGTAGTTTTCGGGCAGCACACCAAGTTCATGTGTTGCATGTTTTCTGAATAGGATTTCGTTCCTTCGTTTACTGCCATTTGAATCTCTGAATATTGTAGAGTGAGCCTGTAAAGTATTCAAGTTGCATTACAAAGCAGAACCAAACTTTTCAGTCTGTTTACGGTGTCCGTGCGATTCCACAATGTGTATTGACTCAAAAATTTACACGATATAATCTTTACAGAAGCAAAATTGCTGCGACTAATTCCAGCAACTAAACTGCCTGCACTAAAAAATAACAACCGCAAAATTGCAGAAACTTTTTTTTTTTACGAAACACAGCCAGCGCTGATTTCTTTAATTAAGAGAAACATCGTAAAAGAGTACAGGGTGAAAGCTGGGGGTAAGGGACCAGCGTAAGCTAACTAAGTATCTATGTATGTGTGAGCTATGAGGAGAAAGAGTATTTACAGGGCAAGAAAAAAAGAATAAACGAATCAAACAGTGTTGGTCCAGGTTGCTCCCAGGACTTTAGCTAATCTCCAGACTTTGAATTCCTCTATGATTATGTCGCACACTCTGAAGAAAGAGACAGCCTTGTGATTAAAGATGCGCTCATTGCGTTCTTTCCATATTTGCCACCATACCATCATTACCAGCGAAGAGAAGTGCGGTCGTCTTTGTGCAGGGATGGCCGCCACCCGCCAGGCATGTTGTCCACCAGTCCTGAAGGTTTGTAGTGCTTTGGGTTGGTACAAACTGCCGAGAGAAATTGAATTTAGTCATGCAGAATGCCCAAATGCCAGTTGAGTAGGGGCATGTTGCGAGCAGGTGTGTTGCGGTTTCATCACCAAGTCCACACAGGGAACAGTTTGGGTTGTGTGGCCAATGACGCTTAGCTAGATTATCAGCAGTGAGACATCTTTCCTGGATAGCAAGCCATGCAAATAGCTGCAGCTTCGCTGGAATTTTCTTTTGCCTTAAAGCCTTTGCAATGGCCTGAACATAAACAAAGTTGTCGTGTATTGCTCGCCCTTTGATAAAAGCACTTTGACACTTGGAAACCAGTTCATTCATTCTCGGCTGAAGCCTTGCAGCAAGGATTTTGGTAGTTATATTTGCAAAGCTGTGAACTAGACTTACAGGCAGAAAGTCATTTAGGCAGTAGCACCATTGTTGCATTATTGAGCTTGTGTAGCTGTTGAGAGTTGATAGTTTGGAAGTGAAGGATAGCTGCCATAAAGTCAGGTTTTATCAGGTCCCAACATCTCCTAAAGAATTGCCCATTGTACCCATCTGGCCCTTTTTCTGGGTGAAGGTCAAAGATTTGCCTTCCTAACTTCTTCTTCCGAAAAATCCATATCAAGTTCAGATAAGTCAGCTTGAGCACAGCCAAAAGCTTGGAAATTCAGGGTGGAGGTTCTTGTCTGATAAGTGCCCAGAAGTGAGTTAAAATGTTCCCAGATGCAGAAACTGCAGTAAGAACCGAGTCGGGTTCAGAATCGGATCGCGCCACGCACCGTTCTCATGGCAACCTCATGGATGCACGTCAGCACGCGGCGTTGTTTCGCATTGAGCGGACCTCATGGTGTTTGTGGTTCAACCCCGACCCAAGCTGTCAGTATCCTCCGCCCAATAAACAAACTGCAGTCAGACTAAAACTCCGTTCAGTATCCGAGAGCGTCTGTGCATTGGAGCTATAGATAGATTGGATGCAACTTCGGTAGCACACAAACGGCGTGAACAGTCGACGCATTATATCTCTCTTTCGATCGAAATAGAGAACGATCGAATCGACCGATTATGGCTGACGGAGAGCAAGACCCAAGGTAAGCCGACCCACGCTTTCTTATTTCTCCCGTGCCGTATTTTCATGTTGTGCAGTAAACTTTTGTTTCAAGGAATTTTGAAGCGAAATTGTTCATATTTATTTGTCAATACACATGCATAGTCGCCGAGATAAAGCAGAGAATAGGTTTGGGTTGCCAATTTTTTCCACCTTTTGAGGCATACTCAAAACACGATACCATATTTCTTTGTGAATACACATGTGAGGATAGTCGCCGAGACATTTGCGCGAGAAATCAAACAAATAGAAAATCATGGAAGGCGGCGGCGGGCCTTGCGTGAGCTCGTACAAGGCAGCGGCCACGCTCGCACACACGGAGCTCCTGCGTGTGGCGACGACGGCAAATGGCCGATTCAGCCGAGCCTCATACGGCACTAGCGTGAACCCGGCGTCTATAGTGACCGCGAGGTTGACGAATCCGGATCCCTCGTGGCAAGAACCAATAACGATGCGAGTAGAACAGGCTACGCGCATCGGGAAGCCGCTCGAGGTCTGGCGATGGGTCCCGATGACCGCGGCCGGTAGACGGAGGCAAAGGGGGTGGGATACCGTGACCGCAACCGATAGTGAAGACCATGCGGTAGGTAGGACGGAGTCAAGGGTGTCGCTTGTGAGGTCCAGCGACGGGTTTTGGTGACCACAGTCGGTGGGAAAGACCAGACGGTAGGTGGTTCGAGTAGAAAACTTCCACCCATGAAGTTTGAATACTCATGTTTGGGTATTGGAGAGAGAAATATGGGTGCCCTTTTGCTACTATGTGACAACTTTTGGGTGGTATGTTGTTGGAGCATATTTTGGGACTGAAATACCCCTATTTTTAGGTAACAGAAAATATGTCTATGGTGTTACCACATCCCGGCATCCCGCACTTCGCGTACGAGGGAATGTTGTGAGAATTTGCCTGTGGCAAGATGGTTAGAAGGGTGGTTGTACCCCCAGCCCAGCAGAGTTCAAACCCCAGGTTTGACATTGGTGTTTCTCATTTAGGCGGAATATTCTTCAGTGGGAGGCGACGTTCCCGTCGACAGCGAGGCGCCCGTGATGACTTCGTCAATCTCAAGACTCGACCCGCCGGCTCAGTATTTCGGAGGTGCTCATAGGGGTAGGGGTGCATGTGTGCGTTCATAGGGGTGAGTGTGTGCGCGCGTATGTGAGCGTCTGCGTTTGTACTGTGTTTAAAAAAAGTATGAGGGAATGTTGTCCAAAGAAAAATTCCAATACGAGCGCCCGAGCAACGTTACTGAAAAAAAAAAGGAAAGAGGGCCTACCCGACCGAATTCCCCTCGACCTCCAGCGTCGCCACTCTCACCAAGCAGCAGCCGCCGCCGGCCGCCGCCTCACCCTTGCTGCCTCCGTGACCTTTTCCTCCCAATCCCTCTAGGGCATAGCCCCCTCCGGCGCCGCTCTGATGTAGCCGTCTGACCGAAACCCCTGTCTCTGGCGTCAGTGGAATGTTAATGCTCCGGATCCTCTAACTGAACTCGAAAATCCTCCCGCTGATCAGGATTCTTCTCCTCAGCAGGCTCAAGATGCTTGCTTTGAACCTGATCCCGCAAGAGCACACCCTCCTTCTCCTCTTCACCAGGCTCAGGATGCTTGCTTTGAACCTGATTCCGTAGAAGCATCTTTTCCATCACCTCTTTCTTCTGCTCCTTCTCCTCCTCCTTCTCAGGATGCTTTCTTTGGACCTGATCCAGCAGGAGCACCTCTTCCATCACCTTCTCCTCCTTCAATTGTACTTCATCCCCCTCCAGTGTGTGCTAACCAATCAAGATTCAAGTTACTATCGCTGCTTGAGGATATGCCTTCTGCTTCTGACTCATTTGGCGGGTATACTTACTATTACCCTTTTCTCAATATGGCCGATATTTAGTTTACTCAAATGACAGTGTGAGCGTTATTTATCATTTGTTTTTGTATCGGTCCTTGCGCTTGTCCACGGAGACTAGTTTATGCTCCCGAGCTCCAGTGCTCCCGCCACTTTAAAAAATTCGAAAAATATATTTAGAAGTTTCAGAAAAATCTGAAAAATCATGCATGTTCCCAATGATGCATATTAGAAGCGTGCAAAATATCAATGCAAAAATCTTTATATTATAGTCTACACAAAAATGGCAAAATTTGTAGATTTGAAACTATGCATTGTAACTTTAATCAGATCTGCAAATTTGTCATTTTTGTGTAGGATGAAATATAAAGTATTTCGGACTATAATTTTGCAAGTCAATATGATATATCATAGAGAACATGCATGACTTTTTTCAGAATTTTTGGAACTTTTAAATATTGTTTTTGAATTTTTTTGAACTAGCAGGAGCAATGGAGCTCGGGTGCAAGAAAACTCCACTCTTGTCACTAGCTATTTCTTAATATTCCTAGCTCATTTCAGGCATGGTGCCCTTTAACCTTTATTTGAAGTCACTCACTTTGAATTCGTGGAATTCTTGATCTTTCGATTAGAATTGTAGGTTTAACATGACATCAGATATTTGTTTGCACCACTGAGCAACTGCAACTAATATCTCCATGTGTCAAATCAAAACAATATTCTTGATCAATCCGTTACTCTCTGAACATAAAGTTTTTGTGCAGTTTACATAAAGATCCACAACTGCAAAATTATAATCCTCTTCTGCCATTACATTTTTTTACATTTTGCAACTTGTCATAAAGATTCATGACCACTTGGTATAAAGATGGTTTCACCTGAATGGAAGATATAGGGATGTTCTCACATTTATATACTGTATATTTTTTAAAAATCTCTATTCTGCAATTTTCCATCATAAATTCTGACCATATTGTGTTGACTTGTCAAGATTCAAGTTACTGTCGCTGCTGGACGACGGCGAAGATTCATCTGGCTCATCTGGCGGGTATGCTCATTACTATCATGTTTTCTCGTATGGTCAAGATTTAGGTTAGTCAAACGATGTGTGGTGTTTGTATGCCATACAATGATGCCCAATCATCTCACATGGAAGTGGTAGTGAACTATGAACTGTCCTTTGTCTTTTCCCCAATTCACATACATGAGTTTCTTTACCTGAATAAAAAATAGCAAACATCATGTAGTTTCGTAGACATTCTGCATTTTACAAGCACCCTCAAATGAACAAAGCATTCTGCCAGCGGTAACGTAGGCACAGCGCCCAAAGTATCATTACATTGCAATGACCAACTCAGACACATAAGTTAAAGGTTGTCCGGTAGCATCCACAGCCAAAATTAAAATAAACTATTACACATAACGAGTGTCTTATATCCCTATTAATTGCCTTAGTAGGAATGTTAATAACTGTTTGTTGAATATCTATGGCTTACCTTCATGCAGCAGTAAATGATACAAAAGTGTGATCCTATGTTAAACTGATTTTTAAACTTGCAATCCTGATTATTTGCAAACTAGTCATCAATCCGTGCATCTGCACGGGCTAGGTATCCATATACATCCTTTTAGATGTACTTCGTTGACATGAAATCTTATATACTCCCTCCGATCCGTTTAAACTGTCGCTGGAAAATAGCTGAGATGGTACAAATCGGTAGTATATCTGGCGACAATTATTTTGAAACAGAGGTAGTATGTAATTTCCAAATCTAACTTGTGATCGATGGCAAAACTGGTGTACTTAGTGTTGTGCTAAGATAACTTCTTTTTCACGGATAATAAAAAAATTGAATAGCACGGACATAAATAGCACCGTAAAGTATAACTTTTGGGCTGAATAGGAAATATAATACTATAGCAACAGTTGGACATAAACTAAATTACAAACCGTTCATTTGGAGAGAAAATAATGCAAACTGATCACATAGTAGACATTTTGCAACTGACATTTAGAAGGAACATTTGATTCACTGGAGAGATTGTATGTGAGGGATAAATATCAGCAAGCATTCATACGTGCAAAAGATTAGAGATTCAGAGCATTCATACATTGAGTAAATCAGAGAAAGCACTCAGCCGGATCATGTTGCCTTTAAACCCTCCATCCCAGTTTTCCTGTACTTATACATTATTCATGAATTGACCTGTTTTGCTTAGTTATAATAAGCTTTGTCTCCATGTGCCGTGATACCTATAAAAATGGAGAATTCCTTTTGTTAGAAATTAGAAAAAGGAGCTATCTAAATTTTCTACAATGCACTTGCTGGAGGTAAGCAATTTGTCTTAGGTCCATGAACAAACTGTGCTCACTGATTAATATGTGTCACCAGACTAAGAAAAAATTGCTCATCAATTTTTCACATCAGTAAGAAGTACCAAAAATAAGATGCCTGTGATATATCTTGTGAATATTACACTAGTAGGGAAACCCTATATAGGTAGGTGGACACTCTATGGCGCACCCTTAATTGGTGCGCCACAGAAATATTTCTGTGGCGCATGGGAGGAGGTGCAATATTTCTGTGGCGCATGGGAGGAGGTGCGCCACAGAAATATTGGCCTTTCTGTGGCGCATCTGGTGGCCATGCGCCACAGACCATGCGCCACAGAAAGTCAGACTTCTGTGGCGCATGTGTCCCATGCGCCACAGAAATCCTGTGGGTCCCACGTACAATCATTGGGCCTAGATCCATCTGGGCAATTTCTGTGGCGCACCGCGGCTGGTGCGCCACAGAAAGTTCACATTCTGTGGCGCACCAGCCACCATGCGCCACATAATGTTAGCTTTCTGTGGCGCACCAGACACGGTGCGCCACAGAAAGGTGCATTCTGTGGCGCACCGAGATGCGCCACAGAATGTTGGCCCAGATCCACAAAAAGGTGGCAACACCCACTTTCCCATGTGACCTTCTTCATTCTCCCCCCATGCATCTAGCTCGAGCTCCTCCTCTCTCCCATGGCATTTTGACCATCCTATTATCCATTATTTGTTGTTAAACCTACTTTGTTTGACATAGAATTGGTGAGGGCTTGGGGAAAGCCTCCATATATATTCTCCTCCTCTCTTTTTGTCCACTATTTTCCTCCATCACCACACACTCTCTCTCATCGATCACGGTCACGTCTCGGAACGGATCTAGATCTACTAGGTGGGTATTGTTGGATGGGTGTTTGTTAAAGGCATGAGAAACTTGTCGGCGGGCGATTGTGTGTGTGGTTTGCATGAAGCAAACTATTTGTTGAACGGATCTATGCATGAAACTTGTGTGTGTGGTTTGCATGAATCTTTGCATGTTGTTGCTTGCGCCGGCGTGGTGCATGGATGTTTGCCGAAATGTTGATTCATTTCCATTTCGGTAAATTTTTGCACCACATATGTCCTACTTTTAGGGGAAGTCATGCCGAATTTTTTCGTCGAACATTTCCGACTTTCCGACTTCCCGCATGAGAAGCTTGTATGTGTGTGTGTGTGTGTGGTTAATTAATTCTAATTAATTCTATATGTATACCGCGTAGGCGACCATGGTCATCAAGATGAGCTCCAGTCGAATCAACAACTACAAGGAAGAAGCGAAGGCGGAAATGAGTCGGTGCAACGGGCGCCAGATACGATGTCCGTGTCGAAGTTGCAAACTTGTGAGATGGATCGACCCTGATTCCGGACAATTGGAGGAACACCTGCTCAGGCGCGGTTTCATGCAAGGCTTCAACCAAGCGCCGACAGCAAATGTTGCGCCTGAAGACGAGGGCGGGCAAGATGATCGTGACGAAGGAGATGCCGACGGACATGGTCACGATGAAGGAGTAGATGGTGGTGGAGAAGACGCGAACACGCCGCAGAGCTCGCTAATGTCGGCCTTGATGGAGTCTCATGTTCAAGAACTGCTCCTCAAGGAGGCGAGCACCGTTAGAGAGAAAGCCAAGCTGGCGCAAATGGAGATAGACGGGAGGACTCCGTTGTATCCTGGGTGCCGGCCACAGGATACGCGCTTGCAAGTAACGCTTGATGCTCTGGAGATGAAGTCGGGAAACAAATGGACCGACGCGAGCTTCAACAAGAGCATGCAATTCTTCCACGAGCGTCTTCCCGAGGGGAACACATTGCCAACAAGTATCGAGGAGGCCAAGAAAGTCGTGTGCCCTCTTGACCTACCGCACGTTAAATACCACGCCTGCATCAATGATTGCAAATTTATCGGGGCGAGTACGAGGACAGAACCACATGTCCGGTGTGCGGCCAAGGACGGTACAAGAGCCGTGGGAAGAAAGTTCCTCGAAAAGTGGTATGGTACTTTCCTATCACTCCCCGTCTGCAGCGGTACTTCGTGGACCCTAAGGAAGCAAAGCTCATGCAATGGCACGCGGAAAGGGAGAAGCCCGAAGAAGATCCGGAGAAGGGCAGGATCCTTACACACCCTTCAGACGCTAGCCAGTGGCAAGAGTTGGACGCCGTCGGAAATTTCGGAGGCGACGCAAGGAACGTCAGGCTCGGTATGAGCACCGATGGACTCAATCCGTTCGGCAACCAGAGTAGCACGCATAGCACCTGGCCCGTGTTTGTATGGCCTTACAACCTTCCCCCGTGGTTGTGCACGAAGCAAAGGTACATACACATGAGTATTCTCATTCAGGGGCCGAAACAAGCAGGTGTCCACATACATCTGTATCTCGCGCTGTTGAAAGAGGAGTTAGCCACGTTGTGGGAGACGCCAGCCCGTACGTGGGATGCCTACACTGGAGATTATTTCGACATGAGAGCCGCGTTGCTCACGACGGTGCAGGACTATCCTGGTTGCTCATATGTATCGGCCCAGGTAGGCCACGGATTCTGCGCATGTGTCAGGTGCATGGATAAGACCCCGCATCTCCAGCTACCAAGGAATCCCGGGTCTTCGAAAACCGTGTACCCAGGGGCTCGAAGGTGGCTTCGCATGGATCACCCGTGGAGAAAACGCGGTGACCTGTTCAATGGTAAGGACGAGATCGAAGAAGCCCCGAGCCCGAGGAGCGGCACAGAAATCGACGAGCTGTTGAAAAATTGGGAGGAGTGCCCCGCGCCGGGAAAGAAACGACCGAAGGTAGATCCGCTGCTGGGTGTATGGAAAGCGAGGTCTGTTTTCCACGACTTGGAGTACTGGAAGGTCCTCAAGACGCCACATAGCCTCGATATGATGCACATTACGAAGAATGTCACCGAGGCTCTGCTTGGCACTCTTTCCAACATGCCGGAAAAGTCCAAGGATGGGACGAAAGCAAGATACGATCTGAAATGGCTTGGTGTCAGGAAAGATCTTCAGATCCCCGATAGTGATGACGATGATGATGATGATGATCAGACGGAAGGGACTCAAGGTCGCCGCAAAAGGGTAAAGAAGAACACCGTGGTGCTTCCCGCTACGTGCTTCACTATGAGTCCGGAGGAGCTCGAGCAATTCTACAGGTGTCTCCTAGGAGTCAAATTTCCTCATGGTTACGCGGGGCTGATAAGCAGATATCTGGACGGAACGAAGAAGAGGTTTAGCGGGATGAAGTCTCACGACTGTCACGTGCTGTTGACGCAGATACTTCCCGTTGCGATTCGAGGGATAATGGACGAGCACGTCCGTGATACGCTGCTTGCCCTTTGCAATTTTTTCGACGTCATCAACAGGAAGTCGATCGGCGTGAAGCAGCTCGACAGGCTACAGGAAGAGATCGTGCTGATACTATGCGAGCTCGAGATTTACTTCCCGCCAGCATTCTTTGATATCTGCGTGCATCTCCTTCTCCATGTCGTTGATGACATCAGGCAGCTCGGGCCAACGTTCATGCACTACATGATGCCGTTCGAAAGGATGAACGGTGTCATGAAAGGATACGTTCGCAACAGGGCCCGTCCAGACGCAAGCATGGCCAAGGGCTTTCTAACCTACGAGTGCATCTCCTTCTGCCAGAATTATCTAAGCACCGAGAACCAGCATGTTGGTCTGCCCAGGAGGAAACACTTCGGCAGGCTCCAGGGATATGGTCACCGAGACGGCACCAGCTCAATCTTTGTCAGCATGCAGGGTCGAAAGGACGACTTCGACAGGGCTCACCGGGTCGCGCTACAACACTTACAATTGATCGAAACTTGGGTGGAAGAGCACAAATGCTTACTCGAGCAACATTACATCAACCTGGGCCGGCCGAGGAAGAAGGGAGACGTAACCAGAGCGCACAACTCTAGCTTCACGCGTTGGTTCAAGCAAAAGCAACTGGAGCTAGCAAAGAGCAAAACGCCATCTACGGAAGATGAAAGACTCATATTCTCCTTATCACGGGGTCCCTCGCACAACGTAAAGACCTATCAGGCGTACGACATCAACGGCTACAGATTCTACACCGAGGAAAAGGACAAGAATAGCGAATATCAAAACTCAGGAGTAACTATGCTATCCTACGGCGATGACGAGGCTACTGTCAAGCAAAGATACTTCGGAAGGATTGAGGAGATATGGGACCTCAACTACTGTGGAGAGTCGGTGCCAATGTTCCGTGTAAGATGGGCCAAGGACGTCGTCAAAGAAGGCCGGTATTTCACCACCATGGTAATACCCGATGCCAAATCGAAGAACGCCTCCGCGAAAAATGAGCCATGGGTACTCGCTAGCCAAGTTGAGCAATGCTTCTTCATTACCGACCCGTCAAAGCCTAGCCGTGTTGTCGTGAGGAGGGGCAAGAGGAGCATCATCGGAATGGAAGGAGGCGCCACCGAGCAAGACTTGGACAACGAGCCAAAGATCGAGGAGGAATTCGACAAGTTCTTCGACATGCCTACTACTAGTACACAAAGAAGGAAGACCTCCCTACCTACTAAAGGTTGTCCGTTCACGCGAAGAAATCTCAAGGTCGCCGGCCTAAAGTTTTCAACCGTGAAGAAGGGAAAGAAGAGAAGCTAACTCGCGGAACCGAGACGAAGAAGAGACTTTTTTGATGTGTGAGACATTTGGTGTGAGACAATGCAAGAGTTATGTATTCAATGAACTAAATATGTATGAGACATTGTGTGTATTAAATGAATTGAATATGTGTGAGACATTGTGTGAATTTTGTAACCAAATTTAACCAAAAATATTTTAAGAAAAAAAAGAAAAAAATGGGACAGCCAGGATTCGAACGTGGCTGGCCAGAGTTTCTGGTTCAGTGTCGAACCACTGGAATATGCTGGTGTTTTTGTACCATAACAGTATCAGTTCATTTTGAACTAAATCTGGCGTTATAATTCTGTGGCGCACCGGGTTAAGGGTGCGCCACAGAATCTCAGAATTCTGTGGCGCACCGCGGAAAGGGTGCGCCACAGAATCTCATAATTCTGTGGCGCACCGCTTAAAGGGTGCGCCACAGAAATCCTTCGCACCCAATTACATGTGGGCCACCCCGCGCTGCCTCTCTTCCATCCGAAATTTCGCTAAGTGTCACAGAACCGCGCGCGCTTCCTCGACGTTCTCTCTCGCGCGCTCCACGACCACCACCGCGTCCTCGCCGCCGGCAGCTCCCGCCCGCGCGCTTGACGAGCACCGCGTCCTCGCCGCCACTCCACCACGCTTGACCCGCCCCGCCACCGACGGCCAGGAGCACCTCCACCGCCACCCCCGCAACGCCCCTGCCCTAACCGCACGCTCGGCCCCCACGTGGCGCCGCCGACGAAGACCTCCCGCCCTCGCACCTCCCTTCCCTCCGCACCGGCGACGACCTCTACACCGCGCTCGACGACCTCCCCTCCCTTCCCTCCCCCAGGTGCTTCCCCTTTCCCCCTCCTCCCTCCCCTACCGAACTGCTGCACCCAAGGTGTTTGTAGAAATTCCCCTCTCATTCATCGAGCATTGGTAACCTGTGGTGGTTTTGTGCTTCTGATGTGTGTATTGTTAGTGTTAATCTTGTTGTATAGGCTTAGTCTCATGTGTGTTCTTGTGTGATGTGTGTGCTCGCGTGAAGTAAAAAACTGATGACAATTTCATGTGTGTTCTTGTGTGCTGTGTGTGTTCTTGTGTGTTGTGTGTGCTGTCCACTCAAGGTTCACTGATGAAGTAAAAAACTAGTTGGAACTAGGAGCAACTAGGAGCATGCTCTAGTAGATAGTATTCACATTTATCATGTGTGCTCCATATGTGTTTATTATGCAAATTTACTTATAGTTGCAATTTTATTTCGGTGGAATATAGAAATTTTCATGCATGCAGCATGTGTGGTGTGGGGTTTTTATCAACAAATATGTCCAGGATGTGGGGTCAAGCATTTACATGTCAAGTACATAATTAATGATATGAAAATTGTGACATTGGAATGCTCCAAGTTTGATACACTCCAAGAGTAAATAGTTTAGGAGTGATTAGTTGTTTGCTTGCTGCCAACAATTGTGGAAATGCAGATACAAAATATCAAGATTAGACCCAACAATTTTTAGTAGTTTGCTTGCTGCCCAATGATTTCTTTTGCTGCTAGGTTAGTTGCTGCCCACTTTGTGTTAGTTGCTGCTAAGTATTTGTGTTGCTGCCCACTTTGTTTTAGTTGCTGCTAAGTTTTTTGATTATTTCACTAATGGTCACTGGTTTGATTAGCTCCCAAAACCATCATGGATAATTAAGCAAACTATTTCAAATCCTTTCAAACTTGATTTGATAAGGAAGATGAGATGGAGTAGATGAGATCTATAAAGGTGCATTTCCCAAATTTTCAAGATTTAATCAAATGGGAAAGGCCTAGAAATGCTATGTGTTAACATGAGTGAAGATAGGTTTTATTTGAAGAAAGGCCTAGAAATGTTTCCTGTTTTTGATTTCTTTTGTTGATTGCTAGTAGCCTTGCTGATAATTGCTTTTAGTGCTGGTTGCTGTTAGTTGAGATGAAAAAAATGTTAGTGCATGCAGTACCAAATTTGCTAAGTGTTAGTTGTTGTTAGGTTAGTTGTTGTTAGGTTAGTTGCTTGCTGTAAATACTTGCTGCAAATATACTTGCTGCAAACACACTAGATGGTTCTAGTTGGATCTAGATGCTAAATCATGGTTTTGTTAATTTATTGCAGCACCACGAGGAGCACCTCCACCACGCCGATCTCGGACCCGAGCCTCCCTTCCCTACCCGAGGTAGTTCCTCTCTCCCTCGATGTGGATGTGGACGTGGTGATGTATGTGCATGAGGATATGTGTCCACGACCATCGTGTCGTGGTTGTTTGTGCTCTGACCATCGTGTCGTGGAGATGCCGGCCGGAGATGCCGGCCCGCCGAGATGTGGATATTATTTGTGAAATGTTTGCAGGTACCCCGTGAGGCCCTTGAGATTGCCGGAACGTCGATTAACTTCCGTTCCGGCAAATTCGGGTACTCCATATGTCCTATTTTTAGCAAAGGTCATGCCAAATTTTTTCGTGAAATTTAGCATGACTTTGCTAAAAATAGGACATATGGGGTATTGCGGCTAATGCATGGGCCGGGGTATCTTAGTACTAAATTAAGTGATGGTTTTGTTATATTTGTTGTACTAACTTTTTTCCTCTTTTTCAATGCAGTGCAAACATGTCCTCCGAGGCCAGCCCTTCTAAGCACATGAGCGTCGAAGAACAAGCTAGAGAAAAGAACAAGCCGTTCTGGGAAGTGAACCCGGAGATGGAAGATGCGGAGGCCGCCGAACTGGCTCATGACGGCGATGGTGACTTTCTGTTAGAGATGGAGGATGCGGAGGATGCGGAGGACACCGACGGAGATGGGGACGCAACCACCACCACCGAGGGCGGCGACCACACGGATGTCGGGGGTGGCGACCACACGGATGGCGGTGGTGGTGGTAACCCGACCGCTAAGAAGCTTAAGAAGCAGAGGAAGGACCGGACACCGCAAGCGGTCGGCAACGTCACCGACACGTTCACTAAGGTCTCGAAAAGTGGCCTACCCCAGGAGCCTAGGAACATCGCAAAAGGGTACGGCATGCAACTAGGGTGCATCCTCCGGGAAACCGTGTCGATCAACACGTATGACCTCAGGAGCGCGGAGAATGAGGCTTTGCGCACACAACTCCTCAACAAGCTTCACGAACGATACATTTTCCCGGATGATGGAAACAAAAAGGTGGACAGCTTCGCCATCACGAAGATGAACACCGCCTTGACCAGCTGGAGAGGCCGGGTGAAGGCGAAGATTGAAAAGGGTCTTAGCTGGGAAGAGATCAGTGCCAAAGAGCCGTACATCGACATAGAAGAGTTCGAGGCATTGAAGTTGTCCTTGGCATCTCCGGAGGCTGAAAAATGGACCGAGTGGGGAAAGAAAATGCGGGCACTGAACTTAGGTAACCACCATTTGGGAAGCGGCGGTTACGCAGGAAAACAGCCCGTTTGGGACAAGGAGGATGCCGAGGTTGCGAGACTTGGGAAAGAGAACATGTGGCATAAAATCACGGACGAGCAAGTTAGGAACTTTGTTCGGTCCCGCTACTATCTGAAGCCGGGGACGGGGGAATTCGTTACCGACTATAAAGATGTGCTGGATTTCGAGAAAACGCTGGTAAGGAACTTAATTACCGCGGATATCTCAAAGTCCATTTGCGTTGATTTCTACATGGGTTCACGTTTATTTCCTTTGTCCGCGGGAGGCTGAGTTGAAGGCTGAGGCTGAGGCCGGCCCGTCGTCCCAGGAGGCTCAGGCCGGCCCGTGGGACACGACTTTCAACCGGGCGATGAACGTTTTCAAGGGGAGGGACAAGTCAAAGCCGCCGACGTCAGCTGGCCGTGTGACCGGCTTTGGTACGTCGATGAAGTTCATCGAGTACTACAGCACGGACACCGACAAGAAAAAGGAGAGGAGGAAGCCGGCTAAAGATAGAGCCGAGGTTCTCGAGCTAAGGAAGAAGCTGGAGACACTAGAGAAAGAAAAGGTGGACTCTACCATGGTGGACAAGCTAGTGGCCGAGAAGGTGAACGAGCAACTCCGGACGATGTTACCCCCTGGGTTGATGGAGGGGTTAGCTGCCTGGAACGCGAGAGGTCAACAGGGGCCGATACACGTGCCCAGCTTCGCCGGTAGCACCTCCAGCAATAACGTGTCGCCGGTCCTGGTGACCCCACCGGTGCTCCCTGTCGTGGATCAACATACACCAAGGCCGGAGAATAATGATAATGCGCAGGAGCGGCCGGAGAATGATAGGCCGGCCGCCGGCACCGGCGCCCTCGTCTCGACATTAGCCGAGCTCGACGCCATCACCAAGGTAACTAATTAGTTAGTCCGCGACATCTTCTATGACTATATATGCCTTTGATGACTGCCATATCTCATGCATGGTGCCCAACATGTGTTGACTCCTAGGACATGCCTTGCATACTCCTGCATAGGGTGGGGGCTGACGGCGAGTTGAAGGAAGTCGCAAGGGCCTCGACCGTACAACCTTTGACCCGCGATATCCACAACGTCCGAATGAGTGAGCTCGTGATGAAAGTAAATGTGAAGGAGGTACTGCCTGAGTTCTGTGACATCGACCCCCCTAAGCAACCTCAGGGAGCCGAGAAACACATGAAGCTTGGCGAATGCGTGCAATGGATGCTGGAATGGCCGAAGACCCAGATTCGTCTTGGGGATGTTCTTCATGGGGTCAGGCGCACCGGCGGCGCCACCTCGAGGCCCCGGCCCCAGGTCGTTCGGCCCCCGTCGAGGCGGGCACAAAAAGCTGTTGCGGATGAACCGGCGCCACAAGCAGCCGTCGCCACAACCCAGAAGGAACCGCCGGTCGCCGCCACCACCACCCAGAAGCTACCGCCGGTCGCCGCCACCACCGGCCGGAAGCTACCGCCGGTCGTCGCCGCCACCAACCGCCACAAACAGTTGTTGGGAACATCTTCACCGCAACCGTCCAAGGTTAGTTCTGACTTTCCGAATTCCCCGACTTTCCGACTTTCCCGACTAACGGATGTGCTATTGTTTATGTTTAGGACAAAGCCGTTGCACCTCAACTTGGTGGCAACGACGACAATGAGGAGGAGGAGAATGATGTCAACGTCGATGACTACATCAACACTGGCGCCTGCATGGATGGTATGTACATGCCTCTTGTGGATGAAGAACCCTTCCGCGACCACCGCGGTCAACCTGCTCCTGCTCGTCCCACTTCATGCACACAACGCCTGGCCTTCACCGACACGCCTACGGATGCCGGCGATCATCAAGCTCAACCGGGTAACATTTTCAGCCCTAACACACCGAAAGAAACTGTTAAAGCGGGGTTCACTTCACCCCCACAATCCACAGAGATGAAGAACAAGAAGCACAGGAAGAGAAAAGGATCCTCCACCTCTGCAAGCCAGCCAGCTCCTAAGATCCGGGGTCTTGAAGACACAATTCCACCCCGTGCGGATGGCTTCACCTGAGTTCATGAAGCTGGTAAACCTATCTTGTCTGGGGACTTGCTCCGCCTTGCAGAAGGACCCATGATTGTCTTACAGGAATCTATCTTGCATCTAGAGGAGCTCCTTCTTAAAGACAAGCAGCCGAGTTACCCGGCGTTCGCGGTCAAGGTGCCAAACGAGCTGGTGGACTTCGTCCAGGAAGACCCCGCGGATGTGTTCTTCATAGCGTACGAGGACATCTTCAAACTCTATCACACTCAACGGCTGGACTATAACATGGTCCGCCTATATGCGCTGGATGTGGCGATGAAGATCAGGAGAGATGATACCCCGTACGTCGCGATAGTGGATCCCTACTACATGCGCGACGGCCATCTGGTGGAAGGATCAAAGACAAGGGAAACGGCCACGAAGTACCTCGTAAGGGTCATGCTGGCCAACAAGAGGAAGAACGCCCTTCTTCTGCCTTTCTTTTTCGAGTAAGTACACATCCGCTCGCCACCGTCGGATCTTATGCCTTCTTGTACATTTCTTCCATCGCTGATCCTTTGTCCAACATTCCGTTTCAATTGTGTTGAGCAGGGACAAGTACTGTGCACTCATCTACGTATCCCCGAGGTGGTCCATTGCCACTTATTTGGACTCGGGGAATAAATCCACGCCGAGACGATACACCAGACTAAAGGGTGTTCTCGATGACGCTCTCGAGGCCTATGCCCAAAAGGGCGGCCCCTTCCATAAGAAGTCGGAATTCTTCACGGACGAAAACACACACAAGTTCCAGCATGGGACCGGCTTCCATTGCATCAAGCAACTGGATGGCAGCGTGAAGGAGGCCTACTACGCCCTCCAGGGCCGGCCCTGGGGGTGGTCAGGATGTGCGGCCGCCCCGGGCCCCCAAAATCTAGGGGCCCCACCCATGTATGCTATGTATACACGTACGTATTGCCAGTCCAGAAGAAAAAATAAATAAATAATTGGGCTAATGGGCTGTGTGTGGTGCGATGGCCATGGAAGCAAAGGCATCGGCGTGTCAAATAGCTATCGCTGACTCGCTGTTTCAGATCGATCGATCTAATCGGCTCCCTCTTGGTTTCTGTTCCATCGACGGATCGAGCAGTCGCGACCGGCAGATCGCTGATATTGATCCCACGCCGCCGCCGTGCGCTCGGCGCCTCTGCGCTCTTGGCTCTCCCTGACTCCCTCAACGACGTTTTTCGAGTCCCGGCATAATTTATTTTCCTCGAGTCCCTCCACCTGTGCTCCGTCCTGTTAGTACTGCTCAGATACGTACCTTTCGTTGAGGTGGTACAATTTATTTTCAGACTAGTATGTTTCGAATTTCTGATTTCCTAATCAATACTTCAATAGTTCAACACTCTTTGCCGTTATGATTATTTTCATCATTTTATGTATGTTTTCAGCATTGTGCGATTGCCGTGTCGTCCAGTAACTATGAATTTGGTGCCACTAAAAGGAAAAGAGCAAAGCGTGTTGACGACTTGATAAAATCACAGAAAGGAGATATTCACAAGTTTTTTTAAGAGTAATATTGGTGCTTCGATAAACTCAAATAATGAGTTGATCATAGTTGTCGTGGAAGTGGAAGAAGAACAACAAGCAAATGAGAATTTTGAATGTAACCCGCAAGAAGAAAATATCAACACCAACATCGGCGATAGCAATGTAATTGGCTCTAAAAATGTAGCTAATTCCTCGGATGCACATACACAGTCTGATAGTTTTAATGAACAGCCAGTTTATACCCTTGATATTGATTATCCAATAAATTTGGATACTCTTGATAATAAAGCAAGAGACATCTTAGTTGAGAAAGGACCTATTACAGAGGAAAAATGAAGTACCCTCTAGACAGTGGATCCAAAAAAATTACACATATATTCATTATTATTGTTATGATGTCTATATATATTAGGTAGGGGCCACAAGTTTCAGTTTCGCCCCGGGCCCCCAAAATCTCAGGACCGGCCCTGACGCCCTCCATCACCTTAAAGCGATTGTCCGAGATTACGAGAAAACGAAGATTCCATCTGGTCTCGCAGAATACACCAAAATGGCGGATGCTCTCACCGATGCTGATTACAGAACAGACTTCCATCGCATCCGGCTGCAGTTGTCAACGATCATCCTCGACGATGTCATCCACAAATCAGGGTCCTACCACTACCCCAGAGGTATTATAGAAGTGCATATGTAGGGTTATATATTATATATATGCTATGCTATGAAACCCAAATAGGATAGCCATATGATTTCCAACCATGACAATTGATTGATTGGCTTGCCTCTCTATTTAGATGAATAAATTATACTCAATTTATATCACTAACCAATATATATCCCAATCCATCTTCAGGGTTCTGTCAGAGGGATATCGAAGAACGACTAGAGGCACAGAATGACACCAGGGAGTGGAAGACGAAAGAAGGCTATCTACCGTTCCCGGCGCCGCTCAAGAAGAGGACTCCATGATCATGCATGCTCCCGCGCGCTCTTGCTCACCATCATCGCCGATGTGTACTACATTTGATCATAGTTAGGCGGCGAACACTTGATTTGTAATGTGTAGTGTGAAATGATGAAACGTTCGGCACTTTTGTGACTATGTGTATATACGTATCTCGATCGGGCACTAAGTAATATGTGGGATGACATATTGATTAATGTGTTTGTCTGTTTATATACCTGTCAAATATACCTGTATTTCTTTATAAACCTGTATAAATCCTGTATATACCTGTATTTGTACAGCAAAATGGAAAAATACCGGTATTTCTGTTTCAAATTTCTGTGGCGCACGCTTTTTGTTTTTGTGGCGCACCACTTTCTGTGGCGCACCAAGGAACAGTGCGCCACAGAATTTCTCTGCATAGGGGTGCTGCCGTGCTATTTCTGTGGCGCACCGCGCTCGGTGCGCCACACTTTCTGTGGCGCACGCCATGGGTGCGCCACAGAAATAATTTTTGTGGCGAGATTTCTGTGGCGCACCCAGCAAATCTGAGGGTGCGCCACAGAATGTGAAATTGGTGCGTCACTGATGACGTTTTCTGTACTAGTGTTAGCTATCTTGGACATATATAGCCTGCTTAGTTTTCCGTGATAACATGAAGTAACTATTTTGTACAACAAATTAAAATATTGCTTCAAGTACAACAGGTCACATACCCGTAGGGCAGGTTTGCCGCGTTAACTGAGAAATTTAAAAATCATTTGGATAGATTATTTCACCAAGCCTAGATGGCAAGATAAAGTCTTAATGAGTCTTTGTCAGATCAACTTAGAGGAGCGGAGAAAACGATCAGTGACATTAACTCTGTTGGATAAAATCCGTACCATACATGAATAGCCCCCTAGACAACAATTCAGTCACATATGGGCTTGGGCCCTCTAAATTCATGGCAATATAGGTCCCAGACTCATTTTCACATGAAATATTTCACCGGAAAGAAACTCCCATATTCTTTAAGCCAAACCGCCAATCTTAGGGGTATGCTGAACAGTAAACCGTTGCTATTTGACCAGTTAGAGAATTGAAATTCTACTCGTTTAAAAATCTATCAGTGAATGCTTGAGGAATGATAAGGAGTTCCTACTTTGTAGATGTTATAGAATATGCTGAACCATAAGATCTCTTTGCCAGAATTTATTGACTGGCATTCATATATAATACGAAAATACATTGCAAGTTTAAGTTTTTAATTACCTATGTCATATTAGGCCAGATGCATATATCCTGCTGCAGATTATTGCATTGATAGCCACTGTAATTTGCTCTGTTATTTGCTTTGCTAACTTGGAATAACATAGTTGACTTGACACTTGAAAAAAAGAATCGAAATCCTATTACTACCTTGATAGTTTCCTAAGTATGAGGTCTTGCCTAGTATAACTAATAAACGTTAGCGTATGTTGTGAGTAATAGAGCTGTCGGGAAGAGTGACACATTTGCATTTGTTTCAGTCCCAGTGGTGATGGGGAGGAAGAATGCTCTATTGGTAATCCTTTTCTTACAGATACTTTTGGAAACCAAACAGCATGGAAATTGAGTGACCTAAATGCAGGATTCACCAAGTATTTGGAGGAGGAAGCAAGTAAACCAAAAGAAAAGAAATTCACAAAAGAAGAAAGGCTGAAAGTTCATAGCAATCGCATGGAGCGATACATGAAATCTGCTCTCCAGATGTACAATGATGAAGAAAAACTTCCTGAGGTCTGTATTCACTTTTCTTGGAACTTGTTCTCCTTTGGTTTTATTTATACAAATCCGTGCATGTTATAATCCGCAATTTGTTTTTCAGGATATGTACTTCGAATTTGATAAAATTCGAAGTCAGAATTGGATAGTTGAAGGAGACTATGACAATCAGTACTATTATCATTTCAATTTTTCAGCTACACAAGCTTGCTCCACAACCTGCTTATTTTTGGCTGAAGTCATCCCAGATGATGGAGACAGCTGTGATATTACCTGCTGTAAGCTTTTAAATGATGATGACAATGGTATGTTTATAGTTTTTTTTAGATAAAAGGCACAAGTGCCCAACCTTAAATTAATAAGGCCCACAAGTTGACAATATTCGATTACACGCTGCGGCATACAGCTTAGCCATAAGATAAAAGACGACAAGCATAACAGCAACCGACATGGTCCGACTCAGGAGCTCGCACTAGTCAGAGTTCTCAGGCGATTTGCTGTATACAACAGCTTTAGTCTTGAGACCACCTCCTCGAGCTTTGAATTGCCATTCAGGCAACAGATTATGTTTATAGTTCTATCTAACTACGGAGCGAACTGCAACATGTGCTATGCAATGTTCGGTTTTTTAAGTTTAGAATTTTTCCTTGTAATACATGCAAGATTATTGGAGTCAATTGTTCTTTGTGTCATGCATGTACTGGATTGTTACACATCTAAAAGTGGCAACTAAAAATCAACCACTCATATTCAGTTGTTGCACACAATTATGTGTGTCGAACTTGCTCCTCTAACGCGGTACAAAGTTTCAGTTAAATTGGTTGCTAGAAAGTCACAAACTTGACACACAAAGAGTAATATTATTCATGTTGTAAAATACTGCAAACTAGTTTTATCTCATTGTTTCTTCTATTTTTTTCTTTTCGAAGGACATTGCTGTGGTTGCAAGAATGCACATGTGGATGATCTGAGGCATCCAGCCTGCGTCAATGTGTATGTTGGGGGTCATGAAGACAGGAAGTTCCCTTTTATGATTGACACTGAGAGCGAGGTATTCAGGTTTAAGTGTTATTGTGTAGCGGTCTCGCATTGACTGCGTTTATCTAGTGCGTAAGGCTTACTCTCGTGTTCCATACTTTCAGGATGATAGTTGGGATGACAGTGATTGAGGAATCACAGGTCCCCCGCTCAACCAGTCTATTTGTAGAACCAAATGAACAACCAAGTGGTAAGTTCATTTTGCACCATTGAATATTTGAACTGAAAGCATATGTGTGATGAACCTTCAGAAAACCTGGTGCTAAAAAATGTAATCCCGAATATTGGGTCGGTGCCCATTTATATATAATATCTCATCAATCTTTCCCTGTGGGTGGTTGCCGTCATGACTGCCTTTTTGTTTGTAAAAGAGTGGAAGGCACCGGAGGTCACGAAGTTGCGCGAAATGGAAGGATTGGTCACCAAGTTGCGAAACGTCAATTCTCGGTCACAAAGTTGTGGATTTGCTAATTTTTGGTCATTCCGTCACGGTTCTGTTAGTTTTTTTTGCAAAAACCCCCTTCAACTTTTAGTTCTTCTAATTGCTAGTCCTTTATCCCAAATCTTCTTTTGCAAATCGATCCCTGTTAGGTCCGCGCAGCTGCATGGCGCCTCCCATCCCGAGCAGTACAGATGCGTGCCTTGGTATGAGGTGTGCTGGATTGGAAGTTCCTCCGACTGCTCATCCCAGGAGCACTCAGCGGGGCGTTGTGACGATTTGACTTCAATAATCTCCACGATTGATTTGAGCCAAATCTGCTTGATCCCTGCCTGCATCTTGATTAATTGGAGGCGCTCGAGGCAGAGCACGAGGCGACGGCGGTGCAGATCATCCGCGCGCCCCGGAGGCTCAGGCCGACGCTCTCACCAGCGCGCAAGAACTCGTCCAACGAGAGATGCTTGGTGTCCGCGTACTCTGACCTCGAATTGGCTGATGCAGAGCGTGCCACCATCTGCCGCAGACCATTCCTGACGTAGCAGGCCATCGCAGAGAGGCTCCTCCGCAGCCGCACCTTGTCGCCGGCAGCGTCCACCGCCGGAAGTGGCAGCATCTTCTTGGCCCCCAGCAGCAGCGCCTCGAGCTCCGACCTGCCCACCATGCCCCCAGCAGCATCGCGTCCCGGCGCGCGGCGAGCACGGGGAGGTCCTCGTCGGAGCGCGCGAAGAGCGGCGCCGCGGCGAGCTCCGGCGGGAGCGTGAGGCGGCAGGAGGCCACGAGGGCGTCGAGCAGCCGTCGGCGGTTGCCGAAGGAGATGCGGGGGAACTGTGAGATGGGCGAGGAGGCGACGGGCGCTTGGGCCCAGAGGAGGCGCTGGGAGAGCTCCTGCGGGATGGCGCGGACGGCGACGAGGGAGAAGAACCCCGGGAGCGCGGCGACGAGGACCCCGGAACCCCGAGAGCGCGAGCAGGTCGGGCGGGCGGAGGTGGGCGGAAATCAGGGAGAGGACGTCGTCCGGCACCGAGAGGATCAGCTCGGCGCCGTCGTCGACGACGGCCATCGGGATCGGGCGGTTTCGTCTTGTGGCGTGTGCTTCCTCTTTTGCAGTTTCTTTTCTCAGCCTCCAGAAAAAAGTGTTTATTTTCTACTCTGTACAAGGTACCATGACCATCCAGCTAGAAAGAAGAAGAAGAGTGACGAGCTCAGCCTCAGTTGGGCGTCATTTTTCCTCTTTTGCCGGCGCGCTCGCTTCGAGCACCGTCCTTGCTCGCGGCGCCCCGAAAAGGGCTAACAATTAGGAGAAACAAAAGTTTAAGGTTTTTTTTGTAAAAATCAAACGGCCACGTCAGCGAGTTCACGGCACCACCGACGGAATGACCAAAAATTAGCAAATCCACAACTTCGTGACCGAGAATTGACGTTTCGCAACTTGGTGATCAATCCTTCCATTTCGCGCAACTTCGTGACCTCCGGTGCCTTTCACTCTTTCTCTTTGTAAAAAGGCCCTTATAAGAAGGACACACTCTCCGTCCCAGTGTGGTAGCTAAACACATATCGAACTGGTGAATCAAGCATTATAGCTAGCTCATGCCTATCTTCAGCTCTCACAAAAACAACACAAATATAGTGGTGACTTAGAAAAGAGAGATACAATGAATGCGCGCAGTGAGAGGTATCTGAAAACATAGGGGTTACAACTATGGGATCTGGTGTAGTGTGTTCGCATGCCAAGGTAGAATAGCAATGGCCTCCACGGGCAAGCTTAATCGTGCAGCACATCTGACAGAACTTGCTTTGCCAGCTTGTCAACGTCACCTGAAACATCAGCCATACGTTTGGCATCCGAAGAGTTGATTAAGCAGACACACCTCGCTCTATGCAAACTGCCCTGTACTCGCATGATGTCTTCTGCTTTTTTGCACTCTGGAGAATATGCTGCTACGGTATAAGAGCTCTACTATTTGATTAACTCCAAGTTCCAAAGCTTTACTTGTTAGACCATTCACTGATACACTATTGCGAAGGACCAGAGGCTCGAAGTTAAGCTGTCAGGATTAGTGCGCTCCCACTTAAACCTGAATATCCATTCCCCATCTATCTATCTATAAAACAACAAACAATTAACGGTGTAGATTAATCACGCAAAATCAAATAACAACCAACGGCAAAGATTAACTTCGTAATGTCTGGTCGGCTGCAGTGTTTATTTCCATATATATGCGCATATACAGTGTCCTTCTATCTCACGTCTACCAACTGCAGCCCATCACCGTGTAACCAAAGAAGAGATCTTCTCCAATAAAAATGAACGAAAAGGAAACGTATTGAAAGCAAAACCTTCATCTATGGGAGAGAATCGGTATCTTAATGCTTCACCTAATTTTACTCGGAGATGTATATGTGCCGATTTTGGCAGAAGAAATCGTCCAACACCCAAGCAACCATACCCACTGGTGGAAACAGGGCCACTGGTCCCGGGTCGTAAGGGCCTCTAGTACCGGGTGTCCACCCGGGACTAGCAAGGCGACACTAGAGGCCCCCCCTCTAGTACCGGGTCCGTTACGACCCGGAACAACAGGCTCCCACGTGGCCGCCGAGGCGCGGGCGTGGTGGAGGACCTCTAGTCCCGATTGGTCATACGACCCGGGACCAAGGACCTCACACGTGGCAGCCTGTAATTTTTTGTTTTTCCTCCCAATTTAATATTGAAATGGTGCAAAAAAATATGCGTTTAATTAATTAAAAACAGAAACTACATATAACATATCAAAATGTTCATAAATAAAAATATGTTCACGTCTATCCGGTTACATGGAGGTGCTCATAACCGGGACTAGAGCCCGTCGATTACACGTGTGTGGAGATCATAACCGGGACTAGAGCCCGTCTATTCGGTTACACGGGAGATCATAACCGGGACTTCACCGCTATTCTCCATTGTATGTTCCTTTTGTAGGTATGACTTCGCTGAGCAGAAACCCCGCAAGTTCCTCTGCTAGTGCTTGAAAGCGCTTCTTTAGTGGCATACTCTCGCGCAATGGCTCTGCCTATAAAAGAAGGAGATCAATACGAATATTAATCATGACTATCAAAAATTATGAATGACACTGGAGATCAATTGATGAATATGATTGTTCACGTACGTCTAAAAATTTCTTTGGGTCCCGCTCAGTGACCGAACGACGAATCCACTCGCAAACGAAATATCCACAGAAATTGGTCCCCTGTGGTTGCCTCTCGATCCACTTTACGAGAATAGAATTCAATCAAATCATAGTCAACATATAGTGGTATTGAAAACTATAAATAAAGAGATGCGCGAACCTAGCTAGACCGTACTACCTACCTGTGGGTGAACAAAAGTCAGCTGTTCTTCAAATGAACCTGAACCCTTTGTCCTCGCTTTGAATTGTTTCCAAACCCTGCCGGCAAAAAAAAGAATAAATGAGTTATTAGTTGCTTGATATCTCTGAAATCAATAAGAGAGACTGATATAGTGCGATAATGTTTGAAATTACCTTTGGAGCGTATCTAGAATGCTTTGGTACCTCTCCTCAGGCCAGTCCAATGAGTCGTAGACTTGAACTCTTGATCTATCAACTTCAATGACTAGCAGAATGTAATGATCGCTGCGCATGATTATATACACGTCAGTAACTCATCAGTTACACTTAATTTGTACAAGCGAGTAACACTCTCTTACCTGAAGAAGTAAGGAAACATTATCTCCGTGTTGAAATGTTGCTTCATTAGGGCATTTAGCAAGTTCTTCTCCGTGTCCTTCACGTGGTTTTTTAGTGTCCTTGCATTAACTCGTACTGGGTTAACGAACCCAAAGCCATAGATGCCCTTTCTACCACATTCATCACTCTTCATTCTGCATAATACCGTAGTGAGCATAATTAGCGATGGCAATGAACGAGCTGAGAGCTAAAGACTTTATCTTTTTTGGAAATAAATGAATTGAATCACTTACAGACAGTAGGCACCGACGAGAGCCAAGTCGAGGGAGTCAAGGTTGTATAAGTACCAGAGTTCTTCGAGCTGAATTGTGAACATGTCTTCACCCGCGAAATGATTTTTTGTAACTTTCACACAGATCAAAAAGTCATCAAATTCCTTTGTGGTTTTCATGTACCAACTATGGAGTTGTCGCATACATGTCGGTAGAACTTTATCTGATCACCTCGCAGCAGGGACCTCCCCCATTTCCATTTCCATGAATCATCTACATCAGACGGAAAGAGATTTTCGTTGTCCAGTTGAGCAAGAGTAATACCAGCATCTGCAGCAAAGTCCTTCTTCAAGGATAAAGTAGGAATTAGGTCCGTCACGGAGCCATGACCACTGGGTATAACTACGAGCGGGGCTATCGACTGGTTTGCCTGTTGTCCGAGCTGGGCAACGTCTCTTTTCCCTCTGGCACTACTACTTCTCGTCTTGGGAGAGCTACTACTTTTACTCAGAGCTCGTAAATAGTTATCTGGCTTATTTTTCTCATATTGCGATGGTTCCGTGATGAATCCAATAG
Source organism: Poa pratensis (assembly GCA_947311845.1). NCBI lineage: Eukaryota > Viridiplantae > Streptophyta > Magnoliopsida > Poales > Poaceae > Poa > Poa pratensis. Next base: position 61,742,224 of record CAMZMU010000020.1, on the reverse strand, counting down.
CCCACTTGTTTTCCTTTGCAGTAAATGTTTGCTTTTCCTCGGGCTTTTTCCGTGCAAGCTGTCTTTTTGTGTCTGCATCCACCCACGCATCCAATTGCTCTTTAGTCATGTCGCAAGCTCTGAGGTCGTCAAGGCTTTTGGGTACTTTTGGGAGGGGCGAACGTCGGGGGTCTCGCCCGAATCCCATGGACGACGAAGTGGCGCCCTTCCTATGTCGGGGCTCAGGAGTCGGCTCATGCGGCGGCGGAGTCGGCTCATGCGGCGGCGGAGTGGCTGACGCGGCGGTGGAGTCGGCTCACGCGGCGGTGGAGTCGGCGCACGCGGCGGCGGAGACGACTGATGCGGAGGCGACTGATGGTTGTCGTCCCCTTCATCGTCATCAGGTGGTGAATCGTGAATTGGCGGAGACGATGGTGGCCTTGGCGCCCAGCCTTCAAACTTGATGTATTTCTTCCGCCATAGAATTAGACCACCCACGACGTCCCCTAGCACCGACTCATCATCAGCTCTTGGGAACTCAAGGTTCAGTGATTCATATCCTTGTACAACTTGATCCACGCCGACACGAGCAAATCCATCTGGAATGGCATTGCCAAGCCACGATGCTGTAGAGTCAATGGAGAATGCATAGCCGTCCGCCGCCTTCATGGATAAGTTAAATACTGGGACATGCAGCTCACAAGTTGTTTTCTCCGTGATATAATCCACGGGGTAACTTGTCTCATCATCACCGACCATAACCGAGGAAGCCACGCTGCTTCTGCGATGCGATGGGCCGCCTTGACTCGCTTGTTCCAGCTGAAGAGTTGGCGCCCCTTGCTCGCGCATTTGATCTATTTGCTTCTGCTGCTCCTTATAGAGAGCAACCATCTGGTCATGATTTCTTTCTAAGATCATCAACCGGTCTGATTCCTGCTGCTCCTTCCTCCTCTTTGCTCTCAATCGGCTTCTATAAGAGGCACGGTCCTGGGAAACCCTTCAATCCACGGCACTTCTCCTAAGCCTCGTGTTGATCCTCCTTTTTCTTTGGTCCCGAGGGCCTCTGACAGCTCGTCCTTCTCTCTGTCGGAAATAAACTTTCCCTCTTTAGACTTGGCAATTAAGTCAATAATTTTTTTTGGGCTCCGTTGACTACTTTGCTTTCATCAATTATTAACTCCCCTGTTTCCATGTCATACTCCCCTCCATGCGCAAGTAGCCAATTCCTTATCCTTCTGTCCCATTCCTCTGTGACCGGGGTGAGCCCTTTTGCACGCAACTCGGACTCAATTTTTTCCCACTTAGGCTCGGCAACTCGGTAGCCACCTGGCCCCATCTTATGGTGATACTTCTTTTTCGCTGCATTATTCTTATTCGTTTGCGACCTTTTCTTAGCTCGTTCTGATTTCTTGTACTCCAGAAATGCAGGCCAGTGAGGCCGCTGCCTCTCTCGTGTGCCGGTGAAATCCGGAAGTTTCCCATCTTCTTCCCACTCACGGAATAATTTGTTCTTGTAGTTATTGAATTGTTGAGCCATCTTCTTAAGAGCGAAATGCTTGACTTTGTCCGTCATTTTTTTTGTCTTCACCTCATCTTCCAAGACCGGTAGGGTGAAATGTGCAATGAGCTTGTTCCAAAGCACATCTTTGGTTCTCTTGTCGACGTAACTAACTCCCTCTAACTTTGGCTTAATCCATTCCTGAGTGCTGATATAAACGTTGTCCCTGACAGTGACTCCGCATTGATGCACAAACTTAACTGCGTTCGGCACGGGTGCCAGTGGTTGGCCAGTAGTTGCATTCACCTCGTCAATTGTGAGATGCTCATCTTTGCCCATCCCTTGGGCATGGCCTCGTTTAGTGGATTGGTTCGATGCGGAGGTCTAAAAATATGAAACATGTGTGAATACATATATATGCACAAATCAGTTATTGCATCTGCTCAACATAGGCTTAATATACCTCGCCAGACGGCGTGGGTCCACCAATTTCCGAGTCCTCATCTTCAGCTCCTTCCGCGGGATGCCGAAATTCACCGGGTTCCAAAATGTAGGAAAGTATCTCTTCTTCCCCTTCTCTCGTTGAAGGGAGCATCGACATCCATTGTTTAACTAATACAAAAAAAAGATAAAACAATAATAGCATTAGTACAATAATTCAAAGGAGGGAACTATACAAATATGCAACAAAAACAATTTAATATTGCATCTAAAGAAAAAATCTTTCAAAAAAAACATAGGCTGTCCCAATCCCAGCCCAGCCCAAATTTGGGCCAGAACCTGGTCAAAGGTGGCCACCGTGGTCATCGCTGGCCCACCTGCCAGCGCCTACCCGCCCCACCGCCACGTGTGACCGCCCACTGGCCACGCGTGGTCAATGCTGGCCCACCTGCCAGCGACCCAGTTCTGACCCCGCCGCCCTGCCTCGTGTTCCCGCCCCGCCTCGTCTTCACCTCCCCGCCTCGTGTTCCCACCCGGCCGCCTCGCCTTCACCCCCCGTGGTCAATGCGGAGCACCAACAGCCCCCGCCCACCCGGAGTCAATGCTCCTGGCCCACTTGCCAGCGACTCGGGCGCTGGCCCACCCGACGGTTCCCCTCCCGACGGTCCTGGTCTTTAAAAAGGGACGCGCCCGTGCGGATATGGACACTCCACTCCGCTCCGCTCCCACGGTTCCCCTCCGCCCGACGGTTCCCCTCCGCCCGTCCAGTGCCCTCGCCGCCATGTCGCGCTGGTTCGGGAAGTCCCCGAAGAACGAGACCGGCGAGTCCTCCAACCGTCGCCGCGCTTCTCCACCGCCTCCACCGCCGGCGGCCTTGGGCGTCGTTCCGCAGGGCGTGCGGAGGACCGCGCCACCGGTGCGGGTCGCCCACGCACCCGACGCGCCGTCACGAACCACCACCACCACCGCCGGAGGGAGGAGGATCCGGCGCCGGCGCTACGTGCCGGAGCCGGAGTGCCAGTGGCACTGGGACAACGCCGCCACGCTGGAGTGGAGCGACGTCCACCTCCCCGAGGGCTGGCACCTGAACCCGCAGAGGATTCCGGTGCCGGCGGTCCCGCTCCCTGGGAGGCAACTGGACAGGGAGATCGCGCGCCGGCGCCGCCTCCTCCGGCGGAGCTCCGACGACCCCGTCTACGCGGCGGACTCCCCACACTGGGAGCAGTGGCTCAAGGACGAGCACGAGGACCGCCGCCACTCCTACTTCGCCCCGGCGCCCCGCGCCGTCCAATCCGCCTACCCAGCGCTGCCCGACGCGCTGTGGTTCGAGGAGGAGGTCCCCGAGGATGAGGACGACCCGGAGATGGTGGCCGCGTACGAGGCCTCCAACCTCAGCCTCGTCGAGGACGAGATCAAGAGGTGGGAGAAGGTGAGGACCGCGGCCGCGGCCGCCGCCACCGCAGTACTACGACCCGGACGAGGTCGAGCCGTGGCACTACGCCATGGAACGCGAGCAGGAGCAGGACCTTCCGCCGCCGCCTCCTCTGCCTCCCGGCCTCGTTGGCCAGTCCTGGGTCTTTACCGGCGGGAGCTGGTCGGCGGATCAGGAGCAGGAGCAGGAGGCGCCACCGGAGCAGCAGGAGGCGCCACCGCAGCAGCAGGCGCCACCGGAGCATCTCTGGACCCCGCCGCCCTTCATCCTCGACGACTAGGCGGCACCGGCGACGACGACCCCCCTCCCCCCTCCAATGTAATGGCCTTATTAATGGCCTCCCCCCCCCCAATGTAATCGGCCGTTTGTGGCCTCCCCCATAATGAAATCGGCCCTTAGGCCCTAAAAATATGTTCTTGTTTGCCAACTCCGCCGCCGCCGCCGCCGCGCGCTAGATCTGAGAGAGGGAGAGAGTAGTTGGTCGGGGGGACGAGCTCACCGTGGGTCGGGGGCGAGCTTTGCTTGCTCGGGGACGACGATCTTGCTCGGGGGAAGAGCGGGGACGGCCGCGCCCGGAGCAGGAGCAGGACGGCGACCCACGGTGAGGGCGGCAGCGGCGCGGGGACGAAATCCGGCAGCCTGGCGGCGCAGGGGCGGCGTCGTCTGGAGCCCGGAGGCGGAGCGTCGATTTGCTGGACTTGGGCAAATTTTCGGCCCGAGCCACTAGAAGTAGCGCCAAAAAGGCCTCTAGTACCGGGCCGTGGCTCCACCCGGTACTAGAGACCCTCTAGTACCGGGCCGTGTTACCACCCGGTACTAGAGGTCCCTCAGGGCCGCGAAAATTTGCGCGCCAAGCCCAGTGGACCTGTAGTACCGGGTGGTCGCACGGCCCGGTACTAGAGGTTAATTTTTTTTAATTTTCTGGTTTCTTACTTTTTTTATATCTTTTGATTTACTTGTCTAAATTAAGTAAAAATTGCTTTCATTTTCCTGTTTTCTGTTTTGGTTTAAAATGAAGTATCACATGCGCTTGGTTTTAAATTAAGTACTACATACGCTTAATTTAAAATCAATTCAAAAATTTATAAATCAAGTACTACATGCGCAGTGGATCATTTCACATCACAAAGTTTGATGCTACATCAAAAATTTATAAATTAAGTACTACATTCCGCCACCGCCATACGCTTGATTTCATTGACATGTCTGTCTTGTCCTCCATACTATAAATTATATAAAAGTTTAATAAATTATTACACATCATGAACAACATCCCTATTTAGTCTTCGCTTTTTCTTTTTGTGAGACCCTTTCTTCTGATCGCTCCGTAACCATGGACAAGGGTCTGCATATAACTTGAGACTTGGGTCAGTGGTCACTTTGAAGGGCGGAATTTCATGAAACTTGTCGTAATCTTCTGACATGTCTGTCTTGTCCTCCACTCCCACGATGGTTCTTTTCCCTGAAAGAACTATGTGGCGCTTTGGCTCATCGGCTGATGTATTCACTTCCTTATCTTTTCTTTTTTTTGGCTTGGTAGACATGTCCTTCACATAGAAAACCTGAGCCACATCCTTGGCTAGAACGAATGGTTCGTTGTCGTACGCAACATTCGTGAGATCCACTGTAGTCATTCCGTACAATGGGTCTTCCTTTACCCCGCCGCCTCTCAGGTTGAACCATTTGCACCAGAACAAAGGGACCTTCAAAGAAGGTCCATAGTCAAGTTCCCATATCTGCTCTATGCAACCATAATATGTGACCGTGGCCTCATTCGTGCTCTTATCATCAAAGCGGACACCACTATTTTGGTTGGTGCTCTTTTTATCTTGGGCGTTCGTGTAAAATGTATTCCCGTTTATCTCATACCCTTGGAAAGTCCAAATAGTCGAAGATGGCCCCTTAGACAACAAGAACAGCTCATCTGAGACTGTGTTGTTGTTGTTCAGATGCGTTTCCAACCAACCGCCAAAATTCTCCATGTGTTCCTTTGCAATGGCGGAGTCATCCATCCCCGGGTTGTTAGAGCGTACAATATCCTTGTGCATCTGGATATACGGAGCCACCAAAGTGGAATTATGCAGAACTGTGTAGTGTGCTTTTGTGAAAGAATACCCGTCCCTGCATATGTATGATTTCTTTCCTAGAGTGCCTTCTCCACTTAGTCTCCCCTCATGTCGCGATTCAGGAAGACCAATCGACTTAATGCCGGGAATAAAGTCAACACAAAACTCAATGACCTCCTCTGTTCCATACCCTTTGGAGATGCTTCCTTCTGGCCTAGCACGGTTATGAACATACTTCTTCAACACTCCCATGAACCTCTCAAAGGGGAACATATTGTGTAGAAATACAGGACCCAGAATGTGAATCTCGTCGACCAGGTGTACTAGGAGATGTGTCATAATAGTGAAGAAGGATGGTGGGAACACCAACTCAAAACTAACGAGACATTGAGCCACATCCTTCTGTAACCTTAATAGAGTGGTTGGGCTGATTGACTTCTGCGAAATTGCATTGAGGAACGCACATAGCTGAACAATGGATACTCGAACATTTTCCGGTAGAAGCCCCCGCAATGCAACCGGAAGCAGTTGAGTCATCAGCACGTGGCAGTCATGAGACTTTAGGTTCTGGAACTTTTTCTCTGCCATATTTATTATTCCCTTTATATTCGACGAGAAGCCAGACGGGACCTTCATACTGCTCAGGACTTCAAAAAATATCTCCTTCTCTTCTTTGGTAAGAACGTAGCTAGCAGGACGTAGACGTCCTTTATCCGTCCTCATTGGATGCAGGTTCTTTGGGTCTTTCAAAAGTTGCTGGTCCTCTCGTGCTTCCGGAGTATCTTTTGCCTTCCCATACACGCCCAAGAAGCCTAGCAGGTTCACGCAAACATTCTTCGTCACGTGCATCACGTCGATTGCAGAGCGGACCTTTAGGATTTTCCAATAGGGTAGTTCCCAAAATATAGACTTCTTCTTCCACAGGGGAACGTGGTTGTTAGCGTCCTTCGGAACAGACTGTCCGCCAGGACCCTTTCCAAAGATTACATCTAAATCCTTGACCGCATCATATATATCTTCACCACTTTGGAGGGGTGGCTTCGGCCGGCGATCTTCCTCACCTTTGAAATGCTGCTGCTTGCTTTTCTTTCTTAGGGGATGCTGAGTTGTAAGAAATCGACGATGACCCGGGTACACATTCTTGTTACCTACATATATACTTTCAGTGCTATCTAAACAGTGTGTGCATGCATTGTATCCCTTGTTCGACTGTCCTGAAATGTTACTAAGAGCAGGCCAATCATTGATGGTTACAAACAACAACCCTCGTAGGTTAAATTCCGCTTGTTTGTACTCATCCCACACAGGTACCCCTTCATCACGCCACAACTGTAAAAGTTCATCAACTAATGGCCTCAGGTAGACATCAATGTTGTTACCGGGTTGCTTCGGGCCTTGGATGAGCACTGGCATCATAATGAACTTCCGCTTCATGCACAACCAAGGAGGAAGGTTATAGATACATAGAGTCACAGGCCAGGTGCTATGACTGCTGCTCTGCTCCCCAAAAGGATTAAAGCCATCCGTGCTAAGACCAAACCTTAAGTTCCTTGGGTCACGTGCAAATTCCTTGTACTCTGTATCGATTTTTCTCCACTGCGACCCATCAGCCGGGTGTCTCAACATCTCGTCGCTCTTGCGGTCTTCTTTGTGCCATCGCAACAACTTGGCATGCTCTTTGTTTCTGAACAAACGTTTCAACCGTGGTATTATAGGAGCGTACCACATCACCTTGGCAGGAACCTTCTTCCTGGCGGGCAGGCCCTCAACATCGCCAGGGTCATCTGCTCTGATCTTATACCGCAATGCACCGCATACCGGGCATTCATTCAAATTCTCATACTTCTCACCGCGGTAGAGGATGCAGTCATTAATGCATGCATGTATCTTCTGCACATCTAATCCTAGAGGGCAGATAATCTTCTTTGCTTCATACGCACTCTCGGGCAATTCGTTACCAGCCGGCAGCTTGTCCTTCACTATTTTCAGTAAACTCCCAAATCCCTTGTCAGATAAACCATTCGCTGCCTTCCATTGCAATAATTCCAGTGTGGTACCGAGCTTTGTGTTGCCATCTTCGCAAGTTGGGTACAACTTTGTTTTGTGATCCTCTAACATGCGCTCCAACTTCAACTTCTCAAGTGTAGTTTCTGCTAGGGTATGTGCATCAACGATGACCCCACGTAAATCATCATGTATGATGGGATCATCTGGTACCTCTTCATCATCAGCTTCCCCTGTTGGGTTACCAACATATTCAGGGTACATGTAGTTGTCATCGTTCTCTTCTTCTTCGTTATCTTCCATCATAACCCCTTTTTCTCCGTGCTTGGTCCAACAATTATAGCCGGGCATGAAACCAGAAGTTATCAGGTGGAGGTGAATTCTGTCTGTGTTAGGGTAATCCTTCTCATTCCGACATTTCTTGCATGGACAACACATAAAACCATTCGGCCCCTTGTTATCCTTAGCCACATTGAGAAAAGATTGCACGCCATCCATGTACTCTTTAGAGCGTCGGTCAGCGTACATCCACGGATGACTCATCTGCAAATCACCGCTAAAACCCATTACGATAAACCAACATAATAGGAAACATATCATATTCATTAATACAAGTTCATCACATTAAAACCAAAGTATAGTAGTGACCAAATGTAATACATAGTTCTCATAAAACATAAATTAATTGAAACTAGAATACAACTATCTAAAGAATTTAAATCCAACAACAAATGCGATCAGAATCGCAACTAAGGTAACTATTGAACCAACAGCATAATGATACCAAGCCTCTTGACTAATGACATATTTTCTAATCTTTCTAAGCTTCAAGCGCATTGCATCCATCTTCATCTCGTGAACAGCGACGACGTCGGTAAGCTCGACCCCGTGAGCATCAACGATGTCGGCAATCTTCAAGTCCAATACCATCTTCTCTTCTAGGCATTGGAGACGAAGATCTTCACTTATCTTCAATTTTGCTTTCAAATCGTTGTTTTCTTTTTTAAAAAACTCTACAATAGGGTCGGCTGGAATTTCCGGTTCAACTACCTCCTAAATAAAAATATATCTATGTCAATTTGGTCGGCATGATTGTTATAAACACGAAACAAAATAAATAGTGATAAAAATATACCACATCCGAATCATAGACCGGACGAGGGACGACGGGGACGGATATCAAAACCATGACACTATACATAAAAAACATAAGAAAATTATACAAGAAAAATAATTATGCATTCAAATCATACAAGTAATTTTGTAAAATAACAGATAAAAGAAGAGGCTCACCGAGGTGGTGCCGGTCACGGGATGGCGGGGGCTATCGACGGCGGTGAGGACCGAGACGACACTAAAATCCACAAATAATAAATTAATTTGAGCTCAAAATACATAAAAAAATGAACTACCTAGCTTAGGCATTTCATCAAACACCTAGGTAGCACTATAAAAATGAAATGAGCTAAACTTGTATGGAAATGGCTAAAATTCGGCCGCCGGGTGAAAGGATCAAGTGTTGCTAACCCTTGGAGAGATGGGTGCCGTCTATCTTGACAAATCTTGGAAAAAAATGGGGCTACACTTGACTTGAGAGAGGAAACAATGAAGATGAGCTTGAGAGTTCAAAAATGGTGGCTGGCCCGGGGTGGGAGATGATATAGCGGGACCTCTAGTCCCGGGCTGTACCACGGCCCGGGACGAAAGGTCCACCCTCCTGTCTCCACCCTGCCGCTGACTGCCTCGGTCCCGGGTGGTATCACGGCCCGGAACTAGAGGTGCCCTACAACCCGGGACCCGACCTGCGCAGCGTCGGAGCAGCCGGCCCGGTACTAGTTCCCTCCTCTAGTCCGGATTCGAACCACGCCCGGGACTAGAGCCCAACACCCCTCTCCACCAAAGCTCCTGTTTCCACTAGTGACCGTATTAATCCGGAACTACTAATCCACCCAATCAAGGTACTCCGCCTTCCGCCGTCGATATGTCTCCTCCTGCGATATACTCAATCGCCATTGTCCGCGCTTCCGATGTAGATATGCTCTTCTTCAACTCCACGACCGCTTCTATCGGTAGCCTTTCCGCCCTCCCTGGTGATTAGTCGCCGCCCGGCGCTGCATGCACGACAGGCTAATGTGGTGCGTCGTCTATGACTCAATGCAGCCCATGGTTTCCGACAACTCGATGACATTACAACAGGCAATATGATTCTGATGTTCTCAGAGGTTAATAGTAGCTGGATGAGACTGCAGTACGAAGCTCCACCTACGAGGGAACACATAGTCGAGGATACATGGCGCGTCCTATAGGATGGCTTTGATACTAAGGGCAAAAAAACCAAAGACGAATCAGCACAATCCAGGCACGACATGGGTCACGGACCATGCATTTGTTTAACAAAGCTTTGAGGAACGAACGTCAAAGGTCGAGCTAACCACCAGCAGAGTTACGCAATGATCTGAAAGTTGAAGCATAAACACATCAAACCAGTTTATGACTGGCGGAAGAAATTGATACATAGGGCGTGTGACATGCTGAGCTGCGCGGGACAGGCCTTTTGGCAAGACAATCGAGGCTGGCCGAATTTTTCAAGCAGGTAAGACTTTAAGCCATACATGCATGGCTTCAAGTTGGCCCGACGAGAGCTGCAGAATAACCGGGACGTCTACCCGGATGTTGGAGCAGAGAGGTAGCGGCGACAGGAGCAGAGACGGCATGGCCGTTGCCGAAGGGGACTCACCATGAGAGGTGTGGAAGCTGAAGGATCAAGTTGAGCACTTAGTCGAGGCGGTGCCGCGGTGGTATTGTCGTTCCTGGCTGAGGGCGAGCGATGCTAGCCTCAAGAATGGCAAGGCCGGCGGGCTTGCAACGCCACACACGACACAAGCGAAGTCTCCACGATTAAGCTAGATCGTGTCTCGGATCAGGAGTTCAGGACATGCGTGGCCGCAACCACATGCCATCTGAATCAATGAGCTTTTGCCTTGCCGGCTGCATTGGAATACAACTTCGAGCACTATACGACTCTTAGTTTGGGGACACCAAATAAGATTACCTGACGACCACCGCCACCACCACGCATGTTAGTCTGCAGCCACTACGTTGTACTTGCACGAGAATGTTGCATACATGATGGAAGGATGGATTCGAGGTAAACTGGTAAGATCTCCGCATCTATGCATGAAAGGACCAGATACAGAGAGCACAGTAATAGAATTAAAAGTAAACTTTTTCTGGACTATTGAGTTTATGTCCGATGTATTACTCACAGGTGTCATGGTGGCCTGGTGAGTTGAGCTGCATGAAGCACGGTAGAAGATGTTTCAGATTCAGATGGTACAAAAATTCACCATGGAGTGTAATTTGAACGATTATTTTTAGATCACTCGACTAATGATGCCATTAATTTCCTAATAATTCTATTTATTATTAGTATGTTGCAGACAGAAATCCCTTGGTTGCATACGGCTGAGTAGAAACTACCACAGATATTCTTCGCAAGAAAGCAAATGCTGCTGCCATCTATGCTTGAAACAAACAATTAAAGCTTACTGAGTCAGTTAACAGAAAACATTACATTATTTATTCATAGTATTTCATTTCTTCTTTGCCATTGCAGGTTTCAGATCCTTTTAGATAATGGTTTGTGCAATACATTACAAGAGAATTTCACTAAAATTATTTGGCCGGATGCCAGGTAGCGTTACTTCTTGCCTTTTTTTTTCTACTTGCTCAACTCAGCAGGTCAATTTTTGTAAAAAAATTGATGGTCTTAATTTTTTTTGATGGTCCAATTTTTGTAAATCATTGGGTAAACAAAATTTTACAGGCTTATTCGCTCCCATAAACACGAAAAAGGATTGCAGGGAGCAATTATTAAGCCTTTTTCGTTTTAAAATAAGCTGGAGGACTGGAGAGGTGCAGTACTTCAAAAAAATAGCAGTTCATAATGTTTATCTTACAAAAAAGGGGTGCATATTGGAGTGGGTACAATATTTCATAAAGTCAATATACTCATTAAAAAACAGAAATATCCTGTTTTGACCTTCAGGGATGCATAAATCTTAATGATCAAGTGTGTAACTCAAATAGGCGCTAAAGATTTTTGTACATTATTGCCAGATAAAACGTGTTGGACACTTTCGAACTTATGATACCCAAGTAACTGAGGGAGATTAATAGGGAAAATATACGCTAAGATTTAAGGTCAGTTTAGTATGGCAGATCATGACTATAAGGGGATATGATAGGAAAGAGGTCGGATACACCCAAAGCAAGACGTACACATTAATTGATCTGTGCATACAAACTCGGTCAACAAAATAATATAGAAGACACTGCAACGCGAGGGAGTTTAGGCGAAACACACAAAAATGAAATTAGTTTACCCATCCATATGTAATCTTTACTATTAAATCCCGTTATTTCACTTTTTATTTCTCTTAAAATGTTACACAAATGGTATCAAGAACATAAGTGCATTAGACACGAAGATTCAAATAATCCCATTGCTAGCCGCGCAATTTGCGCGGGCCACCCAGCTAGTTTCACCTAATGACATGTTTTTCCAACGTGTAATCTCAGTGGTGTTGTAAATGGGAAATAAGAAATACAACTTAGCTACTGATCTTCCAGATATTTATAGCATTCACTAATCCGTGAGTTCATTCTATACTGATCAATATCATCTCCCAGTTCAAAAAATAAATAAATCTAATGCCCTAAAAATTGTAACTTGCAACCGTTGATCATTGTGCAGTTATCCACTGCAGTAAATGTATGTGCCCCTCTTCTCTTCGCTGGCGTTGAACATTGCCTCCAAGTTGTTTAGCTCTACCGCGGACAAGTTTCATTGACCATTGCGTCCACCTTGTTGCAATATTGTCAAGTCAAGAAAGCTGCTTTTGATGCGAGCTTTGCGTGAAGTCTTCCAAGCCATAGATCCTTCAGGGGAAGGTGTCAGGCGGAACCTAGAAGAAGGAGCTGCTAAAATTGAAGAGGTGGCTGTTAGGGCACATGACGCGGCCCGGTCCTCCCACCCAGAGATCTCTTATGCTGCTGAAGACGCTGACGACATGGAAGAATGGGGTTGATGTCTGTGGTTGTTTTGAGACAAAAAGGAAAAAAAGTTTGTACTAATGATTCACTGTTTACTGCTGGTGACCAGTCTGAGGAGCAGGGAGCTTAAGAGCTCTCAAAATTGTGTTTTTCTACGTCATCCTAGCATTGGTCCGAGTCGTATAGATCTGGGTTGTGTAAAATTATGTGCCGTTTGCTCCCTCATATAGAGGGGCGTTCCCTTTCATTTCGTTCGTTCTGTATTTGGATTGAACTAGACTTTGTTCTGTTATCTTTTGATAATGGAAGCCGGTTCAGATTAAAGTCCTATGAAAAAATAAATAAATAAAGAGGATACATGAGCAGAGGGATTCTCAGATCAGGATTTCAGAGCCTTTTCCTTGCTAACTTCTTGAGCCTCTAAGTGACCTTCTCAACAACACATAGGGTAGGTTTGCTTTGATTCTGAATTCCACGGGTGCTTACTGAGCATGCCAAAAAAGGAAATAGTAACATGAAGTTAGAAATGAACCGTCCCCACTAAGAAGCTTAGATAATACTATTGGATCCTTCAAGTGCAAACAAGATATTTAATCACAAGGCAACCAACCCAATTCAACTATGCCTCTATACGGTCTAAAGTGCAACAACAAACTCAAGAATACGCTCTCCTCCATCAGACAACTTATGGAGTTCGTGTTAGACACAAAGATTGGAACACATTTGATGTCAAAGATAAAATTTCTCCTTTTATCCTACGGAAACTATCGGTGTTCACTGTAGCACGTTTTACGTAAAGATCGAGGGTTTCCGTATTACGCTTGCACCTCCCAAATAAACCTGAGCGCCTAATCATCAGTAAAGTCCAGGATCTAACGACTGCACCTTTCCAATTCTATTATATCGTTATTATGACAATTTACTTGTTGATGTTCACAAGATATGTGTTTACATTCCCTAGAATTTTCAGAACCAAATTAGAAGTACACACAAAGAAACAAAAAAGACAAATTGCGTATGAATAGTGTCATCTCGTGTTTCTGTCTTCTTGTGAGACTATTCATAGTGGATTTGTCTTTTTTTGTTTTTCTGCGTGTATTTGGAATTTGGTTTTGCAAATTTTAGGGTTCGTAACACACATTTTACGATCACCCACATATTTATTTCCATTTTTTTATAAACTTGTAAATTTGAATTTTGAGAAATGGTATCATGTTACCACTTGAGATGTGGTGTCACTGGATATGCTCCCGTTTAGCCGCTTTGACATCGGGTGACTGACGTTGCTATAAACCTTAGCGATATGTGCTTATAAGTGAATGATCTATGATAATGAGATAATAAATAAAATTTAAATGAAAACATACTTGCTACTTCCAGAATTATAATATGTTTTGGATATTTCAATGTGGACTAGGGAAGGACTGAAACGATTGATCAGACACGCTGAAACACATAAAATACATGTGATTCAGAAAACTAGAATATCGTATAATTCAGAACGGAGTAGTTATTAGTGCTACTAGTAGGGTAGAGCAATTAGAATGTCGTGACAATGGAGTTGATAGCATAACTGATGACCATAGATAGAAACTGTGCTACTACTTTGACTATTTTGTAGTACATCAGGGCTTCACCTTGCTAAGAATTTCACAAATCACAAAGATCTAGCCTAATATTTATTTGGAGCTTAAGAATTGCAAAAGCTAGAGCATATATGTATACGACTATAGGTACTCGCCTTGTTGCATGTGGTAATCAGGTAAAGACAGAACTATACATATCTAGTGCAAAGTGGATGAAATCAGACACGTACATTAGGAAAAACATCATTGTCATTAGTTTTTATGGATGAAAGGTTTATGCCGAATAACAATATCGACATCTTTGGAGCTACACGGTTTTCAGGCATGTTTTGGTATGTCCTTAACCAGCCAAAATTTGTCCACACGCATAATATGTATCTTGATCTGCACCAGATATTGTAGACTGTCCATCGCAACTCTCCCGACACCTATCTCACATCAGCCTTCACCATAGCTGTTTTGGAAGACATAGTACACAATCCCATCTCTACAGCCGTAGCTGATGATATTCTTGGCGGAGAGGGGTGCCACAACCTCTTTGCCATGATATAATTGGTCCCTGAGGTTCACTTGTATGTTGGCTTTGATCTTCTCACCCATTTTGTCCCAAAACAAAGAAAAGATGGCCACAATATTGGATTATCATGAAAAGCATTTTCAATGCAAAAATTTCAGGATTTATTTCAAAGATCTGGGCCACGGACGAATCAAAATAAACATAATTTATATTAAACTTTAATACTTCTCTATATTTTACCTTTAGCATGTACAATATTACAAGTATATTTTTATGTGTGTTCACATAGTTTAGCCACATAATTAGAAATATTAGTAAATATTAGTTTGTGCGTTTTGTGTAATGAATATTTTGTAACAAAACCCTGTTATAGAACTTTTTACTTACAATGCATAATCTATGTAATTTATAGTTATTTATGGTAAAGATTTGAAAAAGTACAATCTAACAAATATTTTAATAGCAATTTCTAGTGTATGATCCAGTATGCATATTTACAGAACCTTGTAGATTATAAACTTAACCAGTGACACTACTTTTTTTTTTCGTGGTCTAGTTTTCCATGAAATGAAAAGTTTAAAAAGTGTGCATGCTCTGTAGATATTGAAAACACATTGGATAGTGAAATCATAGTTAAAGTTGTGTATTGTTGACCAGAAAAAATCATTAATACTTTAATTTTGTATAGTGATTATTAATAGTTTTATGAGTGTAATGGATAATATCATATTCATTACTATACAATTACTATTTTCAGCCCTTCTCTTCTTGGGGCTCTGGCTGTCGCCCTTCTTGCATGGCCTATGGGTCGGCCGCACCGTGCCGACATCAACCATTCCCGTGCGTCCCGTACCGACCGCGCCGAAAGAGCCCTGGATGAGCGAGCCATGCTGACCCAGCGTGGTCGGGGGGGGGGGGGGGGGGGGGGGGGGGTGTTCCCCGTTATCCCAATATGGTCGCACACCAAGCTCCGTCAAAATAGTTGGGTTACATGCGCTTATCTGTTACATGTGTGCTTTCTGCACTTTTGGGCAGGTCTTTAGGTAATGTTTAAAGCAGAATTTGGAAGAATGAGCTGCTGCAATTCAAGAGGTAGCTGCCAGAGCAACTGATGCGGCCCTGTCCTCCCACCTACGGATCTCTGATGCTACTGAAGATATTGACGACATGGAATAATGAGGTTGGTGTCTGTCGTTGTTTTGAAGCCAAAAGAGAAAAAAAAGTTTGTTCTAATGATCACTTTTACTCCCGGTGACCAGTCTGGGGAGCTTAAGAGCTGTCAAGACGTTAGTTTGCAGTTTTAGCATTGTATTTTGGTATATCATCTAAGCATTGTGTTTTGGTTGTGTAAAACTATGCCAGGCCGTTTGCTCCCTCCTGTGGAGAGGCGTTCCCTTTTATTTCCTTCTTTCTCTGTATTTGGGTTGAACTAGACTTTGTTCTGTCATCATTTGACAGTGAAACCCGGCTTAAGGTTGATGTCATATGGATTTTTTTCGGAACAAAGAGGATACATGAGCAACAGATTCTCAGATCAAGATTTCATGCCTTTTCCTTGGCTAACTTCTTGAGCCGATAGAGACCTTCTCAACAACACACAGGTAGTCTTGCTTTGATTGAGAGTTTTACGCGGAGATATAACAGTTTCCATGAGGTAGTCATGAGCATGTCAAAAAGGTAAATAGTGACATACATTTTTTATCTGGGGAAATAGTAACTAGATCCTTCACGTGCAAACAAGATATTTAATCACTAGGCAACCAATTCAACTATGCCTTTATACAGTCTAAAGTGCAACAACGAACTCAAGAATACGCTCCCTCGATCAGACTTACGAGTTCGTGTCAGACACGAAGATTGGACACATTTTGATGTCAAAGATGGAATTTGTTCTTTTATTCTACGGAAACCATCGGTGTTCACTGTAGCACGTTTGCAGTAGTACAAGCGTTCACCGCGCCCAAACATCCACGCCAATCGGGTTTACGTAAACACCGAGGGTTGGCGTTATTCCGCCAGCACCTCCCATATAAACCCTACATCTCGAGCAACGGCGGGAACGCCCAATTCCACTTCCCCGTCTTCCCGCCGGACTGGGATTCGGTGACTGGCCATGGCCAGTCACGCCGTAACTGTCCCCTCTTATCCATCGTTCACGATCAATCCAACGGCTCAGATTGATCCAAAAAGTGAGATCAAAACTAAAATATTTCAGAAAAAATTGAAAAAATTCCACTAACTTGTATATGTATTTCTGGGTATTCTGAGAAAATTGCGCTTCATTTGGACAAGTGGTTCATCATTAAACAGCGTTTTTCTATTTCGATCTTGAAAAGCTATGAACTCATAAACGAGTGATCCAAAAGACATGCAATTTTCTCAGAATACCCAGAAATACATATACAAGTTAGTGGAATTTTTTCAATTTTTTCTGAAATATTTTAGTTTTGATCTCACTTTTTAGATCAATCTGAGCCGTTGGATTGATCGTGAACGATGGATAAGAGGGGACAGTTACGGCGTGACTGGCCACGGGCCAGTCACCGAATCCCAGTCCCTTCCCGCCTCTCCCGGTCCCCACTCCCCATTCCCACACAGTCTCCGGCGATGAGCTCCGGCGGCAAGCGGCGGGCCGCGCCTCCCGCAGCGCCCTCCGCGTCGGCGGCGAAGCGGGCCCACTCCACGCCGCCAGGCGCCCCGCAGCCGCCTCCGCCGCCGGAGGAGGAGGATATGATGGACGAGGACGTGTTCCTGGACGAGGCTATCATGGAGGAGGACGAGGCGGCGCTGCTGCTGCTCGACCGCGACGAGGCCCTCGCCTCCCGCCTCTCCCGGTGGAAGCGCCCCGCCCTGCCCGCCGACCTCATCTCCGGTTGCTCCCGCTCCGTCGGTACGGCCCCTTCACTCCACCCGCTCCTCTTCGATCTCGAGTTGGGGGTTAGTTCAGTTCTGCCTGGAAGGCCTAATCTGGGGCGGATCGAGTCCTGTGCTCTTCAGCAACTGTCAGTTGGATAGGGGTTTGGTGTTTTTTTGGGTCCAGAATGTTGCTTTAATTAACTTGATTTTGGTGATAACTGGACCCGGGAACTCTGGTGTTCTCGTAACCCAAGCAATTTGGCGCAGATGCGTGGGATTTTTAATTCGAAATGTAGCAGTCCGAACTTTAGAGCTTGGCGATTTAGCGCAATTTCGGCAAATAAGTTCCTCTTTTTTTGTAGGCATCGATTTTGTCCTGGTTGTGTTGCTGGTAGATGGATCTCAGAATCATTACCATTTTGGAGTTTGGATAGATACACGGGACTGCATGTGTGTGATTGATTTGGTTTCTGTAAACAATATAAAGCTTAAAGCTTATGAAATGGGTTGTGCAGTTGTCCCTTTCCCTTAAAATGGCCATGACCTCCATGCATTTTGCACACTTTAATTTCTGTAATATGTGTTCGGTACATGGGGACAAAAAGAGGAAATACGTAATGCAATGATTTTTGTGAGGGTTGCTTGTCATAGCACATTTAGCTTCCTAGCTGTTCTGTTAAACTAAATTTAATAAAGCTTTAGGTTGGCTTATTGCTTTAACTCATTCTTCCCTTTTGTTGTATTTTCTAGCTTTTCAGCAGCTGGACATAGATTATGTTATTGGTGAGAGCCATAAAGAATTTCTTCCCAGATCTTCCGGTCCTGCAGCTATAATCAGGATTTTTGGTGTCACAAGAGAAGGTTATATATTTTATGTTAAAATAAGTTTTCTTTATCATGTGGCTTCTGTTGATGTTTGAGCTTACCATACTATTTTCTCAGGTCACAGTGTGTGCTGTCAGGTTCATGGGTTTGAACCATATTTCTACATCAGCTGCCCATCAGGGATGGGTCCTGATGATATTTCACGCTTCCAACAAATACTAGAGGTTTCTTCTTTTAACCCGTTTTTAAGTCGACCCTTATGCTCAAACAAGGTACTTTGGCGGTACATTCTTTTCTTATGCATTCTTCACAATATACTACAGGTGAGGATGAAGGAATCAAATAGGAGTAGCAATGTGCCAAAGTTTGTGAAGAGAGTTGAACTTCTGCAGAAGCAGACAATTATGCATTACCAAACACAAAAATCTCAGTCTTTCCTCAAGATAGTAGTCGCCCTACCTACAATGGTAGCTAGTTGTCGCGGTCAGTGCTAGTTTAAGAGCATACCTTTTTTTTCGTTATTGTTGATTGACCTCACTACCTCTGTTGTCTAATGAATAAACCTGTATAGCCTAAAGAACATTTTCAGTGTGGTAATGAATTAGTGTTTGATTTATGATCTTTACTTCGTTCCCACCTTTTCTGATTTTCCAAGAGGATGTAACTAGCAGCATCATCACATTTTTCTGGCTTACCGCAACTTGCATATGTTTTTGCATTGTAGGCATCCTTGAAAGGGGCATAACGATTGAAGGCCTTGGCTCAAAGAGTTTTCTGACATATGAAAGCAACATTCTTTTTGCCCTTCGTTTTATGATTGATTGCAACATTGTTGGTGGCAATTGGCTTGAAGTTCCTGCTGGGAAGTATAGGAAAGCAACTCGCATTATGTCCCATTGTCAGCTGGAGTTGGATTGCCTGTATCCTCCATACTGAATTGAATGCCTTCATCCCTATTCCTAAATCATGATACTATTATATTTTTTCCTTAAGTCGACCAACAGATACTCAGATTTGGTAAGCCATGCTGCTGAAGGGGAATACTCTAAGATGGCCCCCTTCCGCATACTAAGTTTTGACATCGAATGTGCTGGTCGGAAAGGGCACTTCCCAGAACCAACTCATGATCCTGTTATTCAGGTTTATTTCATTATCTTTGTATTCTGATATTTGCTTCCACTTAGTTTCAATTTATGTGCTTAATGTCTTGACTTGCTTTTTTGGATTAAAATAGATAGCTAATTTGCTCACGCTTCAAGGAGAAGCCCAGCCTTTTGTACGAAATGTCATGACCCTTAAATCGTGCTCTCCCATTGTTGGAGTTGATGTAATGTCATTTGACACAGAGAGAGATATTCTACTTGCTTGGAGGGTGAGTGATGCCACATTCTGATTCAGAACCTCAATTCTTTTTTGATCAATTACTGTAAATAGATATAACCTGTATTCATGCTAAAAACTTGTCCTTGTTTGATGGTTTCTTTGTATCTACAGTTTGCATTTACTTCTTTGAATTATGTTCTTCTAGACTCAAATATGTTGTTTGATGGTAGACATGTAACTCGATTAAGAACAACCTTGTTCTGCTTCGTTATTCTGCAGGATTTAATACGTGAGGCGGATCCTGATATTATAATTGGATATAATATCTGCAAATTTGATCTTCCTTATCTCATTGAGGTATAGTAACTTCTGTAAAGCTTACACATTCTTAATCTTTGGCCAACCTGGGAAATATCTATATGTTAATCCACTATGGTTTCGCACATTTGCAGAGAGCTGAAGTTCTTAAGATAGCGGAGTTTCCGCTGCTTGGTCGAATCAGAAATAGTCGTGTCCGTGTCCGTGATACTACCTTCAACTCAAGGTTACTTTTTAGTGTTAGTCCTTGTGCATTATATATTTTTTCTTTCTTGTCCATGCAAATATGCCCATAGTGTGTCATAAACAACTAATTGTTCAAAATATATTTTGGTAGTAAATTTATGGTCAAATAGCCGTGCAATAACCCGAGTTTTGTTTGGTTCTTTCAGTGAGCCATCATGTTGCTGCATCTTTTATATATTTTCCTTGCGTGCTCACATATGCAGCCTATGGTTATTTAATTCTGGTGATGCATAATTTCTGATTGCAGATTTAGCGATTTATGATCTGATTTAGCTGAAATTGTGCTAATCATGGTCATTTTGACGCAAACAGGACATAGTGTTCCTAGTTCAGAAGTTTTAGTGTCTATAATGAGCGTTAGCAGTGTTATTTTATAACATATTATCCACATCTTTTTCTGAGATCATATTTTCATGGTCATGCATAGCAGCATAGATAACCCCTGTACTTTTTCTGGGTCTATATTGGGGTTTCCTCAACGCGTCTCGGAGGAGTAGAAATTTCATTTGCTGGTTAATGCTGTTCTCTGCAATGAAGGATAATTAGGGAAATACCATGATCGTGTGAACTTTACAACGCTTAACCCTGCCTTAATCATTGCATGCTAATGCTACAAGATTTCATGACCGTGCAAGATGCAATGACACACGGTTTTGCTATGCAAAACATAGCAATTAGAAAATGAAGATTGAATACTTGTACAGTATTCTCATAAATAACAAAGCTGATGATGAATTCCTGCACTCCTCATACTTGTCCAGGCAATATGGTACGCGTGAAAGTAAAGAGGTAACTGTGGAGGGAAGAGTACAGTTCGATCTTCTGCAGGTTGTGATCTACTATTTTACAGAACAACTGAACCCTAGTATTATTTTCAACCACATAACAGCACCTCATTATTCTCTTACTTGTGCACAGGCTATGCAAAGGGATTACAAGCTGAGTTCTTATTCATTGAACTCTGTATCTGCACATTTTCTTGGGGAACAAGTAAGTCCAATCATTTTAAGTGGCAGTTTCTGTCAGTACACCCCAAAGTATTTACTCGTAACCATACCATTATAATGATAACTCTTCCTGTGGTAGACACTAGTCCCATTAGTCGAAAACATTCAGATTAGAATGTAAAGATTATCTTGTTAGGGGAAGAGTTATGTTCTTAGGATTCGAGTTTGATTTGATTAGGGAAGTGGGACATACAGTTTATTAACAATTGAAGAGCCTAGTCTTGTGGTACAAGCCAAGTCACCCATTTAAAGGTGTATCAGATAATTCTTTGACGCAATAAAATAATCAAAAGTTCCCTATAGCCTCAGTTCCTCTCTTCCATGTTATATTTGCATTTAATACTTTTATTTTTTGTTTTGATAAAAAAATTATGAGCAGAAAGAGGACGTTCACCATTCAATTATATCTGATCTTCAAAATGGGAACTCCGAGACACGAAGACGTCTGGCAGTTTATTGCTTGAAGGTCAGCTAAATTGTTTTTTTAGGTTACCTGCAATTAAACTGCTGAACAGTTAAATGGAGTATGCTGGTTTAGTTCCGGACATTTCCTTTCTCTCTCAAGATGTCCTTGTAGGTGCCAGAAAGATTAATATACCATTTTTCCAAAGGAATAATTATATATTGTTCTCACACTTAACATCATAAAATATGTACCTTGTGGTTATGTGGTTCAGGCTTTAGGCATCATCATGAGTCTGGGATTGCAATTCTGATTCACTAATTGTATTTTTCTTAGTGTATGTAGTAGTTTGGAAGGCAATATCACATCAAGACTTAAGTACCTAGTCGAGACTAAAACAAGATAATTTATGATTTAGGAAAATAAAATGCATTAGTGCACTCTATTTTCTTATAATCTCTTTCACCCATTCTTTGCCTGATCACAATATGAGGTATACTTCCAATTTTTCCAACAAAATTATGTTATATATTCCACAATAATAAGCAACATTTAATGGTTTGAAGAACGGTTGCGGTACGGGAAATCATTTGTTTTCTAACCCTGGCAAGTATGTCTGCCGGTGGCGTAGTTGTAAGCTAGGATGATAGTTTTGCTTAATGTCCTGTAAAATGTGTAATTTGAGTTGATTACTCGCCTTTACTGGAAATCTGATCCTAACATACTTTAACCTTTAACATACAAACAGGATGCTTATCTTCCGCAGCGACTGTTAGATAAATTGATGTACATCTACAACTATGTAGAGATGGCGAGGGTCACAGGAGTCCCCCTTTCATTTCTGCTGTCAAGGGGACAGAGCATTAAGGTGACAACAACAGCAAATCCTGCCAATCAATATTTTCTCCCTAGCATTCTAACAATTTGATTTGGTATTCAGGTCCTCTCGCAGCTACTCAGGAAAGCAAAACAGAGAAACCTTGTTATACCAAACATAAAGGGCCAAGGTTCTGGACAAGATAGCTTTGAAGGTGCAACTGTAAGTTGATCTACGTGATCTGCATTTTCCTACCTCATTGTTTATTTTCTGTCATGCAGCAGCAGCTATTAAACTTATTGCATGCCTGTTTATCATGCCACAACACTTTCATACTGCACATTAAGACCCTTTACATTGGTTGCCTTGAAGTGACAGTACAGATATTCGTTTTCTATGCTTAGGAAAATTTCCAGTCAACAGTAATGCAAAAGCTATTGTTGATGCATAGCTAATGCATCTTCATTTTTACTAGAAGCATATATTTGTGTAGACCAATTCTCTTTCAATGCGGGAAGGAAACATTCAGTTCGAAATTGGTCATGCAATGGACAATAGTTCCATTTCGGTTTTATTGTCTAATGGTTATTGTTTTCCGTTATTTATGTTCCCTTCAATTTTAGGTTTTGGAGGCAAGGGCTGGATTCTATGAGAAGCCCATAGCAACTTTGGACTTTGCTTCTCTCTATCCATCCATCATGATGGCCCATAACCTATGCTACTGCACTTTGGTAAACACATATCTTTCATGTTTTATTCTAATATCCGAGAAAACAATTTTAGTTCAAAATTGGATTAATGCCTATTTGAATGGTCTTTAAGGTGCCCCCTGAAGATGTCCGTAAACTCAACTTGCCTCCAGAAAGCCTATACAAAACCCCATCTGGTGAAATTTTTGTGAAACCAGAATTGCAAAAGGTAGTCGTTTCCTGGCACACTTTAAACTCCTGTAATAACTTGGTCAAAAAATTGATGGTTCCGTGCATCGATCGATGTTGGGGGTACCGCCTCCATTTTCCATATATGCATTTTGATGTTTCCTAGCATGGTAAAAGGTTTTCGTGACATAACTAGCGTTTCCTAACAAATACTGTCCAATATCAGGGTATACTTCCCGAAATTCTTGAAGAACTGTTGGCTGCTCGAAAAAGAGCAAAAGCAGATTTGAAGGTAAATATCTGCCATGTTATTGCCGTGAGAAGATTGTAGTCAAGATCCTTTTTGTGATTCTAGATATTCATGCAATACAGATCTTTGATCCTATGTGAAAATCACCAATAACTTTTTCAGGAAGCAAAAGACCCATTCGAACGGGCAGTTCTTGATGGTCGTCAACTTGCCCTAAAGGTACTTCAATATCCTTTTCCTACCACTCTCAGTGCCCTCAGAGGCTCAGAGTCTTACATTAGACGCACAATCCTTGAATCTTGACATTGTTTAATGGTTCTATTTCAGATAAGTGCAAACTCAGTTTATGGTTTCACTGGAGCTACTGTTGGTCAATTACCCTGTTTAGAGATTTCTTCTAGTGTGACAAGCTACGGTGAGCATGAATTCTGCATTGAAAACGATCCACATATTCATTGCATAGTAGCCTAACAATTTCAGATACATCTTGAATTACGGAACTCTGAACAATTTTTGTTCTACAGGTAGACAGATGATTGAGCATACAAAGAAGCTTGTTGAAGATAAATTCACAACAATTGGAGGCTATGAGCATAATGCAGAGGTGAACTATCAGTTCCCATACCTTCTGCTCATATAAAGTAGCCTTTAGCTACCTATTTTACACATGACACCTCAGATATTAATTCAATAGAGATTCTATATCAGATTCAAACCGATGAATTACGTCCCCGCACTCACTTCCGTACCATTTAAAGCTTTGCCACTGGATGTCTTACTGACTTGTGGATTGGGCCATCTCAGTGGGACATGTGAATGGCAAATCCTTCCCACGAGTGGAGTGTCAAAACTGCACACCATTAGTTTCGGCTAGATGTCAGCACAACATAGTGTCACAACTATTTTATGACGCCCCTGCAAATCTGGCAGTTTTTGTAAAACTTCATGTGTCAGTGACATGTGGGACCTGGACCCACATGCCATTTTCACAGCTGGTTGCAGTGACATGGTTCAGAGTTTCCTCAATTTTTATATGCGGCAAGCTCAGGATCTTGTTTATGTGATATCTTGTTCAATACATTTTATCACTGCAGTCTATATATAATAATAATCACTTCCCGATATGTAAGCAAGACACTTTGTACTGCTTTGACCTATATATATGCTTGGTGAGTCTATTTGTTAGATTTTGATACCTTTCATCCATTTTCTGATGGTTTGTGCAAATTCATTTGGACATTACAGGTGATTTATGGAGATACTGATTCTGTGATGGTACAGTTTGGTGTTTCTACTGTTGAGGACGCAATGAAATTGGGAAGAGAAGCCGCAGACTACATTAGTGGAACATTTATTAAGGTGACTACAAAATTACTTCTGAATATTGCTTTTTACCTAGTACTGTAGCATTGGTTTTGAGGAATCAAATTAGCAAAATTTGTCCACAACACCTTTGTTAGTGTCGCATTTGCCCTCAGTACTAGACTACATTAGTGGAATTTTTTTACACTAACAAGCCTTGTACAGAGAAACTTTGTTGTGATTACAAAGGTGTTGTGGACAAACTAGTACTGTAGCATTGTGTGACTACAAAGATTGTTTAATCGCCATTTGTGGTGATTGTTTCATCGCCAATAAGTTTGTCTACTTTGTTCGTGGTAGCAAAATGCTTGTTCGTTATCTCACTATCAGATCAGATTCATGAACTGCTCTCCGTAAATACGCTGTTAGTGTATAGCATGTTTGTTCATGCAATAAATTCTAACTGAACTTATATCCTTATCATCTCGCTCTACGTTACGACCCAAGTATCCAATTTTATTTGTTGATTTTGACATCTGTCTTGCAGCCCATCAAGCTAGAGTTTGAGAAAATATATTTCCCATATCTACTGATCAGCAAGAAGAGATATGCTGGTTTGTACTGGACAAATCCCGAGAAATTTGACAAAATGGATACAAAAGGTATTTCGCGTATTACTTGTCTGAGGGGTCGTCCTACTTTTGTGCTCTAACATGCGTTCTCCTACCTTTGCGTACAGGTATTGAGACAGTAAGAAGGGACAATTGTTTGTTGGTAAAGAACCTGGTAACTGAGTGCCTTCATAAAATACTAGTGGACCGGGATGTTCCTGGTGCAGTTCAATATGTCAAGAACACCATATCTGATCTATTAATGAACCGTGTAGACTTGTCACTTCTAGTTATAACAAAGGTGAGTTAGTGCGCCTATTAATATAATGAAGGTTGACATTCTCCTCTGGTTACTCACAATGGCTTGATCTGCAGGGTTTGACCAAAACGGGAGAAGACTATGCTGTAAAAGCTGCCCATGTGGAGCTTGCTGAGAGGATGCGGAAGGTACCAACTGATATTTTTTGCTGAATGGTTCTTATCTTCGTCAATTCTTTGTTGAGATTGGGGACACGTGGCTGACATTGCTGAAATTTATTCTGGTTCTGTTGAGCAGAGGGATGCTGCTACTGCACCGACTGTTGGTGACCGAGTTCCTTATGTTATAATAAAAGCAGCCAAAGGGGCAAAGGTTAACTCATGTGTACTTGTTGCAGAGTCATTTATCTTAATACTGCAGTATTTGTTTTGATACATTTGTGCTCCTGCATACAGGCATATGAGAAGTCAGAAGACCCAATTTATGTTCTGGATAATAACATACCGATAGATCCTCAGTACTACCTTGAGAATCAAATAAGCAAAGTTTGTCCACAACACCTTTTTGATATTCAAAGCTTCTCTTTCCCACTTATAATGAATTGCAAAATGTTTGTTGTCAGCCACTATTGAGAATATTTGAACCAATTCTGAAGAATGCCAGCAGAGAGCTCCTTCATGGAAGTCACACCAGATCAGTTTCAATCTCAACTCCTTCAAATAGCGGGATAATGAAATTTGCGAAGAAACAATTGACTTGCCTTGGATGCAAAGCAGTTATAAGGTGATTCTCCTTGCAAAAAGCTGTGCACTCTATTCTTATGTTTGGCTTGGGAGCATTTGCTTTCCAATATTTAATATTGCAGTGCAGATGCGGTCGGTACTGTAAAAGAGGAGCTTCCCTTCTAATCTCACCATTCCAGCAGGAAAACCATAAATTTACTACCTTCCATAAGACCCAGTTTCTTAACTGACCTATTCTCACCCTGCAGTGGTCCCAATCAAACACTCTGCTCACATTGCAAGGGAAGAGAAGCAGAGTTATACTGCAAAACCGTAGCAAATGGTAAGATCTAAATCACCTGAGATATTAGTCTCCAAGTGTCCGATGACTGACTAGTTTTACTGTAACATCCACAGTTTCTGATCTGGAGATGCTTTTTGGGAAGTTATGGACACAGTGCCAGGAGTGTCAAGGCTCCCTACACCAGGACGTTCTCTGCACCAGGTCCGCAAATATTCCTTCCTTCGACAATTGCTTATCAGCATATTCCAATCTTTCGACTTCAATCACGAGCTTAAAACTCTTGTCGGCGCAATCATTGCAGTCGGGACTGCCCTATTTTCTACCGGCGAAGGAAAGCGCAGAAGGACATGGCTGAAGCCAGGGTGCAGCTTGATCGCTGGGACTTCTGACTTCTGAGTCCTGTCAATGCTCTGGTAACTTGCATGTTTTCGCACTGCCGACTCATTCCTATACATTGCGAAGTGCAGAGTGGCATGCTGCTTCCAGATCACGTGATTGCATTATGATGCATGATGGGCTAGGGCTACCGAGATCATCTTCCGCCCTTAGAGTTGGAATGGGATTTCAAGTAGGCTTTGGTGGTTGTACCAAAGAAAACAGGCTTGCTGTAGGGTTCATCTGTGTGCCTGTTTAGTTTGTACTTGTAGGGACTTCGCATCTCCTGCCATTAACAACTGTGGCAGATGGTTGATTGCTGCCTAGCTGGGTAGTACGTGTAAGGTAGAAAAAGCCACAATGCTGGCTTGTAGCTTAGTGACAATGTGTGTTGTAAAAATCTGCGCACGTTTTTCTGTTGTCTTTATGATTAATTTGGCAAAAGAGAAAAAAAATGAGCATTGTACTTTATTCATATTTTTGTTAGTAGCTTCACATGTTTTAAAATGATCTTCATGTTTGAGTTTTTTTAGGTTGTATTCGTGAACATGAAAAAGTGTCTGGTTTGCCAAATGTTACTGTATCGATACTGGGTTCCTAAGCCCTAGAAAATGATTTTGCTATTCCTCAAGCTGTTGAGAAAAACTTGTTTGCTTATCCCTTCTGTTCGTCCCCAACACTCCAATAGCATACATACATGCCACACAGATATCTATGTACTCCCTCCGATCCATATTAGTGGGCAATTGGGCATAGCTTTGTCTAAATTCATATGTATCTAGTTAAATATTTAGACTAGATACATGTGTATCTAGACAAAGTTGTGCCCACTAATATGGATCAGAGGTATACTATCTTCTGTCGCAATACACATGGCGTTTCACAGGTACAGCTAGAAAACTCTCAGCAAGGAGGAGAAATTAGACACCAAACACCAACAAATCTATGTACGCCTTCATCTAAACTGCAGGTTATTTTAGGAACCTAAATCAATCAATCAAATCGATTTTACGGCGCCTTAGCTGTTAAATCTTCCGGCCGGCGAGGTGATGGAGGTCATCTTGTCGCCGGCTCCACTTCCGTGGGCCGCCACATGGTCTTCCTCGCGCAGAGCATGGCCTCCTTGCGCTTGGACACCGTCATCCTCACCTCCCAGTGCATCGACCTCACCACCTCCACGATCTCGTCCACCGTCTCCTTGTCGTCCCGCACGATCAGCTTCCCGTTCGGCCTCAGGATCCTGTCCACCTCCACGATCACCGGTAACACCTTGCATCTACATGCAACAAGTACCAGGTTAGTTATGATCGCCGTCGATTGAGTTATTGCCATGAATGATTCGTCGTCGGACGTACCTGGCCTTGAGCTTGGAGAAGAGGTGGTCGGCATGGAGGAGGTCGTAGGACCGCGGGTACGTGCTGAACGACTCGCACCAGTCGTGGTAGATCCCGAACAAGCCCCTCTCGTAGATCACCGGCAGCGTGTCCGGCGAGTCGATGGTCACCGTGTTCATCACCCACACGTTCATGTCCCTCAGCGCCGCCGCGAGCCCGCCGTACACCGCCCGCATGTCCATCACGTTCCGGACGGTCTTCCAGTCGATGCCCATGCCGGCGAGGTACGAGTTCCGGACAACCTTCTTCCAGTGCTGGTAGTCCGCCGCGAAGTCCTCCGGCGCCGGCTTCCCGTACACGCCCACCTGGCTGCTGTTGAGCCAGTAGGGCACCCTCTCCGCCCTCGCTGGCCACTTCTCCGGCCACCGCGACCCGCGCACCGACGTGTCACTGGGGACACGGTGCATGCAAGCCCGCAGCGAGATGTTCCACGCCGCGTTGGGGTCGTCGGACGGCTCGCAGAGAGGTGGCTGTTCGTCCTGCTGGCGCGTGTCGTAGCAGCGGTTGCTCACCGGCTTCCTGAAGATGACGAGGCCGACCGCGTCGATGGTGTCCTTGGTCTTGGCCACAATCTCCCAGCAAATGGCCCTGGTCAGCTTCACCATCTCGTCCCAGATCTCCACGTCCTCGGGGAGCTTCTGGTACACGGGCGTGGCGGACCAGACGAAGAGGCCGCCCGGGCGGAGGAGGCGGTTGAGCTCCAGGAGGAGCTTGCCGCCGTCGATGTGCCAGGGCACGCGGCACCGCGCGCAGTGGACGACGTCAAACACGTTGCTAGGGAATGGGAGCCGCTTGGTGCCCATGACGGCGGAGATGGCCGGGATGCCGCGCTCCAGCGCGAACTGCACCTGCGCCTCGTGCTCGTCCTTGGGCGCGAACGACATGGCCAGCGCGCCGCGGTCGAACAGGTACCCGCCGAAGCTCGCCACGCCGCACCCCACGTCCAGAACCACGCGGCTCCGGCGGCCCCACGCCACCTCGGGAAGCGCCTGCTGGATCAGGTCGATGTAGTGCAGCGCGCCTCCCGTCTTGAACTGCGTGCCTCCGCCCGGGAACGTGAGGTGCTCGCCGGAGAGCTTCACCCAGTTCTGGTGTCCCTTGTAGTCGGCAAGCTTGGTGTGCGGCACGTTGTGGTACCAGATCTTGTCGCGGCTGTGCGGCCACCGGATCGGGTCACGGTAGGACGGCGGCGCCGGGACGAGGCACGTGGGCGGGTCGGCGGGGCAGTGCCGCTCGCGGTGCTCGTAGTGTTTGTCCGTCTTGAGCTTCCTGATGGCCGCCTCGTTGTCCAGGCACGGGATGTAGTCCTCGCCCGCGCTCGTGTTGCAGAGCTTCCACACGTACGACGGCGACGACGAATCCGCCTGATCAGCCTTGCCTGCCGATTTCTTATTTTTCTTCTGCTTCTTTTTCCTCTCGGCACGCTTCTTCTGCTCGTTCGTCGACTCCGCCGCCTGCGTCGTGAACGACCCGTTCTGAGCGGCCCGCTCCGTCAGCAGCTCCGCCTCCCCGTTCGGCAGCGCCTCCGGAAGAAGCTTCTGCTCCTCGTCCCGCGCTTGCGCTTGCTCGCCGTCGTCCGACGTCTTCGTCGTCTCCTCAAGTGTCGTCGCGGTGGCCGTATCGGTCGGAACAACCGCATCTGTCTTGTCTGCGGTAGCGGTGGTCACGGCCGTCGTCTCGTCGGCGATTGGCTTGACGCTTACGACGTCTTCTGAGATGAAGGTCTTGTTGCCGTCATCCTTCACCACGTCCACGCCTTCCATCTTGCCGTTCTCGTCGTCGAACGTCTGCTTCTTCGACTCCTCCTCCTTCGCGTCGCCCGCCGTCGTCTCCTCCTGGCTGACCGCCACGCTTTCCTTCGTGTCAGCCGACGCCTTCTCGGCGTTCGCGTCCTGACCGCCGTCGCCTACGCTCTCCTTCGCGTCCGTCACTGCCTGCACCTTCGCGTCCGTCACCGTGTTCTCCACGCTCTTCCCCTGGGAAGCAGCCACGGCGGCGGCAGCAGCGGCGGCGCCGTCCGTCTCTGCGGTCTCCGGCTTCACGAGCTCCCCGCCCTCCGTCCTGCCGTTCTCGTCATCGAACGACTGATTCTTGGACGCCGGCTTCTCGCCTTCGGCCTCGTCTCCCTTGGCTTCAACGGTGGGCTTCTCGGCCTCCTTGTTGGTCGTCGTGGCCTCTGCGACGACGTTGGCGCTGTCCTGCTTGAAGTTGTTGGTGGCGTCTATGGAGCTGTCTTCCTCCTTGTCCTTGTTGACGATGACCTCTGCGGCCGCCTTGCTGACGTCCGACGCCGTCGCCGTGGCCGCCGGGACGGCCTCCGGCGACGGCGAGGACACGATCCAGAAGCCTAGGAGGCATAGCGCCACGAACAAGGCGATGGTCGCCGTCGAAAAGAGCGACGACCGCTGCTTCTGGTTCCGATCGAACAAGGCCATCCACTCGTCCCCACTTGTCTCCTCAGATCCTGAAACAAACAATTTTCTTCAAAATTTCACACGATGATTCATATAAAAAACAACAACAAGAGCAAGATTTCAGGAAATGAAACAGAGGGAAGACAATGTGTGTATATATACCTCGGAATTAGTGGCTTAATTTCTCCCGATCGACCAGGAACACCCTGGATTGATGTCCCGATCAACTCAATGCCTATCGAGAAGAGCATGGATGCATGGCGTTATTGTTTGAAAAGGGTGGTGGGAACTAGTGCGTGGCTTTCAAGGGGAGGAGAGTTTGGACGGAGGGAAGGGAGCGTTAAGCGGGGAGTGAGGAGACAAGTGGAGAGACCGCCGCGCAGGTCAGTCCCCGGTTTTGTTGCTGCACCATGCAGTGCCAGCTAGTGTTCCTTGTGTGCGTGTTTTTTCTTTTTATAAATTCAATTCAAATCCGCAATCCAATGTTTACTGGAGCATGGCAGTTTTGGAGTGCATAAATAGTTTAGACTATTCGTAGTGCAGGATTCAAATTTGAATTCACTTAGTTCAAATTATTTGTAGTGTATAATTCAAATTTAAATTCACTTATTTCCGGTGTGTATCCACGTATGGTTCACAAGATCATGAGTAGTTGCACGTGCGCTTGTTGATGCATCTCAAGAAAGTTGAGAACATGCTCTGCATCTTGTTCCGGGAGGTGGACATGTTCTAAGGCTTTTCAAAATTATTCGTGCGTGATGCCTTTTCTCCCTCGTCCTCCACAATTATGTCCGGGAATTTCCTCCAGGAGTTGCAAGACATCCAGGACCTTCATGCGGGTCTGTTGGTGGTGGCCGGCGATTTCAACATGATCACGGACCCCTGTGATAAAAACCAAACAAAGGGGTTCTCCACTGTATAATGGGGAGGTTCAAGCGCGCTCTTCCAGGTTTCGAGCTAAAAGAGGTTTACCTCAATGGGTGTAGGTTCACGTGGTCTACTGAAAGGCACAAACGCCGATGGAGAGATTGGATAGGTGATGCGTCCATTTCATATAGTGTTTTTATTCACTTTATTACTACGTACAGGTAGGGATTTCTGCATTTTATCGCACCAACGCGCACTTTTATGTCTATGTACGCATGAAGTCAAAATATCAAGGAGTAATTTCATATATGGTATTTTTGTCAAGCATGGGATGAAATATGCTGATTAGGACGACTTATAGCTTTCCATGTGGGAGAAAAATTCGCTGAAAATAAAGAAGAAGCAAAAAAGGAAATATAAAAGAAACATATGATATAACGACTGGCGGTACGCCCGACCGTACCGACGGTCGTACCGCCCTCAGACAAACCACCTCGTACAGTACTTTAACCCTGTACGTGGTCTCGGGTTTCCAATCAGACGAGCACAACAACCGCCACCTCGAAAACCGTCACGAAAACCTTGAAGGGATCCGGAGGGGGAAGCAGCAGGAGGCTGCCACCATCTTCACTGTTGCGATCCGGAAGGCCAAGGCACCCATCTCCATCATCACCGCCACCATCTCCTTCATCTACACCAACAAATCACTCCTCCATCTCGTTGTAATTCAGATACTCGTAGTTGTGGATTTGCACGTGTACTCGTACCATTGTTCATCTTACATTCATACCATTAATATGATGAGGTCTTGTGCTTTCATATGTGAGTACTTCCATCAGTTCCTGGGAAGATGGGGAAACTCTAGTTTTATTATTATGTGATGAGATAGAAGTCATATGGTTTAACACCGGTTGCCATGTAGTAACCGTCTACTTCTGTATATCGTGCGAACGTCAACTGTACAATATCTGAGCGAGCTAAAATCTAGGCCAATGGATGAAAGCACAATGACCTGTTTGGTAGCTTGCAAAAACCCAACCGGTCCTTGGAGATATAGTTTCGCGAGTTTGTTTGCCTATGTAAGGTGGGCTTGGTGAGAGATAGAGAGACGGTGGGTGACCATGTCTTTTGGCATGCATCCAAAAATCGCCTGCTCGGCTCAGTGCTCTCCTCCTACTTCCATAGAAGGGGTCATCTCCTCCTCCAACTGCGGTGTTATTGCCCCCTCTTTCTCTCGCACTCATAACATTAAGAACCAGCCCCCCACCCACCCCAAAATATCGTAGGTTGGTTGATTTCACACACATACAAACATAAGATTAAACATTTACATTGTGCTTATAACAAATGGTTACATTTGACATAACGCAGGAATGAAACATATCATATCGGCCGCATCGATCATAGTTGTAATTCAAGCTTTATTTCTTTTAGTCCTTAAGAAGGCCCCATTTTCCACATTGAAAAGCGCATTAGGATTTTTTATGGTACAACACCCTCCCAATCGTGGAAGAGCAAGCCTGTTTCTTCATGTTGTGGGTCATACCGTGATATGATCAAACCACCAAAAAGGTGACACGTCGCGAAAGTTAAGATCTAACCCATGATGTATCCATATTTTAAGGTAAGCAACACATTGTTTATGTTTCGTAGTATGTAAATGTTAGCAAGATGAGAGTTGTTCATGTTGTCATAGGATTGTTTTCAAGTGAGAAAAGTGCGTTGGTCACTTTACTAGTTCAAAATGACTCATTTTTTATAGAGTAAAAATATTGCATAATTAGCATAGCAGCAAAAATGGAGATGAGAACATGGGATATTCAACCCACACATTCAGTTTTTTCTCACAAGAATAATTTATTAGTGGATATTTGACAAAGTATGCCTGTAATACTAGCCGACAAACACTATACTCATGTAGTAAATGTGTTAGAAGCTCACTCATCAGGCGTTTAGGAGTCATACTCTTGAAATGCAAAAGGAAATGTAATTCTAACAATTATTCATTTAATATTTCTTATATGTAGATGGAGGCAGATGAAACATAATTAATCTATTGTAATGAACACTACCCACCATCTTAGGCTTAGAAATCTGTTTATTTTGGGAAAATGTGTGATAAAGCAAATCCTAGTTTTCCTAGGCTAGGAGATCACGCTTTTACCGTTTTTTTACAAATATGACCCCCTGCCCAATATTATTGTCAAAAATAGCCTACTCTGATTTTCTTTGTCAAATATAGCCCTGGCGGGAGGTGAAAAGGTACTTCCTGCCAGCCCAAACAACGGGAAGTCACCTTCCGCCAGACAGGGTGGCGGGAAGACTCCAGGGCTGACACGTGGCACGAGTACACACAGATTGAGTCGGTAGGCAAAGGTTCTTCCGCCACACGGTTTGGCGCAAGATGACTTTCCGCCTCCCGTACTGGCGGAAAGTACACGTGTAGTTTTTTCACCTCCTGCCAGGGCTATATTTGACAAAAAAAAATCTGAGGGAGCTATTTTTGACAATAATATTGGGCAGGGGGACATATTTGTAAAAAAATCCGCTTTTACCAACAATGTGGACTCTTTTTTATGCGAACGAGAACCCCTCTGCTCCTCTGGTAGTTTTGCTGCATGTAAGCCATTTTCCCTTCTTCTATGTTTCCCACATAGTAAAGTTGATCTGTGATTTTGCTGCTAATACTCTCATCTTACCGCACATTCTAGTCCGGTCAAATTGAACTCAACGGGAAGCACCTAGAAGCAGACAAAATAATATTCTGACAAAGACAAGCCGAAGAATCTTTCTTCAACTCTGTCGGGGCTGAAGATGGCTTGTACGTTGGTGTTGAAAATCCAGTAATTCAAAGTTCAATTGTGAAAAAATATTAACCTCTACATTGTAGATGGATCTATCTATATAATGTAGTTAATATCCATATGGTGCTAATCATCATAGTAATTGAATTGTCTGGCCATCGAGGAACAACTAATTCTATGAATAACCAAGCTAAAACAATGGCATGTGATGGTATACGTTGAACATGGTAAACCAAGAAGTACATAAAAGAAGTTATATTTAAAATACAATTCATCTCGTTAAATGGATAAAACAACAACAACAAAATGAGAAGACGTGCTAACAAAAACCACCTGGACCCCCATAGCGGAA
Source organism: Poa pratensis (assembly GCA_947311845.1). Taxonomy (NCBI): domain Eukaryota; kingdom Viridiplantae; phylum Streptophyta; class Magnoliopsida; order Poales; family Poaceae; genus Poa; species Poa pratensis. Next base: position 61,707,319 of record CAMZMU010000020.1, on the reverse strand, counting down.
TATGCCGTCGACGAATGGGCTAGCAGTATAGCAGTTTATATGGTCTACCACAATATGGAGACCAGCAGGCCATGTAGGGGGATCATAACCACTTCCACTCGTATCTACATACTGAACATTTTGAACTGTTGCCGACTCTCTTCCAGCCCACTGTCCATTGCCCATTGGTGGACTAGAGTGTCCTTCATAGGACGTAGTCATCCCACCCCATCCTATAAGTGTAGCATTTTCTGACAAAGTATAAAAAAGCTTCTTTGGCCAATATCCCACCCTCGTAAAACCAATGTTGTCATTTCCATAGTACAACCACCAATCTCCATCGTCTCTACTCTGCAACACATATGTAGAGGAAAACTATTCTAAGAACCATATGTACATTATAGAGAGAAATATATATACAACAAACAGTGTGTTCGTACGTGCGTGCGTGTGCAATACCAAGTTTAAAATATTGTAATGAAAAACAATCCATAGTATATGTATTACGATGTATCACCCAATCTTTAAATGGAAGGAACTTCACTATTTTAATCCTATTATTTCCCTTTTTGTGTACAATATATTTTATCTCTATATGTGTGTTGAGCTAGAAACCCTTATAAATAAAGCTCTTGGGACTTTTTTTTTTGCATATCAAGTTGGTGATGGACATATTTTTCAAGGGAGTGATATCAACATTTTAGAATATATATGGATGTTACGCTTTATCAAGTTATCATTCCACCGAGTGTTCCTAGTGCTAAATCATTATGGATAGAGTAGTAACATATTGATAGTGCATCTGCAGTGGTCGAGATGTCATAACAAAAATGTGGTATGTATTGCTCCTCCCAGAAATAAACATGGTATATATAAAATGTGCTATATTGGTTTACTTCTGGTAGTTATTGCTTGTAAGAGTCTAAGATATTTGATGTACGAAAGTAAACAACAAAATGCGTGGCAAGAGAATGTGATCCACTATACCAAAAAGTTGTCCTCAAGAAGTAAATGGGTGCCCATTCACCCTGTGGAGGTAGTCTTCTCTATCCCGATCAAGCAAAACAAGTTCACGTGACATCTCTAATAGAGGTTGATGTTGTTAAAATATAAATCATAGCCTTTCCCATCAGTTCAAACTTTTGGGATAATTGGCTAGTGCATCAATTTAATATGGTATCAGAGCCAGGTGGTCTCAAGTTCAAGCCCCGGCTAACGCACTATTTAATTTAAAATAGTTGCGGCCTCCCATCTACCCCACGTATAAGGTCTTACCGATTGTCCAGTCTAGACGTGAGGGGGAGTGTTAAAATATAAATCATAGCCTTTCCCATCAGTTCGGACTTTTGGGATAATTGGCTAGTGCATCAATTTAATAGATGTCTCTAAAAGAAGGATATAATTGCCCTATTATAGATGTAATTGACATTCCATACAATTTGTAAGCCTATCTTTATAACTAATTGGCTAGTTTTATCATCTAGTTATACAACTAATATGGAGTGCTTAAACAATGACAATTGGACTTATGGCATGCGAGTCACCCCCTCCAATTATATAATGGCAAGGCTAGTCCTAACCACAAACTTCCTCCCTCTCCCAACACGTGCCACCAAATCACATTTCCACACACCACATCCCCTCAACCCGTAGGCATTACTTTAGCATCAGCATGTTAATGTCCTAATGCATCAGCATTTTTTATTCATATTTCCATGCACCACATCCCTCAACTCATAGACGTCTCCCCTCCTCAACCCTGTTTCTCCAACATTCTAATGATTCATATTTGACCATCATAGATCCTACCAACACCACCTAGCACTTGCCACCATTTTTCTACCACCGGTTTATCACCACACAAACTTCTATAAGAAAGAGAGGCAATAGGCGAACCCAGAAGATCCCACTTAACCACCATTGTTGAATGCTATGCTAAATTGATTTAAAATTGTCAACAAAAAAGTATGTTGCAAATAGTTTTTTTGTTACAAATGTAAAAAAGATATAGTCGCGAAAGATACTCAATATTTGTATTAAGTATTGATTTTTTTTTAATTATCTCAATGGCTCAAGGAAATCAAGGGTACCACACACATACTATAAGTTATACGCCTATCATCTTTAACAACTAAAGTTTGAAACTGTCATAGGGACAGTAGGACCCAATATATTGTGAAAAAGTTATCGTGAGCTACGCGCTGCTACAACAAGAATACATGCTTCATCAATATCGTGTTGTGAATCATACCTTATATATCTTGAGAGATATTCTTGTTTGTCCATGAGGCAGCTCTAGTATATCTCCGGGTGTAATAGGGGCCCCATTCACTGGCACAAAGCCTAGACAATCCAAGTTATAACATCCAGTTGTATCCTCCCCATCAACCTAGTAGAAACATATAAAAAACATGTTACACACATATAAAACATATAAATTTAAGTAAAATAAATAAATAGTCCAGTACCGTCCAAAATACAAAAAAATGTGTCTTGCTATCGCCATAGATGTCTGGATTGACCTGTTAAACAAATTTGATTGTTTACTGCTAATAGTGAGCACATGTATCGTGGTAATGGCAATTCTAACCTCCCATCCAGATGTAATTTTGTTGGCGTCGTCACTGTCACCATTTCTTTGTTTATTACCCAAATTTGTGCTGAACTAGATTCACCCTTCACCAAGTTTGGAAAACCGTAGACATCAAAAGTGGCCATAGCACCAAAATATATGTCTCCATTGGCTTGGTAGGATTCATATGCTGCAAGCTGCAAAAGATGACATTGTGCTTAAAGTGACATGTATCGTAACATTATTTTTAAAATATATTCCTGTTTTATAAAAGCGTAATCGTTCCTTAATATGTTTTATGTATGTATAATTATAATTAGTAGGACGAATGCTTAATCTATCATTAATATTTAGATGGGCAATATCTGCTACAGTTTATAATTTACCATATAGTAACATATTATATTAAGAATAGTAACATATTATATTAAGAGGTGGCGTTTACGATCTCGAGGGCATATGCTCCTACATGAACATTTTTCTTTGTAACAACCAACTTGTTAAACACATAATTAGTTTTGAACTACCCATTTAGTATGTCAGCGTGTAGTTTACAATCACTTCTTAATTGGATTGATGTCGGTGCATATACTGATCGATACTCAACTTGTGTTTGTTAATGCGGTCTTAACGAATAGAACTACATAGCTATAAAACAATTTTGGAATGTTGTCTCAAAAAATATACAGCATAAAAATTTGACTAGCACATAAGTGTGTGTAGAAGTTAATTCTATGAACATTGATCTGGAAAAACCCAACAACAAATTGAATTAAGAAACACAAGATTAACTTGGAAATCACGAAGTCGTGGGAGCTTATTTGACGAGAAAACAATGCATGCTAGTTTATTATTTTATAGTACAATTCAAAGAACACACACAAATGCACGTATGTAGCAAAACAAGACTGATTCTGGTGCTAAAAGAATGGTAGATTCAATGCCTATGCATGCCTTGCTAGCGATGGGTTTACCACAATAACTTAATGAAAAGCAGTGTCATTGAAATAAATATAGAGCCAATCCCGATAACTCATATTAGTCGGTAGAGGATATTATTATACTATTTAACCATATGAGCATGCCTTAGTTAACAATACAAATTTACTTTGCATTGCTTACTTGCACTAACAAAACATGAAGTCCTATTAAAAATAGTAGAAAGACGATCTTGCTTGTCTTGGCATACTAATTGCAGTCATTAGAATTTTGAGAATCCTAAAATCAATTCATGATTTAGTTTTGTATTCATATGTAATGAAAAATGTGACAAGTGTCCTTTGTAAAGATAATTCTGGAGATTTTCTAGTAATGAGATGGGATAATATGTGAGTCATATGTTTGAAAAAGAGAAATTCTTATGATTGCACATATACCACAGAGCTTATTCTACATGACCTTTTTTAGATCCAAGCATATTTAGCAAGATCCAAGGGCATGAACACCGAGCACTTAAAAAACATGTGTGACATACTTGGAGGTGCATGAAGACAGTATAGGATTGAATCATACACGGATTCTAACATATAAATAAAAACACATAGTTTTAGTAATCAAACAAAGTTGGAGTTGAATCAGGTCTACCAACAATGGGAAATTTTACACCTTAGGATCTGCATAGTTTCCCCACATTTTAAAATGTTTAACATATTAGAAACATTTATTAGCGCTGAACAAAGTTTGTGTCTCCATGTCTTTACTGGTTTTTTTCTACCAAAACAAGTTTTATATGAAAGTGTATCAAGCCTTTATGGAGAAAAGCTTCATATGCAAGCAAGCATGCCTCCAATAGGACTTAAAAGGTTATGACCATTGCATGTAGACTCCAACTTCTACGGGTGGGATGCATTTTTTCTCCTTCCACAACTAACTTGGCGAATGCATACTTTATAAATATCTAACAGGCATACAATATTGTATATAATGTTCTAAAATATCACATTTACACCTATAGGTACATATTACCTTGGCAAACTATTTCAAGTAAAGAATTTTCAAATTATTGTCGAAGGCACAATCCCCATCATCATTGTAGCTATCACATACTCACCCAAAATTGGATGGCATCATTTCAGATGTAGTTGTAATATGAGACTTCAGTTTTGTTATAGATCTAATCTTAAGAAAAACTGGATGTAAAAATTGTGTTAAGCATATCAATATTATGATTATATAGCATGATCTAAATAACATGCTTCATGGGATGAATCAAAATACCGAGCCTAGCACGGCATGAATTCTATATATATGGAAGGTTGTTAGAAAATGCGAAAGAAATAGAAACTTACATGCGCTATATGACCCGGTGCTCGCCGGATCGACATCAGATCAATATTTTTGAGTTGGGAGCTACTATTCAATAATTTCATTCCTCTAGATTGTGGTAACTTCCTAGGATGCTCACCATAGCTTGATGTCGTGGAGACGTGATGCATAGAAACCATGAATGTTAACACAAAAGCGGACACATATTGTGGCATTTTGGAATAGAGTAACAGTATGATGAGCGTAACCCACTATCAGTTTGAGATAGAGTACAACTAAATAATAAGTGGCAGTAAGAAAATTGTGTGCTTGGAATTACAACCGTAAATAAAAGGGCATTGTGCATACCTGCTTTGCTAGGTGCATTTATTGCGTATCCTTTGCATATCTTCAAGAAATACATATATTGGTTGACATTAATTAGATTATTGTAGTATGTTATTGCACATCTTTAATTCAGTGAGCATAAGATATTCTCGCATATCTTTTGAGATAAATATTAGACTTAAGTGTGCTAAGATATATTCTCTCCTCATAGCTTTTAATAGGGAAAATAATAATTGTTCTTGATATGGATGAAAACTCCATGTGTGTAATAATATTATTTTAGACATAATATATTTTTAAAGGCAAGTAATATTCAGATCTTTTAGATATGCAAAATAAGTGACATATCTGGTGCATTCTGGGCACCCGTGTATCCGTGTATCCATCCTTCTCTAACCCTTTGATCCAAATCGCACGCACGACATGCATATCATTGTTAATTTGCACTTACACGTCTGTTGGACGCACGAGTCACTAAGATCTTTGCGATCGATAAACCCTGTATAGTTCGGTGGATGCAGCGGCGGCGGGCGGAGAAGCGTACGTAGACCGAGACGCAAAATAATGTATAGGTTCATGTGCTAGGTGTGAGCAGCTATGGGCGTTTTTGGTTTCCTGCATGGATTTTGCCCATTTTGTATCTGTGGCCGAGCAGGGTCTGGCCCGGAAAAACGAGGTCTTCGCCATGTTGTGCAGGTCATTTGGTTGCCCACAAAGATTTAGCCAGGCCGGTTTGTGTGGAAACGAATTTTGAAGACCCAGTGTTTGTTGTAAATCTCTGTTTCACATACTCTCACATCTTCTCTTGTGGTGAGTTTACCTCACACTTCGGCGATGGAACAACACGACTGTGGTGCGGTGACGGAGGTTGCGCTGAAGGTTTTTTTTCAAGCACTATAGCTGCTAGTGCGCCGGTGAAGCTCACGGCGGCGAGCGGCGGCGCTAGGTGCAATATAAACGTGCATATATGAAGTACAAACTCGACTCGTATACAACCGTCAAAACAGAAAGTTACAACACGAAAGTTGTGCGGAATGTCGAGGTGAACACGCTCGTCGAACGATATTTCAAACGGTCAACTGAGTACGACGAATTTGACAAAATTCGTCTAAAAACGTTCCGAACAACAGTTCAAAATTGAGAAGTTACACTCAATAAAACTTAAAACCGAGTACGGGAATGAAACCTACTCATCGAGGCGCATAATTTTCATGTTCACTTTATTTTGATTCGAGGTATATTGAAGAGTCACTAGGTGAAGTAGATTAAGGGAGGGGAGCCGAACCAAGATCCCAGCTGGCTGTCGGGTGAGAAGGAAGCTGATTAGGTAAAAACAGCCCCAATCGGCTGTTCCTCCAGAGGCCGAGGCTGGTTCAAGTGCTTTGAGTTTCTATGCTATGCAAAAACGTGTAACCGGAAAAGCCCACTAAACACACCCTTGCATCAGGAAGCCAAACACGCTTGCTGCCGCGCGCCCGCACGTGTTGCGTAGTCGTCGTTGCTGTCGACTGCCGCGTTGGGTGATCATCGCCACTCTCCATGTTGTCTGCTCACCGGCTCTCCGCGGCTACCGTCGGCCGCTGCAAGCGGCGCTGTGTGGTCGTCGTCTGTCACCGTATTTTGTGGTTTCCATCGTCTAATCTAGTGTACAATCGATTTATTCAAGCTATCAGAAGTGGTCTATTGAAATAACATTCTGACTTAATTTCCGGGCGGACGTGTAAGTGCAAACCTGTCGCATTTTGGTATTGTGCGTGAGATTTGGATTAGAGGGCCAGGGATGAATGGATATACGGCGTGTTTGGTTAGATGTGAGCACGTCAGCCAGTCCCGCTAGGTGTAAATTTTGTTGTATTATTGTGATCCAAATTCATATATATAAAGATAAAGGCTAACTTTGCAATACTTAGACTTGTTCTCTATTTGCATTCGGGTGGCTGGCTTGTAGTCACAATGGTGCACTTTTTACTTTTCGTTTTGTACGTAATACTCTAAGTACTTCGCTAAAACTTTGCAATAAAAGGCCGTGTGCGTCACTCTGATGCAGAGGATGGGGCTTTTGCTCATTTTCTAAAAAAATGTACGGTGGTGGTCTAAAAAATATACTCTTAAATCTCATGTTGGCCACTAATTTGCCTTTTCTGCGTAGAGTATCACAAATGTCATTTGGTTACGGAACTTTACACAATGTAGAGCACTTGGAAATGTTTGCGCCCACTTTTTTCTGATTTTTTTGAAATGTTTTATCTTTTCAAAAATTTCTACTTGACCAGGTGCATATGAGCTGAGAGCCATTCTGAATTTTCGCCATATGTTACTCCCTCCGTTTTTTAATATATATAAGATTTTTTTTTTTTGAGATTTAAGGGCAGGCGCACTGCCATTTGATTAGGTAGAAAGCAAAATTTCTTTACAAGAGATCCTCAAGAGGAAAATGGCCCATCAGGCCTAAAAAGAAAAGGAAAGGAGTAGGTCTACATGTTTTAGCTATTGCACATGTTGTCTACATGCATGATAAAGTGAGTGAACATGCACACTAAAACATGTTTACATACATTTGCATGCATATGAACGTGGCCAAATACTAAAACATCTTATATTAAAAAAGGAGGGAGTAGGTCTTTTACGCTGGTTGATTTGTGTAACGACCCTATGTGATCCTTGAGTTGTACTTATTTGGATGACAGACTTCGCATAAAGATGGGCGTGTATATCGATTGATGAGGATGACGGGTTACACTCCCCACCCTCTTCGTGAGAAATAGTTGAGACCCTCACTGTAATACTGTTCTGGTCAGTAAGAGCTTCATTAATTTAAAGACGAATACTTTATGCCTTTTATCTAAAAAGATAATACTACCTCTGATCTGTATAAAGTGTCGGGAGATTTCAACATACGTAGCACAAAATCTCACCTGTATCAGCGACATTTTTTTAGGATCGGAGGGAGTATTAACTTTTACCCAACATATATCTTCATTATTCACAGTGAATTAACTAACAAAGCAGACCAGAGCCGACCTATTTATGTAAAATCCAATTAACTTACATCCACAAATCCGATAATAATCCCATATGGTACACCTGTTCAACACACGCATGCAGTGATGCGATGCCGCTTTGCAGCGCACCACACAACCCTCACGAAAAATGAACAGATCCTATTATGCTGTACGAGAGAGACACAAGCCAGCTAACGCTTCTCCCTTGGGAAGCCCAAGAGCGCCAGGATGAGCGCAAAGAAGCTGCCATTGATGAGGCCCCTCAGGATCTTCTGCTTCTCCGCCGTGTAGGGCGGGTACCTCGCGTTGGCCTCGCCGCCGAACCCGCGGACCAGAACCGCCTTCTTGTGGCTGAAGCAGTCGAAGGTGAACTTGCCGTGGTATGATCCCGTGCCGCTGTCGCCCACGCCCCCGAACGGCAGATGCGGGTTCGTCAGCTGCAAAGTTTGGTGTGTGTTAATAAGGAGAAATGTTCGTTGTTGATTCAGAGATCGGTTCAGTGAGTTGAGGAGAATTTACATGTAGGGCGACGTCGTTGACAAGCATGCCTCCTGCTGAGACGTTTGAGACGAAGTCCTCTTGCAGTTTCTTGTTCTTGGTGAAGAGGTAGGCCGCGAGCGGCTTTGTCCCAGCGTTGATGTGCTCGATGCTTTCTTCAATATTTTCGACCTGACATAAACAGAGAGAGTTTGGGTACTAAGTTCAGTTTCTGAATAATGTGGTCAGACAATATCAAGGCTGAGGATTACTAACCGTTACAATTGGAAGCAAGGGACCAAATATTTCCCCTATCATGAGTTCCGAATCAAGAGGAACATCTACCAACACGGTAGGAGCTATTTTTCTGCAATGTAAGAAACAAATGTTAATGATCAATTGAACACCTTTCAAAACCCAAATTTGAGTTTGTGACTGCTAAGTGCACACTGTAAGTTACTGAATTCTCACAGTAGCTTCTCATCTGTCTGGCCACCGAGCACAATCTTGTCGGCGACTTCCTTTTCTTCCATCAACTTTGTCAATCTGCGGAAATGATTAGAATTCACAATACGCGACAGGTCCTCTGATTGCAACGGATCTTGCCCGTAAAACCTTTCCAACACTCTTTTCAGAGAGTCGACCTGAAGAAAGTTCATTTCATGGATAAGCAGATATGCAGAAGTTCAGTTGGCACAATACATTTTTTTAGCTGTAGTTATAGTAGTATCTTGATACCAGCTCTGGAACAAACGCTTTCGTCGTTATAATGTAATCCGGAGCAATGCATGCTTGGCCATTGTTACAGCCCCATTTACCAACAGCAATCCTCTTAACAGCAACCTTCAAACAAAATTTCTGATTAGGGAAACCGAAAAGGAGGAGTTTTTCAGTAACAGGCTATCAATATAAGATATCTCTTACATGAAGATCGACGTTAGAATCAACAATAACAGGGCACTTTCCACCGAGCTCCAGGGCAACTGGGGTTAGATGCTTCGCGGCTGCTGCCAAAATTATGCGGCCAATATTTCCATTTCCTGCAATTCAAATGAACATTTGAACTTCAGAAACTTAACATCAATATCCTGCAGAAATCTTTTTTTAGAGGTAAGAACTCAACCTGTGTAGAAGATCTTATCCCATTTTTGTTCCAAGAGTGTGGTTGTTTCAGGAACGCCTCCCTCCACAACTTTTATGCAGGAGCTATCGACATACTCTGGTAGCAGCTTCGCAAACAGTGATGATGTTGCTGGCGCAATTTCTGACGGCTTCAACACTACAGCATTCCCAGCAGCAATTGCGCCGATGACAGGGTCGATTGATAGCACTATGATGAAGCCATGAAGGTAAGATGATTAGTTAACTTAATTTCAAACAGTCAGACAGTAAGCTAACAGGCAAACAATCTTCTAAATAATCGAGATAGTAGGGGGAAAATGATTTTACGATATTCGATTCAATTCTATATTTTGCGGGAGATTTGTTATTCAACTTAAGTGGTCAAAAGCAAAAATCCAAACAAATTGAGTGCTTTCATGGTCAAATTAATTTTAAAAGTTTTTTTTGGTTTTGAAAAATCCCAACACCATAAAAAAATGACCAAAGGATAAACTGTGCTGCAGAAAACCAAGTTTGTTTGACGAAAAGGAAAGATACCAACTACGGAACAGATTGGCATGTAACCCAGCCTTGAGCACAGGAGACGGGATCATATCAAACTCATGTCATAAACCTACAGCACCATCATGGAACAAATTAATTAATGGTACTGCTATATCTTCCTACCCACTCCCACACAAATTGCATTGATCAAACCCATACTCAGCTGCCCTGATATGCATATTGTCAAGGCATCTTGTACTACGAGTTTGTCATGGACTTACAGAAAGGATAGTTCCAGGCCGAGATGACGAGCACGACACCAAGGGGCTCCGGCACAATTGTAGCAGTGGATGGGAATGTAGTTATAGCAGCAGGTACCTGGATAAAAGGTAGTAAAGGTTACACATCCAGATCAGCAGAAAACAAATGGATTTTGATGCATCTAGAGAACGAATTTGCCAGTAGAATGCCTACCTTCTCGGGTTTCATCCAATTCTTCAGCCCCTTCAAGGCAAATATGCAGGACCCTTTCGCTAGTGATATCTGAGTCATGGACAGACAAGGACAGTGGTTATCAGATACTAGTCCAGTGTAAAAACGCAATCTTCGTCTTTAAGAATTCCAGGCATAAGTTCCGAAGCAATTAGAATTTTCTGAAAAATAATTACAGGTTGCAATACTCAACCAGGGTGCTGCCGTAGAAATTGGATTATATCATCCCTAGTCCTAGGTTGATAGTAACCGTGATGCTTCACTAACTACAGACCGTGACTGCTCAGCTTAGGAATCCCTCTCCCTGAACTAACGAGATATTTTAGCCCAAGTGTTTCTCTGTTTCCAGGAACAGAGCAAGTAGAAACCGATGCCGCCCTTTTACTTCATTTTGTGGTGATGACTTGCATAGAATCAATATTAATTAATTGCTTTCAAAAAAAAAAAAAAAAAAAAGAATCAATATTAATTAAGATAGTTCAATAAATATTAATGAAGACGGCGAAATTAATGAAGGCGCGAATATTTGCCGATCTGGAAGCAAACATAGAGAGTGTTTTCTTGCAAGCGACGCCGCAATGGAGCAGTTTGACCATCAAAGAGTCCATTGGCACCCACGCAACGCGATCCTTTCCGAGAGTTCTAGCAACGGAAAGGTAGGAGACACACCCAACTTTCCCAAAACCCCGCCGACCCACACCCCCAATAAGTGCCGGATTGAACGAGTATCCTGATCAATCCAGCACCACGAGGAAATTCGATCTACAGAGGGAAAGTGCATCGGAAAATTCCAATCTTGTTTTCCGGATGCAGAAACCTATGCTTGATTGCTTGCTTGACGCAATCACGATGAGCAGAAGGAGGAAAATCTCCAGTTCATAAGCGATTCAACTCGAAGATAGAGCGAGAGATTCAGATTTGAGGATGGAGCAAGCAAGAGGCGTACCTCGTGGAGGTAGGACTCCATGCGCGGCTTGGCGAGGTCGGCGTGGAGCGCGTCGCTGATGTCGTCCTCCTTCTCCTCGATCATCTTGACCAGGGACTTGAGCTGCGCCGCCCGCCACTGCGCCGGCCGCGTCCGGCCCGTCCTGAAGCTCGCCCGGAGCTCCTGCACCACCGTTGCCACCTCCCCCGCCATGACAACTCGCTAACCTTTGGCTGCTAGCTCGATGGAGCTCGAGCGGCAATATATGGAGATAAGGCGAGAAAGAGAGGAGGGATGGTGGGGGTAGGAGAGAAGTGTGCACTGAATTGACCATGCCTCTCTCTATATATAACCGCCCTGATTGGGTCAGTTTGGTTTGAAAACAAAAATGGGTTTGAAAACAATAACAGATTAGGAGATAATAATAAAAGAATGGGAGTAGATTAGTGGAGACGGAAGATGAAATTGGTGGAGATATTTCTTCGCCAGTCGATGCCATCTGTTTGGACTTTTGGGGTAATCTATCTGTTCCGCTGGAATCTTGCTAGCGACGCTGACAGGATCGCGGGATGATGCCCGGAAAGAGTCGGAGGCATCGAGGTGCGAGCGACATGGGCTTGGTTGGCTTTTATCCCCCTCTCTTTTTTTCTTTGGTGTGGATCAACACAATATCTTTTACCGGATTTTCCACGGCACGCAGTCATGGACGCAAGACCATGTGCGTTTGAAAAAAAAATGAACGCAAGATCATGGGGAAGAATCATGAGACGTGTCTACATTCAACCCAATCACTAACTATATGAAAGATGAGCGATTTCGCGGGCCTGAGAGCGATCGTGCACTGTTCCTGGCAACAGTACGCACTGTAGGTAGGAACAATGTTGAACAATACCGCGATCTGCGCCGTCCAATTTCAATCCATCGGACAGAGAAGCATCTCCGCGACAATTGCAAAAAGGCCCCTCATAAATCCAGCACGTGCTCCGCGGTCCACGATTTTACGAAGCAATGGACCTATTCGCAAATTGTTGAAACATCAGGGGTCTTTGAGCAAAACCATCCACAGATCCCCCTTCCTCTCTCTCCTCACGCGCGACGCGGAGCTCGCCGGCGATGCCGCGCCGCGCCCCCGCCGCTCCGCTCTTCCCCGTTCAGATCGCCGGCCACTGCGGGATTCGCCACCACGCCCTCTCCGTTTCCGCTGACAAGCGCGTGCTAGGACGGCCGCCTCGCGCCGGAATCGCTGTCGGCGTGTCCGCAGGTCGCCGCCACATTCGCACGGCGCAGCCGCCGCTTCGGCGACCCAAAAGCGGCGGCGACGCCAGCTGCGGGTACCCCGCGACCAGCCGCGTTCGCCGCGGCCACGCGCGCGACCTGCCTCGCCGTGGTTCGACGCCGGTGCCGCCGTCGCCGCCGCGGCAGAGCACGGCCTCTGCCGCTGGTGACGTTTGCATGACGATGCAGCGAGCCTGGGCCGAGCAGCTGGGCCGCCTGCTGGGCCGGGCTGGCTGCTGCGCAGCTGGCTCGGCCCTTTCTATTTTTTCTTCTGTTTTTTTTCCTGCTTTTCTTTTTAAAAAAACTCTTATAACTTTTTAAATACAACTTCGACAATTTTCAAATCTACGCAACTTCAAAATGCTGACATTTTCAAGATTTGAAGTTTACCACATAAAGGCATCACACAAATTTGAATATTTCAAAAATTTAGCTGCCTTTCAAATATAACTATTTTCACCGACTTTCGGAATTTTCCCCTCTGTTTTTTTTCTTACTTTTCTTTTTTTTTTAACTTTTATAACCTTTCAAATACAAATTCAATATTTTCCAAACCTACAGGATCCTTAAATGCACATAAATCAAATTTGAAATTTACCACAAGAAAACACTACATCCAAATTTCAATAGTTAAAAATTTAACAATTCTTCCAAATCTTACTATTTTACCAACTTTTGGAAATTAAACAATTCATAAATATAAACCTTTTTTTTGCTTCGATACAGCAAAATCTGAACACATTTTGGACATGGACACTTCCAAATTTGAATTTCCTACACCAAAAAAATATCAGCATGAACACAACAATAAACACTGACTATTAACGACGTCCGATCAAAATTCAAATTTGAAAGTTCCAACATTTTTCGAAACCTTCACTACTTTTAAATGCCTTTTTTTTAAAATTCTAAATTCACCAAACAAGCGCACCAGTTTATTAATTACAATAATGCGAAACATACATACAACATGCACAAAAAGAAAAACATTCACGAATAATTTCCTTGCAAGTTAAAAATATAATTCAATAATTGACATACTCAATAAAATCTTCATTCCCATGAATCACAATAATGCAAATCATGTATACAAAAAAAAAAAGAACACAAAAAACATATTTCCCCAAATAATTCTTTCTCTCCAAAATATTTCATTTCTTCCTAATTTTGAACATATATTTAAAAAATCAGAAGAATTAAATTTATTGAACTTATTAGCTACAACAATGCAAATCATAGATACAAAATGCAAAAAAATCACATTAGTATGCTTAACCGAATTATTTACTCCCTCCATTCATAAAATGATGTCTTAACCAACTTCAAATTTGAATGTATCTAGACATAATTTAGTATGTAGATACATCCAAATTTGGAGTTGGTTGAGACATCCCTTTTGTGAACGGAGAGTATCATATATGATGATTACGGATCAGACTAATAGGCCATCTTGCTTGCCCAGAGCATCCACATGCGTCCCGGCCATTGTCTATGCCATAGGCAAATGGGACCCCATGTTTATCTACGCACTTCTTTGCAAAGTTTTCGTTAGGGGATGAATGGTAATTTACAATCTTGGTACATTTCTTTTTTATGAAAAATAAATAAATCTCTCGGGCTATATTCGCGGATATACCTAGCCAACAATTCATTTCCAAAGACAGGCATGTGGTCTCCCGACATACAAAGTCTTTAGAATTCAAACCCCAGGTTTAACGTTAGTGTTTTTTATTTGGCCGGAATATTCTTTGGTGGGAGACGACGTTTCTGTCGATAGCGAGACGCACCAGCCGTCTTCGTGGCGCCGTCCAAGCCGCGCTGTCCTCCATGCCGCTGGCTCCGCCGGAACGGAGGTGACGACAAGTCCAGTCTTGTCCGCGGCCCGGGCATCGCGCTGAGCCCTGCGCCTGCTCGGATGGACGGTGCGTCGGGTCTCGTCAATGTCATGCCTGCGCCAGGCAGCGGGCTCGAGTAGTCTTGTCTGTGACGTCTGCTGCGCTTCCTTCCCTGCAAAGCTACCCCTCTCTGGCAGCGGTGCAGGAATCTTGCGCCACGTTGACGGTCCCCGCCTTCCCGGGCGGGGTAGCTCCCGGGGCCGCCCCAAACGAGGGGCGAGGGCCCAGCGCCCCGGGGACTTCTCTAGTTGCCTCTCTGACGCCGTGGTGGCGCCATGGATTCCTTCCGGGGGCGCGCAGCCGTCGTACGGGGTCCGCCTCTTCCCATACCGACAGTAGCCCCCGGGCGTCCTTGGGCGGTCAGTAGCTGAAGCTGCCCGGGGACGCCCATCGCGCGCGCCTGAGTCAGTCAAATTTGGCAACTGCCATGACGTCATCCACGGTGGCTTGCGCTCGAGTGGGAGAGCCTCGGTTCCCGCGAAAGCTGTAACTGCTGCTCGGTTCCCGCGAAAGCTGTAACTGCTGCGCGGTTCCTGAGGGTGGCCCCACCACGCGCCTTGGAGTCGTGGGTCGGTTTTAATGCGGGGAGGGAGGGGAACTGCCCGCACGCCTCGTCTCATCCACGCTCCCAGGCTATATTAGGGCCGGCGCTGCCCTGGTCTCGCCTTCACTCTCCCACTCGCCTTCTGCCTTCTTCTCCCTTCATCTCTTCCACTCCAAGCCGCCCCTCGCTCGTCCTTGATGGCATCCAAGGAAAGGACGGCCAAGAAGGGCAAGGCCAAGAAGACGGATCGCATGTCCCAGCGCGAGCTCTCCTGGGAAGAATGGCGCATGTCCCAGGGCTTCTTCCCGCCGGGATAAGCGATGGAGCACCTCTCTGGCCTGAAGGATGCCGTTGCTAGCAAGAGCAACGAGAACGGCCGGACCATGATCTTCCACGCGTCCTCGCCGCCGGATCGCCTGACGCCCCTCGATGTCCGCGTCTTTGCGTGCTTCCTGCTGGCGGGGATGGCCCCGCCGATGTCGCTCTTTCTCCATGCAGTGTTGGGGGAGTACGGGTTGGGCTTGGCCCAACTCCACCCCAACGCCCTGCTGCTGCTGGCCATCATCCAGCACTTCTGCGAGACCTTCGTCGGCGTAAAGCCGAGTGTGGCCCTCTTCCGCCATTACTTCTATCCCCGGGTCGAGGTCGGGGACACGATCTCTGGCTCCGTCACCTTCAGCTTCCGCAACAACCTCGCCGGCACATTCCTCCCCCTCGACAAGCGGCGCTGGGAGGAATGGCGACAGGATTGGGTCTTCGTCCGCTTCCCGACAGCGGATGAAGCCCTCGCGGAGCCCACGGCGGTGCCTATCCGCCCGGAGAGCTGGTCCGCCCTCGGGGACCGGGACGCCGAACTGGCTCCGGTGTTCCGCCAGATCCTTTCCTTCCGCGAGCGTGGCATGACTGGCCGCGACATTGTGGCGCACTTCCTCAGCCACACCATTGATACGTCTCAAACGTATCTATAATTTTTGATGTTCCATGCTTGTTTTATATCAATGTCACAAGTTTTATTTGCATTATATATCACTATTATGCATTTTCTGGAACTAACCTATTAACAAGATGCCACAGTGCCAGTTACTGTTTATTTTGTCTGTGCATTGCAGAAAAGGTCCAAAAATGAAAGTGCTCAGAAAAATCTGGAAAAATTCCAGTAATTCTAAAATGCTAGAAAACTCCGTGAGCCAAAAAGACAAGTCCGGGGGAGGCCCACAGCCCCCACACCAACCCTCGGCGCGACCAGAAGAAAAAAGGGCTGACCGCGCCCAGGGGTGGCGTGGCCGCCTCGGGCATCGCCTCGCGCCGCCCTTCGGACTATATATTCACCCCGCGGAGAAAACCCTAACCCCAGAAGGATTTCTCCAAAAAAAGTTCCGTAGCTCCGCCGCCATCGAAAACAAGTTTCGGGGGTCAGAAGTTCCTGTTCCGGCACCCTGCTGGGACGGGGATTGACCCCCGGAGCCACCTCCATCGACGCCACCGTCTCCATCATGCTCCGTGAGTAGTTCCCCCATGGACTACGGGTTCTTAGCTGTAGCTAGTTGTTACTCTCTCTCTCCCATGTTCAATACAATAGTCTCATGAGATGTTGTACATGATTGAGATTCATCTGATGTAATTGGTGTTGTGTTTGTTGGGATCCGATAAATTGTGGAATTATGATCAATGGTTCATCATGTTATCATACTTATGTTTTATTTAAGATCTTGCATGCTCTCCGGTACTTGTGGTTACCCTGATCAAGTAGTTGCTTGTATCTCCAAGAGGGAGTATTTATGCTCGATCAAGTAGGTGCCTGTTGCCCCTTCATCTCTGGTTCTTCGAGCTAGCCGCGGGGTGGTTCCCGCGGCAGGCCTTGTTCTGGACGCCTCCGTCTTCTCCTCGGCGCATGATGACGTGGGACACACGTTCGTTGGGAGACCCCAAGAGTAAGGTATGAAGCAGTGCAGCAGCAAGTTTCCCTCAGTAAGATACCAAGGTTATCAGATCCAGTAGGAGCAAGAAGCACTTCTAAAGGTTGTCAACGGTGCCAGAAAAGTACTTGCGTGTGGAAGGGAGTTCGGCTGTTGACGTGGAACCTGCACACAACACAATCAAACTACTTTGTCCCAACGAAACAGGAAGGGTGTCAATCTTCCTGGCTTGCTGAAAACAAAAGATTAAACGTATGGTGTGGAAAATAGTGTTTAATTACAGAGAATGAAAATGAACAATGATTGCAGTTGGTTGTATTATCAGTGTAAAAGAATGGACCGGGGTCCACAGTTCACTAGTGGTGTCTCTCCATAAAAGATAACTAACATGCTGGGTGAACAAATTACAGCTGGGAAATTGACAAAATATTGAGCGCATGACAATGCATATATATGACATGATGATTACTATGATATTCATGTGGGCATTACGACAAAATACATAGACCGTTATCCAACAGCGTCTATGACTAATAATCCACCTCCAGGTTGTCATACCGAGTTCCCAGTTGGTATTAAGTTGCAAGCAACGGATAATCGCATTAAGTAATATGCGTAATGTAAACAAATGCATTAGACCTAACGGCGCACTCTTAAGCTAACCATCGGTTATTTTATCCCTAGTGGCAACAGCACATCCACAATCTTAGAAGTTGCTGTCACTCTCTCAGATTACCGGAGGCATGAACCCACTATCTAGCATAAATACTAACTCTTGGAGTTACAAGCATCTACTTGGCCAAAGCATCTACTAGTAACGGAAAGCATGCAAGATCATAAATAACATATAAGATAGATTGATAATCAACTTGACATAGTATTCAATATTCATCGGATCCCAGCAAACACAACATGTAGCATTACAATAAGATGATCTTGATCATGATAGGCAGCTGATACGTCTCAAACGTATCTATAATTTCTGATGTTCCATGTTGATATTATACCAATTGTTACATGTTTTATATACACTTCATAGCATTTTTATGCATTTTCTGGGACTAACCTATTAACAAGATGCCACAGTGCCAGTTCCTGTTTTCTGCTGTTTTTGTATTCCAGAAAAGCTAGTCTGGAAATATTCTCGGAATTGGACGAAACTTGGACAGAACCTCCTATTTTTCCAACACGTACACGGAGTCCAAAGGAGAGACGGAGGGGAGCCACGAGGCAGCCACACCATGGGGCCGCGCGGGCCCCCCTGCCACGCCGTGGGGTGGTGTGGGCCCCACGGCGTCTCCAGCCGCCGCCCTTTCGCCTATTTATTCCTCCCGACGCGAAAACCCTAAATACCCGAGCCATTATCCACGAAAAGTTCCAGAGACGCCGCCGCCGTCAACCCTAGCTCGGGAGGGTTCAGAAGCTCTTCCCGGCACCCTGCCGGAGAGGGGAATCATCACCGGAGGGCTCTACATCACCATGCCTGCCTCCGGAGTGATGCGTGAGTAGTTCATCCTTGGACTACGGGTCCATGGCAGTAGCTAGATGGTTGTCTCTCCACTTTATGCTATCATGTTTAGATCTTGTGAGCTGCCTATCATGATCAAGATCATCTTATTGTAATGCTACATGTTGTGTTTGCTGGGATCCGATGAATATTGAATACTATGTCAAGTTGATTATCAATCTATCTTATATGTTATTTATGATCTTGCATGCTTTCCGTTACTAGTAGATGCTTGTAACTCCAAGAGTGAGTATTTATGCTAGATAGTGGGTTCATGCCTCCGGTAATCTGGGAGAGTGACAATAACTTCTAAGATTGTGGATGTGCTGTTGCCACTAGGGATAAAATAACCGATGCTTAGCTTAAGGGTGCGCCGTTAGGTCTAATGCATTTGTTTACATTACGCACATTACTTAATGCGATTATCCGTTGCTTGCAACTTAATACCAACGGGGAACTCGGATGACAACCTGGAGGTGGATTATTAGTCATAGACGCTGTTGGATAACGGTCTATGTATTTTGTCGTAATGCCCACATGAATATCATAGTAATCATCATGTCATATATATGCATTGTCATGCGCTCAATATTTTGTCAATTGCCCAGCTGTAATTTGTTCACCCAGCATGTTAGTTATCTTTTATGGAGAGACACCACTAGTGAACTGTGGACCCCGGTCCATTCTTTTACACTGATAATACAACCAACTGCAAACATTGTTCCTTTTCATTCTCTGCAATTTACTACTGTTTTCCACACCATACGTTTAATCCTTTGTTTTCAGCAAGCCGGTGAGATTGACAACCTCACTGTTTCGTTGGGGCAAAGTAGTTTGATTGTGTTGTGTGCAGATTCCACGTTGGTGATCGAGCGCGCCACCAACAACCTTCAGAAGTGATTTCTTGCTCCTACTGGTTCGATTAAACCTTGGTTTCATACTGAGGGAAACTGCTGCTACACTGCTTCATACCTTCCTCTTGGGGTCTCCCAACGAACGTGTGATCCACGTCATCAAGCACTTTTTCTGGCGCCGTTGCCGGGGAGCAAGAGGATTTCTGCAAGGGGAGTTTCACGCTTCCAATCTCTTTACTTTGTTATTGTCTTGCTTAGTTTATTTTTATTTAGTCTTGTTTGCTTTATTTATCAAAAACACAAAAAAATTAGTTACTTTTATTTTCAAGTTGTTATCTTTCTGTTTTGTTTTAATTTTGCTAAAATGAGTACCCCTGAGAACACTAAGTTGTGTGATTTCACTAGCACGAACAACAATGATTTCATTAGTACACCTATTGCTCCACCTGCTTCTAACGCAGAATTCTATGAAATTAAACCTGCACTTTTAAATCTTGTTATGAAAGAGCAATTCTCTGGTGTTAGTACTGATGATGCTGCTGCTCACCTTAATAATTTTGTTGAACTTTGTGAGATGCAAAAGTATAAGGATGTAGATGGTGATATTATTAAACTGAAACTTTTTCCTTTCTCTTTGAGAGGACGTGCTAAAGAATGGTTGCTATCTTTGACTAGAAATAGTATTGATTCATGGACTAAATGCAAAGATGCTTTCATAGGAAAATATTATCCTCCTGCTAAGATCATATCTTTGAGAAGTAGCATTATGAATTTCAAACAATTTGATAATGAGCATGTTGCTCAAGCTTGGGAGAGAATGAAATCATTGGTAAAGAATTGTCCCACCCATGGACTGACTGCTTGGATGATCATCCAAACCTTTTATGCAGGACTAAATTTTTCTTCAAGAAACCTATTGGATTCGGCCTCTGGAGGTACCTTTATGTCCATCACTTTGGGTGCTGCAACAAAGCTTCTTGATGATATGATGATAAATTATTCTGAATGGCACACCGAAAGAGCTCCACAAGGTAAGAAGGTAAATTCTGTTGAAGAAATCTCTTCCTTGAGTGATAAGATTGATACTATTATGTCTATGCTTACAAATGGAAAAATGCATGTTGATCCAAATAATGTTCCTTTAGCTTCTTTGGTTGCTCAAGAAGAGCATGTTGATGTGAACTTCATTAAAAATAATAACTTCAACAACAATGCTTATAGGAATAATTTTGGTAATAACAATTATAAGCCCTATCCTTTTAATAGTGGCAATGGTTATGTTAATTCTTATGGTAATTCCTACAACAATAATAAGAGTGTACCCTCTGATCTTGAAGTCATGCTTAAGGATTTTATTAGTACACAAACTGCTTTCAATAAATCTGTTGAGGAAAAGTTTGGGAAAATTGATGTTCTTGCCTCTAAAGTTGATAGTCTTGCTCTTGATGTTGATTTGTTAAAAATTAAAACTATGCCTCATGATGTTAAAGAGAGCAAAACTCTCAATGCTATACAAGTTAAAATTGATAATAATGTGAGGATGTTAGCTGATTTACATGCTAGGTGGGCAAGAGAGGATGAAATTGCTAAAAAGAATAGTATTGCTAGAGTTTATACTATTACTACTACTGAAAATGCTGTAAACTCAAGTGTTAACAAACCTCCTACTATCAATGGTAAAGTAATTGGTGTTGGCAATGTCTCTACTTCTGTTGCAAAACGTTTAAAATTGCCTGAAAACACTGAAACTGTTCCTGATAAAAGTGCTGAAATTTTTCGAGATGGGAGACAATGGTCCCATTACTTTGATAATAATGATTTT
This sequence comes from Poa pratensis, assembly GCA_947311845.1. Classification (NCBI taxonomy): domain Eukaryota; kingdom Viridiplantae; phylum Streptophyta; class Magnoliopsida; order Poales; family Poaceae; genus Poa; species Poa pratensis. Next base: position 61,685,862 of record CAMZMU010000020.1, on the reverse strand, counting down.
GATTTTGATGGTTGCAATATTTCTGAAGTAATTAAGTTCTTGCAAAAGCTAGCTAGAAGTCCTAATGCTAGTGCTATAAACATGGCTTTTACTAAACATATTACTAATGCTCTCATGCAAGTTAGGGAAGAGAAATTAAAACATGAAGCTTCTATCCCTAGGAAGTTAGAAGATGGTTGGGAGCCCATCATTAAAATGAAGGTGAATGATTTTGATTGCAATGCTTTATGTGATCTTGGTGCTAGTATTTCTGTTATGCCTAAGAAACTCTATGATATGCTTGATTTAGCACCTTTGGAACACTGTTATTTGGATGTTCACCTTGCTGATAATACTATAAAGAAACCTTTGGGGAGAGTTGATGATGTTTTTATAATGGTTAACAATAACCTTGTCCCCGTTGATTTTGTTGTTTTGGATATTGAATGCAATGCTTCTTGTCCTATTGTTTTGGGAAGACCTTTTCTTAGAACTGTTGGTGCTATTATTGATATGAGAGAGGGGAATATTAAATATCAATTCCCACTCAAGAAAGGTATGGAACACTTCCCTAGAAAGAAGATGAAGTTACCTTTTGATTCTATTGTTAGAGCAAATTATTCTGTTGATGCTTCATCACTTGGAAACACTTGATTCTTACTTTCTGCGCCTAGCTGAAAGGCGTTAAAGAAAAGCGCTTATGGGAGACAACCCATTATTTTATTTCTGCAATTTTTCTTTTCTTTTTGAGTCAAGGAGTTGTTTACTTCTGTAACAATTCCTTTGTATCTTTATTTTATCGCATTGTTGTGCCAAGTATTGCCTCTAATAGGAAGATGATGCTAGATTTGGATTTCTGCGCAGGAACAGATTTCTGCTGTTCACCGTTTTATTCTGTAAAATCACAGAAAAATTATTTAAATCTGCAAATTTTTGTGCGTGATCCTCAGATATGTACGCATCTTTCGTTAGTTTAAAGTTTTTCGATCTGAGCAACGTAAGTGCCTCGAAAAAATTCGTCTTTGCGGACTGTTCTGTTTAGACAGATTCTGTCTTTTATTTTTCGCATTCTCTCTTTTACTAGTGTTGAGTGGAATTCTTTTTTAGGGTGAAGAGCTTCACATAACATCAGTGGCAGTAGTTAATGTTAAAAGTAACGGTCATGTTTGTGTCCTTATAGAACATGTGAGTTTTTGATTGTGCACTAACCCTCTAATGAGAATTACTTGAGTTTGGTGTGGCGGAAGTTTTCAAGGGTCAAGAGAGAAGGATGATATAATGTGATCAAGAAGAGTGAAGAGCTTAAGCTTGGGGATGCTCCCATGGATCACCCCAGCATATTTCAAGAAGACTCAAGCGTCTAAGCTTGGGGATGCCCAAGGCATCCCCTTCTTCATCAGCAACTTATCAGGTCATCTCTAGTGAAACTATATTTTAATTCTTTCACATCATATGTGCTTTACTTGGAGCGTCTGTGTGCTTTTATTTTCAGTATTTTATTTTTCTTATGGTCAACTTGATTGGACCCTAGCATTCTTGATTGGGAGAGAGACACGCTCCGCTTTTTCATATGAATACTCCTATTCTTCACTTATACTTGTTGAGTATTCTTATCTAGCTATTGCTATGCTTTTAGCTCCTGTTTTGCATGCATCTCTTATTCAGAGCTGTTAGTTCTTTTAAAGAAAGTACTCTCTTGCTTCACTTATAATTGTTTGGAGAGTTTATGTTGAAATAAATTGATTGGTGTTTGGTTGGAACAGAAAATGTTGCATGTGGTAGATGGTATAATGGAAAAAGCTTACATATTCTTGTAGATCACTGTATTGGATAATTTGATACTTGTCAATTGTTTTGAGTTATCAAGTAGTTCATGTTTAAGCTTTTGTATCATGTAGTTAAAACCTATTAATGAAGAACTACCGTAAAGCTCGTTGAAATTTGGTTTGCATGATTGGTATCTCTAAGGTCTAGATATTTTCTAGTAAAAGGGTTTGGTTAACAAGGAAGACAGTGTAGAGTCTTATAATGCTTGCAATATGTTTTCATATAAGTCTTGCTGTGTCGGTTGATATCCTGTGTTTGCTTCAAATAACCTTGCTAGCCTAAACTCTGTACTGAGAGGGAATGCTTCTCGTGCATCCAAAACCTTGAGCCAAAATCCATGCCATCTGTGTCCACCATAACTACCTATATGTGGTATTTCCTTGCCATTCCAAGTAAATTTTTCATGTGCTACCTTTAAACTATTCAAAAATTATTACTCCTATTTTGTGTCAATGTTTACCAAGCTCATGAGGACGGGGTGGATGTCTTTATGTCAACTGTCAAACAGACTTTACCACCGGACTAGCGGCATATACATCCGCTTATCCATTAATTTTGCAAAAAGAGCTGGCAAATGGGGTGCCCAGTCCCAATTAATTACAACTTTAACCGCTTAATTCTCTTCACATTTTTGCCCTGATTTATCAGTCAAGCAATGACAAACAGTGAAATATCTGCATGTGTAAACAAAAGAGAAAGAGGGATGATCTGCCTTGCTGGTAGAAATAACGTCCTTCATGGGAGCCGCTCTTAAAAGTCTGGTTGGCAGGGGTCATATTGTACTTTCCATTTTCTGATTCGTTGACAATTAACAAACACTCTCAAAACTTATTTTTACTCTCTTATGATTTCAAAAACTTAAAAAGCTCTAGCACATGATTTAATCCCTGCTTCCCTCTGCGAAGGGCCTTTCTTTTACTTTTATGTTGAGTCAGTTTTCCTACTTCTTTCTATCTTAGAAGCAAACACTAGTGTCAACTTTGGTGCAACAATTTTTATATGCTTGTATATTGCACTTATTATATTGCTTTGTGTTGACAAATATCCATGAGATATATATGTTGAAAGTTGAAAGCAATTGCTGAAGCTTAAATCTTCCTTTGTGTTGGTTAAATACCTTTTACTTAGAATCTATTGCTTTATGAGTTAACTCTTATGCAAAACTCTTTGATGCTTGTCTCGAAAGTACTATTCATGAAAAGTTTTTGCTTATATGATTCAGTTGTTTGCTCATTATCTACTTGCTAGCAAACTATAGACCATTGACCTGGATCACTTCATTCATAACATGTGCTTTACAATACTATTTGATCAAGATTATGATTGTAGCATGTCACCTCAGAAATTATTTTGTTTTTATCGTTTTACCTACTCGAGGACGAGTAGAACTAAGCTTGGGGATGCTTGATACGTCTCAAACGTATCTATAATTTCTGATGTTCCATGTTGATATTATACCAATTGTTACATGTTTTATATACACTTCATAGCATTTTTATGCATTTTCTGGGACTAACCTATTAACAAGATGCCACAGTGCCAGTTCCTGTTTTCTGCTGTTTTTGTATTCCAGAAAAGCTAGTCTGGAAATATTCTCGGAATTGGACGAAACTTGGACAGAACCTCCTATTTTTCCAACACGTACACGGAGTCCAAAGGAGAGACGGAGGGGAGCCACGAGGCAGCCACACCATGGGGCCGCGCGGCCCCCCTGCCGCGCCGTGGGGTGGTGTGGGCCCACGGGCTCTCCAGCCGCCGCCCTTTCGCCTATTTATTCTCCCGACGCGAAAACCCTAAATACCCGAGCCATTATCCACGAAAAGTTCCAGAGACGCCGCCGCCGTCAACCCTAGCTCGGGAGGGTTCAGAAGCTCTTCCCGGCACCCTGCCGGAGAGGGGAATCATCACCGGAGGGCTCTACATCACCATGCCTGCCTCCGGAGTGATGCGTGAGTAGTTCATCCTTGGACTACGGGTCCATGGCAGTAGCTAGATGGTTGTCTCTCCACTTTATGCTATCATGTTTAGATCTTGTGAGCTGCCTATCATGATCAAGATCATCTTATTGTAATGCTACATGTTGTGTTTGCTGGGATCCGATGAATATTGAATACTATGTCAAGTTGATTATCAATCTATCTTATATGTTATTTATGATCTTGCATGCTTTCCGTTACTAGTAGATGCTTTGGCCAAGTAGATGCTTGTAACTCCAAGAGTGAGTATTTATGCTAGATAGTGGGTTCATGCCTCCGGTAATCTGGGAGAGTGACAATAACTTCTAAGATTGTGGATGTGCTGTTGCCACTAGGGATAAAATAACCGATGCTTAGCTTAAGGGTGCGCCGTTAGGTCTAATGCATTTGTTTACATTACGCACATTACTTAATGCATTATCCGTTGCTTGCAACTTAATACCAACGGGGAACTCGGATGACAACCTGGCGGTGGATTATTAGTCATAGACGCTGTTGGATAACGGTCTATGTATTTTGTCGTAATGCCCACATGAATATCATAGTAATCATCATGTCATATATATGCATTGTCATGCGCTCAATATTTTGTCAATTGCCCAGCTGTAATTTGTTCACCCAGCATGTTAGTTATCTTTTATGGAGAGACACCACTAGTGAACTGTGGACCCCGGTCCATTCTTTTACACTGATAATACAACCAACTGCAAACATTGTTCCTTTTCATTCTCTGCAATTTACTACTGTTTTCCACACCATACGTTTAATCCTTTGTTTTCAGCAAGCCGGTGAGATTGACAACCTCACTGTTTCGTTGGGGCAAAGTAGTTTGATTGTGTTGTGTGCAGATTCCACGTTGGTGATCGAGTAAACGGCGCCACCAACAACCTTCAGAAGTGATTTCTTGCTCCTACTGGTCGATTAAACCTTGGTTTCATACTGAGGGAAACTGCTGCTACACTGCTTCATACCTTCCTCTTGGGGTCTCCAACGAACGTGTGATCCACGTCATCAATCAGCAGCTCACAAGATCTAAACATGATAGCATAAAGTGGAGAGACAATCATCTAGCTGCTGCAATGGACCAGTAGTCCAAAGATGAACTACTCACGCATCACTCCGGAGGCAGGCATGGAGATGTAGAGCCCTCCGGTGATGATTCCCCTCTCCGGCAGGTGCCGGGAAGAGCTTCAGAACCCTCCGAGCTAGAGTTGACGACAGCGGCGGCTACGGAACTTTTCGTGGATGGAGGCTCGGGTGTCTACGGTTTTCCCGTGAAGATGAATAAATAGGCGAAAGGGCGGCGGCTGGAGCGACCCCGAGGGGCCCACACCCCACCACGGCGCGGTTGGAGGGGGGGGGGGGGCAGCGCCGCCCTAGGGTGTGGCGCCCTCTCGTTCGCCTCCGTCTCTCCTTCGGACTTCGTGTACGTGTTGGAAAAATAGAGGTCCTGTCCAGGTTCGTCCAATTCCGAGAATATTTCTAGAACAGCTTTCTTAAATACAAAACAGCAGAAAACAGAAACTGACACCGTGGCATCTTGTTAATAGGTTAGTCCCAGAAAATGCATAAAAATGCTATGAAGTGTATGTAAAACATGTAACAATTGGTATAATATCAACATGGAACATCAGAAATTATAGATACGTTTGAGACGTATCAAGCATCCCCAAGCTTAGTTCTACTCGTCCTCGAGTAGGTAAAACTATAAAACCAAAATAATTTCTGAGGTGACATGCTACCATCATAATCTTCATCAAATAGTATTGTAAAGAACATGTTATGAATGAAGTGATCCAGGTCAATGGTCTATAGTTTGCTAGCAAGTAGATAATGAGCAAACAACTGAATCATATAAGCAAAAACTTTTCATGAATAGTACTTTTAAGACAAGCATCAAAGAGTTTTGCACAGAGTTAACTCATAAAGCAATAGATTCTAAGTAAAATGTATTTAACCAACACAAAGGAAGATTTAAGCTTCAGCAATTGCTTTCAACTTTCAACATATATATCTCGTGGATATTTGTCAACACAGAGCAATATAATGAGTGCAATATACAAGCATATAAAAATTGTTGCACCAAAGTTGACACTAGTATTTGCTTCTGAGATAGAAAGAAGTAGGAAAACTGACTCAACATAAAAGTAAAAGAAAGGCCCTTCGCAGAGGGAAGCAGGGATTAAATCATGTGCTAGAGCTTTTTAAGTTTTTGAAATCATATAGAGAGTAAAAATAAGTTTTGGGAGGTGTTTGTTAATTGTCAACGAATCAGAAAATGGAAAAGTACAATATGACCCCTGCCAACCAGACTTTTAAGTGCGGCTCCCATGAAGGACGTTATTTCTACCAGCAAGGCAGATCATCCATCTTCTCTTTTGTTTACACATGCAGATATTTCACTGTTTGTCATGCTTGACTGATAAATGAGGGCAAAAATGTGAAGAGAATTAAGCGGTTAAGTTGTAATTAATTGGGGCTGGGCACCCCATTTGCCAGCTCTTTTTGCAAAATTAATGGATAAGCGGATGTATATGCCGCTAGTCCATGGTAAAGTTTGTTTGACAGTTGACATAAAAGACATCCACCCGTCCTCATGAGCTTGGTAAACATTGACACAAAATAGGAGTAATAATTTTTGAATAGTTTAAAGGTAGCACATGAAAAATTTACTTGGAGTGGCAAGGAAATACCACATATAGGTAGTTATGGTGGACACAGATGACATGGATTTTGGCTCAAGGTTTTGGATGCACGAGAAGCATTCCTCTCAGTACAGAGTTTAGGCTAGCAATGTTATTTGAAGCAAACACAGGATATCAACCGACACAGCAAGACTTATATGAAAACATATTGCAAGCATTATAAGACTCTACACTGTCTTCCTTGTTAACCAAACCCTTTTACTAGAAAATATCTAGACCTTAGAGATACCAATCATGCAAACCAAATTTCAAACGAGCTTTACGGTAGTTCTTCATTAATAGGTTTTAACTACATGATACAAAAGCTTAAACATGAACTACTTGATAACTCAAAACAATTGAAAAGTATCAAATTATCCAATACAGTGATCTACAAGAATATGTAAACTTTTTCCATTATACCATCTACCACATGCAGCATTTTCCGTTCCAACCAAACACCAATCAACTTATTTCAACATAAACTCTCCAAACAATTATAAGTGAAGCAAGAGAGTACTTTCTTTAAAGGAACTAACAGCTCTGAATAAGAGATGCATGCAAAACAGGAGTTAAAAGCATAGCAATAGCTAGATAAGAATACTCAACAAGTATAAGTGAAGAATAGGAGTATTCATATGAAAAGCGGAGCGTGTCTCTCTCCCAATCAAGAATGCTACGGTCCAATCAAGTTGACCAAAAGAAAAAATAAAATACTGAAAATAAAAGCACACAGACGCTTCAAGTAAAGCACATATGATGTGAAGGAATTAAAATATAGGTTCACTAGAGATGACCTGATAAGTTGCTGATGAAGAAGGGGATGCCTTGGGCATCCCTAAGGTTAGACGCTTGAGTCTTCTTGAAATATGCTGGGTGATCCATGGGAGCATCCCCAAGCTTAAGCTCTTCACTCTTCTTATCACATTATATCATCCTTCTCTCTTGACCCTTGAAAACTTCCACCACACCAAACTCAGAGTAATTCTCATTAGAGGGTTAGTGCACAACCAAAAACTCACATGTTCTATAAGGACACAAACATGACTGTTACTTTTAACATTAACTACTGCCACTGATGTTATGTGAAGCTCTTCACCCTAAAATAGAATTTCACTCAACATTAGTAAAAGAGAGAATGCGAAAAATAAAATACAGAATCTGTCTAAACTGAACAGTTTGTAAAGACGAATCTTTTCGAGGCACTTACGTTGCTCAGATCGAAAAACTCAAATCTAACGAACGATGCGTACATATCTGAGGATCACGCACAAAAATTTGCAGATTTAAATAATTTTTCTGTGATTTTACAGAAGTAAAACGGTGAACAGCAGAAATCTGTTCCTGCGCAGAAATCCAAATCTAGCATCAACTTCCTATTAGAGGCTCCACTTGGCACAACAATGCGATAAAATAAAGATACAAAGGAATTGTTACAGAAGTAAACAACTCCTTGAATCAAAAAGAAAAGAAAAATTGCAGAAATAAAATCATGGGTTGTCTCCCATAAGCGCTTTTCTTTAACGCCTTTCAGCTAGGCGCAGAAAGTAAGAATCAAGTGTTTCCAAGTGAAGAAGCATCAATAGAAAGGTTGGAAGTTTTCTCAACAATGCATTGTATCTTATCTATATAAGTTTCAGAAACTCAAATTTCATTACTTTTAGGCACACTATCCTCATCAAATAAATTTTCAGGAACAATCCAATCAAAATTCTTTTCTAGTGCCTCAGCATTCCTACAAGCTCAAAAGGTATTGGTATTTTGACTTCTTCCTCATAATTGGGTTCATTAGTGTACTTAAGCCTATCTTTTTCAAGCTTCTCAAGTGTATTAGCAATATCAATAAAATAGCCAAGCATCTTATAACGAATGAAAACTTTTCTAGCCTCCCCAGCAACATCACCAAATTCTATAAGAAGAGTTTCTAAAACAAAATCTTTCTTTTCACCCTCTTTCATATCATGAAGTTTAAGAAAAATTTGCTGCATTATAGGATTAAGATTAACAATCCTAGCTTCCAACATGTGAACCAAAGAGGCAGCAGCAATTTCATAATTTAGGGGCAAGTTCTACCAAGGATCTGTCTTCAAAATCTTTAAGTCTACTAACATGACTAAAGAATTCTTCAATGTTATCTCTTCCAATGATAGACCCACTTCCCACCGGTATATCTTTTAAAGTAAACTTAGGGAGAAACATGATGAAATAAAAAGAAAGTAAACTGAAATAAGGTAAATGCAAGTAACTAATTTTTTTGTGTTTTTGATAAATAAAGCAAACAAGACTAGATAAAATAAACTAAGCAAGACAATAACAAAGTAAAGAGATTGGAAGCGTGAAACTCCCCTTGCAGAATCCTCTGCTCCCCGGCAACGGCGCCAGAAAAATTGCTTGATGACGTGGGACACACGTTCGTTGGCAGACCCCAAGAGGAAGGTATGAAGCAGTGCAGCAGCAAGTTTCCCTCAGTAAGATACCAAGGTTATCAGATCCAGTAGGAGCAAGAAGCACTTCTGAAGGTTGTCAACGGTGCCAGAAAAGTACTTGCGTGTGGAAGGGAGTTCGGCTGTTGACGTGGAACCTGCACACAACACAATCAAACTAATTTGCCCCAACGAAACTGGAAGGGTGTCAATCTTCCTGACTTGCTGAAAACAAAGGATTAAACGTATGGTGTGGAAACTAGTGTTTAATTGCAGAGAATGAAAAGGAACAATGATTGCAGTTTGTTGTATTATCAGTGTAAAAGAATGGACCGGGGTCCACAGTTCACTAGTGGTGTCTCTCCATAAAAGATAACTAACATGCTGGGTGAACAAATTACAGCTGGGCAATTGACAAAATATTGAGCGCATGACAATGCATATATATGACATGATGATTACTATGATATTCATGTGGGCATTACGACAAAATACATAGACCGTTATCCAATAGCGTCTATGACTAATAATCCACCTCCAGGTTGTCATACCGAGTTCCCAGTTGGTATTAAGTTGCAAGCAACGGATAATCGCATTAAGTAATATGCGTAATGTACACAAATGCATTAGACCTAACGGCGCACCCTTAAGCTAAGCATCGGTTATTTTATCCCTCGTGGCAACAGCACATCCACAATCTTAGAAGTTGTTGTCACTCTCCCAGATTACCGGAGGCATGAACCCACTATCTAGCATAAATACTAACTCTTGGAGTTACAAGCATCTACTTGGCCAAAGCATCTACTAGTAACAGAAAGCATACAAGATCATAAATAACATATAAGATAGATTGATAATCAACTTGACATAGTATTCAATATTCATCGGATCACAGCAAACACAACATGTAGCTTACAATAAGATGATCTTGATCATGATAGGCAGCTCACAAGATCTAAACATGATAGCATAAAGTGAAGAGACAACCATCTAGCTACTGTATGGACCCGTAGTCCAAAGATGAACTACTCACGCATCACTCCGGAGGCAGGCATGGTGATGTAGAGCCCTCCGGTGATGATTCCCCTCTCCGGCAGGGTGCCGGGAAGAGCTTCAGAACCCTACTGAGCTAGGGTTGACGACGGCGGCGGCTACGGAACTTTTCGTGGATGGAGGCTCGGGTGTCTAGGGTTTTCCCGTGAAGATGAATAAATAGGCGAAAGGGCGGCGGCTGGTGCGACCCGAGGGCCCACACCCCACCACGGCGTGGTTGGAGGGGGTCCGCGCCGCCCTAGGTGTGGCGCCCTCCTCGGTAGCCTCCGTCTCTCCTTCGGACTTCGTGTACATGTTGGTAAAATAGGAGGTCCTGTCCAGGTTTCGTCCAATTCCGAGAATATTTTCAGAACAGCTTTTCTGAAATACAAAAACAGCAGAAACAGGAACTGGCACTGTGGCATCTTGTTAATAGGTTAGTCCCATAAAATGCATAAAAATGCTATGAAGTGTATGTAAAACATGTAACAATTGGTATAATATCAACATGGAACATCAGGAATATAGATACGTTTGACACGTATCAGCGCACAGCGTACTTGACGGTGTGGAGCAACACCAGCAGCTTCTGGCGGACGCCGCCGCCAAGGCCAAGGAGGAGAATGAGCGAACCAGGGAGCTCCTCATTCTCCAATGCGCGGAGATTGAAGAGAGCCGGCGCGGACTGGAGGGACGCCTGGCTTCGGTCCAGGCTCGGGAGCAGCAGGCGGCGGCAGCCCAAGCCGAAGCCGAAGCCGCCCTTGCTACCGTGGCGCTTGCTGCGGAAGAAGCCTCCTCCCTGAAGGCCAATGCGCAGAGGGTCCTGGTGCCCGACGTCGCCGCGGCTAGGCGTGCGGGGACCCGGGGGCGGCACAGCAGCTGGCAGCGGCCCAGCAAGAGGCCCACGCCCTTGAGCTTGCCTCTCCTGAACAGGAGAGGGTGGCCATGGTGAATTCCACCACCTGGCCCTGGCGAGCGCTGAGGCGCGAATCCGCGAGCAGGCTGACTCTCTCCACGAGTTTTCAGCTAACGATCGAGGGGCTCCGCAATGAGGCCGATGCCGCGGCCGAGTGGGAACGCAGAGCCTCTCACGCGGCCGCGGCTCGTGAAGAGGAGCTCCATCGCCAACTGGGAGACGCCGAGTCTCAGCTCACCGGGTTGCAGCAGAGGCTCGACGAGGCATCCTCCGAGCTGAGTGCTCGCGACCGCCGACTGGAGCGCGTGCGTCAGACCAGCGAGGAGAAACAAGCTCAGTGCTCGCACGGCCCTTGAGCAGCTCAGCAAGGTGGACCAGCGGGCCCGAGTTGGACGACGTCGGCCTTCGCAGCATTGCCGTCCAGGCGTAGAGCGTGATGGCCGCCGTGGATCTACCTCCGGGAGAAATCGGCGGTATTGACGTGGCAAGCCTATCCAGGTTCTGCGGCGACATGGTGGGGAAGATGGAGGTCTTGAAGGAGACGATGGTGCAGCATCTCCGCATTGAAGGCGTTGAAGCCGGCGCCTAGGTGGCCAGCGTCATCCTTCCCCGGGTGTACTACCTGCAACCCCTCTTCCCCTTCGAACAACTCTTCGAGGAGTTCGAGCAGGACGAGGATCGGGCGGCAGCGGAGCGTAAGGGTCGCGCCATTCATTGGGGAGTTGTCCCAGCGGAGGTCCCCGGGGCATGATACCCGAGCAAGCATCCGAAGACCGCATCTCACCTTTGAACGCCCTTCCTACACTCAGGCCTCGCCGCCAGGTTCCTGTCGTGGTGGGATCACGGCAGATGCCATAGGTATGGCTAAGATGGGGCCGAAAGTGCGTTGGGGGAACCGGGGAGGGTTTATGCACTCAAGAAATGCACAAGCAAGAACACACAAGAAATCGCAAGAACATGAGCAAGAAGCCAAGAAACCAAAAACACAAAGCACACCACGATGTACCCTGCTTCGGGGCCCTCTTGTGGAGGTAACACCCCTACTGCAGCACTAGCCTACTCTCTTTATATCTCAACAGTGACAAGTACAAAGCGCTCCTCGAGCTGTATGAAGCAACAATGGTGAGAGCTCACGATGAAGAAGAAGCTACCAAGGGGGAAAATGAGCTCTTTGGTTCCTCTCACACAGGAGGTGGTGGTGCTGTATATAAAGGCTCGCCGAGTTACTTCTTTGCCCCTGGCTCCATGAGATAATGGCACTGCCAAGAGGAAAAGGACAAGCCTCTGCCCCCTGTCAATCCAACGGCCGGACTGTCAGGCCTAGCAGGCCTATCTTGCCCCTTCGGGCAATGGCAGCTGTAGCCCACCGGGTCTAGGTCACATCCTCTTTCCCGAATTGGCCGAGTCAGCTCCTAGGTTGCTGCGCTCCCAGGAATCCCGTGTCTTGACCTGGCTGTCAAGTCCTAGCAGGCCTATCTTGCCACTTCAGGCAATGGCAGGCGTAGCCCACCGGGTCTAGGTCACATCCTCCTTCCCGAATTGGCCGAGTCAGCTCCTAGGTTGCTGCGCTCCCAGGAATCCCGTGTCTTCTGAGCCTCGGGCAGGAGGCCTGCAGGACCCGTGAACTTACTGACATTACTCGGCCCTGTGCATTATCCGACATTGCTGGTAAGCCGGGTTCTTCCAGGCAACCCGGCTAGCTGAGCCGGATCTCTTCCAGGCAACCCGGCTAGTTGAGCCGGATCTCTTCCTAGGCAACCCGGCTAGTCGAGCCGGATCTCTTCCTCTGATCCGGCTAGACTTTGCCTGATGCCTCTTGGTCTCTTCCTGTCTTTAAACATGATCCGGTCCGAGTGATCCGGTTTGTGAGACCCGGATTGACTTTCCATTCCACCTCTTTGCCCTACCCGGGGGCAACCCCCCGACAGTAGTCCCCGAAGCTGGTGCGGTCCTACAGCCTCGGATGAAGGGCCGTAGCAGGTTAAAAACCAACGCCTTTAACCGAATCCATATCACCCAATCTTGTCTCAGGATTTCCTGGGACACTTGGCAGGGAATCTCTGCACAAAGCCTCATAATCCGGGTCTCTGATTTGACATGTCACTGACAACACATTATCCGGATCCATCAGGTACTTGAGTGTTTTTGACTAAATGACCACGCCTCCTCGGTTTCTGTGCTGACCGGCACACTTGATCCGCACCACCGCTTCCAATTCTATGACCCATCATGTGCTTGAAATACATGGCCACATAAGCGACCGCAGAGTTTTAGGCACTCTTTATCCGCCCACGCCCCGAAAACCGCGCGGTAGTGCGCCGGTTACCAGCTAGGGGCTATATATAGGGGTGCGGGGTTCCTCTTCTTCTTCCCACTTCGAGAACTCCAACCGCGCCATCGACGCCGCGCGATCTCGCCCTTGCGACCTGCCGCGCCGGAGACCTCGACAACGTCGGAGAAAACTCGCCGGAGCCGCGCACCGCGCCCTGCGCCGCCGTTTCTTCGCCGGGCCTCTTCCTCGCCGTACTGCAACCGTGAGTTCTTCATCCCCTGCCATGATTCCCTCGAACGAGTTCATCTTCCGCCGTGAACTTGCGCTTGCTTTCCCTAGATTCACTAGCAAACGAGTCATTGCCGCGCCTTAGTGCATTCCCTAGATCTCCTTTCTAGGTTTTGCACTAGATTGCCCCAGTTTGGCTTGCCACTGCATGAACAGTTCCGCCATATTTTTACTCGGGATTTCTTCTCTATTTTACTGCTGCGGTAGATCTTGCGTAACCCTAGATTCTCACGTAAAGGTGTTTGTAGTTACTAGCCGAATCACTTTTCGCGCAAATAGACCACTTTATCCGGGACATCCTTTACCGAATCCCTTAACAGCTGATTCGGCTAGACCATTATCCGACTTGCTCTGGATTTGAGATTCCACATCTTCTAACCGGCTATCTCCGATTTCTTGCAGGACTGATTCGGATATGCCGAAGTTGCCCCCCGGCAGTTGGGAGGGTTCCGACGTTACAAACGATGACTTGGAATGGCTGCTGAGTACCCGGCGTATAACATCTAAAGTTATATGCCGAAAACCGGGGAAGGAACTCGAACCGGTCACCCAACCGGGTGAACGCGTTGTGTTTCTAGCGCATTTCGAGCGTGGATTCGGACTCCAGCGAGTGACTTCTTCCGGAGATTCCTAGATTTCTTCGGCCTGCAGCCTCACCACCTTCCGGCTAACTCCTTTGTCTCCCTGTCGGCTTTTACCTCCTTTATGGAGGGATATCTCGGTCTCTGGCCGACTGTCGAAACCTGGGCGAAGTACTTCCACCTCCGGAAACATACGATCCCGGGTAGTGACCCGAAGGTGATGACCGCCTGTGGTGCGTCCAGCATTACCCCGAGGACGGGCTCCATCTTTCCCCGGATCACTGGCCTGGATACTTGCAAGAAATGGCAAAGGTCCTTCTTCTACGTGAAGAGCGTTGAAGGCCATGATGCTCTCAACTTGCCCGAGTTCAGGATCGAGCCCCCCACGCCGAACTGAACTTCAGATATGATCCGGCTGACACTCTTGCGGAGCTTCAAATCATACATCAAACTTTGGAGGATTTTCTGGAGAAGGCCTGCTCGCGGACGATCTCCTCCGGACCTTCGTCTGTCGCCGGGTCAGTCCTCTTCAACAACGCAAGCACAAGATTTGCCACATGGGTGGTCTGCTAGATCCTACCCGGATCAGCAAACATGACCTCACCAGAGTTTCCGTCAAGAGACGGGTAAACGCCATTGCCTACACCGAGATGTTGGACAAGTGGCGGTGGGGCGTGGAGCCGTTCCACCGAGATGCACTTCCACCACAGGTTAGTTCACCATTCTCCGAATCAATCCATACTTCATCAAAATGACATCGGACTAATCCAGATTTGCCTTGACTCTATGCAGCTGTTCGACCGCCAAATCACCGAAGATGGAGATCTCTCCACCAAAGTGTGGGGACCGGATCGCAGCCCGCTGCGCGAGGGCGAAGAGGATGCGGATACGGACGATTATTTGCCGATTCCGCGCGCCAAGCCCATCGCAAGGGTAAGCAACCGACTATTTACAACCTTTCCGAGGATGAAGATGATGATTGCTGGATCCTAGATCCTATTGATGCCATTCCGATTTCATGGTCACAACCTTGTGTTCCAGCCAAACCGGATGCTCAAGGGACATCTCGGAAACACCCTGACGCGTCCGGATCAGATGCCCCTCCAGCCAAGAGAATGAAGAAAACTGTCTCCAAACCGAATCGGCTGAAGGCCATGCCTACTACCAAGGGTAATGCCAATTTATTTGCTTTCTTCTTTTATTAACCGAGTCATCTTTATCCGAGTTAACTGTTTTATTTTGCTCTATGCAGTGACGTCCTTGTCACCGAGCAAACCATTCATCCATCCTTTCTCCCATTCCTCCACTGGATACGGCCATGGAGCACCAGTCTCCTAAAAAGGCTGCCACCTCTCCCGCGCGTGCCACAACTGCCAAAACTCCCCCGCCGATCTCGTTCCAGAGTCGGTTATTGACCTGGAGAGTGAGGAAATCTCGGGTTCGACCCGAGATTCAACTTGGCCACGTCCTCTGAAGGAGTTGGAGAAGGAGAAAGCTAAGACTTCGGCTAAGTCTTTGACTAAGCCGGATCCTCGCCCTACCGCCAAGGCTCTGAATCAAGAGCAGCAGAAGAAGAAGAAGCAGCAGCAGCAACCTCTCGAGAAGCAGCAGAAGCAGCAACAGGAAGTATCTAAACCACCACAGCAAGCGTCGCAGAACCAACCGAAACAGCCAGATCCAGCCAAGACCTCGGGCGCATCGCCTCTGCCTAAGCCGACTCAGGTTCCTTTGGCACAACTCCAACAACCTCGGATAAGCAGATGGTTGCTAGCAAGCCGGTTTCCGCCGCTCCATCAGTGACTCGGGTGCATGATCAACTCTCTGAGGCGATCACTCGCGCCCGCCTTAGTGGCCAGGTTCTGCCGAATCTCCGCACTCCGAGCGGCGACAACCTCGGCTCCGCAGAGCAATTTGTTAAAGCTTGGAACTGCGGACCTTGCCGAAGGCTCGACCACTTCAGCGTCGCCACATCCGGCTGGCCTAGCCGGATGTTTCAATCTTACATTCTGTGCAGGCCTCGGTCACTGAAGCTAACCGGGTCTTCGAGGTAACTTTGCCGAATCCTGTTTTATTTCACCATGATCAATCTACACTATCCCCAGTCCCCGAGATTCGGGTCGAACGACTGATACTCCTCCGAGTAAGAAAGTCATTCGGCTTGAATCTCTAACACTTGATCATAAATTTGTCTTAGCTGAACAAAAATCGTGGGACTCCCAGTCCCCGAGTCTCTTTTCAAATTGATTCGGTCAACTTTCTTTTTTATTAATCTCGGGCCTCCAGTCCCCGAGATTCGTTTTGGCTTCATGCTGCTAGTCTCGGGTGCCAGTCCCCGAGACTCTTTTTACGCCATTAACTCCTTTTCTTTCAGGAAACCACGACTGCTCGCAGCCGGATCTTTAAGCAGCTAGTCCTGCAGCACCAGGCCCTCCAAGCTTCCTTTGATGCGCAAAGTGAGGAGATGAAAAAGAAAGATCAGGAGCACAAGCGCGCTTTATCGGAGGAAAAGTCAGAAGTGACCCGGCTCCTGCGGGAGCTTGACCGGGTTGAAAAGTGAAGGAGAAGGTCAAGAAAGACCGGGACACGCTGCAGAGGGAAAAGACTCGATCCAGAAGGAGCGAGACACTTTCAAAGCCGGGCTTGAGAAGCGGGCTGAATTGGACAAGAAAATCCAAACGCACGTTGCAGACGCTGAAGCCGAAGCTAAAGCGGCAAAAGATGATCTGGCTGCTCACAAGGCGATCAGCGCGAAATGGCTTGCTGATCTTGCTAAGCTCAACGAAGACATGGATCGTAAGTTTGCCGAATCTCCTCTTCCTCTCTGCTCTTATCCGACACATCATTTCGTGTTACCTCGTTTAACTCGGTGTTAGCTTATCTGAATGTAGGAGAGTTTACCAGCATCCGGCTTCAAGCCGCCAAAGCTGTGAGGGATGCCCGAGCTGAGAGAGCTAAGTTAACTGGAGCTCCCCTACCAGAGACGTGGGATATCGAAGATCACATTACTGCACTCAGAGCTCGGATTGCTCCTTTGAAGGATTCCCATATTGATCTGTTTAATGCAAGCCTCAAAGCTCACCGAGTCTTGTTTCCTGAAGCTCGGCAAGTCCGGTCTGCGGACGAGCTAATCAAAGACCTGGATCAGGCAGAGACCCGGCTAAAGCAGTGGAGATCTTCGTCCGCCCGCGCTGGTGCTGACGCAGGTTTGCTATTCATCATGTCTTGGTATGAGCTGATTGATCTTGCCAAAGTGCGCTCCCTTCGCGAGGGTTCTTCATGGGCTTCAGATCCGGACCGGATCAAGATCCGCGAGGAAGCTGCCAATTTATGGCCGAATTTGCAAACACCAAGCATCTTGATCTGAAAGCTCCGGTCTACTCGGATGGGGAAGAATCTGAAGAGAGGAATCAGATGATGCCTCACTTGACGAATACGCCGAGTCTGAGGGCGACTCTGGTGATTCGGCTGACTCGCCGAACAACCTGCAGCTTGCGACTCGGCCAAGACCTCCAAGATGCCAGCCACTGATTCGGCTGACACTGCCGAACAAGCTGTAATCCAAACTTCCAAGACGCCAGCCACTGATTCGGCTAAGGCCACAGAGCAAATCACCGCCAAGACGTCAGTTGATCCGGATGCTTCCGAATCTGCCAAGCCCTCAAGCTCTCCGTCCAAGTCATTCCTGCAAGTGAGGGCCCTATTCAACCGAGGTTCCTCCATCATCCGAGTCCATCCCTGCAACCGAGACTCCTGCAGCCTAGGCTCTTCCTGATTTATCTTAATGAAAAACGTTAAATCCCCGGTATGCCGGGAGCAGATGTAATATACAATTTAAGTTCCTTCGAGACTATTTTATTTTGCTTAATGTGATCCGGACCAGGTTTATGTTGGATCATTTTAAACCGAGTCCCCGATGTGTTTTCTTGTTTACTATTTTTACCGGATCTTTGCTCTTGTCTACCTTTTAGGTGTTTGACAGTCGAGTCACAAGATAGGAAACATAGCATACAATACTTGAAACATTCGAGTTTTGGTTTAGAATCATCTAACATAAACAAAAAGAAATAACAGGGGTTAGTAAACGACATGTGCCGAATCGGTTTTGGACCGAGTCCCCGAGTCCATTTTCATGTTTCCCATATTCTCCACCTCTGCTCTTGACTACCATTTTGGTGTTTGTCAGTCGAGTCACGAGATCAACAACACAGCATACATTACTTGAATTTTTGGGACGAAGTTCAAAACAATCGACACATGAACGGTATGGACAAAACAGTAGTAAAAAACACATGCATAAGAACAAGGCAGTCCCCGAGTCCAGACTCGGATTGCCGAAATTTCATTCATGATAAACTGAGATACATACATTGCGCCCTTAAGAGTAAAAGGGTCGAAGCAGAGCTACATTCCAGGGTCGCTTGGTTTCCTCTCCGGGTCTGTCCAGGCCATCCTTCCTTTGTTCCTGTGCATCTACAAGGTAGTACGAGTCATTGTGCATAGCCTTGCTCACAATGAATGGTCCCTCCCATGGAGGTGATAACTTATGTCGACCCTTGCTACGCTGCACCAGCCTTAGTACTAGATCTCCTTCATGAAATACACGAGGGCTGATCTTCCGACTATGATAACGTCGGAGACCCTGCTGATATACTGCTGTCCGAGACAGGGCCAATTCCCTTGCTTCCTCTAGCAGATCCACTGCATCTTCCCGAGCCTCTTTTGCCTCGGTTTCCGTATACATTGTCACCCTTGGTGCATCATATTCTATGTCAGTGGGTAGCACTGCTTCTGCCCCATATACCAGAAAAAATGGCGTATAGCCAGTTGACCGATTCGGCGTGGTCCTTAGACCCCATAGTACTGATGGTATTTCATCTATCCAGCACCCCGGAGTCTTTACCAGGGTTCTATTAACCGGGCTTTTATCCCAGCTAATACCAAAGCATTTGATCTTTCCACCTGTCCATTGGACTCTGGGTGTGCCACTGAGGCTATATCTAACCGGATCCCCTTATTCATGCAGAATCGGGCAAACTCTCCCACAGCAAAGTTCGTGCCATTATCCGAGATGATGCTATGGGGGTAACCGTATCTCAAAATGATTTCTTTCAGGAAAGTTACAGCCGAATGACCATCCACTTTCCGGATCGGTTTTACCTCTATCCACTTGGTGAACTTATCCACCATCACCAGCATATGTGTCATGTTGCCCCTAGCCGGCTTGAATTCTCCAACCATATCCAAACACCACACAGCAAATGGCCAAGTGATAGGAATTGTTTTGAGCGCCGATGCGGGTAGGTGTGTCTGCTTGGCAAACCTTTGGCATCCTTCACATTTTCGGACTATGTCCTCTGCATCTGCATGAGCAGTGGGCCAGTAAAACCCATGCCGGAATACTTTAGCCACCAGGGCTCTTGTACTGCAATGATGCCCACATTCTCCTTGATGTATCTCCAGGAGCATCTCCTTGCCCTCGGCTGGCTCCACGCAACGTTGTAGCACCTCGGTTGCACTCCTTTTGTATAACTCCTTATTTATGATGGTGTAACCCTTGGACCTCCTCTGTACTCGCCTAGCTTCGGTTTCATCATTTGGCAAACTCCCTCCGACATGAACTTCATGATTTCTTCAGCCCATTCCGGTACTGGATGCAAAGGGAATAAGTGCTCATCTATTTCCACTGGTTCGGCCGCCATTATCTCTTCTATCAGCCTCTGTCCATTCCCTAAGATTCGGTTAGCACCATCTTCCTCTCTTCCCCTCTTTCCTAAGATTAGGTAGCATTACCCGAGTCTCGGTCGCAGTCCCCGAGTCTCGCCATGCAGTCCCCGGGTCCTCCCAAATGTACCCGACATCAACATTCATAGGAACAGCTTCAGATTCTTGCTTTGGGATAAAAATCGACTCGGAATCAAGTGAAGGTTTGATTGAAGGGATCCTTAGGTGATTCAAGGATATCCACGGTGGGCGCCAACTGTCGTGGTGGGATCACGGCAGATGCCATAGGTATGGCTAAGATGGGGCTGAAAGTGCGTTGGGGGAACCGGGGAGGGTTTATGCACTCAAGAAGTGCACAAGCAAGAACACACAAGAAATCGCAAGAACATGAGCAAGAAGCCAAGAAACCGAAAACACAAAGCACACCACGATGTACCCTGCTTCGGGGCCCTCTTGTGGAGGTAACACCCCTACTGCAGCACTAGCCTACTCTCTTTATATCTCAACAGTGACAAGTACAAAGCGCTCCTCGAGCTGTATGAAGCTACAATGGTGAGAGCTCACGATGGAGAAGAAACTACTCAGGGGGAAAATGAGCTCTTTGGTTCCTTTTCTTCACACAGGAGGTGGTGGTGCTGTATATAAAGGCTCGCCGAGTTACTTCTTTGCCCCTGGCTCCATGAGATAATGGCACTGCCAAGAGGAAAAGGACAAGCCTCTGCCCCCTGTCAATCCAACGCCGGACTGTCAGGCCTAGCATGCCTATCTTGCCCCTTCGGGCAAGGGCAGCTGTAGCCCACCGGGTCTAGGTCACATCCTCTTTCCCGAATTGGCCGAGTCAGCTCCTAGGTTGCTGCGCTCCCAGGAATCCCGTGTCTTGACCTGGTTGTCAAGTCCTAGCAGGCCTATCTTGCCACTTCAGGCAATGGCAGGCGTAGCCCACCGGGTCTAGGTCACATCCTCCTTCCCGAATTGGCCGAGTCAGCTCCTAGGTTGCTGCGCTCCCAGGAATCCCGTGTCTTCTGAGCCTCGGGCAGGAGGCCTGCAGAACCCGTGAACTTACTGACATTACTCGGCCCCTGTGCATTATCCGACATTGCTGGTAAGCCGGGTTCTTCCAGGCAACCCGGCTAGCTGAGCCGGATCTCTTCCAGGCAACCCGGCTAGTTGAGCCGGATCTCTTCCTAGGCAACCCGGCTAGTCGAGCCGGATCTCTTCCTCTGATCCGGCTAGACTTTGCCTGATGCCTCTTGGTCTCTTCCTGTCTTTAAACATGATCCGGTCCGAGTGATCCGGTTTGTGAGACCCGGATTGACTTTCCTTTCCACCTCTTTGCCCTACCTGGGGCAACCCCCCGACAGTTCCAAGCCTCCTTCCTCAAGGAAAAAACGGGATGACCTGTGCAGGCAATGCGGTAGGGAATGCGATCTGGGTTAAAGTACTTAGCTCGTTGGCCAGAACTTCTCCCGTTCAACTCTGCCCCCGGGAACCCCGGTGCGGCCGAGTACCCCAAGCTTCTGCGCTTTGCTCACCAAGAGCTCTCCCTCCTTCCTTCCCCTCAACTTCTTACGAGGCATCTGCGCACCGTAATTCTGAGCGCGGGTTTCTTTCGATACCTTCGATGCCCAATCTGATGTTGGGTACATGTTGGTTCGAGTGCGTAGGGAAGCCCCTTCCCACCCGGCTCAGGTTTGGGCCTATGTTTCTCGTGCGGGAAGTTGAGGCGTCGGATAGGAGAGGAAACACACTGATAGATACAAACTGAGTTCATTAGATAACAAAGGAAATCAGTTTCTAAAGGATACAGTGGGCCACACTAGGGTATGCCCGTCTTCGTCTGTCGGTCCCAGCGGGACTCTTCGTGGTGGAGCGTCTTCCTCCTTGGCTTCGGTGCGCTGCCCGCGGCTTCGGGCCCACAGGGAACGCCCCCAGCCCCGGGCTCAGTGGCCCCTTGGTTTCTTGGCGGGTCCCCTCGCATCCAGGTGGGTAGGACAGGCTCGGGCGTAGTGTCCGGGTCGGCCGCACGTGTGGCACAACCCTGCCGGGCCAGCCCCCCTCGCTCCAGCTTGGTACTTCTTCCTGAGTTTGGCGAGGTCGCGAAGGACGCTGCACTCGCTGGCGTAGTGGACTCCGGTGTCGTGTACCGGGCACCATGGCGCCGCCGTGTCTCGCACTCGCCTTCTTCCCTCGCCGACATGGATCCCAAGGAGCTCCACGAGGAGGTGAGCTCCTCCCGCAGGGCTGCGCGCAGGTTCTCGTCGCCTTGCTGCATCCGTGTCGCACCCGTCGTCCTCTGCCCCGAATCTCTTCGGGAAGGGGACCAAAAGCCTTCTTTCCTCCATCCGGGCGCACTTGTCAGCCAGGGCGTACAGCTCCGGGCTGGTGTAGACGTCGCGGCTCCCGAGCTTCTCCAACATGCGGACGTCGTGGACGTTCCGGCGGAACGCTCAGATGACCAACATGTCCGGAGCGTCGGGGATGTGGCTCAGGATATGCCTAAACCTCAACGTGAACCCTCGAAGGGTTTCGCTGGGCCTCTACGCCACTGCGTCGAGGTCACTAAGTGAACCAAGGCGCAGATACTTGCCCTGGATCGACTGTGCGACCCGAGCGCACAGATCCTGCCATGAGGCCACGGACCCCTCGGGTGAGAACACCAGTCGGGTGCCAGTGGGCGGGGCGATGAAGGGACTCTCGGGCCCAACGGTCCCACGCGCAGGGTCACGGTGACCGGGCCCGGTGGTGGGTACCCGCCCCCCGGCTCCCAGTGTGGTGTGATACGGTGCCATGCAAGCTTCGAGTTCGACGATGAAGCACGGGCGCCCCCTACCTGGCGCGCCAGATGTCGCGTGTCAAAACGCGGACACCGGGGATGACGAACACCCCCTGTTTGTTCGATAGATGGGTGTGAGGTGCTTCGAAGCCGGCTCCCGAGCGCTAGCACAAACACACGAGATTTTACCCAGGTTCAGGCCGCGTCGCCGCGTAAAACCCTACGTCCTGCTTGTCTGGCTTAATTGATGATTTGGTGAAGTAAAATGCAAAGCCTACAGTTCTCTCTACACTTGTGAGCTTCTTGGTTCCACCCGGGAAGGTCTCCGAGGTGTCTCCGTCTAGCCCCCGAGTCTAAGTTCTAAGCTGAGAGAGGCTGCTGGCTATGGTGTGTCCTCCTTCTCCTCGACCATGGGCCTCCTTTTATATGCCAAGGGGACACCACAAGTGGTCACGCTGGAAGCCCGCCACCGGGGTAGGGCACGTGTCGTGCCATAGCCAAAGTGGCAGCCACCAGCCGTCTTCATGGCACCGTCCAAGCCGCGCTGTCCTCCATGCTGCTGGCTCCGCCGGAACGGAGGTGACGGCAAGTCCAGTCTTGTCCGCGGCCCCGGCATCGCGGTAAGCCCTGCGCCTGCTCGGATGGGACGGTGCGCCGGGTCTCGTCGATGTCATGCCTGCGCCAGGCAGTGGGCTCGAGTAGTCTTGTCCGTGGCGTCTGCTGCGCTTCCTTCCCTGCAAAGCTACCCTCCCGGGCAGTGGTGCAGGAATCTTGCGCCACGTTGACGATCCCCGCCTTCCCGGGCGAGGGTAGCTCCCGGGGCCGCCCCAAACGAGGGGCGAGGGCCCAGCGCCCCGGGGCCTCCTCCCCGGGGCATTCTCTAGTTGCCTCTCTGACGCCGCTGTCGGGGGAATACTTTATGGATTAACCCACGGCCCATGTTGTTAAGTGCGACTTACTTTACTCGCACCTGAAAGGGCCTACGTGAAAGCAAGCCCAACATCGTACCGCCACAAGGAGAAGGATCTAGAAGACATATCCTGGAAGATGTGAGGAGGAGTTAGTCTCCAAGTAGGTTCCGGACGATATATTCCTTGTGGAGGAAGTTTCCTTTGTAACCTAGCGAGCCTCTGTGCATATAAAGAGGAGTCGCAGGACTTAGACAGGGTCAAGCTATCAAGCCCTAGAACCATAGATCATACGGCGAGTTCCCAGATCGGATCGCCTCCATTGTAACACCACATATATCATATCAATACCAATCTAGGGTAGGCAGGAAGTAGGTCTTTACCTCACATTGAGGGGCCGAACCTGGGTAAATCTGTGTTCGTCCTTGTTCCTGCGATCCCAAGCTCGGAGACGATTGACTCGCGCAAATCCCACACCTACGAAGTCATCCATGACATCTGACGTGACAAACCCACGACAGTTAGCGCCCACCGTGGGGCCTGCGGTCAATAGCGTCACGTTCCGCGCAGGATCGATGAAAGGAGCTGAAGATCTCGCCATTGGCCACATCATCATGGTTGATGGCACGCCTCTCATTGACGATTCGAGCTGGGGACCAGAAGCTGATTACCTGGAGACAGGTCGCATCATCCCGTTTGGATCTATTCATGTTTTCGTCGGCTTCATCGGCGGCGAGTCAGAAGACCCATCATGGCCGGGCGGCTCAGAAGAAGGAGTCGCCGTAACTGTGGATGAAGAAGAAGAATCTACCAACAACGAGCCGCTGACGCTCGAAGACGAAGAAGCCCAATCCATTGAGTATGTACTCGAGGAAAGGCTCTGTGGAAACCCTAGGGGTGGCAACTCGCCCTCCGTAGGAGGTCAGTGCATGGAAGGGATCTACAGGACCGTGGAAGCAGAGGAAGGGCTGGGCATGCCGCAGGGCAGCTTAGCACCCACGGCACCAGAAGCAGCGGAACAAGTCGCACCAGAAGGATCAGGAGTCGCAGAGCTCGGTTCGAGTCGCGCGGCACCCGCTACGGCCACCCCAGGAGTCGCAAACAGAGAAGCCCCGTCCGGAGTTGTACCTACGGAAGAAGGCCAAGAACAACCCCCAACACGACGGCCAGGATGCCCCAGAGCAGCCCGCTGTTTATGCCCATATCTGCAGTTAACGCCGCCGAGAGCAGCGGAGCTGGAAGCTACCAGGATTGAGCTGTATGATGAAGTCCAGAGGATTGTGGATGAAAGGAGCAGGCTCGCACGCGAGGACCAGCGCCTCCAACAAGAACAACAGCGACTCGCCGAAGACACCATCATCTTACAAGGAGGACCAAGCACCTTGCCACACCGACGTCATATCAGTCGCATGCAGCCAGGAACAGTAAACCCCATGGAGTTATTCCAATCACCCACCTATGGACCTACAGCCGCGGTCCCAGCAGTCGATACACCAGCAGCAACAGCGCCACCCCACGCGAACCCATCAATCGCAACAAATGCAGCGCGTCCAGTCGCGTAGCCAGAAGCCGCAGCACCATCAGTCGCAGTACGCTCATACACGGCACCACCTGCCGCGGCTGCGCGACCCGCGGCGCCTTTAGTCGCGCCTGCATTGCGGACGATGGCATCGCCAGCATTCGCACCTGTAGTTCCATCTTTTGCGGCGCCAAGAACGGCGGAAGCACCAGGGTCAAGAGCTCTGGTGCAAGCTAACAACAGGGCTATCATGCCACCTCCGTCGCCACAACCAACCTTTGTGCAGCAACCGGCACCGCAGCCTCAAAGGTTCCATACACCGCAAGGACACTATGTTAGCCCAGTGGAGAATCTCTATGCGGCTACCAACATCTTAGCCAGGTTGACACCGGTAGGAAACACACCGATGGACAGAGAGGCGCGGCGCGCCATTGAGATGCTGAGCACAGCAGTGGTACAATAGGCAAACATGTCTGAACATGGGGGACGGCTGCACGCAACCCCCTACAACAGTAGAGTAACAGCGGAAAGAAGCATCCGAGCTGAGTCGCCGCAAGTCGCGACTTCAAGTTCAGCCCGGCGACAAAGGGAAAACCAACAGGTGGTACAAGTTCAACCCAGAAGATGTGCAGATGCATGCAACGATTAACCCGGTAGGGAGGCCAGCTCCATCCAACTTATCATCGCGACTTAAAGGTCCTGTCTGCTTCAGTGAGAGGATTAGGTCCGAGCCGTTTCCTGCAGATTACAACCCAAGTATGGACCCGGTCACTTGGCTCAATAATTATGAGATGGGCATGAGCATTCTCAACGCATCTGAAGAGATCTGTGCCCGATACCTAAACATGATGTTGGAAGGCGCAGCCCACATTTGGTTACAAAACCTACCACCAAACTCAATAAATTCTTGGGATGAGATGAAGGAAGCTTTCGTCAAGAACTTCCAAGGAACATGCAAGCGACTCTGCAGTATAGAAGATCTTGAGCGCTGCGTGCAAAAAGAAGGCGAGTCAAGTCGCCATTGGATGAGGAGAGTGGCAGAAATTATACACTCCTCAGACAACATACCTCCAAGCTCAGCCGTCCTAGTTATGGAGAAAAACTGCAAGTTTGAGCCGCTGGTCCACAAACTGGGTCGCATGAAGGACAAAGTCAAGAGCCTCAGCGAGGTGATGGCAGCGGCTAACAAGTATGCAAGTTCGGATAAAACCAAGGACGCGTCTGATGGAGAAGAAGAGGAAACTGCTGGCAAAGGAAAGAAGACCAGCAGCAAGCCTCAGCAACAGCAAGCTAGCAATAGTAATGCGAGTTACAACAAGCGCAAAAACGAGGAAGGAAACTCGGGATTAGTCGCAAATACGAACACTCGTTACAAGCCAAGTAGTGGCAGAGGAAGAAATTTTCACCCAGTTAATTGGAAGAAGTTTTCAACCGTCCCTGCGACATCCATGTGGGAAAAGATGGAAAACCACCCAACCACACAAAAGCGCAGTGCTACCATACAAAAAGTGGAAGGATGGGCAGCCACTTAATGGGAATAACAACAATCAGAACAACGAAGGAGGCAATCACGGTGGAGGCCACCATAATGCTGCTCCAAACCCACAGCCAGACCAACCACAGTTCCCGAAGCAACAGGGTCAATATCACACAATTGTGGTTAATACCTCTAGGAGGGAGCAGAAGCTGCGACGGCGCAACCAAGCTGTTAACGCCGTAGTACCAGCCGTACCACAGTGGCTGAAGTGGTCTGAGCAACCAATAGTTTGGAGCCGCGAAGATCATCCAGGAGAAATAAATGAAGGAGGCAAGCTCGCGCTTGTGGTTGCCCCTCAAGTCGCAGGATACAAATTAAGCAAAGTACTGATGGATGGAGGCAGCAGCATAAACATACTATACTATGAGACTTTCAAGAGGATGAATCTCCAAGAAAAGCAGCTGCACCCGTCCAGAACAACGTTTCACGGAGTCGTGCCTGGCGTATCAGCTCAACCATTGGGGCGAATCAACCTGGAAGTCGCCTTCGGGACGCAAAGCAACTTCAGAAGCGAGTACGTCTGGTTTGAGGTTGTAGATTTCCAGAGCCCATACCATGCCCTCTTTGGCAGAGAAGCGTTCGCAAAATTCATGGCTCGACCGTGCTATGTATACCTGAAGCTAAAAATGCCTGGTCCTAAGGGAGTAATCACAATAGATGGCAATAAGGAGATAGCACAAGAATGCGAGGAAGGCGACAGGGCTATGGCCAGAAACGCTTGCGTCGCGGAAAATGCGCCTGCTCCTAAGCCGCAACAAAAATTTGATGACATCGTGGAAGCCAAAAGACACCTGCCTGACCTGCGACTTCAGATTACAGCCGCAAGAAGAGCAAGAGCTGCAGGCCATCGGCAATAAGGGTATACCCCAACCACCACGAGTCGCCATCAACAATCACAACAGAACCAACAAGGGTTCACAGTATCAAGCTGGCCACTCAGGGCTCAAACCTCAACTTCGGTCGCCACCTAGGCGCGACCGTACATATGTAACAAATTGGATCGCCACTTAGGCGCGATCAACCCATGTATCAGGAATTAGCTGCCACTCAGGCGCGGCCGTACCTGTGCATAAAAAATCTGGTCGCCACTAGGCGCGACCGACCCCTGTATCATCTCTGGTCGCCACCCAGGCGCGACCGACCCCTGTATCATCTCTGGTCGCCACCAGGCGCGACGACCCCTGTATCATCTCTGGTCGCCACCAGGCGCGACCGACCCCTGTATCATCTCTGGTCGCCACCTAGGCGTGACCGACCCAATGAATCACTTTCTGGTCGCCACTAAGGTGCGACCGACCCTATGTATCATATAATGATTTTGAAATAAAGCCGGCACCCCTACTATGTAGGAGGCTGTCGTTTCGCCTCAAACTACCAATTGAGTTGTGAGTCTTTCATTTTCTAATCATTGGTTCCTTGGGGGTGCGGCAGCTTTCTGAGCGCGGCCTATTACCTTGGAATCGCCAAACGAGTGGCATTTATCGTGATTATACTCAACCTTCACTTGGATGCGACTTGCATTATGCGGCCAAAGTACTGGGGTGTGGCGTCAATCGAGCTTGATTGCCTATCATGGCCGCTCTCGACCCTGAACACACATGTTCCTAGGAAATACTGAGCCGCGCAAGGGCCTAAGTAAGGAAAACCGAGACAAATCATAAGGACCAGACTATTGGTCGGAACTTGTACTGCTGAGAGTACTTAATAACATAAAACATTGTTGCTAACACACCATTTCAGCAATTATTACAAGCCACTAAGGGCTAACTTCACCATAACATTGTTTTTACTCACTTCTTCCCAGCTTTTGGCTTGTGAGTAGGAGGCACGGCGGCTTACCAGGCTTGGCAGGAGCAGCAGTCGCAGGCTTGCTTGAAGGCTTGTCAGTTGCGGGCTTGGGGGCTGAGGAGCTGGACACACCTGGAGAGGAGTTTTTCTCTTGAGGAGCAGCCACGCTGGTTGATGCAGTGGGTAATCTCTCGAATCTCGACCCATCTGGATGATACTTCCCCAGAAAGGTCGCCAGGTCCACTCCGTCTACAAGTTCAGTCGCGTAGGCTCGCATGCCCTTCCATGTCGCCGCATATTCTGAGGATGTCAGCTCGGTGCCGTCCGTCTTCTTTGGAGGCTTGCCTTGTGCGACCCTGGCAGCATCGAAGGATGGATCATATGTCTTAGCCAAGGCAAGCACATGAGCCGCGCCATAGCGAGCAGAAGATTATTTCCAGTCCAAGAAGTACTGCGGCGCTTTGAGCAGCCTTTTCAATAATCCTTCAGCATCAGTGGGGACAGACTTGGTTGGCAAAAGGCAAGCTGATAATTTCTTCATTCCATCAATAGCTTTGTGCGCAAACTCGCGGATATATTCCAGCTGCTCTTGTGTGCTGCCTTTCTGCGTTCTAGCATCCTCACCTGTAACATGGCAGCCATCAATTAGCACAGCTATATGCAAACAAAGAAAGCTAAGAGAAAGTGAAGTTGTGGACTGCAAAACATACCAGTCAGCTCTTGTCATGATGAAAACTTTAGCATGGACAAGGTTGTGGGCGTCAGACACTTTCGCCAATTTCTTCTTAAGGTCGCCAATCTCCACAGCTTTAAGCCGCGCATCCTCATTGGCTTGAGTAATGGCATCCTTCTGGGCGTTGATTTGACAATCTTGCTGCTGGATCCTCTCATGAGACTTTTCTTCAAAAAATTTAAGCCGCAACTCAGTGGCCTTGGCCTGTTCAGATAGCTTGAAGCTCTCATCAGTAAGATCGCCAATTCTGGCGTCTTTTTCTTTCAGTTCAGCCTCGCGTTGGAGAAGGAGTTTGCGCGGATTCTCAAGCTCAGAGGGAGCCTCCTGCAATTGCTTCTCCAGAGCAAGCTTCTCCGCAGTCACAGTATATAATTCTTCCTAAAAGACAGAAGATCAATAGATAAAGGGCAGCGGGAAGTTTGCAGTAATTTGTAAGAAGTTATTATAAAAAGAAGCACCAAGTCCCCCTTTACGTCAAAGAAGGCCTTGATCCTTTGGGGCTAGAGACAGACAGGATAAGAGAAATAATTACCTTGTAAGCCGCAGATAAATTGGAGAGTGCCTCACGCAGCTCTGCAGCTTGTTTGTTGCTTGAAGCAATAATGGCCTGAGACAGCTGTTCTGTGCGGCTCAATGATGAGGAAGAGGAAGCTAACTCAAGGCGACTCAACCAGCGGTGCTTCGACTGTGCCTGCGGGATCCATCTCCTCTATGTCTGGGGCAACAAGGGGACCTGTCCCATCCTTCAGAGCCACCTCCTGGGCAGCCGTGTTAGGGGCAGGCGACGGAGCCAAGTCATCAGTGGTGGCCGTGCCCTCCATCACGGCAGTATGAGCCGCAAGCGCCTTAGGCGACTCAACCACAGCCGCGGAGACAACTCCCAGATCAGCCGCGGTTGTAGCATCAACTGCAGCTCTGCAAGAACAAGACAATTATATAAGAGAGAAGCATGCGCGGCAGAAGAAAAACGCTATGAGAACAAAAGAACGTTACTAACTCCGGAGCCATCTTCACAGAGGCCATAAGGCCGTCGCTTGACGGCGATGACACACCTTGGAACCCTGAGTCTACAACCAGAGGTCCAAATGTTAATAAAAGGAAATGAAGGAACATGAAGTCAGGATGCCAAGGCAGCAAGAATTACCAGAATGGGGTTCCATGTCTTCTTCAGCCGAGGCGGTGGTCCTAAGCACACGCCTGGCAACAGGAGGGGTCGCGTCCACTGCGGGTTTGCGACGCTTGATGACTTCAGGATTTTCCAGAGCGTTAAGCTCTGGCTCCCCGGGACAGTCTCTTTGAGGCCCTGCGGGGAGTTGGATTAGCCGCAGGAGGGCTCGCGGTCGGCACAGGACTGTCATCCTCCTCCAGATCAGTATTTTCATCATTTGAAGCCGCAGTGGCAACAGATGGGATGTCAGCGACTTCACTGCCCTCTAAAGCGGGCAGTAACTTCTTCTTTGCGGCACGCTTGGAGCAGCAGTGCCCACACCAGCCGCGGGAAGCGACCAGTAGTTCTCATCAGCCTGATATAGAAAAGGGAAGACCTTAATATCAAAAAGAAAGGCAGCTCTACTATAAGGACAAAGGACTAGAGGAGGAGGGTTACCTCAAAAGGCTTGTTGTTAACGCTAAAAGGGGCGAGCCCCACCTTGTCAAAGGAGATGTTCTTCTCCTCAGTCACACGGGTGACGAACTCCACCCAGTCTTCAGGCTCCCAGTCAGCGGCTTTGACGCGATCAACATCAGTAGAAGTGCCAGAGCACTCGAGGAAGGACCGTTGACGGGGACTCACTGGCTGGATGCGCCATTTCGTCCAGCAAGAAAGAAGATCAAGGCCAGTAAGGCCATGACCGATCAAGGCGCGCACCTTGATCAGCGATTCATTTATGAAGGATGTTGCGGCATCCCGAGTTTTGGATTTTAGTGCCTCAGAAGGCACGAAAAGAGAGTTGGACCAAGAGGGGAGGCGAGTTTCGCCCTCCGGAGAAGTGTCTTGACAATAAAAGAAAGACTTTTGCCAAACCCTGGGCCGATTTGCCAGGGCTAGCTTGGGAAGGCAAAAGTTTCTGTGGCGCTGTAGAGAAATGGCGCCGACCTGGACATAGGCGCCACCTTTGGAGACAAGCTGGCTATTACAAGAAAAGGAGGCCAGCCACAGATCGATGTTGGGGGATATGCCCAGGTAATCCTCGCACAGAACATGGAAATTGCTCACCTGGAGCATTGAGTTAGGACCGATGTCGTGAAGACGGAGGCCCAGGCGTTGCATCAGGTTGCGGAAGAAGAGGGAGCCAGGCGGTGTGAATCCACGCTCCACATGCTCCACGAACATCACCAGTTCATTGGACCTGGGGCGCGGCTCGATCTCATCACCTGGCGCCCGCCAGACGTTGTCCTCCTTCGGCGGCAAGAAGCCGGCCTCGGCGAGATCCGCAAGAGTTTGCTCCGTTACCCAGGATCCTTCCCAGTTGCAGGAGATCTTGCGTCTATCATCGGATGGCTTTGCCTTGGGCGCCATTGCGCGGAGATTGGATCGGGGGCTAAGCTCGATTGAGGAGAACGGCGGCGCAGCTGGAAGTAAAGGGAGAGCAAAGGCAAGTGAATATTGACCTAGGCCGCCGCAGCTTATAACTGGGACGCCCGAAATCAACGGAACAATTTGCGCCCGCAGAATGAGGAACGGACCGCAATTGAAGGAAACAAAAAATTTCAGATGGAAAAGATGAGTCGCGCAAATGAGTCGCGGCTTTGAATTGCATCAGTCAGAGATTAGTCAGAACGCTCACAGTGCGGCTCAACAACTACCTCAAATAACCAGAGGATCCTCACCGTGAGTTCCTAACCAATCTTGGGGGCTAATGTCGGGGGGATACTTTATGGATTAACCCGCGGCCCATGTTGTTAAGCGCGACTTACTTTACTCGCACCTGAAAGGGCCTACGTGAAAGCAAGCCCAACATCGTACCGCCACAAGGGGAAGGATCTAGAAGACATATCCTGAAAGATATGAGGAGGAGTTAGTCTCCAAGTAGGTTCCGGTCGATATATTCCTTGTGGAGGAAGTTTCCTTTGTAACCTAGCGAGCCTCTGTGCATATAAAGAGGACTCGCAGGACTTAGACAGGGTCAAGCTATCAAGCCCTAGAACCCTAGCTCTTACGGCGAGTTCCCAGATCGGATCGTCTCCATTGTAACACCACATATATCATATCAATACCAATCTAGTGTAGGCAGGAAGTAGGTCTTTACCTCACATTGAGGGGCCGAACCTGGGTAAATCTGTGTTCGTCCTTGTTCCTGCGATCCCAAGCTCGGAGACGATTGACTCGCGCAAATCCCACACCTACGAAGTCATCCATGACATCTGACGTGACAAACCCACGACAGCCGTGTGGCGCCATGGATTCCTTCTGGGGGCGCGCAGCCGTCGTACGGGGTCCCCCTCTTCCCGTACGCCGACACGGTCCGACGTGCAGCATGTGTTACGACGGTCAGCTCCATCATCTCGTCCCCGGCCCTAGAGCGGGGCGAGTCGAGCATTATGGGGAGAGCGATGGGGGAGTAGATCGGCGAGGACCACGGGCCTTGGGGCCAGTCATGTTGGTGTCAAGGAAGACTGTGACCGGCTCTAGGGTGGATGGTGCTGCGCGTGGCTAGGAACAAGGAAGGAGAGACCCCTGCGACGAGGCGAGGGCAGGCCCTGGCGAACGGCAGTACCATACCATCCTAGGAGAGCACGGCGACGAGGGTGGAGCAACCTCCATCCCACACTCGTGGAGCCTCCCCCTCCCCAAGAGACAACGGAGGGGAGGAGGCCCAAGATGGAGTAGTCCAGGTTGCATATAATTACGAGGTTAAACTTGGGATTATCACCCTGAAGAGAATCTTCGAGCCTACACTTTTCAAAGGGTACGATTTAAGTATGTCGGCTCTGCCTGATCTAACCAGAAGGCTACTTTATTGGTTTTCGCTGAGAGAACACAACTTCATCGATGGCGCTACAAGCAACCAACTGTTCACATGGAAGATTGTGTTAGTGGGCTTCAAAAACAGGAAGAGCTCTTCGCCTGGTCACGACGAAGGTGAAATCAAGAAGCAGCATGAGTTCATAACTGCACCTCATCCCATCGCCACATGTCACACCACCGTTAGGACAAACTTTCTTGTCGTTTCATGCCAAACTTTAGGCCACAAAGATCTAGACACCACATCCAGAGAATCACGTGAACCACTTACACATAAAAAGTAGGAACGCAGGCGACATGGTGGACATTGAAAAAAAGCGCTGGCCATACCTCAAACTATTAGTCACCGCCCCGAGAGATGTTGACAAGCGCCAGCGGGACTTTCTCCCGCCGGTTAAGTCATATAACCACGGTCACATAGGCTGCATCCATAAGCAATGTGTAGCGAGAGGTTGAGGCTTCACCAAGGCAGTCTTCACCGCCTCGCCTTGTAGATCGACCTTGTATCGCAGGGACAACATAAGGATGACTCCAACGGGGCGACGCATCGAGTCCGCGCGTCTCCGTCCGTGTCCGCTGGAGCCAAAAACACGGCCCAACGGGGCGACGCAAACGGACCGCGGTCCGTTTTTCGGTCCACCGCGACGCATTCCTGGCCCAAATTTGGGCCACCGATGCGTCGGCGCGGACGCGCGGCGGACTGAAAACGCGTCCGCGCGGCCACGCCTCGTGTCCTCCCCGAGCCCACCTGTCAGCGACAAGGCGCGGTCAGCCTCCCCTGGCCCAGTCCTTTTTAATGCCAGGGGATAGGGACGACCAGCCCCCATCCACTCCACTGCCCACTCACCCTCTCCAGCGACCAAACCCTAGCCTCGCCGCAAACCCTAGCCACCTCGCTCGCCGCGATGCCGCTCCGATGGCCGGGGCTCGGCAAGGCCAAGAACGACGGCGAGGCGGGGTCCTCCTCTAGCCGCCGCCGCCGGCGCTTCCGCGCTCCCTCCGTGACGCCACCATCTTCTCCGGAGCCGGAGCCGGAGCCGGTCCCCGCCGTCTTCGAGCTCGTGCCGCCGGGCGCCGAGGTGCGCAACCGCGTCTACGTGCGCAAGGAGGATTGCCAGTGGTACTGGGACCACGCAACCCCGCTGCCGTGGCCAGATGTCAAGCTCCCCGAGCATTGGCACCTGAACCCGCAGCGGATCCCGGTGCCTCCGATTCCGACCAACAAGCGGGCACGGGATCTGGAGATTGAGCGCCGCCGCCGCCTCCCGGCCGAGCTCCTCAACGATCCCGCCTACGCGGCGTGGTCCAGGAACTGGGCGGAGTGGTTCAGCGACGAGCACGACCTGCGGCGGCAGGCCCTCTATACGCGGGCTCCGACGCCGCCATCTGGGCGTTGGTCACCGCCACCGCACACACGGCGGCGGGACGCACCACCAGTGCGCGCGCGCTGCGGATTGGGTCTGCGCCGCCGCCGCAGGAAGTGAAGATGGAGGTGGATCCCGAGGACGCCGAGCTCGAGGTCGCGAAGAAGGCCTCGCTCAAGCAGATGGCCGAGGACGAGGCCAAGCGTCGGGCGGACTCAATGCGTCGGGCCGTTGGGCGCACTGCCACCAACGCCGGACAAGGGCGGACTGGGCCTGTCCGTTTGCCGACACAAACGGACCAAACGCGGACCAAACGCGCGTCCGTTTGCGTCGGCCCGTTGGAGTCATCCTAAGTATCATCATTATTGTGAGGAGGAAGTCACACATCAGATTAATACAACCCTTCCATGACACCCTCAACCACCATAACAGAACCTGATGTGGCACGAGAAACCGCCCTAGGGTTTCGTTAAAATTATCTCGTCAGGTCACCCTCTCAGATTGACGTAGAGGTCTCGTGTTGGTTTGTAATATCCCATATGAGCTCAATTTAAAAAACTTCCGAAAAATTATATTGTATATTTGAAAATTACGAAAAAAACCCATTAAAGTAAAGCATTGACACACATAAATTCACTTTGACTCCCGAATTCATATGCTCCTATCCAATTAAAAATTTCGAAACAAATAGTAAATATACACGTTTATATTTTAAAAATATGAAAACACTTCGAAAAAATCTGGAATTTTTTTTGGGCACAAACATATACACGTGTTCAACATTATTGCAAAATTTCGGAAGAAAATGACACATTATGGGGTCTGTGCAACAAAAAAAAAATGCGGCCAAAATAAGATTTAAAAATATATTTTAAAGCACATATTTTGTCTTTTTTTCAAGGAACCCGGGGGATAGGCCTCAAGCCATCATCACGGCCATATCCACGCCGAGGAGTCGCTCCTCAAAGCCGTCGAGCCGGTGATCGCCAGCAAGCGCAACGAGGACGTCGCCATGACACATCCCCGTGTGCCAGACAGAATGAGGATGACGGGCCGCCTTGCTACCTCCGTCGTTGTGCTATTGCTGGCGATGACGTTCACGGTGTTCAGGCCCGGGCCCATGGAGTGCAACATGTGCGGCCCCACAGGCCCCAAATTTTTGGGGGCCTAGAGTTTGATTTTGCAGTTCATAAGTAATTCGATAAAGCTCGTGCTCAATATAATAGCCAAAGAATAGGCTCGGTGCAGTGGCTCGAAGGTATCCTGTCTAATCACACCGGGGGTGCTAGGTTCGACCACTGCTTGATGCATTGTTACTTTTTCCCATTTTTTACCCTAAAAAATAAAACGTGCAGTGATACGGCCCTATACTTTATCCATTGTAGCTAGTAACATTTGTGAACCGTACCGGAGTTCATTCCTTACTATTTTTTCCATTTTTTAGCCTAAAAAATAAAACGTGCAGTGATACGGCCCTATACTTTTTTTTTTTTTTTTTTTTTTTTTTTTTTTGATAGGATCCACACTGCGTATTCCACAGATTACAACACAGAGAACAAACAAAGTACCGAAATACGCAGACGAACAGGGCAAAGAGACACAGCACAACGGCGCAGAGACGCCGAACCACCGCGAAGCCTGGAGAAGATCATCACCGCCGCAGAGCCGCCGGAGACGAAGATCCCAGAGCACCACCACTCCCGGGAAGAAAGGAACCCACTCATGACGAAAGCCGCAGGAGCCGCCCGATGCGAGCACCGGAACCGAAGCACAATGAACGAACACGGCCAAGGCTTCTTCTTCCCGCAACCACCACTCCTCCACCAATCCCTGTGCTGAGCTCGAGCTTGACCTGCCGGAGCCGCCGTCGCAGCCCCACCTTGAACACACCTTGTCCCCTCGCCTCCACGGCCGGCCAGAGCAAGACGGAGCAAGATGGAGAGGAAGCAGAGCGCGCAGACGACGCCACTCCAGCTCAGACCACCATGGTCAGCCGGAAAGAGCACCGCCGCGCACCAAAAGTCGACGCAGACCTCCGAGATCCCGAAGAAGCTCCTGTACAAGCAGCCACAGCAACCGGCGAGCACCGCCGTCGCTAGGCCGCAGCACCTCCAGATCTTCCGCCGCAGAGCCAGAGCGCACC
The DNA here is from genome assembly GCA_947311845.1 of Poa pratensis. NCBI lineage: Eukaryota > Viridiplantae > Streptophyta > Magnoliopsida > Poales > Poaceae > Poa > Poa pratensis. The sequence continues at coordinate 61,649,434 of CAMZMU010000020.1, read as the reverse complement.
CTGCAACGACGAAGAAAAGACCAGAGGACAAAACTCGACGCGCAGATCGCCGTCTCCGCACCAACGACCACGCAGAGCACCAACCTCGCCGGATCCACAGATCCGCAAGAACCAAGACGCCAGATCCGAAGAACGGCGACACAAACCCGGCCACCACCCGCCGTCGCCAGCAGGGAAGAGGAAGGAGGCCGCACCTAGCTACCCTATCGACGGCGAGACCCTCCCAGAGACGCCGCCGAGGGGACTAAAACCTACCCTATCTACACGCCGGGAGACCGGGGACGAGACCCCCACCCACCCCCGCCGCCGCAGCGGCGAGAGGCGGCGGAGATCTGCCCCGACTCCGGCGAGAAGAGGTGGAGAAACCCGAGTCGCCCTTTTCGCCTCTCTCAGGCACTGTAGCGGGAGGGAGGGCTACTATTTTTTTAGTTTTTGTTTTACCGTAAAAACAAAATTAGAGTGAAATTGATGGGGGGCTTTTACATCTCAGTTGCCGGAAATTTTTTGAGGTTCTCACTTGGATGCCTAGACATGATGTCATGGAGTCGTACAGTTCGACTCCTGCTTGATGCATTGTTACTTTTCCCCATTTTTTAGCCTAAAAAAAATAAAACGTGCAGTGATACGGCCCTATACTTTATCCATTGTTACGTTTTCCCATTTTTTTAGCCTAAAAAAATAAAACGTTACGGCCCTATACTTTATCCATTAGCTAGTAAAATTTATTATCATTTTTGAACCGTACCGGTGTTCATCCCTTACTATTTTTTCTTGTTTTTTTTACCGTAACAACAAAATTAGAGTGAAATTTTCACGGAGCATCCCCTCCCCCACCAACCGATTGATCATGCTAACGACGTGAGTAAGCCGAGACGAGAACCGTCGAGTGATAGGTTGTTAAGCGCCAGTTCATCTTCTGTTTCATCCTAACTTCCTCCGAGTTTTCGATTGTCAATCGCCGAATCCCGATCCACACTTTGAGAGGGATCTGTCACGTTTTTTAATACATAAGGGGGCCCATTTCAGAATTTCGCATAGGGCCTCGTATCTTGTTGGCCCGGCCCTGACGGCGTTGGTAGCTTCCGGCTAACCGCGTTCATTCTCCCGGTAACCCGGTTCGTCCTGGTTCAAACGTCCGAAGTAAAAGAATACACGGATGCGTACATGTACAGATCCATTCTTATTTAGTTGGGCCATATGTTTCTAAAGGATTAAGATGCCTTAATTAATCGGTAATGAAAATGAATAATCCATCAATGAGCATCATGCCCTTAATTACGAAGGGGTACGGGGCAATCTTAGTCATTGACGGGCTCAAGTTTGACAGGGATGTAATTTTTTTAAAAAAAATTGACAGGGGATGTACCGAAAGCAGAGTCTAAGAGCATCTTCATCGGGGCTCCAAATGACCCCAAAGGCTCATTGGGGGTCCGTACAGAAAAAACCGCCACCAGCAGCACCCCGAAAGGGTCGCCCCGAGCGATTTCGTGTCTGGCACCCCCCGAAAGGGTCTCTAAACTTGGAGGCCCTCTCAGGGGTGCCTGACACTGGCCGGACATGCCTTACGACAGGGGTGGCCCGCCCGTCATAGAAACACGGCGCGAGCAGGTGCTCTAATGACATCGTGCAGGAGGTTGTTCCGCCCGTGTTAATGGCAACGCGTTTCCGCAGACGACGAAGGGACGAGACAGCGAAGCGTCTGCGGCATGTCTCGCATTTACGGCGGCGCCTTCTAAGCGCCCAGCCTTTCCCGGCTTTCCAAGCGTCTGCGTGGGCGAATCGTGTCGCCGTCATTAACTCTGACGCGACGCGTGCTCACCCATCCGACCCTTCCCGCCCAGCTCCACCGCTTCTCGCCTCCGTTTCCCGCCTCTATCTTGGACGGCTATAAAGAGGCCCCCGCCGTGCAGCCATTTCACCACACCACCAATGTCGCTCGTCGTGTAGTCAGTTCACCACACCACCGCCCAGAGCAACCATGCCTCGCCGCCTTGCCAACTCATGGGCCACCCTCACCCAGGCAGCACGCCGTGCTCACTCCGCGGCGCAGGAGGACGCCGCCGATGAGCAGCCGTTCAACTGGGCGGATGTTGACGACATCGACGTGGACGAGCAGGAGGAGCAGGAGCCGGTGCAGGATCCGAATCCTGGCCAGGAGCCACCGCCGGAGCTCGATGAGGTCCCGCCGCCGCCGCAGCAGGAGCCGGAGCAGGCACTCCCACCGCCACTCTGGCAAGACCAGGTGGTTGTCGTCAACTCTTTCGAGAGCTGGTGCAACGAGGCGATAAGCCGCCAGATTAGGCCCCGTTACGAGGCGGCTGGCGACGCCGTGGAGGCCGCCAACGTGGAGGCATCCATCCGGAGCGCGGAGTGGGATGCCCGTTGCCGCACCTTCATGTCCGCCGAGCGGGCGGCGTACGAGCAACTCAACGCCCAGGCGGCGGCGCCGGAGCAGCATCAGATCATCGCCCAGGCGGAAGGGCTGGTGCATGACGCATCCCAGGGGCTCGCCGAGCAGGCGGACCACGACGAGCTGAACCAGGCGCACGCGGCGAGGCTGGCACAGGCAGCGGAGGCGAGGGCAGCGGCAGCGGCGCGGGCGCAGGGTAGCGGCAGCGACAGATCGGGATGCCATGCGCAGGACGGCGAGCGTCCTCCGGCAGGAGAGGCGTGTGCGCTCGCACTTGGCCCTGAGCCAGAGGGCCGCACACGACGACGAGACTGCCGCGAGCGGCGGGGTTTAGATTAGGGTTTATCGTTTTATGTTTAAATTTGTATCGTTTACTTTAAATTTGTATCTTTTAGCTTAAGTTTGACTCTAAAAAAAAGACGTTTAGTTTAAATTTGTTTGAGTTTGAGGCAAATTTTCATTTCTATTTGGCGGTGTAGACCGCCCACAAGGTGTTTGTAATTTGATCGGCATCTCGTACGGTTTGGGGTGGACATTTGGCCTGCGCCGCTGTGGGTAGCCTCCAAAAGTTGGCCGGACATGTGTCCGGTACCCCTAATTGGGCATCAATTGGGGTGCCGGACACAAATTTGAAGCCCGGTGGAGATGCTCTAACAGGATGTGCACATTGCATATTCATCACGGTATCACCGTCGCTGCGGGACATATCTAGTGCTCCGATGCCTTCCTGTGCTACCTGTTTCCAGGGTAATCTGAGCCCTCCGTTTTGAGCCAACGGACAGGATCAAACATGACTATGGATCTGCCACCCACCATGGCGTAAATGCAAAGTAGCCCCTCCTTTTCTTCGTATTGTGACACACAATCCATTTTTTCAGATAAGTCAGTCGATTCAAATCGCCCCAAATCTAAGCTTACATTGGAGCAGCTCAACGTGCCGCCACTAGATTCAATTGGCCCACCACTATAGCTAGGTTTTTTTTTTTTGAACAACCACTATAGCTAGGTTGGAGGAGCAACTGAACACGCCGCCGCCAATCATGGAGCTGGAGATCCTGGCTCACTGTCGGCTGCTACCTCCCGTGAAGATGTACCTCCAACTGTTCTTGGCAGCTCCATCTCGCAGGCACGCAATGAAATCGGCATAGATCGATTTTGCGACTGTCGGACATCAAATATTTTTTGAGCAGTGTTACCAGGAGCTGAGCTACTCATGTTGCATCTCTAGAATCTGTCATTTTTTTCTGAACATGTATCGGCTTCTTGTTTCTCTTCTTTCCTTATGTTCTTGCACTTCCGTAATCTGCCAAGATTTCTTGTAGATATTGGTGATTACCAACCATCCAAAACTTATACTGTAGTACAAAAAGGCATGGAAAATAGCGGATGGATTTTCTGCATCTTATCATTTTCTGAACTTTCGTGTCACAAGATTAGAAAGGATAGATTACGTACCAGAATACAGAAAAATATAGGGACCCATTTGCATATGTGCCATGGTTGGTGGCAGAACTTGAGCAAGATTTGATCTTGTCCGTTGGCTAGAAAGGGAGGGGTCAGATTGCCCTGGAATCAGTTAGCACAGAAGGGCATCGGAGCACTAGATATGTCCTCTGTCCCTGTCCCAGTCTCCCAGAGCAGCCCCGTGACGACGACACTGCACGTACTAGGGTGCGGATCGCATGCCTACGGATAGATCTCTATCGTCCTCTTTTTTCCCTATCGATCCGCAGCTCTCTCTTCATGACCCGCGTGGGGATTCAGGATTGTTTCAGCTCAGCTGCTGAGCAGAGAGCAGATACCTTACTCTGCAAGTGCCTTTTGCACGGTAAAATAAATGATCGGGCAGATTACTTTTTTTTGCGGACTTGGGGCGCCTTTAGAAAACGAAAAACATCAAGGAGTAGAATAATTAAGTAGGAGTACTTACAAATAAGACACTAGACATGTAGGATAATTTTCCTTCTCGCCTCCATCGAGAGAGACGGGCGGGATGAGATGACGGCTGCATCTATCTACGCTGTAGTAGGGTACGGCGGTTGGATTGGCGCCAGTTGCATGGCATCATCCTGCAGCGTTCATGTGTCGGCTTCCAGAACGTACTCGCGACAGAGGGAGTAAATGAAGCCTCCTGTCAGTTCAGTTCCGGAGAACTCGGACACGAACATAAACGCGTCGCGGCCGCCGTAATAAATGAAGCAGCGAATGGGTCCAGGACACGTGCCACGTAGGCCCATGAGGAGGCCCTGCTTCTGGTCCCGCAGGTCGGCTGGGCGGTTGCGTCTGCACGGGTTCATGTGGGCGTCCTCAGCCGCGGGATCCGCACTTGCTCTGGACCGGTGGGTCCATAGTTGTTAGCTACGCCCACGCAACAGTGGCTTTGCTTTTCCTAACTGGGAATAAACTCAACTACTGCTCAACCCAAAGTTGCATGTATTTAGACAAATTTAATGTGTAGATACATATAAATTAGGACTAGACTGAGACATTCTTTTATGAACGAAGAGAGTAGTAAGGATTGGGCAAATTACCTTGTAGTTGAAATCTCTATCATGTACGTTTTCAATTATTAAATCCCGATCTATCCTGTTAAGGGCACCGGGAAAAAAATCCCGACCAAAAATACCAATTGTGTTACTGAATATATGGGATCGCATGTCATATTTATCTTCTATCCTAGTCTATATCTCTCTCCCCATCTAAAAAAAAAGAGAGGAACATGGCCAACGCCTAGTTTGGGAACCGTTTCTGTTTGGTACGAGCCTAGAAACCGAGAGGAGCTTGTAGAAGGCTGATTCAGAACTTGGTGCTCACTGGGAAGACGAAGGGAAGATCGAGAAGGCTGGACGAGGGGAAGAGGCGATGCCATGGTCTTCGACCGGCAACCAGAGCAAGGCGACGCGGGGTGGGAACTAGGGGACACATGACTACTTGGGCGGAGCTTTCACGGCTTCTAGAGCGCCCAGGAACGACGAGGAAGTAGAAAGAGATGGCCACATGACTAGGCAGAGACAGAGATCAATGACCTGGCTTCGTTGGCTGTACTTTAGAGTTGATTGCGTAGAAATAACACATTTCGAGCTAATATCCAGCAAACTACCACTTTGCGTTTGAATCTCAAATTGCTACCACATTTTGCTATTTTTTTTACAATGTGCACTGATCACGTATTGAACACGAATTGCCACTCGTACTGACAGGTGGAACCCACCAGTGAGGTTTGAGGTGGCAGCACGTATGGACATGGGCCTATCCAAATATCCACCGCATGCCACGAGCAACAGCCATAATCCACCTCATCGCTCGCCGACGCCGGACGGTCGGGACTCCTCCGCAACTCGCCGCCACCCACCTCCTACTTGCTCGCCGCCGCCGAGTTATGGGCGTGTTTTGTTGCTCGCATGATTTTTGGGCACTTTGCATCCGTGGCTCCGTAGGGCCTGGCCCTGGAAAAACGCGAATTGAGCCATGTTGTGCATGTAGTTTGGTTGCCAACAATGTTCTAGCCAGACCCGTTGGCTGGGTGCAAGTTTTTTTAGCACGACGTTTGGTTTGTATCTGTGTTTCCTGTGCTCTTACCTCTTTTCTACATGGTGAGCTTACCTCACACCATTATGCTGAGGTTGAAGAACAACGACACGACGCGGTGGCAAAGCGACGACATGGCGCAGTGGCTGGGCAATGGATTAGGTTGAAAAATACCTACACCAAGTACAGTCAAGTAGCAACAGCGGCGACGGCGAGGAGAACAACGGTGCGGCGACGAGGGAGAGGGAGAGGTTGGAGAACACTTACACCAAGCACACCTAGTAGCAGCAGCGACAACGGCGGAGTTCACGACAACGGCGGTGACGGAGGTTCAAGAACCTACTGTACCACCTGCAGTCTATATACATGCATACATACAGCACAAGATCTGCTCGTAGTTGATCGCCGAATGAGAAATCTTGCAACATGAAAGTTGTGCGGAACGTTGAGATGAAGCTACACATAAAAGGATATCTCAAACGGTCGACCGAGTACAAGGAATTTGACAAAATTCGTCCAAAAAGGCGCAAACATCGGTGCGAATTTCAGAAGCTACAGTCGGCGAAACTTGAAAACGACCATCAGAATGGAACCTACTCGTCGAAGCGCATATTTTTCATGTACACTTTGTTTTGATTTGAGCAATATTTTGGTAGATTATAGAGGCACTAAATGGAGAAGATTAAAAAAGGTGGGGAGAACAAAGTTCACTTATCACCTCAGCCAGCACAGAATCCAAAGCTGGCTCAATGGAAACAGACGAATCGAGCGTGATTTAATGTTCGTACATATTAGAAACACGGGAAGGGCCAGAAAACCAAAGGAATTGAAAAGAGGAGAAACACCACGTTCATTTGACATGTGGGCAACCAAACACGCCCTATATTGCCACCGGCCCTGCGTATTTGTCCCGTGACGACGACGTGCGCGCATGACATGCACGTACACGGGCAGTGGCGGAGCCAAGGCCCGGCATGCCCGGGCAGCCGCCCGGGCTAAGCTGGTGAGATCTATTAAAATAATTACCGGTGATAGAGGATTCATGCTGAGTTTAGATGGGCAAACTTTGAACAGTGAACATTCATCCAGACTTTGCCCAGGTAATAGCAAAGTGCTGGCTCCGCCACTGTACACGGGTGCGGATCGCGTGCGTGCGCGGGCACGTAATGCCCATCTCTCGTTCTGTGGATGAGTAAAATAGCAGCGGATGGATGTGGTCCTTGGTTTGGTGATCCGTCCGTCGTCTGATTACACCTTGTTCTTTTGATCGAGCAGCCGCACGCTTCATGTGTGCGTGAGCAATCCGTCATGGCCCGTTTGGGGATTTTCTCTAGCTGGTGAGCAGAGTGCAGGAAAAGTTTAAAACAAACCTTGAACTCGTAGATGGAAGCTAAGTCGAATCTTGAACTTTGAATGCCTGAAATTGGTACCCCGAACTAACAAATCCCGGTCTGTCCCGGACCCTAGATCTATTTGGCATGGAAAAATAAATAATTTATTAAATTGATTAATTCGTTGCTCTCACTGACAAAAAACGCCCACTTGTCATACGCATCTTCCACCTCAAATCTTTCTTCCAAGTCATTATCTCTCTAATCGAAGACTAGGGGAGGCCGACGGACTGGAGGAGTCATCCGGCGCAATAAGGGATACATCAGCTTGGTTCGACGGACGGCGGCGCACTGCCGTGTCGCGCAGCTGCGGCGGCGCCTCCCATCCCGAGCACCACCAACGGCGGTGCGCCGTCTAGAGCAGCGGCAGCCATGGCGGTGACCCCTTTTCTCGAGCTAGAACACACCACTCCGGTTGGAGCAGTAAGCCATGGACAGATACGTGGTGGATTCAGAGCTTCAGCGCACCAGCGACCTGCTTGAGGATGTAGAGCAGCAGCTCTGAATCTGTGGACCTGCAAGTCGGGGAGCTCGGGCTAGAATCGATTGATGGCGCAGGGTGGAGCTCGGGTGGCGGCCACCGCGCGCGGCTCCTGCGGGAGACGGCGACCTCAGTGCGCCCGTACAATCTAGGAGGATATCCGCTCGCGCGCGCATAGACTACTCGGCCTTTGAATTCAGTTAATTTGCACGATTGATTTGGGCGATCTGCATCTTGATTTATATTGCTTTGGCAACTCAGCGTGACAAGCTAGCAAGCTTAGTCACTCGATTAATTCGAAGCGCTCTAACAAAGCACCAATTCGAGCAGCTATGTTGGGCCACCTGCTGCACCACTTCAAGCAGCTAGGGCGACATTGAACACCTCGAGCCGTGCGTCAGGGCCATGGGCAGCGTGGCTTGCCGGAGCTCGATTATGCGCGGCCGGGGACGACAAGCATGGCGAGGTACGAGCGGCAGCTGCGGCACAACGACATGGTGGGCCGCATCTCGTTGGTGTTCTCCGGGGGCATGATGGTGAGTGTGAGAGATTAGCGATGAATATGACAAGTGGGTCCGCATAGTCAGCGAGAGTAGCATTTTATCCTGGTACTGTTCTTTCCTTTCCCGACGCGCCAAACACACGTAGGGTTGGAAATAGACCGGGATTTGATAATTCAGTGTGTCAATTTCCGGAATTCAAAGTTCACGGTTCAGTTTAGCTTTCATGTATAAATACACCGCCCTTCGCCTGCAGCTACCTGCGTTTTGCACGGTAACAACATATTAAGTGGGTAGTGGTAGACTAGTAGTACAAAGAAAACTCTAGACATGTCGCGAGACCCACACACAAAGCTCGCGGAGCATGTTCACTGCATGTACTGTACGTAGGAGGAAAAACTGATCTCTGTTACGATCGAGCAGCCAACGGTGGTGTCGCGGAAATAACAAACCAGGACAGTTTTCATCCTCACCTCGATCGATCGATCGATCGAGATAGATGGGCGGGATGATCGACTGCTGCATCTGCGTTTGTACGGCGGATGAGGTTCGGTATGGTTTGGCGGGCAGTTGCACCTAGAACGCTCTCAGTGCCAGAGTGAGTGAGGAAATGAAGCCTCTTCCTGTCAGTTGAGTTCGGCAGACACGAACACAAGGGAATCGCGGGAGCCGTAAATGAAGTCGCGAATGGATGCAGGACACGTACGTCTGGCCCTGATTCTGCTCCCGCAGGTCAGCTTGGCGGTTGCGTCTGCCTGCGGGCGTTCATGTGGACGTCGCTTCAGCCGCGAGATCCGCACGTGCGAGCGGTGGGCCCATGGTCTCTCCACGAGGCGCACACCGGGTCTTGCTGTCTGTCTTTTTAAGAGCATCTCCAAGCGGAGCCCCCAAATCCGGCCCCCAAAGTGTCTGCGGACACCGGACAGCCCCCATAGTTGGGCTCCTACAACCACATCCCCTAAAATGTTGTCCCCAAACTCATGCAAACCATGCAACGTCGATCTGATACATGTAATTCGGATAGAGATTCATACCGCAAAGTCAATTTGACTTTCGTCGAACAGGTTGTGGACGATGTCGGTGGCGGTGACGCCGGAAGAAGCTCGCGTCCGCTGGAGCGGCGGAGACTCCCCCACCGCCTCCTCGTCCTGCGTCGGCGGAACCTGCGACGGGTACTCATCCGCGATGAGGCACGTCTCCTCCCGGTTCGTCGTTGAGGATGTCGACCTTCTCGCCGCCATGCCCACAGCAGCCGAAACCGGCGCCTGCGTCGGGCGCCGGACCACGGGCACCGGAGTGGTCAGCGCGGGCTCGTCCTCCTGCGTCTCCGCGTTGGCAATCTTATTCGCCTCCTCCAGCGCCGCTTGCTCCTTCTTCTCCTGCTCGCATAGGCGCTGCTTGCGGCGCCGCGCCCGCCGCGCAACGGTCTCCGGCTTCAGCGCCGAGTCCGCCGCTTGCTCGACGGACTGGGAGGATGCGCCATGCTCGACCGAATCGATGGCTCCTTCCGCCTCCATCCGGATGTGCAGGTGGACGCGGCGGGAGGAATGAAAATTACCGGCGGGAATTGGAGGTGGAGAAGGGGATAAGTGAAAGTGGCCGGCGCCGAAATTTGGGTTCAAATTTGGTGGAGCCGCCTTGACAGATCCGACGTGGCGGACGCGTCCGGGCGGCCCCAAACCCTCCCCACATATGGGCTGGGTTTGGGGGGAGCCGGACCGCCCGGACGTTTGAGGAGGCTTTGGGGGCCGCCCTTGGGTGGCACATTTCAGCCCAAACCGCGTCCGGGCTGTCCGCCCGGACGTTTGGGGAGGGTTTGGCAACCATGGTTGGAGATGCTCTAAACGGTGCAGCTCTCGCCGTTCTGCAGCATGATTGACAGGTGGGCGTATACTGCCGGATCGTAGATCGTGGGCAGAACCACCTCTCACGCAGGTTAGGATGTCTCCACCGGGGCGACTCAAACGGACGCGCGTTTGGTCCGCGTTTTGTCCGTTTGGGTCGAGGGAACGGACGCACGTCCGGCCCCTATCCGCCCCTTTCCCGGCAGTGCGCCCAACGGGGCGACGCATCGAGTCTGCCCGCAAGTTTTTTTTAGAGTTAAAAGGCCATATATGGGCCATTTTTATTCATATATAGGGGGTGGGCTACAAACGGCCATTTTACATATTATCTAAAAATAAAATAAAAAACTACTATACTTGTTTTTCGCGGGCTACTAATCGTCGTCCCCATCGAGGATGACGTAGTCCGGCTGCTGCCAGAGGTGCGCCGGTGGCCTGCCTCGCGGTGGGACGGCGGCCGGCGGCGTGGGCAGCTGCTCCTGCTCCTCGTCCTGCTCCGGGAGCTGGACCTCCCAGCTCCCGCCATTGAAGGTCCAGCTCCGCCCAAGCAGGCCGGCTGGAAGGGGCGGCGCCGGTGGAAGGTCCACGTCCATGGGCTGCTGCCACCATGGCTCCTCGAGGACCGTGGCCTGCTGCGCCTGCAGGGTCTCCTCCTGCTCCCGGGCGACGGCCTCGAGGACCATGGCCCACCGCTTCTCCTCGTCCTCGATGATGGTCTTCTTCGAGGCCTCGAGTGCGGCGGCGAGCTCGTCCTCCACCTCCATCTTCACGGCAGGTGGCGGCGGCGGCGGCGGTGAGCCAATCCTCGAGGACCGTGGCACTGGTGGAGCGTCCCGCCGCCGCATGTGCGGCGGCAGGTCCCAGCGGCCGCGGCGGCGTCGGTACCCGCGTGTACAAAGCCTGACGCCGCAGGTTGTGCTCGCCGCTGAACCACGTGTCCCAGTTGGGGGACGCCGCGGCGTAGGCGGGGTCGTTGCGGAGGGAGGCCGGGAGGCGCGCGCGGCGGCGCTCAACCTCCAGATCTCGGGCGCGGACGCTCGTCGGCATCGGCGGCACCGGGATCCGCTGCGGGTTCAGGTGCCAATGCTCGGGGAGCTTGACATCTGGCGATGGCTGTGGGCATGCGTGCTCCCAGTACCATTCGCAGTCCTCCCTGCGCACGTACACGCGGTCGCGCCGCGCGATCTGGGCGCCTGGCGGCGCGAGCTCGAAGGCGGCGGGGGCCTCCGGCTCCGGGAAGATGGTGGCGTCAGGGAGGGCGTGCGGAAGCGGCGGTGGTGGCCAGACGACGACCCCGCCTTGCCGTCGTTCTTGGCCTTGCCGAGTCCAGGCCACCGGAGCGGCATTGCGGAGACGGTCGCCGGTGAGGGTTGTGGCTAGGGTTGTGGCTAGGGTTTCGGTCGCCGGTGAGGGAGCGGAGTAGGGCAGTGGAGTGGGTGGGGGCTGGCCGTCCCTATCCCCTGGCATTAAAAAGGACTGGGCCAGGGGAGGCTGACCGGCGCCGTGTCGCTGACAGGTGGGCGCTGGGAGGACCGAACGCGTGGGCGCGCAGACGCGTTTCCAGTCCGCCGCGCGTCCGCGCCCGACGCATCGGTGGCCCAAATTTGGGCCAACAATGGGTCGCGGCAGACAGAAAAACGGACCCTGATCCGTTTGCGTCGCCCCGTTGAGCCGTGATTTTGGCAAAAACGGACAGGGATGGACCGACGCGGACTCGATGCGTCGACCCGTTGGAGTCATCCTTACAGCGAGAGGGTGTGCACGCTCCGGCCTCCGGACTTTCCTCTGCTTTCCAACGGGGAGAAGACATGGATTGAGGATTGAGGACGTCATGGAATCAACAGGGTTCACACTGACACCAGAAAGGCTCCTTGGAACTTATCCTCTCCCGCAACAATTCTGAGAGGCGATCTTTGGGCGAACCCGTGCGTTCACCTCGCCGGCGGCGATTCGGCGGCTGCCCCACCCCTCTGTCGGCCGCTTCGGCTGCGGGAGGGTGGGGAACCCCGGATCCCGCCGTGTACATAGTGTAGGGCGGCGTGGGTCTCCAGCCGGTGGCGTCGGGAAGGTGGCGGCGCGGCCGGAATGGATTTTGCTAGCGGGGATCTTCCTCTTCGACGTCGGAGCTCCTGGTGGCTCCGCCGTGGATCTCCTGTCTAGGCCTTGCTCGCAGTTCCTCGGATCTGGTGTGCGAGGCCACCCCTCGCCGGAGCTCGAGTTGCGGCGGCTCCGGTTGCTGCTTTTCTGGAAGATTCTGCTGTTTTGTTGCAGGGTGGTGAAGATGGCGACGCAGGATGGAGGCTCCGGTGGAGCTGAGCTTCGTCGACTTCCCGGCCATGGAGGGGCTCCATCTGATCCAAGGCGTTTGCGTGGATGGAGTGGTGGCGGCGCGCCGGCAATACGTGTTGCGGTTCGTCTTCGACACCGGGATCCTCTGGACCTCGTTGTATTTTCGTTTTCTTTGATGGATCTCTGTAAGAGCTCTGTAGCATTATCAGTGTATCTTTCCCGCAAAAACAGGGTTCGCACTGGACCTTTTCTTGAGCTCATGACATCAGTCCAACGTAACTCTCATCCAAAGATGATAAAGGTACTCCAGTATCAGTGTTACTTACAGTAGAATGCAGCCCCCCGGGCTGTCCAAATCTTAGAGACAGGCAAGACGAAACTGGCCCAGATAGACCACAACACAAGTGGCGGTATAACACTTATAAAGAATCCACATAAGGTTATTAGAGCATCTACACCCGTCTTACCAACTCATGATCAACTCCAGAGTGATCTAGTTACGTATTTCTGGGCATGCCGAGCATATCAATCTTTTGCACCCCATCTTGCTGCTCCATGAAGAACTTTACTTTTAATTGAATTTGAATTAGAATTTGAATGGTTGTAATAAATTTATTTATCATGTGTTTAAACTATTTATTGGACTATGCATTCATTTTTCTACCATTAAGATAGAAATTCATTCATGATAAGAAAAATAATATAGGAGTGTCGTTTGTGGGGGTGCATGTGGGGGGAGGCGACCTTGGAATGGCCGGACAGATGTTCTGGCACCACCCAAATGGTGTCCTCTTTGCGTGGTGCCGAACCATATTTTAGAAGCCACCGGCGGAGATGCTCTTAGCTTCAAAATCTGTCAGATTATTCATTTTTGTTTGCTTCTAGTTGTTTCCACAATGGACTTTCTCCGTCTTAGATTTAAGTATGCTTGGTTTAATCCTGGTTTTGCCCCCCCCCCCCCCCCCCCCACCACCCCCCACACAAAGATGCTTAGACGATATGATTACTATTAGTAATTCTAGTTTAATACTACGAAATAGTGAACATAAACAAACTTTTAACTTTTATATAGTAAATCCATAATAACTTAGAGGTTTGGTCACGAAAAAACAGCTAAAGAATCTTACTAACAATTCAGTTAATGCTCTAGAAGTTTGTACATGCATATATGCTTCACTACACATTTACTCTAACATTTGTTAAGATATATTGAGATCTCCACCATAAATATGTATAATAATGTATAGCCTACGAAATTGTAAAGTAAAATGTATGAATGAAATAATGTTTAAAGAACAATTTTATACATAGCGCAATGCACTTTTTTCAATATACATTATAATTGTAATATTTTACAACTTTATTTTGTAGTGAACAATGTAAAATAAGTAAGAGAAAATTATATTCCCTCCATCCCAAACTACATGTCGCTGAAACAGATGTATCTATACGTATTTTGGTGCAAGATACATCCATTTCAGCGACAACTAAACATGGGAGGGACGGAGTACTCAATAATATCGTGTCATGCTAGAAATGAGTTCAAAGTATAAAACTTTAGTGTAAAATAATAGAGAGTATAGACCATACCGTTAATATGGTACTTTTTGACGCCTCTTCATATTCGGCCCTGGATTTCTACAAATCTTATCGCCTCTTTCTGTGGTGCTCGCTCTTCATCTCCGGCTCCTTTGGACTTGCTATGCGGGAGTAAGCGAGTGCCGGAGTGAGGGCGACGCATGCAACTAGAAGTACTAAGAAAGTGACGGTTAAGCGAGACGTCTCCTTTAAACTTGCTTTGTGGCTCTTTGTTTGTTGTTTTGTACTATTGGGAACAAACTATCTACTGGAGAAGCTTTTCCTTCACTACCGAATGAATGTCTTTACAAAATGGTCACTTATTTGAAGACATGGAAGTTTGTGGATAGTAGTCAAGAGAAGGAAAAAAGATTTTTGATGCTCATCTCGAAATTCTTTTTATGTTCGAGGCTACAAATGGAGAAAAAATAGTTAAAATTTAGAGTTCTGAAAATATATATTGTTCACTATACTTAGGGGAACTCCAAACGCAACCCCATTGTGGACAGAGAGTGTGTCCATTTTGCTGTGCCATGGACACGCGTCCAGCTCATGCCACCCATTTGGTCTTGCATACATATCTAGTTTTTTTTCTCATTTTTTGCAATTTCAGCCAAAATTGATGCAAATTGTACTAAATATAGACGATAACATTTCAACAGAATAATCCACACGAGCTAAAATTTCAAGGCCAAAGTATTGGAAAGGCAACCGCAGACCACAATCCAAACGACCTCTTAGCATGCTGAGTAGAACCTATTATACTTGCTCTTAGGATTGTACGAACTCTTGTACCTTGTTATCGGAGCCTGTTATCCTGCCCGTGCATAACCTGAGCAATAAATAAAGAAGTTGTACATTGTGTCCACTTTTGCAATTGAGTGAATTGGACAGCCTACCGGCTCCAACAGTAGTAGCTCAAGTAAACAACAACTACAGTAGTAGTCCATTGCACGATGCGCATCTGAGAACTGATCAACTTGGCAGGCAAGACGAAACTGACCCAAAGAGAGTACAAGTGACAGTAACATCGAAAAGGACCCAAAATGTAATTGGCTTCAAAATATGCCCAAATTATTCAGCAGAGAACGTGTCCTACATATCGTCCTCGACGGCACTCTGCTAGTTTTTTTTTTTTGAGGCACAAACCGTAGAACTATTGTCCTACGGTAAATTTTCAATTTTCTCAAATGCACAACCGATACAAAATGCACCAAAAGGTGACTAACCAACTCCAGTTTTGTCTAACATAGGAAACAATTAAACTAGAATGGGTGTAAGAAATGAATCAATCCAGTTCTTAAGCATCTCTTTATGTTTCTACTTAATGCGATGTCCAAGTATGATCAGATCGTTGCGAAGTTGAACTTTCCAGGAGGTTCTGCTTGGTAGAATGTTTCGAAAGATTTTATCATTTCTCTGTTTCCAAATGTTCCAACAGCCCATGATGAGTATATCCAGCGCAATCTTCTTTGGCAGTACATCCCTTGTAAGGCAGCATTCATCTATCACTGAAATTCCCCTCTTTTTACCCCTCACAATTGTGTCCCAACATTGAAAGGCAAAGGGGCAATCAAAGAAGAGGTGCAGGGCAGTTTCTTCATTGTTATCAGGGCATAAGACACAGTTGTAGCTTGGGAGATGGAAGGATTTTCTTGACAGTAAATTCCTTGTGTTAATTCTGTCATGAAGGACAAGCCAGAAGAAGATCTTGTATCTTAAAATAGCAGCAGTTTTCCAGATTGCCCGAAAAATTTCATGTGCAGGAGGGCCTTGAGTAAGGAGCTTGTAGGCTTTCATAGAAGAATAGACTTCAGAGTTCCAATTATAACTCCAACTGTCTGCCTCATTATTAAGCTGTACGTCTACCATTTCATCTTGTAATAGTTGAAGCTGTTGGAAAGCTTGTGAAGAGAGTGGCTGGTGGAAGTTGTCACTCACATTTGTTTGTTGCATGAATTCTCTTACACATAGGCTATCATTGAGACAAAACGAGTGGAGTTCTGGATATTTGTTCTTGCAAATGTTTTCATTCCAGCTATCCGACCAAAACAGAACCGAGCTTCCATTATTTATTTTGCATTTAGCCATCATCTTGTAATCAGGAAGAAGTTTCAGGATGCTTTTCCACCAGAAGGACCCCACAAGTCTTGTATCCACGGTTCTATTAGCATAATATCTCTCTTGTACAAGTTTAACCCATGGTAAACTCTGACAATTGAAGAATTTGTGCAAATGTTTCAGTAACAGAGCCTTGTTCTGAACCTGTAAATTCAAAACCCCTAGCCCTCCTTGATCCTTGGGCAAAGTGACTCTATCCCGTTTAATTAGAGCAGTGCCTCTATCTTCCATTCCATATTTCCTCCAAAAGCAATGTTTCAAGTATTTTTCAGCCTGTTGCAGTACTGAGAATTGTATGGACAGAGTGCTCATATAAAAGATTGCAAGGCTTGAGAAAACAGATTTAATCAAGATGAGCTTTTCTCCATAGGACACAAGGGTTGAACATCCAGATAATCTTGAGCTGATTCTCGAAAGGAATGTCATGTAGTCGGAAACTCTTGGCTTTGAAAGTGTCAGAGGCATGCCAAGATATGAGCACGGCAGTGTTCCAATAGAGCATCCCATTGTTTGAGTAATCAGCTGAAGCCTTTCTTGCCCAACATTAATGGGCACCATTGTTGACTTCTCATAGTTTATTTTCAGTCCTGAAAAAGCAGCAAAACGGAGCAGCAAGTTCTTGGCGTGTTGGATCTGAGTAGGGCAAGCTTGCATTATTACCAAAGTGTCATCTACATATTGAAGAATAGGAAAATCTGGGCAGGCTTGTGATGAGAAAGGGGGGTGTAAGAGTTGATTATTCATTGCATCATTGAAAACAGTCTGTAGGAGATCAGCAGCCAGAACGAAAATCAATGGCGATAAAGGATCGCCTTGTCGAACTCCTCTCTTACACATAAATTGCTTACCGGGCAGTCTTGAATTGATTTAGCCTTCAAGAAACCATATTGGTTTGTGTGTACCAGTTTATGCATGACCTTTTGAAGCCTATTCGCTAGGATTTTTGTAATAATTTTGATGGTGCAATTAAGCAAGGATATTGGTCTGAAATCTGCAGCATTGTTTGGACAGTCCTTCTTAGGAATAAGGGTTATGAAGGAAGAGTTGATGCTTTGAGTGTTAACACTGCCATTGTAGAAATCATCAATTAACTTGTTAGTTAATCTAGTCGTTTGCTTCAGGTTCAGTCAAGTGTCTAGTGTTAGGTTCAGTTAAATTCAGTTAGGCGTCAGCTAAGTTTCAGGGTTTTAGATAGTTATCTGTCCGAGTCGTTTGTGACCCGATCATGGCGCTGTAATCACGATCGCCTGGATGTGGGATGGCACGTTCGTTGTGGGCATCGTGTGATCACACACGATCGATCTTTCTTATATATATGCAAGAGAAAACGGAGAAAAGCCGTACGTTGTACGCGGCACAAACACTGTCTTCTTCCTCTGAATTTTCTGAAGTTCTTGAGCGAGAGAGATAGAGAGGCCACAAGTGGTATCAGAGCCTCGTTCTCCAACAATGGTTGGAACGCCGGCGCCAAGAGCCAAGACTCCACCAGCCCAGCAGCCGCGTGAGCGCAGCCGAGGTCGCAGCCTGTCACGGCGTGCCAGGGGCAACAGGGGCGACGGCACACGCGAGATCGTGGTGCGGGAGGTGGTGAGGGAGGGTGGCGGCGGAGGCGGCGGATCCATGCATCTGCCGATGCTCACTCGGACGAACTACACCGAGTGGGCGATCCTGATGCGTGTACAACTGCAGGGGCGTGTCTCTGGGAGGCGGTCGACCCCGGATCGGACGACGACCGACAAGAACGGCTGGCCCTGGGTGCGATCCTGCGCTCGGTGCCGCCCGAGATGGTGTCTGTCCTCGCCGCGAAGGACAACGCCAAGGCGGCGTGGGACGCGATCAAGGTAATGCGCGCCGGCGTCGATCGCGTCCGCGAGGCCCGGCGTCAGGCGCTGCGCCGCGACTTCGAGAATCTGGCGTTCAAGGGCAACGAGGCGATCGAGGACTTCGCCATGCGCCTCGCTGGCATCGTCACCGAGCTGCAGTCTCTGGGAGATCCCATCACCGAGCTCGCCGCCGTGCAGAAGTTCCTGCGGGTGGTGCCGCCGCGCTATGCGCAGATGGCCTGCTCCATCGAGACGCTGCTGGATCTCAGCGACGTCATGTCGATAGAGGAGCTCAGCGGGCGCCTGGCCGCGTCTGACGGGCGCGGGGAACAGCAAGCGGACACCGGTGGCCGGCTTCTTCTCACGGAGGAGGAGTGGCACGCGCGGCAGCAGAAGCGCCCCTCGCACGACGCGGGCGGCAGCTGCTCTGGCGGCGATCGCCGTCAAGGACACGGACGCGGCAAGGGCCGCGACGACAAGCGGCAGACCGGGGAAGGATCAAATTCCTCCGGCGGCTTCAAGCGCGACGAATGTCGCTACTGTGGTAAGAAAGGCCACTGGGCACGTGAGTGCAGGAAGAAGAAGAAGAAGAAGGAGGAGGCCCACCTCGCCAAGGTCGACGACGACGACGTCGATCCCGCGCTCTACCTCGCGGAGGTGATCGAGGTGGACGCAGCGGTCCCGGAACCTGCGGCTCAACTCGCTCCTTCACCTGTACCTGTGCAGGACGCACAGAGCGCCGACACGGAGCGCGCGCTCGTCTTCCTCAACGAGGAGAAGGCCAAGGTCACGCCAGGACGTGACGACGAGCCGGTGGAGACCACCTGGTACCTCGACACCGGTGCCTCCAACCACATGACGGGGAACCGATCTGCGTTCACGGAGCTGGACGAGACGGTGACCGGCAGCGTGCGGTTCGGCGACGGCTCCGTGGTGCAAATCAAGGGGCGCTGCACCATCGCGTTCAACATCGACGGCGGGCCACAACGAGCGTTCACGGATGTCTACTACATCCCACGCCTCAAGAGCAGCGTCGTCAGCCTCGGGCAGCTAGACGAACACTACTGCGACTGTTGGGAATCAAGGACAGAAAACAAAAAAATTCCTACCGACGATGACCAAAAACTAGCCAAGATCTAACTATGCAGATATACTATACGAAGGAGGACGGAGTACATACCCTTGTAGACCGAAAGCGGGATTACGTTCCCGCACAAACGTTGTCGATGAAGCCGACCTCAAGGTCGTGTAGAGGAAGTAGTCGTACTCCTAGCGCCACCCGTGTAGCGCCTCGTAGTTCCACACACGTGCAGAGTAGATGACGACCTCCGAGCTCCAGATCCAGCAGAGCAGCGGAAGTAGAAGATTGGATCTCGAAGCACGACGGTGTGTGTAAGGTGGAGAGACTTCCCTCCTCGTACGCGGCTCCAGAAGCGGAACCACGCTCAAGGTAGAAGAGAAGAAGAAAGGAGATGGGTAATTTTCAAGGCATGGGGGCACTCCTATATAAAGGAGTGGGAGGGAGACCAACCTCCTTGGCTCCCCCATGTGGGACTAAACCCCACATGGGGGTGCGCTGGCCATGGAGGGGCTGCCGGCCCTGGTGGGCCCCATTCGGCCCATCCAGGCCGGCTGGCCCTCCCCCCTTTTTTTCTCTTTTCCTTTTGGGATTTTCCCTAATGGGCCTCTAAGGCCATTTAGGTTTAATGCCTTTAAAAATTCGAATTTAATTAAATAAAAAATATATTTAATCATTAATAACATTTATTAATATTAAATACATATTATTTAATTCATTCGGATCCGAAACATATTTCGTTGCCTCCGATCAACATCGGACAAGTTCCGGAACACTTCCGGAGTTCCTGGTTTCTTTCTCTCTTATATCCAATCTAATCGTCACCTATCTTAAGTGTGTTACCCTACGGTTCGGGATCACACAGACATGAACGAGACACGTTCTCCGATCAATGACTAGCAGCGGGGTCTGGATACCCATGGTAGTCCCTGTATGTCCACAAAGATTTTTATCGTTTGAACCTTTAGACGTCCAGTTCATCCTCTTGCCTATCGATACTTAGATTGTCCGAGCGTCGTTCTCCGGTATCACGATTACCGAGCATGACCTCGTCATCGACAAATCTATCTTTACTCGTCTGTGATATTACATCCCCGTGACCTAGTCACATGCTTGCAAGCTCATTGATGTAATCTCACCGAGTGGGCCCAGAGTATCTATCCTGCTATTTGGATTGGCAATTCCCGCTCTTGATCACTCGCTTCTACTGCTTCCTTCCGATACCCGAAAGTGTCACCTTTATTGTCACGCTATATAAGACATGCCGTTTGATGCGATCAGCCGCATCTTCCAGAAGCAGAGATTTGATATGATCTCACAGTCGAAGGTATGAACACTACGTTTCTATATTTTGGGTATGTCCATCAAATCATTCACCTAATGATATGACTCCGTTGTTAACCGACGCCATTGTCCATGATCAGGAAACCTTGATCATCTGTTACCCAACGAACTAGTTAAATAGAGGCTACTAGGGACCTGGTTGTTTTCATACCACACGTGTATTAATGTTTCCGCGTAATACAGTTATAGCATGGTATTAAAACGTATTATGAACAATTGAGATATGACAAATAAAATCACTTTATTAATTGCCTCTAGGGCATATCTCCAACAGTCTCCCACTTGCACTAGAGTACAATTTAATCTAGTTTACAACTTGGTAAAAGCCTAACACCTATAGCATCTCGGTGTTTTCATGCTTGTCTCGTGGAAGAGGTTTCGTCAGCGGATCTGCAACATTCAGGTCCGTGTGTATTTTGCAAATCTTTACATCGCCTTCCTTGACGTACTGCCGTATGACATGGAAGCGTCGGAGAATATGTTTGGCGGTGGAGTGAGACCTTGGTTCCTTCACGTTGGCAATGACACCTGTGTTGTCGCAGTAGATGTTCACAGGGTCTTGCGCACTCGGGAACACTCCAAGCTCGATGACGAACTTCCTCAGCCAAACAGCTTCATTTGCAGCATCCGCAGCAGCAATATACTCCGATTCCATTGTAGATTGGGCTACTATGGGTTGCTTCCCACTTCTCCAGCTCACAGCGCCTCCGTTCACCTTAAACACATAACCTGTTTGCGATTTCGAGTCATCTGGATCTGTGCAGAAACTTGCATCAACGTAACCTGTTACGCCAAGTTCCTCTTCACAGCCTCCATAAACAAGAAACATGTCCTTGGTATACTTAAGATACTTCAGTATGTTCTTAACAGCTGTCCAATGATCCTTGCCAGGATTACTCTGGAATCGACTCGTCAGACTGAGAGCCAATGCCACATCGGGTCGAGTACTTAACATGGCATACATGATCGATCCTATAGCCGAAGCATATCGAGTGCCATCCACCTCGGCTTTTCAAGAGCCGTCTGTGGACACTGAGCCATGCTCAATGTTTTTCCCTTGACAACTGGCACAAGACCTTTCTTTGCCAAATGCATATTGAACTTCTTCAATATCTTGTCAAGGTAAGTACTTTGACATAACGCTAGTAGGCGCCTGGGTCTATCACGATAGATCTTAATGCCTAATACGTATGCAGCTTCTCCTAAGTCCTTCATCGAAAATTTACTGTTTAAATATTCCTTCACGCTTTTCAGAAGTTCCACATCATTCCCAATTAGTAATATATCATCCACATATAGAACTAGGAATGCAACTGAGCTCCCACTCATTTTCTTATAAATGCAGGTCTCTTCCGCATTTTGGACAAATCCAAAACCTTTGATCACCTCATCAAAGCGAAGATTCCAGCTCCGAGATGCTTGCTTCAGTCCATAAATGGAACGCTGAAGTTTGCATACCTTGCCAACATTTCTGGACTGACAAAACCTTCAGGTTGTACCATATACAACTCTTCCTCAATGTTGCCATTTAGGAACGCTGTTTTGACATCCATCTGCCATATCTCATAATCATGATATGCAGCTGTTGCTAGCAAAACCCGAATAGACTTTAGCATCGCTACCGGTGAAAACGTTTCATCGTAGTCAATTCCATGAACTTGTCGGAAACCTTTTGCGACAAGCCGAGCCTTATAGACGGTTACATTACCGTCAGCATCAGTCTTCTTCTTAAAGATCCATTTATTCTCGACGGCCTTGCGCCCTTCGGGAATCTCCACCAAAGTCCATACTTTGTTGTCATACATGGATCCAATTTCGGATTTCATGGCTTCAAGCCATTTCTCGGACTCGGGTCCTTCCATTGCCTCTTTGTAGTTCGTAGGTTCGTCTTGTTCAATTAACATGACGGTGCAAACAAGATTACCGTACCACTCAGGAGATGTACGGGTTCTTCCAGACCTACGAGGTATAATAGCCTCCTCGACATTTTCTCCACTCCATCTGTTATGGAGGACGGTTCAGGAACAGTTTCCGTTGCGCCACTCGGAATTTCGAGTTCAGGATCAACTATCTCGTCGAGGTCTATTTTCCTCCCACTTACTCCTTTAGCGAGAAACTCTTTCTCGAGAAAGGTGCCGCTCTTTGCGACAAACGTTTTGCCCTCGGCTTGGTGGTAGAAGGTATATCCTATGGTTTCCCGCGGATATCCTACAAAGACGACCTTCTCCGATTTCGATTCGAGTTTGTCGGGCTGTAGTTTCTTAACGTACGCCTCACAACCCCAAACCTTCAGGAACGACAACTTCGGTTTCTTGCCATGCCATATCTCATACGGTGTCGTTGCTACGGATTTGGATGGAGCCCTATTTAAAATGAATGCGGCTGTTTCTAACGCATATCCCCAAAACGATACGGGCAAGTCGTAGAGACATCATAGACCGCACGCTATCTAATAAAGTACGATTACGTCGCTCGGACACACCGTTGCGTTGCGGTGTTCCGGCAGGCGTAAGCTGTGGCACAATTCCACAGGCCTTCAGATGTGTGCCAAACTCAAAACTCAAATATTCGCCACCACGATCGGATCGAAGGTGCTTTATTTTCTTGTTAGTTGATTTTCAACCTCACTTGAAATTCTTTGAACTTTTCAAAGTTTCTGACTTGTGTTTCATTAAGTAGATATACCCGTATCTACTCAAATCATCAGTGAAGGTTACAAAATAACGATAACCATTGCGCGTCGACACGCTCATTGGACCGCACACATCTGTATGTATAACTCCCAATAATCCGACGCCGTTCAAAAACCATTGAACGGTGTCTTGGTCATCTTGCCCATAAGGCATGGTTCGCAAGTGTCAAGAGATCCAAAATCTAGTGACTCCAAAAGTCCATCAGAATGGAGTTTCTTCATGCGCTTTATACCAATATGACCGAGACGGCAATGCCACATATACATGGCGGTATCGTCACTAAGTTTAATCCTTTTGGCATCTACGTTATGGATGTGAGTACTACTATCGAGATTCAACAAGAATAAACCATTACTCTCAGGAGCATTAACATAAAAGATATCATTCATCGAAATAGCACAACCATTTGATACTGAATTGAACGAATATCCATCTTGCAACAAGCAAGATCCACTGATAATGTTTACACTCAAAGCCGGTACAAAATAACATTTATTTAAAACCAAAACTAATCCCGATGGTAGATGTAGAGGGAGCGTGCCGACGGCCACCACGTCAACTTTTGATCCATTGCCGACGCGCATCGTCACCTCGTCCTTCGCCAGGCGCCGTTTTTCCGCAACTCCACCTGAGAGTTACAAATATGAGCAACAGAACCGGTATCAAATACCCATGCATTACTCCGAGCGCTAGTAAGGTAAACATCTATAACATGTATATCAAATATACCTTTCTCTCTTCCGACAATCTTGCCTTTCTTTGCTAGGTACTTGGGCAGTTGTTCTTCCAGTGACCGCCGTCTTTGCAGAAGAAGCAGTTGCTTGCTTTTGGTTTGACGGTCAACACCATCCTTTCCATCTTGATTTCCAATTCGGCCACTCGAGCATCTACAATACTTCAGCAAGGATTTTGACATCCCAGTCAAGTAGTTTATGATAGCATCCTTATAGCTAGGGGGCAGCGACAGCAGTACCCTATCTATAACTAGTTCGTCTGGAATCCCATATCCCAGATCACTCAGGAGCTGGACGCAGCCAGACATTTTGGCCAAGTGCTCGCTTATGTTGCCGTGCTCTTCCATCTGGGCTGAGAAGAAAAGCTTGGTAGCTTCATACTCTCAGCCATGACTTGTGGTGCAAAAACAATCATGAGTTCAGTGATTATCTCATAAGCACTTTTCCCCTCAAAATGCTTCTGCAGGTCAGCCTCCATGGCAAAGAGCATGCCACTCTGGACATAAGAGGAAATCTCCACCTTCGATGATAGACATTCTTCTCGTCATCGGAGGCGGTGTCTGTGGGCGGATCACCTATGGCGGCTTCAATGACGTAAGCCACCTTGTGGGAAGTGAGGAGGATCCTCAGGTTGCGGAACCAGGACATGAAGTTCGACCCATTGGTCTTAAGCTTTTCTTTCTCAAGGAACTGGCCTAGGTTAAAGGTGGGGCGAGACATCTACAATGGAATTTGCAAAACATAAGACGTTTGTTCATAATAAAATATGGGTTCAAGTTTTAGTAAAATAAAACTACCAGAACTCCCACTCAAAACGAACATCCCTCGCATCGTTTTAGTGATTACACGATCCTAATCCATTATACTACCCCGATCGTCACGGCCGATAGCATAACTTCAAAAGTGGACATCGCTATGTCGATCACAACTACTTTGTGACTCGTGCTTAACCTTTCGGTCACTGTGTTCCGAGGCCATGTCTGTACATGCTAGGCTCGCCAAAATAAACCTATAGCGTATTGCTTGTGCAACGTGGCTTACACCCACGTTATGCGAACGCAGATACGTCTGACACCCGATCGTCACGGCCTGCCTGTATCGGAGAACTTTCGGTGGTGCACGCTAAAGGGAGAACACTATTTGGTATTTAGGAGGGATCATCTTATATTACTACCGCCGTGTAACTAATATATAAACATATATATATACACAATATAAGATGCACACAATCTACATAACATCTAAATGAAATGTAATGCGACATGATATGGTCTCTCCGCGCCGATGGTCTCCTTCGCGCCAACAGTTTTATAAACAATTTAATAAACCTACCTTGACCATATCACATTGCCCCTGCAAAATAAAGTTAGACGCTTTCTACTTTATCTTTTGCATATTTTACGTGGCTGCTAGGGCTTCCGCACAAGAACCGTTTCTTACCTACGAAACAACCACAACAGCGATAAGACAATTGTCTCTATTACACCCCTTTCGGGGCCCTCCATTGTAAATGCAATATCAACTATTGTAGGAGATACAGACACCCGCCAGCCACACATACGGTACAAGCCGTATGTCAAGTGTGGAACCAGTCTCGCGTAAGAGTACGCGTAAAGTCGGTCCGGGCCGCTTCATCCCACAATACCGCGATATAAACAAGTACACACGAGAGGGTAACAAATGTAGAATCGATGCCCACATTCAACATGTGTTCTAACCGTACAGATATATCGACGCATAGATCGGTCTCATACCACTGTTGGGATCGAGGACAGAAAACAAAAAAATTCCTACCGACGATAACCAAAAACTAGCCAAGATCTAACTATGCAGATATACTATACGAAGGAGGACGGAGTACATACCCTTGTAGACCGAAAGCGGGATTACGTTCCCGCACAAACGTTGTCGATGAAGCCGACGAAGCCGACCTCAAGGTCGTGTAGAGGAAGTAGTCGTACTCCCAGCGCCACCCGTGTAGCGCCTCGTAGTTCCACACACGTGCGGAGTAGATGATGACCTCCGAGCTCCAGATCTAGCAGAGCAGCGGAAGTAGAAGATTGGATCTCGAAGCACGGCGGTGTGCGTAAGGTGGAGAGACTTCCCTCCTCGTACGCGGCTCCAGAAGCGGAACCACGCTCAAGGTAGGAGAGAAGAAGAAAGGAGATGGGTAATTTTCAAGGCATGGGGGCACTCCTATATAAAGGAGAGGGAGGGAGGCCAACCTCCTTGGCTCCCCCATGTGGGACTAAACCCCACATGGGGGTGCGCCGGCCATGGAGGGGCTGCCGGCCCTGGTGGGCCCCATTCGGCCCATCCAGGCCGGCTGGCCCTCTCCCCTTTTTTTTCACTTTTCCTTTTGGGAATTTTCCCTAATGGGCCTCTAAGGCCCATTTAGATTTAATGCCTTTAAAAATTCGAATTTAATTAAATAAAATATATTTAATCATTAATAACATTTATTAATATTAAATACATATTATTTAATTCATTCGGACTCTGAAACATATTCCGTTGCCTCCGATCAACATCGGACAAGTTCCGGAACACTTCCGGAGTTTCTGGTTTCTTTCTCTCTTATATCCAATCTAATCGTCACCTATCTTAAGTGTGTTACCCTACGGTTCGGGATCACGCAGACATGAACGAGACACGTTCTCCGATCAATGACTAGCAGCGGGGTCTGGATACCCATGGTAGTCCATGTATGTCCACGAAAGACTTTTTATCGTTTGAACCTTTAGACGTCCAGTTTCATCCTCTTGCCTATCGATTCTTAGATTGTCCGAGCGTCGTTCTCCGGTATCACGATTACCGAGCATGACCTCGTCATCGACAAATCTATCTTTACTGGTCTGTGATATTACATCCCCGTGACCTAGTTACATGCTTGCAAGCTCATTGATGTAATCTCACCGAGTGGGCCCAGAGTATCTATCCTGCTATTTGGATTGGCAATTCCTGCTCTTGATCACTCGCTTCTACTGCTTCCTTCCGATACCCGAAAGTGTCACCTTTATTGTCACGCTATATAAGACATGCCGTTTGATGCGATCAGCCGCATCTTCTAGAAGCAGAGATTTGATATGATCTCACAGTCGAAGGTATGAACACTATGTTTCTATATTTTGGGTATGTCCATCAAATCATTCACCTAATGACATGACTCCGCTGTTAGCCGACGCCATTGTTCATGATCAGGAAACCTTGATCATCTGTTACCCAACGGACTAGTTAAATAGAGGCTACTAGGGACCTGGTTGTTTTCATACCACACGTGTATTAATGTTTCCGCATAATACAGTTATAGCATGGTATTAAAACGTATTATGAACAATTGAGATATGACAAATAAAATCACTTTATTAATCGCCTCTAGGGCATATCTCCAACAACGACATCCGCATAAGGCACGGCGTGCTCACGATCCACGACAGGCGCGGCAGCCTGTTGATCAAGGTAAAACGAGCGCCAAATCGCCTGTACCAACTGACCATGCGTCCAGTGCAGCTTGTGTGCCGTGCCGCGCGTCACGACACGGACTCGTGGCGCTGGCATGCGCGGTACGGGCATCTCCACTTCGAGGCACTCCAGCAGATGGCGCGCGCCGGCATGGTCCGTGGCCTCCCATGCATCGAGGCCACCGGTGAACTATTCGAGGCGTGCCTTGCGGGGAAGCAGCGCCGTGCACCATTTCCGCAGCAGGCAAAATTCAGAGCGGAGGAGCCGCTCGAACTTGTGCACGCGGACCTCTGCGACGCGATCACGCCGGCAACGCCGGGCCGACGTCGCTATTTCCTGCTCCTCGTCGACGATTGTAGCCGGTACATGTGGCTCTTGCTGCTCACCTCGAAGGACGAGGCCGCACATGCGCTGAAGCGCTTCCAAGCGGAGGTGCAGACAGAGGCTCGCCGCACGCTGCGCACACTGCGCACTGATCGGGGCGGGGAGTTCACGTCCAACGAGCTCGCCGCGCACTTCGCCGACACGGGCGTCAAGCGACACTTGACGGCGCCGTACTCACCGCAGTAGAATGGCGTCATCGAGCGCCGCAATCAGACGGTGGTGGGCATGGCGAGGTTCATGATGAAGGCCAAGGGAGTGCCGAACTGGTTCTGGGGGGATGCCGTGACCACGGCGGTCTACGTGCTGAACCGCGCCTACACACGCAGCGTCGATGGCAAGACGGCGCACGAGGTGTGGTACGGGAGGAAGCCCTCCATCGAGCACCTGCGTGTCTTTGGGTGCGTCGTACATGTCAA
This sequence comes from Poa pratensis, assembly GCA_947311845.1. NCBI lineage: Eukaryota > Viridiplantae > Streptophyta > Magnoliopsida > Poales > Poaceae > Poa > Poa pratensis. The sequence continues at coordinate 61,621,358 of CAMZMU010000020.1, read as the reverse complement.
GTCCGCGCGGCCCTGCCTGCGCAAGCTGGACGACAGGAGCACGCCGATGGTGTTCATCGGGTACGAACCCGACACGAAGGCGTACAGGGTTTACAACCCCAGCACATGACGCGTCCATGTCTCGCGTGACGTGGTGTTCGACGAAGCAGCAAGCTGGGACTGGAGCAGCGATGCAGACGCAGAGGCAGCAGCGCAAGGGGGGAGCTTCGTGGTGGAGTACACGGCCATGCCCGCGCCACGCACGAGCTCTGCCACGGCAGAAAAGGCAGGAGAAGCTCTGCCGCGGCAAACTGAACCTGCAACACCTGCATCTGCACCAACACCTGCATCTGCACCTACAACGCCTGCATCTGCTTCACCTGCGCCTGCCTCGCCAAGTACACCTGCAGGGACGTCGAGCGCGTCCACATCTGCATCTCCTCCGCCGGTCGCGCATCCGATGATCACGCGCGCCAGGGATGGCATCAGGCAGCCCAACACCCTCCTGCAGGACTATGTCCTTGCCATGGACGGGGAAGAAGAACTACTGCTCACGACAGCTGAGGAGCCGGAGAGCGTGTCAGAGGCGCAGAAGCAAGCTTGCTGGCGCAGAGCAATGCTCGACGAGTTGGCGTCGATCGAGGAGAACGCGACATGGGAGTTCGTCAACCTCCCGCGCGGCCACAAGCCCATTGGACTGAAGTGGGTCTACAAGGTCAAGCGCGATGAACAGGGCGCCGTCGTCAAGCATAAGGCATGGCTCGTGGCGAAAGGCTATGTGCAGCGCGTCGGAGTCGATTTCGAGGAGGTGTTCGCACCTGTCGCTCGACTCGATTCAGTGCGGCTGCTCCTGGCCATTGCCGCACAGGAGATGTGGGAGGTGCATCACCTCGACGTCAAGTCAGCGTTTCTGAACGGCGATCTCGAGGAGGAGGTCTACGTCAAGAAACCGCCGGGCTTCTTCAAGCACAGCGAGGAAGAAAAGGTACTGCGGCTGCGCAAGGCGCTCTACGGACTCTGTCAGGCTCCACGAGCGTGGAACGCGAAGCTGGACAGCAGCCTCGCCGCACTCGGCTTCATCCAGTGCCCGTCAGAGCAGGCGGTGTACACTCGCACCAAGGACGGCGCACGGCTCCTACTCGGCGTCTACGTCGACGACCTCATCATCACCGGTACATCTACTGCAGCAATCGGTGAGTTCAAGAAGGAGATGATGGCGCTATTCAAGATGAGTGACTTGGGCCTGCTGAGCTACTACCTCGGGATCGAGGTGGTGCAGCGCCCAGGTCGCATTCTGCTGGGACAAGCAGCATATGCAGACAAGCTGCTCGACAAAATGAAGATGGGCGACTGGAACGCCGCCTCTGTACCTATGGAGGCTCGACTGAAGCTCGGCAAGGAGGGAAGCGGGGCGGTCGTCGACATCAAGGAGTACCGGAGCGTGGTCGGAGGATTGCGCTACCTCGTCCACACGCGCCCTGACATCTGCTTTGCAGTTGGCTACTTGAGCAGGTTCGTGGAGGCGCCAACAAGCGAGCATTGGAGTGCTGTGAAACATCTGCTGCGCTATGTTGCTGGGACACGAGATCTTGGGTGCTGCTATGCACGCCAGGAATAGAAGGCCAAGCTCGTTGGGTACAGCGACGCGGACATGGCCGACGACGTTGACGATCGCAAGAGCACAAGCGGAGTGTTGTTCTTCTTTGGGCAGTGCCCCATCTCCTGGAAGTCGACGAAGCAGAAGATCGTCGTGCTCTCCTCTTGCGAGGCAGAGTACGTCGCCGCCACCGCTGCGGCATGCCAGGGAGTGTGGCTCAAGCGACTCCACGGGGAGCTCATGGAGCACGACGGCGGAATCGTGGAGCTGCACGTCGACAACAAATCAGCGATCGCACAGACGAAGAACCCGGTCTTCCACGATCGGAGCAAGCACATCCAAACCCGCTACCACTTCATCCGTCAGTGTGTGGACAACGGTGACATCGACATTCAGTTTGTCCGCACCGGCGATCAACTGTCTGACATCATGACGAAAGCACTTGGCCGTGTGCAGTTCCAGGAGCTGCGCCGTCGCATCGGCATTGTCAAGGTGAAGGACAACTAGATTAGGGGAAGTTTGTTAGTTAATCTAGTTGTTTGCTTCAGGTTCAGTCAAGTGTCTAGTGTTAGGTTCAGTTAAATTCAGTTAGGCGTCAGCTAAGTTTCAGGGTTTTAGATAGTTATCTGTTCGAGTCGTTTGTGACCCGATCATGGCGCTGTAATCACGATCGCCTGGACGTGGGATGGCATGTTCGTTGTGGGCATCGTGTGATCACACACGATCGATCTTTCTTTTATACTATGCAAGAGAAAACGGAGAAAAGCCGTTCGTTGTACGTGGCACAAACACTGTCTTCTTCCTCTGAATTTTCTGAAGTTCTTGAGCGAGAGAGATAGAGAGGCCACAATAATGTGCCAGCAAGCCTTAATAAAATTCACTCTGCTAGTTAGAGCTCGGCCGACCGCTCTCCTCTCCTTCTACAGTAGATCGAGAGGCGATTTTTGCGAACCCCTCCCCCGACCACCTCGCTCGCCGGCGATCCGTGAGATTCCTCCCCTCCGTCGGCCGCTCCGGCGGCGGGAGGGTGGGGGATCCCCGGATCCCGGCTTGTACATAGTGTAGGTTGTGGTAGGATCCCGCCGGCGGCGTCGTGGGGGTGGCGATGGTGTCGGTGGCTTGGTGGGGGTCGGCGCGCTTCCCCTCCTGCGGCGGCGCTCCTCGGAGCTCCGGCGTGGCGCGCGCGGCTTTTGGTGGCCGGGGATCTCCGGATCCGTCGGTCTTCCTCTGGTTCCTTCTCCTCCTTGCCGGCCGGCGGGGAGAGCGATCTTCACGCTATGGAGATCCGTGGGAGGACCTGGAGGCTGGAACTCCGGACTGGGCGAGGCTCGCGGCTTCTGCCTGCGCTGGGGATGAAGATGGCTGCGGCAAGGTGGTGGTGCTGGTGCGAGAGGGCGCTCGCCGTACGCGTTTATCGGCATAAGCTCCGTCGCTGCGCGGCGGACGGGCTCTGCGGCGATCTTCAACGAAGGAGGTGCTCTTGGGCAGTGGTAAGAAGGTGGTCAGCGGTCTTCTTCCTCTTCGCCGGCGAGGTTGCTGGCGCTTGTTCTAGCTCGGTTCCCCTGCGTCGGATTTCTGTTCTTCTTCTTGTACTTCGTACTCTGTATGTTGTACACTGATGTACGCAGGCTTTCAAAAAAAAAAAAAAATTCACTCTGCTAGTTGATCAGGACCTACGGCCAATGGGCAAATACAGGATTGGATGAATTAATAAAGCTTGGGTACTCCTCCATATGCCGTGTATCGTAACTGTCAAGCATTAAGAAGAGCATATGCCGTGTACTCCTCCACTAGCAAGATCATCATGAATCGAGGACGTACGTGCGAGACGTACGGTTTCATTCTTTGTGCTGGGATTTTTCGTGTCACCAGGACGAAATCGAAAGATGATGGTTGCTTTAATTAGCTCTAGTGCCCAGATGCTGTAGCTGAGACGTGCTGCTGGTCCATATCATGGAAGGATCGACTCGACCCGAGGGGCATACAGGACAGTACGCGCTGCTGATGATTATCATGCAGTACGGGTCCTATGATGCACAACGAGAGATGTTGTGTAGTACAGTAGTCGTGATCGATGTAGTAGGGCCATCCTATTTGCTCGCGTATCGCGTTCAGGCTACAGTATACAGTCACAACCTCACTGGCCTAGCCCACTTAACATTGAAACTATTTAGCGCTCACTGCGGGGGAATATGCCACGTGAAGGGCTTCGCTGCTGGGCCCCGACCCGCCCTCAGGTCCTTGAGGCGGGAACCATAACGCATGCACTAAGCGCTAAATAGGATATGCGCAAGATTGTGTAAAAAAAAGGAGAGATTCAAGCATCTAATAGAACCTTTATGCTTGAGATTCCTCTACGCAGGGGCGGATCCAGGATTTGAGCATAGGGGGGGGGGGGGGGGGGGGGGGGGCGAGACGAAAATATAGCAAGTCTTAAAGTATCCAACATTGGTTAGCGCTTTTCAAGGTCTTCCCATGTGTTGTATTTTTTAGTTTGTTTTGGTATTTTGATAAATGACTCAAAAATTTAATTGGAAGTTCGCATATCAACTTGATAGATTGTTGTGTGACCTAGATCTCTTCAGTTTGCATTTGTATTTTCATCCCTAGAGTTGGACATTGAACCAACTAGCTTGAAATAGTTACTTATTTTTTTCGAGAATACTGAAATAGTTACTTATTAGTGAGGTCTTTCCTCTTCGTTCTTCATGATTTAAGCAACTATACTATTCTAGTTTGTTCAGAACAATTAATAGACTGTATGACTCATATAACTAGCAAATCAAACAAGAAAGTTGCAACGGGTTAATCAAATTCTAGTTTGTTCAGAACAATTAATAGACTGTATGACTCATATAACTAACAAATCAAACAAGAAAGGTGCAACGGGTTAATCAAAGTAGCAATCAGCAATTGCACTATCTATACGATGTAGTGAGCATACAGTAATACCTTAGAGTGATCGGCCGATTAACTCGGTTAGGAATTGGACATGGCGTGCGGCAAGGCGGCACGTTGTAGTAGTAGATTTCCTTCGCCAATCACTGACGGAGCGACGCCTTGCGGCGATGTCCTTGCGGCGGCGGCAGCGATGTTGAATCACGAAACCCGTGCGACTCGTCAGCGGCAAAGGCGGAGAAGATCGACTAGATGAGATCGTGTGTGCAGTACAGGAAGTTCCATAGGCGATCGTGGCCCTAGGCTATTACGTATGTTTAGGTCCTTGGCTAATTACGTTGGGCTTGGCCCATAAGTCGGCATGCTTGGTATAGTCGCTGGGCTGTGCTAATTTCCGGAGTATTGTACGTATTAAGCTAATACAAATGTACTACTAGTCCCTGCTACATAACTGGGGGAGGCCGAACCATGGGGGGGGGGGGGCCTGGCCACCGCTCGCCCCCCCTAGATCCGCCACTGCCTCTACGTGAGCTGCATTTGACGCGGCCAAATGTAATAATACAATTTTTATCTTCATTTTTTTTAGACTAACAGGGATCGCTCCCCGGTTCCATTACCATGCAACGAAACCTTAAGCGTCTGAACACTCCTGTATTAGAACAGGTCCATAATTAAACTGAACATAAAAGAGCCGCCACGCTAGATCCTATTACAGTTTGTGAGATCACGACCGACCCAAGGCCAGCCTGGGCATCACCCCAGCACTGGTGAAACCAGCGCTACAAAAGCACTCCAGCTATACTAAGCTAGCAACTGAAGTAACAAACTCCCATCCTGCTAAACTAAGCTAGCAACTGGTTGGATGAATAAAAAAAATATTATGAGCAAGAAACAAATATTTCACATGTTTTAATTTCTTTTTAAGGTACTTTTAATATTACTCCTTCCATCTTGGTTTATTAGTCATCTAACGAAAATCGGGTTATCTCATTCATAGGGCACATTTAGTATTTAGTTTTATTACTGAGTATTAGCCTACATGTGTGTTATTCGAGAACCTGATTGCTTGCATGTCTGAAAATAATTAATTGTGATGCATTCGCCGAAACTGACTGGCTGAAAAATCAAAGATCAAATCTTTCTTGCCTACTAACATTCTACCTTGGTCACAGTGCTGAAACTTATGAGCCATGGAGGGAATACTAATTAAGTGTAAGATACTCTTAATTTTATTCACATGCTATTACTAATTAAGTTTAAGAAACTCTTAATATTATAAAGTAAATGACTCAATTTGTAGTTGCAAGTCCACATAGATTAAGAGGCGTGTACAACATATGTAGGAAAACAGCAATCTAATTCACAGCAGCAAGTTTGGTTAGGTTGGTACAAATCATACAGTTTTTATGAAAAAATATTAACTAGATTTATATAGTTAATTTGGTTGTATGATTTATTTCATAAAAATTGCAAGAAGAACTTGTTTACAGCTGATGATGTCAAGTGCATTAGACGCATACATATCAAATGATCAAATTGATGTAACAAAAAATTGGAATGCGTTAATTTTTTTTGCCGGTGATTACTATTAGTGATTCTATTTTAGTACCAAATAGTGAGCATAAACACGTTGTAGCTTATATTAAATTCATAATAACTTGCAGAACACAATTTATCATGAAAAAACCCAAAAGAATCTTACTCTCTCCGTTCACAAAAGGATGTCTCAACCAACTTCAAATTTAGATGTATCTAGACATGATTTAGTGTTTAGATACATCCAAATTTGGAGTTGGTTCAGACATCCTTTTGTGAACGGAGGGAGTACTACCATTCGATTAATGCTCTAGAAGTTTCTACATACATATATGCTCAACTACACATATACTATAGCATTCGTTCAGGTATTATTTAGACTAAACGATTTGATATCTTCGCCATGAATATTATATATAGTTTACGAAATTGTAAAAGTAAAATTTATGAATGAAACAATATTACAAAAACAATTTTATACACAGCGCAATACGCGGATATTGTTTTGCCAATAAACATAAAAATTGTATAACAACTAAAACTTAATTAATATTTTAAAACTTTATTTTGTAGTTAACCACGTAAAATACGTAACAACAAATTATATTCCATCTATCTCACATTAGTTGTCACTGAAACGAACGTGTCTAGACATATGTTAGTGCTACATATATCTGTTTCAGCGACAACTAAAATGGACTGAGGGAGTACTCAATAATCATATCATGCTATGAATGACATGAAAGTACAAAAATTTAGTATAAAATAGTAGAAGCTTTCCATTTGTACATGGCCAAGTCAAGCATTGCTAGCTTGCAAATCGACCAACAAAGAGTCACGCAAGAAGTCCAAAGGAGCAGACTCGCTTAACCCGTCACTCCCTCACTCACTTAGTACTTCTCGTTGGCCCGGGTTATTCAAGCAAAAGCGACCATAACGCACGGACATAGCGCTAAATAGGGTTTGCGCACTAACAAAAGGTTCAATCATAAATAGGACCTTGATTCTTGAAGCTTCATATACCTAGGATGCATTTGATATGGCCATTAACTTGAGTACAATTTTTATTTTCAGATTTATTTTTGATTATGTACACTAATATAATGCAAAAATGATATTGGGGGATGTTTATAACAACTTGTTTTAATATATTATATGTTGAAGAAATCAATATTTCATATGTTTTAAAGTTATGTTCATGTAATATAACTGAGTTGTTCACGATTATTGAATAAAAAGTTCATATAGTAACTTTATTTTCTATGTTCAGGTATATAGACATAACATTAATTAAATACTATGTTCATATCCGTCAAATTGTATCGCAAAAAAAAGAATATATCTACATCGTAGAAAATTCACTTACGTGGCACGGTAAAAAAATCTCAGAACAAACTTAAATGGAAAATGAAAATAAGAAAAAATATAAATTCTAAAGAAAATAAGATTTAAAAAAAATGTGTCCTAGATTGTAAATTTTACAAAGTGCTAAATAAAACACTAATAATATTAATCGACATGATATTTGGTCAGTAGACCTTGCGCCGCAGCGGGGTTACCTCAGGCTAAAAGGAGGCACTCGGAAATCCCGTGAAATAGACACCTTTGCTTCTTCTTTTAAAGCAGAAAAATACACACTCTTGCACAAAATCCAATGTCCATACGGAAGAGGAAAAAAAGGAGCAACCAAAGAGAAAACCCAATTAACTTATTTGCTGTACATGACTACTTGGGCCGCACTTTCGCATGGTACACGCCCAGTGAGATAATTGAATGGGCCAGTATTAATATCCGCGTGGGGCTGTGTGGGCCAGAACTGAATAAGCTGTTCGAGCACAAACAACTTGCTCAGTATGAATATTCATGAAGTGAGTTGAGCTTGATCTTAAAAAAAGCGAGTTCAACAGTTGAACTGAAACTCATAAGACTGCCCGGACTGCCCACTGTGGGAATACCATAGATCATACTCCCTCCATTCCTTTTTACTCTGCATATTAGGATTGTCTTAAGTCAACCGTTCTAAAGTATGACCAATTTTATAGAACAAAATACCAAAATTTATAATATAAAAATGATATAATATGAAAATATATTTTATGGTGAATCCAATTATATTGGTTTGATACTACAAATATTGATATTTTTTCCTATAAAATTGGTCAAAATTTAACGAGTTTGACTTAAGACAAATCTAATATGCAGAGTAAAAAGGAACGGAGGGAGTACTCAACGGTAACAGAAGTGCCACATGGATAAAAATAATGATGTGGCATGCAATTAAAAGAGAGACATATGGATTAGCTAGTTATGAGTCTACCACCTAATTAATAAAGAGTTGCATGACACGACATGTTAGTAGTTAGTACTACCCACTAGGCCACTCTAAAGATAGTAACATATCCAAATAAGAGCAAGTACAATAGTGAGGTTATAGCCTGCCGGCACTTTGTCTACGTGCAGGAGAGAGATAAGGAAAAGAGAGGGAGTGGTCTCTCATGTAAGAGTCAGCCTCTACGTGTGCTCCTAGAAAAAAACATTAAATGATTGGAGAGATAAAAACCCAACGTGCAAAAAATACTAACCTAATAGGCAACTCTATTATATGGGCTAACTATAAGGTTAGCTTCGGGTGACATTGCAGTTTCATACCACCGGCCGTTGGCTCTATGTTTTTTTTTTTTTTTTTTTTTTTTGATGCCTCTCGATCGGTGGTACAGTTGTAGTATCTGAACTCGTGTACCAACACACACCACACTCACACCACACACACGCACACCCCTAGTATACAAGCTAGACCTACAGCTATACACACGGAGCACCCGCAATTTGTGATCTGACAGTTGTGGCACGATTGCGCGTGGGAGGCTGCTGAAATTAATATGGGAGCAAACCAGTGCCTGGCTGCATAAATCCCGTGAGACACCCAAAATTCGCTCGCTTCACGAGTCGAACTCGGGCGGGCTGGTAGGCCACCGCCGTACCTAGCCACTGCGCTAGACGCGCGTCCTCCTCTATGTTAATAGTTTTAGTTACTCCACCTGCTCGAGTGGCAACCCCCTTGACTATCGGTCGATGTTTGTGTCTGATTTCAGTAAGAGCAAGTACAATAGTATAGCCGGCTGTTGGCTATAAGATGGTGCCATGTCATCTATAGCCAACCTAATAGCCAACAAGTACAATAGTTGGCTATAAATATGGACAACTTTATTTATAGTTGACCCACCTTCCACTCTCACAAAGTGCGTAGGAGCACGTGCTGCAGCTGGCTCTTGCATGAGAGTCCGTTTTCACTTTCTCCTATTCTCTCCTCCATGTAAGCATAAATATAATATTTAAATCCTTACAGCCTGCTGACTGGATCTTATTATACTTGCTCTAACTATCACACCATCTGTACCCTGTTGAAATTTCCTGGCCGGCTTACGCGGCGCCCAACGGGACACCAATATTCTGAAAAGCTCCAGCGGTGGTTGTGCCATGGCGGGCCCCCCTGCCGGCACGCAGGCGCAGCGCCTCGTCGCCGCACGTAAAAGGCGGCCCTCGCGATCGGGTCGCCACGCAATATCTCCATTGTTTTTGTCTCGTTTACCGCAGTTCCCTCGTAACCTCGCACGAAAGGCACCTCTGGCCACGAAGATTCCCACCTAGCACAGCCCGTCAACGGATTCCACCGCCGCAAGTGCGCCCCGATTCAGGATCCGACTCTGGAGTCACACGCCATTATTCTATGAGGACGCCCTCCAGTCACAGGCCATTGTTTTTGTTGCCCGTATTAGTTTAGTTTTGTTTGGAGTACTGTATCAACTTTACGTGTATAAAGTATCTTCAACTTGGGTGCGGCTGATCGATGCTGCAGGGGCCGGTACCTCCTACCCGTCCGCATCGAGCCACGCACGCAAGCAGATTATACTACTCCCTCCGTCCAATAATATCCGTCTCAAGTTTGATAAAAAGTGGATGTATCCATACATGTTTCATGTCTAGATACATCCACTTTTTGATAAACTTGAGACAGTTATTATTGGACGGAGGGAGTATTATGGAAAACGCGAGCGGTTCCCCACATATCACCGGCCGTCCAGCCTACCTAGCATCACCCGTCGTGTATGAGGGCATAAACTAATACGGGTCCGAGTCATCAGCTTCAGATATTGCCGTAGCATGAATGTGCTCGTGGATTTATTGGTGTTGCTACGCGCAACATGAGTGTGGGGTCAATTCACCTCAAACATAGCAGTACTACCTCCGCATCGAAAATAGTCGTCGCGAATTGTACACCGGCCAGTTTATGCTAAGCTAGCTATAAGTCGGCGACAACCAAAATCGATCGGAGGGAGTAGTAGTTTTTTTTATATAGTGCTTGCACATTGATCTGTATCCAAAAAATACATTACATTAATTTACGTTTAACTATTTATTTGTATAAGAAGTTGACCAATCAATAGATATAACCGGTCCACGTATTTGCTTTCCATAACAAACACGTATATGATTGGCGATGTGACCTATCACCATCAAATTTCGACATGCATGATAGTTTGTAGGGAAGCTACTGAGTTCATAATGGTGGCCCGCAATGATAATGGATTGCGCTTGTTGACTCAACGACACTTAACATACCTATTGTGTAGCCCACATGCATTCGGTTGGCGAAAGGCACCTCTGACTGAAACAACTTGCTCAGTATGAATATTCATGAAGTGAGTTGAGCTTGATCTAGAGAAAATAAATGAAGCGAGTTCAACAGTGGAACTGAAACTCGTAAACCTGGCAACCCCTTTGACTGTCGTCGAGGTTTGTGTCTGATTTCAGTAACTGTTATACCATCTGTATCGTGCTGAATATTACTGTGCAGTAAACCTCGCCCGTTACCAAAAAAACAGAATAGAGTATCACCAGTCACCACGGTTCTTCCAACTAAGTTGACACCCATGTTTGTTCGTTCCCACCAACCGAAAAGCTCTAGTGCTGGTGGCATGGCGGGGCCCCTGCCGGCTCGCAGACGCAGCGCCTCGTCGCCGCACGTAAAGGCGGCCCTCGCGATCGCGTCGCCACATACTAATAATATCCCCCTTTGTTGAGCTTTGCTACACGAGTTTGTCCGATAGATAAAAAAGTAAAAAAGTAAGCTTGCTGCTGCGATTTGGGCGTTTTGCCAGCGACTGGCGTCATGCCGCTCTAATCCCTCCCCTGATTTCTCAGTTGCATCCTTGTTTCCCCTGATCTCAGGTTCCCCCTGATCCGTTTTCCTTCTCCCCAACCCAGCTCCCTCTATTTCGAGAAATCAACTGCTCTGCGGCGGCTGCCTTGGACGCCGCTGCCTCCGCCGGTTATCTCTTGCTGTCCGGTGTTTCCCCGTTCGTTTCCGCGTCGACTCTCTCTACCATCGTCTTTCTCCAGCCCGATTGACCAACCCCTCTGCTAGTGAAATCTGCGGTTGTGGCAAAAAGAAAGAAATTTTGACACGCAACCTGTGCTTCAAGATCCAGCGCCAACTGCTCCTCGGACGTCAAGGAAACTGGTCGTTTAGAGCTCCCAAGAGCTGGCCAGGAATTTTCACAAATCCAGCTAGTCTGTTAAACTGTTTTTTGAAGAGGGGTTTCTACTCCCCATGGTTAGCACTCGGGCGTCTGGGCACGTTTCCCATGGAGGATTTGAAGGTGAGGGCGTTGCAGATCGTCCGTAATTCTCGCGATCCAGTGCGATGTATGCAGGTGATGCGTGCTAGAGCTGCTGCCTTCTTTGGTTCAGGTATGCCGAGTGGTGTGGGCAAGGAAGGCCAAGAATCGGTGGCTCTTGCAGCCGACCGCCCGGCTGTCCAGTCGGTGGCTATCGAAACAGATGGTGTGGGCAAGGAAGGCCAAGAATCGGTGGCTCATGCAGCTGACCGCCCGGCTGTCCAGCCGGTGGCTGTCGAAACAGCCAGGAGAGGATCGTTGAAAATTGTGTCTCAAAACTGCCGGGGCCTTGGAAACCAGTTGGCAGTGGATGGCATTTCAGAGCTCAAAAAGGCGGAAGAACCTGACATCCTGTTTCTTTGTGAAACAAAGATGATAGAGAAGGAGATGGACGGGTTCTGATGGAAACTTGGAATGCCGCACATGATAGTGGTGGATAGCAAAGGGAGAAGAGGTGGTTTGGCGTTGCTCTGGCGTAAGGGCGTGGACGTGCAATTGAGATGGAAAGGGAGGTACCATATCGATGTGGATGTGGTGGAGGATAATGGTAGTAAATGGAGATTTACTGGTATATATGGTGAATCCAAATCAGGAGAAAAGGAGAATACTTGGAGGCTGCTACGCACTTTACAAACTCAATCCAATCTTCCGTGGCTTTGTATGGGAGATTTTAATGAAGTGTTGTTTGCTCATGAAAAGGAAGGGGGGTCAGCTCGGGCCCCGGGATGTATGGATGCGTTTAGAAGGGCATTAGAGGATGCACAGCTGGGAGATCTTGGTTTTGTAGGTGATGCTTTCACGTGGCGAAACAACTGGAGTGTCGCAAATGGTTATGTAAGAGAAAGACTGGACCGGGCGGTAGCTAATGTGAAGTGGAGATGTTTGTTTCCTATGTATAAAATAATAAACGGAGACCCTCGACACTCAGATCATCGCCCGGTTATTGCTGTGTTGAATGCACATTGTCAAGAAGCGGAAGAGAGGAGGCCGAATGCATCATTCCGTTTTGAGGCTGCTTGGTTGCAAGAGGAAGATTGTGCAAAGGTAGTGGAGGATGCTTGGAATAATGCTTTTGGGGAGGCAGGTGCTACTGTTGGTGATGGTATTAGGAGTGTGGGCAAGAAGCTTTGGGAGTGGGATAAAGAAGTTCTAGGAGAGTTAAAGCATCGGTTAAAAAAGGCAAAAAAAGAGCTTGAGAAATGCAGAAGGGGTCCTATTAGCCAAGACGGTGTGTCTCGGGAGCATATTCTGATGTACAAGCTGAACCGTCTTGAGGAGCAGCATAACACTTATTGGAAGCAGAGGGCACATGCAGATTGGCTGAAGTATGGTGATAAAAATACGGGCTATTTCCATGCTTTCGCATCGGAGAGGAAGAGATTGAATTCTATTAAAAAACTAAGAAGGGAAGGTGGAGGAGTAGTGGAGAGGGAAGAAGAAATAGGGACTTTTATAACTAACCATTACAAAAGCTTGTTCACGTCTTCTGCAGGGAATATAAATGACGACCTTCTCCAACATGTTCCTTCCTCGGTTACAAGTGAAATGAATAATATGTTGACACGTGACTTTACTGGTCAAGAGGTGAAAGATGGACTTGATTCAATTGGGGATCTCAAAGCACCGGGACCAGATGGTATGCCTGCGATCTTCTATAAGAAATTCTGGCATATGGTGGGCCCAAAAATCCAGGCTGAGGTGTTGGGTGTTCTCAATGGGGGTCCTATGCCTTGTGGTTGGAACCAAACTACAATTGTTCTAATCCCAAAGGTCAAGAATCCAGAGCGTGTTACGGAATTCAGACCAATAAGCTTGTGCAATGTCCTATACAAGCTCATCTCCAGAGTGTTAGTTAATCGATTGAAAGTGTTTCTCCCTCAAATCATCTCACCGACCCAATCAGCTTTTGTCCCTGGGCGTATGATCACTGACAATGTACTCCTGGCATATGAGATAACTCATATGATGAGAAGAAGAAAAGGTGGCCGAGATGGACTGGTTGCGGTGAAATTGGACATGAGCAAAGCCTACGATAGGGTTGAATGGGCTTTTCTGGAAAAGATAATGTTGAAGATGGGTTTTGCGACTAGATGGGTCGAGATAGTCATGAGATGTGTGCAGTCTGTAACATACAGGGTAAAGGTGAACAGGAATTTACAAGATGAATTTGCACCTGAGCGAGGTTTGAGACAGGGGGACCCTTTATCCCCGTACTTGTTTATCATGTGTGCCGAGGGATTATCAGCGATGCTCCGTCATGCCGAGGAACAGGGGTCTTTGCAGGGGATTCAACTATGTCCATCGGCACCTAAGATCAACCATTTGTTCTTTGCTGATGACTCTCTTATTGTTATGAAGGCGAATGTGAGCAACGCACAGAAACTCCAACAAATCCTATCCTTATATGAGGAACAATCTGGGCAGATGATTAATAAGGAGAAGTCGGCATCGATGTTCAGTAAAGGAACAACACAAAGAGCTAAACAAGAGGTTCTCGCGGCTCTGGGTATTCCGAGAGAATCTTATAATGAGAGGTACCTTGGGCTGCCAGTACACATGGGAGCATCGAAAAAAAAGGAATTTGAATATCTGAAGGAGAGGATCTGGCAGAAGATTCAGGGATGGCAAGAAAGGCTTCTTTCGAAGGCAGGCAAGGAGATTATGATCAAAGCTGTCGCGCAAGCCATCCCTACATACGCCATGTCTTGCTTCGATCTCACAAAGGCCCTGTGTGAGGAAATCAGCTCGATGATATGTCGATATTGGTGGAGTCAACAAGATGGCACACATAAATGTCACTGGATTAGCTGGGAGAATATGACTCGGCCAAAGGATAAGGGAGGGATGGGATTTAGGGATCTGCACATTTTTAACATGGCGATGCTTGCAAGACAGAGTTGGCGGTTACTCCTGAACCCCGACTCTTTATGTTGTGAAGTGTTGAAAGCTATGTATTTCCCAAATACTTCAATTTTGGAAGCAAAAGCAAAACCAGGAATTTCTTACACCTGGAGGAGTATTTTGAAGGGGATGGAGTTGTTGAAGGAAGGCATTGTATGGCGAATTGGCTCAGGTGAGTCTGTTGATGTGTGGAGTGATCCATGGTTGCCGGAAGGTACTACACGAAGACCGAGAACACCTAATGGTCTTGACGAGCCGATGAAGGTATCTGAATTGTTAGATCAAGAAACTGGACGATGGGATGAACAACTGGTCAGGTTTGTTTTTGATCCAAACGATGCCAATGAAATTTTGAAGATTCCGATCAGAGCTGATACTGAAGATTGGGTTGCTTGGCACTACGACAAGAAGGGCATTTTTTCAGTAAAATCTGCTTACCGGCTTGGCATCAGTCTGCGAGATGTGCAACGGAACTGTGACGCGAGCCCATCAGTATCACCTATAGGCTCACATCCTTTTTGGAAACAGATTTGGAATTTCAAGCTGCCGGCAAAAGTTCGAATTTTTCTCTGGAGATTGTGCCACAATAGCCTGCCTACGAGGATGAACATCTCGCGCAAGCGGATTGAGCTAGATACTAGATGCCCAATGTGTTACCGTCTGGATGAAGACGGAGGCCATTTATTCCTGAAATGTAAAAAGGTAAAGAAAGTGTGGAGAATGATGCTGCTGGAAGAAGTGCGCATAAGGTTGCTGTCCGCGAGCGACCCCATGGCCATGTTCGAATTAATTCAGTCTTTACCGACTGAACAGAGCACCCCAACTCTCCTGCTGCTATGGGAATGGTGGACAACACGTAACAAAACAAATGCAAGCGAGAAAGAGAAGTCTGCAGAGGAGGTCTGCCATAGTATCCAAAGGTATTTGGTTGATTTCCAGTCTGATGCTAGTACGGGCAAGACAAACAAAAATGTCAGTTCTGTTCCAGCATGTAGACGGGAAAGATGGACGAAGCCAGCTCACAACCATGTTAAGGTCAATGTTGATGCAGCTTTCCGAAAGGAAACAGCAGATGGAGCTTGGGGTTTTGTCGTCCGATCAGACGCTGGCGAGTATATCGCCGCTGCAGCAGGAAAACTGAAGTATTTGAAGGATGCTTTGCAAGCTGAAGCTGAAGCTTGCGTCGCGGCAACGGAAGGAGCGAGTGCGTTGGGTTTGCACCGCGTCATTTTTGAGTCTGACTGCAATACTTTGGTCACAGCCCTGAAGACACATAGCCATGATTTATCACCCATTGGTGTGCTCCTTCAGGAAATCAGAAGTAATTGTATTAGTTCGTTTGAGACTTTTGAGTTTCAATTTGCTCCACGGAGCTGTAATTCAGTTGCACACTCCCTAGCCCAGTATGGCCTGCGTGCTGAAACTGAATGTAGTGGCTGGGAGGGCAGTGCACCTGTCTTTGTTTCTGCACTGGTTGCCAGCGATGTTGCTGTGCAATGTGGTTAATGGTATATGGAAAATTCAAAAAAAAAAATAATATCCCCCTTTGTTTTCTGGTTCCCTCGTCTCGTTTACCGCAGTTCCCTCGTAACCTCGCACGAAAGGCACCTCTGGCTACCTTGGCCACGAAGATTCCCACCTAGCCCAGCCCGTCAACGGATTCCACCGCCGCAAGTGCGCCCCGATTCAGGATCTGACTCTGGAGTCACACGCCATTATTCTATGAGAACTCCGTCCAGTCACAGGCCATTGTTTTTGTTGCCCGGGTTAGTTTAGTTTTGTTTGGAGTACTATATCAACTTTACGTGTATAAAGTATCTTCAACTTGGGTGCGGCTGATCGATGCTGCAGGGGACCGGTACCTCCTACCCGTCCGCATCGAGCCACGCACGCAAGCAGATTATATTATGGAAAACGCGAGCGGTTCCCCACATATCACCGGCCGTCCAGCCTACCTAGCATCACCCGTCGTGTATGAGGACATAAACTAATACGGGTCCGAGTCATCAGCTTCAGATATTGCCGTAGCATGAATGTGCTACTGGATTTATTGGTGTTGCTACGCGCAACATGAGTGTGGGGTCAATTCACCTCAAACATAGCAGTACTACCTCCGCCGGTTTATGTTAAGCTAGCTATAAGTTGGCGACAACTAAAATCGATCGGAGGGAGTAGTAGTTTTTTTTTTATATAGTGCTTGCACATTGATCTGTATCCAAAAAATACATTACATTAATTTACGTTTAACTATTTATTTGTATAAGAAAGTTGACCAATCAATAGATATAACCGGTCCACGTATTTGCTTTCCATAACAAACACGTACTCCCTCCGTTTTTTAATATAGGATGGTTTAGGTGGTACACATGTTGTCTATATACACACTAAAAAGAGTGAACACATACATTTGTGTGCATGTGCATGTGGACAAAAGGTAAAACATCTTATATTAAAAACGGAGGGAGTATATGATTGGCGATGTGACCTATCACCATCAAATTTCGACATGCATGATACTTTGTAGGGAAGCTACTGGGTTCATAATGGTGACTCACAATGATAATGTATTGCGCTTGTTGACTCAACGACACTTAATATACCTATTGTGTAGCCCACATTCGGTTGGCGATGCGACCTGACCCGGTCAGTTTCGGAATACATCATTCTTGGCATGAGGCCTGGCATAACGAAAGGTTGCGCTTCTGACGTAGTTTTTTCCGATACCGGAGAGGAAGAATCCCTCGACTTACTTTTATGGAAGACTGGGCGAGTACGTGCTGGAGTCGCGAGCACGGAGGGTGACGGGCAGGCACGCATCATCCCGTGCCTATCATCCCGTCTACGACGTGGTTTTCTGACGTAGTTTGGATTAACTTTTTTTTTCATGGGCATCCGGCCCTTTGGTCTTACGACTTTTTTGGATCATGAAAGTTTGTACAAACCTTATCATCATACGAAGCTAATACAAACACCCAAGATTACGTTAAAAAAGAGCGAAGTGGGTGCTCTTTGATATTGTGTTCTGCCACAATCAAGTTTTCAGGTACTGGTTAGAGCTAGAACCCTTGTACGAGCATTCATGGAGTTCCTTTCATTAGCATGCCAAAACTTATAAGTCACAAGTGTATGCTTGATAAATTTCCAGCCAAAATCTAACATCGTCCTTGTGTTACACCCGATCGGATGGAGATATCTCCACACATTCATGTGCAATATGTGGTGACTGACCATGGACGAAACCAACTTAATTATTAACACAAACTAGCTGAATGCCCGTGCGTTGCTACGGATGTATTGTATTATGTACTGTATAAACTTCCATCTCAAGCTTATGTTTACATCTTCCAATAAGAGAAAATGATATGTTCCTCGTATATCCCACTCTACCTCGTTTTCATGTCGCCCTCAAAACAAAACATATACCAACATATAAACTACATATAAACTACATGTTGCCGGTATTCAACACACATATACGTGCATCTCATTGTCATCTGTTAATACATGCAGCAAAAAGATCTCCCGATGTACTTCAAAGGTACATTAGTTCTCGACTGTTAGTCACGACAATTAATCCTGGAACGGCCGGATGTGGCCTGGCATGATCAAGACCTTTGTAGTCAACATATATGTCACAACAATATATTAACGACAATAAGCTACAGTTTAGAAAAAATACAACGCACAATATTCCATACACCAATAACACATATTATCCCAAAGAAAATAACAATGGGTAGGAAATCCTTAATTTAACATAATATCGTTTCTTTATATTGCCGATGCCTTAGCAATAAAATTCTCTAGCATAAAATTCAAGCATCGGACACCATTGCTCAGTGCATACAGAAGATAAATTAAGGTAGATCTCTCATAAAATGTAACAGAATTCCATGAACTGGGTCTATTGGATATTATATGCGTCGGTGAGGGATGTCGATTGGGAATAACCCCAGTACCTGAATGCTTGCGGAAATGCAGCAAAGATCAAAAGCACTTTACCTGGTTGGAAGCTACAAAAGAAATACATATGATTTCAGATGGTGAAACTGTAATTTACGCAGTTTTACCAATCCGTAATGTATCATGGAAAAAAAATACTATACTCATCTCGTAGGCATAGCATAGGTCTGTTGTTGCTAACGTGTGGAAATGGAAGATCCAGTCATAGTGATGTTAAGCAAGACATAATTCATGATGTGATATATGCACTCACACTCTTAGGATTTTATATGTTAAGGCACGATTGAGAAAAGGAACACAAAAGAAATGGTTCCATAAATAACGAAGAATCGTTGAGCATGCAGTTGCATCTGCATCTTTGGCATTCCCTTTCCTCGGTTCTGCCCTCAGTTCTCCTGCGATCAACCTGCCTAGGTCGCCGTTGCCTGGGGATCATCGGTGTCGTCTCTGAAGCAAATTCTAAATCCTCAGTCCCCCAGTTTAAGAACAAAATTATCAGGTAGTTTGTTCAATAGTGAATCACCATGTCTTGGGTGACGCCAGCAGCAGGTGGAGTGGGCTGGTGGGCGGCTGGGCGCACGAGCTTGCTGGTGCCACAATTTGACAGATCGAAGCTGCCACTTCCTCGACAGCTTATCTGTTTCTCGATCTTTGACAAGCTCGTCGGCAACTTTAATTAAGTTACTACTTAGAACAAGATTATGGACCTCAATAAAGAAGAACTCAAAAAGGGAATCAAATCGTACAATTGGAATCAAACCCTTTTTCTAGAATACGGAATCAAACTCTTTAAAACCTTAAATCATAAGCGGGTACATACTCAAAATTAATTAGTGTCAGAGGAACAAATAATGAACTGTTGCTGCCAATCCATCGAGGTTTATGTGTGTGTATATATATGCAAAATAGTGGGCTACCCAGGCGGCTAGCTATGCACCCTTATCCAACCGTGGAATCAACACTATAGGATAAAGGGAGCACCGGACCTAACAGCGTATTGATAACGCCGTTTGATCATATCACTTGTGTCAGAAAAAGCGACGGGTAGTTTTGAAACAAACCATACATGGGACAACTCCCGTAGCCATTGTGGTCAACAAAAATCTAAACATATCCCGTTGTAACCAAAAAAGAAAAAAACGTCACCAAATCGAGCGCTCCAGACAGAGCCCTGCCTCACCAAATCCTCTCCTTCCACTAGCCACGATCGTCGTCGCCATCAACCGGAGGTAGTCGTCGCCATGACTCCAGTTCAGCGCGGTGGCGCTCGGGCACTCCAGGTGTGCCCCGACGAGTACCTGGAGAACAGCCGGGTCACAGCGGCCGCCCCTGCCAGATGCTAGTGCTTCTCGGGCGCTTCGCCTCCACCACGCACGGCGTCGGCCATAGCGTCAAGGAAAGAGCACGCCGCGGAGCCTTGCCTCTCCGGCCCGTGCGGTAGCGAGGACACCTCACGTTGCTTTGGTGCGCCGGCGTCAGGCGACAGATTCGTTGTAGAGACCCGCGTCGGCGCTGGTGAGTATCTGTACCGGCAGTTCTACAGGATGGCGGCGGTAGCAGGGGCGGCAGAGGACACCCGCGACAAGACGACGAGGAATTTGGATGGGAGGGAGCGGTCGCCGCGCAGGTGAATCAGGAGGAGGGGCCTCGCGCGCTGGTGGTCGGAGCGGGGTCTGGGCGGAGCTGGCGGACGGCTGGGCGTGGCGCGCGGTGGTGATGGCGTCGGTTGTTGGTGTGTTCCGAGGGATGAAAAACCGCTGCCTCCATCTTGCCGAGCAGGAGCTCGTGGATGGCTCTTGCCGGGGCTGCTGCGGCCGCGGCCGGGATGATTTGGTGTAGGTGGCTCGTTGGTTTCGACCGGACCGATCTGCACGAACGCCACAATACTTCCGCTACCATGGTCTACCCGTCCTGTTTTTTTCTAGATTTATCCAGGTTCGTGTTTTTTTGTTTGTGATGCAGATGGGAATGGATTTTTCAGATCGTACTCGATTCTCAAGATCCACATCAATGATTTGATTTTTCCTTCCTTTTCTGTCTCAATAATTTGGCTCTAAACCGGTGGCACTGAACGAAGGAGAGAGAAATGTCGATGCCCTTTTTGTTACTAGGAACAGCCACAGCTTTTGTTTCATACGCTTCAGATTGGATCATCTCAAATTCTTTCCAGTTCCATGAATGTTCAACTATATTTTTGTTGTTTTACTTGAAAAAATCTTCTGTGTATCTTTTACAAGCAATGGGTGATCTTTTTTCTTCTGATTTTACGATCTTGCAATTTATATTCGAAAGTGGGAAAAAAGTTTGTTCTACCCAGAAATTGAAATCTGGGTAAGAGGCTCCGTACATACATGAACTTGTTTTAACCTTTATCTTTGTTCAGTTTCTGGGAATATTGTTCATGAAAATCTTATACGTAAATGCCTAGAAAAAGTTGATACAATGATGAACTTGACTAAACTAAAACGGCTTTGTTTCTGGAAATAGTTTGGCGAAAAATATTATGTGTACTGTGTACGAAAATGGGTGAAACTTTGTTGATTATTTGATAATCTCACAATTTCGTATGAAAAGTGTGAGAATAATGTTTTTTTACAGTAAAAAAGTGTGGAATAATGTTGGTTATGAACGGAGATTCGAAATCTAGGAACAAATTTACAAAACCACAAAAATTTACACACCTTATGGTACCAAACCTGATGGTACCCGTACTACAAAAATTTACACAACCACAAAAATTGCGACTATGTTGCGACTAAATTACTGCTCTATGTTGCGACTAAATTATTCAATGTTATTTGATGTCATGTTACAAAAAATATGGTGCTCATTTCATCAGTACTTTTTAAAAGGAGCAATAGTCCCAGTTAAGAGGCCACAACCACTTTGTGGTTCAGTAACAAAAATAAATCTTAGAATGCAAATATGGTCTCTGCTGCTGTAATGTTATATTTTGGAAAATTTGAAATAATCTGCATTTTGGATATCAATATTCAGGACAGGAATGCATGTGCTAGGGGAAAAACCACATCAAACTCTTAAGAGGTGGCGTCTGCTGCAGGTACTGCTACACGGATGATGGATCAATTGGTGTTGGACCTGGAAGACAAGATGATACAGCGGCTAATACTGCAGTGGATATTTACATTTTAAAGGCGTACTACCTAATTGGACCTTCTGTGGTGCCGACATTTTTGTTTCCAAGCAGTTCTCATCTGCCCTGTTACATTGCACTCTTTTTCTACAGATAAGAGTGTGTTTATCAATGTCCCTTAATTAATTTGTGTCGGAGATGCCGACAACAATTTAGTCACGGATGGACTCCACGACACGATCCCCTAAAAAAGATCTAATCGCGTTTGTTAATAACTAGTACTAACAGATAGCATGTTTGTTGATTTGTTAATAACTAGTACTAACAGATAGCATGTTTGTTGATTTGTATGCCGTCGCACGAACAGATACCTGATTGGCCTGCATGTAACAGGGAGGCTTAGACGGCGTGTACTTCGTGAGGACGCTATCTAGGACAGCCCAGGTGGAGGTGATCTTGTACTATCTATATCCAACGGCTGCCAAGGTATGCATAGCTAGCCATATATATATATATATATATATATATATATATATAGGTGTGAGTTATTCTACAACCGGTTGTAGAATAAGGATCTACAACCGAAATTGTACTGCCCTTCTGTTCTACATGTACTGCTCATGTGATCGAGAAGTACAAGTTCTGTATTTTTGACGTAGTTTTCAAACCGTTTGTCCAAATTTAGCAAATAATATACCGTTGAAAAGCTAATGAAATTCCGCATCTTATTCATCTCCCGAATTATTCAAATTCGTTACGGTTTAATATTAATTTTCAAACTATTCAAATCTAAAAATAGCACAGCGAACGTATTTATCAAATATTTTCTCAACCACTTATCGGAATGATGCAAATAATATGCCGTTGGAAAGCTATTGAAATTCCGCAACTTTTATGCTTTTACAGTTTTTCCAAATTCTAAACCGATTAAAAGTAATTTCTAAAATACACTAATCTGGAACATGTCCTATATGGGCGGACAGTATTTTGTCCGGCGTTTCTCAACCGATTGTCGGAATAATGCAAATGATATGCCGTTGGAAAGCTATTGAAATTCCGCAACTTTTATGCTTTTACGGTTTTTCCAAATTCTGCACCGACTGAAAGTAATTTCAAAAATACACTAATCTGTAAGTGTCCTATACGGGCGGACAGTATTTTGTCCGGTGTTTCTCAACCGCTTGTCGGAATGATGCAAATGATATGTCGTTGGAAAGATACCGACGATACACAACTTTTTCGTGTTGACCGATTTTTTAAATTCTTTACACTTAAAAAGTAATTTTAAAACTACTTAACTCATGACACCGGTGTTTCACGGTAGGTGCGAGATTTAATTGATGAATTTAGCACTTTAATTCGTAATGAAATGCACTACTTATTATAATTAAACTCATATTACACCATATGAATCATTTGCTACTGACATTTGAGGAGTAAAAAACTCAAATCGATGAGATTACTATGATATATTTCCGCCCCGAAGAACAGAGTACTTGAACTTCTCTCGACACATAGCTGAACTTCTCTGTTGATTCGTGTGTACTGCCAACATAGTTTTCATGATTAGTTTTTAGTAAAACTGCGATAATTTTCTCATACGATTTTCGTTTCAGCTCTATGACCACTCAAAATGCTCGTACTGAAAAGGTGCATCTATTAAATTTACCGTTTACCGGTATAACCGGTAACGAAAATCTCAAAAATCAATTTTTAAGTGGATTTTTTTGCAGTCAAAACTTGGTCAAACCTATTTTACCCGTTTGATAAATTATTTGTTAACCCATCCGATAACGGAATTGAGTGATTCTTGTTGCGCTGGAAAGATGAAGTCAGGGACTATCTACTAAAAAATGAAAATGAAAATAAAAAATATATTTATAGCGGAATTACGAGTTTTATTCAGAAAAACATGTTTATACCACACTTGTACTTCCCGGAAGTGAGATACGTACTTCCCAAGTTACTTATGTGTACTTCTAGCTGGGATATTTACTGTTTCACTAAACCTCCCGGTGGTATGTGAAATTCTCTAACAAAATACCTGGACTTCCCTAAAAACATCCTTGAACTTCTCGGTTTTTGCGTGTGTACTGCCGACGGGCTATTTTCACGATTAGTGTTCGTAAATCAGCGACACCTTTCCCATACAGTGTCCATTTTAGGTGTATGACCATTCGAAATGTTCAGCCGAAGAATACACATCTATTAAATTTACCGGTAGAACCGGTAACGAAAATCTCAAAAAACGATTTCTAAGTGGGTTTTTTTTCGGTCAAAGTTCGGTCAAACCATTTTTACTCGTTTGATAAATTATTTGGCAACCCATCCGACCTCGGAATTTAAGTGATTCTTGTTGCGTTGGAGAGATGAAGTTAGTGGCTATCTACTAAAAATGAAAATAAAAATAAAAAAATATGTGTAGCAAAATAGCGACTATTATTTACTAAAACTTGTTCATACCACACTTGTACCTTCCGAAAGTGAGTTTTGTAGTTCCCGGATTATTTATGTGTGCTTGTAGGCTGGATATTTACCGTTTTGTTAAACTTCTCGATGGGATGTGAAATTCATAAACAAAATACTTGGACTTCCATGGAAACATTCTTGGACTTCTTGGTTGAGCGTGCTACTGCCGACAGGGTATTTTAGCGATTAGTGTTTAGTAAATTAGCGATAACTTTCTCATATGATGTCCGTTTCAGATGTAAGACAACTCGAAATGCTCTGTCGGCGAAGACGACGACTGTAGCGCAAATGCAGCACAGGCCGCGCTCGCAGCGCGGATTGTCTGATTTAGCCACCGTGACTTTTCCTGACTTTGGATCATTGACTAGCGGGTCCCGCATCTGGTAGCCCCCACGTGTCAATGACTCACAGTCAGAAAAAGTTATGGTTGCTAAGTCAGAGAATCTCTGCCGGCGCGCTCGTAGCTGTGGCAGCGTCCGACGACAGGACGGCGTGCTGCACCGGCCGGCGACGAGGGATTCATTAGGAATCGAGAGAAGCTGTGACGTCGGCCCGCTCCAGGAGCAGCAACAACAAAGCATAGTAATCTTGCGCTTCAGAAATCTTAATAAGTGTGCTGCCATATACTCTCTGAAAAGAACACAATTGTAATACTAATCATATTACGCTTCCTAGACGGGACACAGACGCTGGAAGATAAGAGCAGAGCTGAAACCAATAAGTTTACTGCTCGAACATCAATTTACCGATCGATTTTTAGGAACTTAAAAGATATAAACTTCCGTTGCTGAACTGCCTAGCCCAAAGAATTTACTTCCGGTTGATTAACAACTGTACTGCTTATTAGAAAAAGGGACAACAGAAGTGCTTGTTGAGAAACGCCTAACGCTGGAGAAATGTCAAAAGAAACAACTGAATATATGTAGCTCTTTTTTACACTTATTAAATCATTTAGATATTGGTGTACTGCTACGGCAACGAACATGTACTGAACAAATTCATTCAAGAAAAAGAAGAACAGGAACCACGGGAGGCCCCGGAACGAAAAGGGGCGGCGCCGCACCCGTGGTCTTCTTGTCCGCGGGCGCAGTTGGTCAAGAGGGGCGGTGCAGTACTGGCTGAGGCGGAAGCTGGCGACAAGAACTTAGCCATGGCGGGATCCCGGCGCACTTGACGCGTGAATACAGTGCATCAATACCAGTTCCAAGCCAGGCCATTTATCCATGCGGTGGTGGGAGAAAATCCAGAAACTTTAGCTAAGTGTTGGATCAAAGCACGAAAGCAAGCAATGGTGTTCGTCGGGGCCTGAACTTCGCTGGAAGTACAAAACAGGGTAGCGGAGGTTGCTGCTGGAGATATCGCAGGTGGGGACCGACAAAGAACGACGGACGACACGTGACCTTGGAGAAGCGCCAGGAGTTTGTCAAAATCTAATCAAACTTCGACGAGCTGCAGGCAGTACATGATTCAGTATCAAACAGTACAAAAAATGGACATGCGCAGTACACAACTAAAATTGCAAACAAATGTATAAATCTGAACTTTTAACACTGAGAAATCATTGCGACACCAAATCAGACATCTTCTTATTTAATATCTACTCAAGTCATCTGAGAAATCAGAACTATGAAGTAGGTATAAGAACTTTCAGCATACTGTATCTCATATTCCATGCAATTTTTTGACGAACCTGCCTACCTTTTGCTCTAAGGATTAACACAGCTACAAGCTGGGCAACAGACTTCAAAACCGATAGACTTCCATCCGTGTGGACTCTTCCTTTTCTTTTCTTTTTGCCAGTGCACTTCTCTCCTGGATCATTTTGGACCGCTGAACGGAATAAACAGTAGAAGCAGATGACAGCATCTGCTAGTCGAGAGAGGAACACCAGTAACAGGCCAGTATCGCAGCAGCGAAGAGAGAGCAGCAGGTGGCCACCAGGACTGAAGAGCTCATGCAAGGGAAGCCGCCATTGTAGCCTACACACGACAAGCATAATACATGTTAAATACAGCCTGGGCCGACCATAGGTAGACGATCTACATGACAAACACTTCTAAGTACAGAACCAATTTAAAAAATTACATCAAAGAATTCTGAACCTAATTGGACTTCCACGATTCATTTAAATTAATTAAGTGGACGAAACTATAAGAAAAAAATTGAACTGTCCTAGACATAATAACAAACAGTTGGTCTACACTTAGTCAAAACAGCATATACTTGATGAGTTTGTATTTGCCGAGACTTTGCTTCCAACTAGCACATCTCATGGAGAACTTTTAGCACAGGAATCAATCAATCAGCATCAAACTAGCATACATCACGGAGAAGAATTTGCAAAATAATCAACTAGTGCATACAAACCAAGTTGAACTTCCCGTACCATATGCCTGTGCTTCAGGAAGTTACTAACTTAACTTCCTCGAAAATTCAGAGATATGCAAATGGGGACGGAGAGGAGTAGCGGATGAAAGAGGCAGAAGCCTAGCACCAAGCATGTAGAGAGAGCAGCAGCAGTAGCGCACCAGACGGGGCTGATAGGACGCCTGGACACAAGAGCAGCAGCGGCAGCACGCACACGCAGAGATGCCAGCGGTGGCGGCACACCGCGTGCAGAGTTAGTGCAAGAAAGGGGCAGTCAGGCGTCACGCGGGGACGCTGCTGTTTTGTGTCGCGCTGAATGGTGGAGGGGAAGGCAGCGAGCGCGGAGGCGCCGGCAGGAGAAGCTATCGGCGGCGGCCGCCAAGATAGCGTCGGGCGCTCAAGACTGTAGAGGAGAAACAGGGGACGGCGGCGCGTGTATTCAAGGCAGCGCTGATGGAGCATCCAGCGCAGCTCGCGGGGAGGGCTGCACTTCGCCTGGTCGTGGGCGGTGGTTGGGGACCGGCGCAGCGCCGCCCTGGCCAGTGACGTGTGAGATGGGGCACCCGGTCGTGAGGGAAGCCAGCGGTTGCGCCGGGCGTCGCCGGATTCAGGCGGATGCGGCGGTGGCGGGGCCCCAGGGCGGCGGCGCTGCGAGCTGTTCCAGCAGGAGCCTAGGCCAGCTGCGGGGCTGCGCAGCGGCGGGAATCCGTCGGGGAAGAAGGTACGGGAGGTGAGGGAATCGAACGGGACACAGCGGTGCGAGCTCCCTCGCGTCGGCGTCCCCGCCGCCGCTCGCTCGCTCGCCCCGCGCCGGAGAAGGTGGTTAGAGTTGGAACGGTGCCGTGTGCGGGCCTCGCTCCCTCGCGCCGGCTACCGCCGTCGCTCGCTCGCTCGGCCCGAGAGAACGAGGTCGTGGTTCGGACCGGTCCGAGGCGCTCCCGCGCCTATATACCCGCCCTATATATATATATATGATACCTGCTTGGTGCGCTTAAAATTGAGGTTGTCGTTGCCGAGCGCGGCGACGGCACGCCATGCGGCTGAGGCGGCATCTGATGGGTCAGAACAAACGCCGGGAACTCGGCTTCCGGTGAACCGGTGATTACTGATATCCTCTTCGATCCCGACATTTTTTGAGTTCCGAGAGTAAAAAAATGATTCCGAGGAGAGGAAGGATGCAGGCGACCGCGTTCGAGTTAGGAAAAGGATCTGCGAGGAGGAGCAGAGGGATGCAGGCGACGGCATCCATGGTTGTGCCGGCAGGGTGTTGGTGGAGCGAAGAAATCACAAAATTATCCCCTCCATCCCGTTCGCCTCCATCTGCGGCCGGAGGTACAACCAAGTCCCAATCATCAACATGATCAATCTCGGAGGGTTGGAGCGTTGGAGGTGGCAGGCGATCGAGGCGGCGGCTGATGGAGACGGGCGATGGGCGACGGCGTCTCTGGCTAGAGAAAGATTGGTAGCGATATATTTTCTAGGTCTGCAGGTGCGAACGTTGTATTGGGCTTGGCCCAAGTGTCTCTTGCGCGGCGAAGCAGTCCAAACGACGTGCGGGCGATCGAGGGAGAGCGAGCCGCGGCTCGGCGACGTACGAACGACCAACTCCCATTTAATAGTAAAGATTATTGCATTGCCGGATGAGTATACATCTCTGATCTTTTCTGCGGTGCACCGTACCTTGCCATGTACCTGTCCACGTCTCAGAAGAGATGTCGACATATATCTATGTACTCCCTCCGTTCTAAATTATTTGACTTTCATATATCTACATATAGATGTATGTACACACTAAAACATGTCTACATACATCCGTATGTAGACAAATGAAAATCATCTATTTTAGAACGGAGGGAGTAGATGCGTCTAGACGAGCTGCTGCGGAGTAGATGACAATTTCTTGCAAGATTACACTAGTAGAAAAGGGACCTTTCGTCCACCACCATATTTGTCTTTAGTCCCGGTTGCGTCTCAAACCGGGACTAAAGGGTCCATTTGTCCCGGTTCGAGGCGGCCAGGGCGTCCGCGGGCTTTGGTCTCGGTTCGGTTGGTACTTTTAGTCCCGGTTCGTGCCTGGAACCGGGATTAAAGAAGCGAGCCTCTTTAGTCCCGGTTGGTGCCTCAAACCGGGACTAAAGGGTTCGAATTTTTAATCATATCCCCCCCCCCCCCCCCCCCCCCCCCTCCCGTGGATCGCCTTTTCAGTTTTCCAAAAAAAAAAACGAAAAATGATAAAACCTTCAAAAAGTAAAATCCTTTGAGATGTAGTTAGGTTTTAGTGTCTAGTTGGTGTAGAAATTTTGAAATATGAATTTTTACCTTTTTTGCAAAAAACAAAAAAAAAGTTTGAACGGCCATAACTTTTGCATACGATGTCGAAAGCCCGGTCAAAATTCCAAATTCCAATTCCAAAAGGAAAAAAAGTTATTTCAAAAAGAAGATTTTTTCTACAAAATCAAAAAAATAAAAAAAATTCTAAAAATTATGTCATATTTGGATTCCTCACATTTTTCTGATAATAATGGACATATTATTTGTTCAATTTCGATTTACAGATTTAAAGATATGAATTATGCCATCTTCGTGGGCCTTGGCCGTAGTCTTCTGGCAGGCTTGTTGCTGGGTCTTGGCTTATACGTGCACCAGGTGTCCTCATGGTGGGGCACCCGAAGGGTAGGTCCACATCAGTAGCCCCCAAGTGCATGGTCGACTCAAAGATTCGGGCAGGGACTCCTCCGTAAGAGCACATCGTCATTTACTTGCTTTGCTATGAATCAAGTCAGTCGGTAATGCATCGATCATCATTTTGCTTGTTTTGCTATATGAATGTAAGTCGATAACGTATCGATTGTGCTTATGGAGTTGGTAATATGTCGATTGATGCTTTGCACGTATTTTTGCTGTCCTTCTGACAGTTTTTCAGGGATGGTGGCATAGTAGGCCTGTTACACTCGACATATCAGGACCAGTTAACTGCTCTTTTGGGCAAAACCTTACTAGCCTACTTCAAGTTTGAGTCCTCGGACTCGAACCCGGAATGGGCTGGTCAGACCCGACTCAGGCCGCGGAGATCTTACAGTGTCGTCCTGCAGCATAATTTTCCGGGTACCTAACGCGTCCGCTAGGATTTTCTTCATGTCTGTTGACACGAAAAGTTTCAGGGCAAACTAAGTATGTGCGGGCCCCGGCCGGCTCGACGGATCGGAGGGTCTTACCTATGCATCATGCATGCAGCTTCCGAGGATTGTCAGATGCAACTCGGGAAGATTATGACTGTGGTTTTGCATTATACGGGTAGCTAAGTAGCTGAGTCGAGTAAGTTTCGACTGTGAAATTTGCAACTTGATGTCTGTCTGTATCTTATCGGATGCGCGACAGCGCTCCCGATCGGAGTAGCCCCTGAGATTGTGCTTAATTGCTTACAGTTGAGGATAATCTCAAAACTTTGTATCTTTGCAGCAGTCAACGAAATTTTGATATGCTCTCGACTGGAGTTGAATGCTTCAGACTGGATGCAGTCGAATGACCTTTTTGCTTGTGCGGGATATGTTTCCTCAGAGTCGGCCCATTAGGGACTCGAGTACTTCTTTGTGCCGCAGCAGAATGATGACGTCAGGGATGACGTTTTTGCGGAGTGCATCACCTGACAAGCGATGGCGTGCTCGTTGTGATAGATGGGACGTGACGCTATGGCCCCACTTGACAGTGTTGACCAAGACGGTGCCGCTTGGACTGGATTTGACCGTTTGGCGCGATTTTTTCGGGGACGTGATGATGATCTCCTCTTTTTCCATGCGTAGTGGGCGGCGTGGCCTGCGACGGTTGCTCTCCGTGGCTGCCACGTGTAGGGCTGGATGTGCACTGTGAAGCACGATATGGAAGCAACGGCTTTGATGAATCACGGCCGTTCCTATAAGATGGAAAATCCCAGTGGCCAGAGGGGTAATTCCCCATTCTTCGCCGCCTACCTCTACCCCTTCTTCTTCCTCGCGCTCCCATTGCTTCTTCTCCACGCTACAGATGCACGTTCGCCGCCACCCCTTGCCATGAAGAAAACAAGCGCCAAGAAGAATGGCGGTGCCACCGCCGATGCCACGAAGAAGGCGAGGACTGCATCGGTGGCTTCCGCCGCCGCCACGACCTCAGACATGCCGAAGAAGATCCCAGGCGACTGGGTGAAGTCCACCATCAAGGAGCATCATCTGGATGGTTTCCGCGACGACGGACTGCTGCCGCCGGCGAACCAGCTGGCGACACGCGCGCCCGGAGATGAGGTAACGCCTCAACCCAGGGCCGGCGAGCGCGTTTGCTTTGCCGATTTCTTGACCAGGGGTTTCTCCTTCCCTGTGCATGATTTCGCGCGTGGGCTGATGTACGCGTACGGGGTGCAAATGCACGATTTCACCACGAACGGTATTCTGCACATTTGCTGCTTTTTCGTTCTTTGCGAGTGCTTTCTTGGAGTGCACCCGCACTGGATTTTGTGGAAGCGCATCTTCAATGTGAAGAGGAATGCGGGTGCCAGTGGTGTCTACCCCGTTGGCGGTTTTGGGATCCAGACCCGTGGCGACACCACCTACTTCGAGTTGAAGCCTTTCGAGTCCGCCCAAGGATGGTGGAAGAAGTGGTTTTATGTCAGCTCCACACAGGAGGGCCTCCCCAACTTCGTGGCCAGCAAACCACTACGGAGGTCGGGAGCATGGAAGCACGAGCTGACAAGTGCTGAAAAGCTGGAGGTGGAGCCGATGCTGCAAAGGGTGGCCGAACTGATGAAGACAGTGGGCAAAGAGGTCAGCGGCATCCACCTTATTGGCACATTTGTGAGGAGATGTGCGCAGCCGCTGCGTGTCCGAGCGCACCCAATGTGAGAGTTCCAGGGCACCCACGACCCGACTCGGCTGACGAATGAGGAGAAATCAAAGAAAGAGGTCGAGTCTCAGGTGCGGTCGTTGACCTCCATCAGGGCTGCGGACCCTTGCAATGTTGATCCTCCAGTCTCTCCTTTTGGAGTCGAAAACCCATTGCCTGAGGTTAGAGTCGAATCCTTTGTACTACTTTTCTTTACGGCGAATATTTCTCTGTATGATGTGTTCTGAATGTGCGTTTGTTTGCAGGGTCACCTGATTTTGACTTGCCTTTCTCCTATGCCCGAGAATGGTAAGACCGCGGAGGTGGAGGTTCCTGAGATCGAGACGGACAATGACGAGACCTCTCTTGCCACCGCCAGCACACCAGTCGATGAAGCAGAGGAGTCCGATGATGGGGAAGAAGAGCAACCGCCCAAGCGGCGCCATTTGATCAAGACGACCTCGACTGCTGCCAGCTCACCTCGAGAGGATGCGCTGGCTGAACTTGAAGATGATGATTCGGGCTCTTCAACACCTGTCGCGAGGAAGGCAAGGGCAGTGACTCCATTGCGTATGGCCCCTCCTGAAGGTGCTTCAGAGTTTGGCGCGCTGATGACGTGAAATCACGCGTTCGTTGGGCGACCCCAAGAGGAAGGTATGAAGCAGTGCAGCGGCAAGTTTTCCCTCAGTATGAAACCAAGGTTAGCGAACCAGTAGGAGTAGGAGCACTTCAGAAGGTTGTTGGTGGCGGAATATGGCACGGCGCAACACCAGGGAATCCAGCGACCGACGTGGAACCTGCACACAACACAATCAAACTACTTTGCCCCAACGAAACAGGAAGGTTGTCAATCTTCCCGGCTTGCTGTAACAAAGGATTAAACGTATGGTGTGGAAAATAATGTTTAATTGCAGAAAGTAAAAGAGAACAATTGTTTGCAGTTGGTGGTTTTATCAGTGTAAAAGAATGGACCAGGATCCACAGTTCACTAGTGGTGTCTCTCCATAAAGATAAACGACATGTTGGGTAAACAAATTACAGCTGGGCATTTGATAAAATATTGAGCGCATGACAATGCATATATATGACAAGATAACTACCATGATATTTATTTGGGCATTACGACAAGATACAAAGACCGTTATCCAACCGCATCTATGACTAATAATCCACCTTCAGGTTGACATCCGTGTTCCCCGTTGGTATTAAGTTGCAAGCAACGGATAATCGCATTAAGTAATGTGCGTAATGTAAACAAAAACATATGACCGTAGACATAGCATTGTTATGTTATCCCTAGTGGCAACAGCACATCCACAAACTTAGACGTTCACTAGTACAGAACGACACATCGGATATCCCTCTATGGCAACGGCAAGAGTTAGGCGACGGAAGAATGTGTTCCGGCGTGCTTCCACGAGTGCGCGCGCGCTAGTCGGTCGATGGGCCCGACACAATAGTAACGGAGGCGGAAAATAGTTCCATTGCTCATATATGGGCAACGGAGGAAATAATATCTCTGTTACTTATATGACCACATCAGAAACGGAGATCGGTCTATCTTCGTTTCCCATGTGAAGGCCCATTAAGCGGTGCCGGTATTAATATCTCCCACTCCAATGTATCTCACTCTCATTCTCACTCTCCCCAGTTCCTAACCCTAGACGCACACGCTCTCCTCCTACTTCACCCATCGATGGCGAACCCCTCCGGCGCCGACGGAAGTCAGGATGGAGCATCTTCCTCCTCCCACCCTCCGAGGCGCGGCCCGGATCTCCCCTACAACTGGGGCGAGATCCCCGGCGACCACGGTCTCCAGTTCATTCGGAGCCGTCAAATCCCATCCGGATCCACGGCGGTGGCGGCCACCGACGCCCGGATCTCGTCCTCCTCGGACGATGAGGACGAGAATCTGGAGGTCGGTCTCCTCCTCTCTCGCGCCGCCTTTGAGCGCGAGCGCGCCGACGGTGTCATTCGGGCGTCTGCGATGCAGAGAGCAATCCGCATATCGGCCGCCGAGCACGCGATAGAAGCCGCCGAGAAGGCGTTGTTCCGGACGCAGCTCCGGGCGGCCATAGACCGCTCTCTTCTCCCTGGCCAGGGCCTTGGGACAGATGCGGCGGCGGCGGCGGTGGCGGCGGCGGAGGAGGAGGATGAGGAGGAGGAGGAGGTGGACGCTCCGGTGTTCGAGCAGGATGAGGTCTCCTCTGACGTCTCCTCTGGCAGTGGCTCCGGCGCCGACGCCTGGGACACAATCCGCGACGGAAAGCGACCCCGCCTCGCCTAAGTTAAATGACCGCTCTGTTAGCTACTTATTTAGCTCGGTTTGCCCTGTTAGTTAGCTCTGTTCAGCTATGTATTTGCTAGGTTAGCTACTTATTTAGCTCGGTTTGCTTTGTTTAGCTATGTACTTGCTATGTTAGCTACTTATTTAGCTCGGTTTGCTCTGTTAGTTAGCTCTGTTCAGCTATGTATTTGCTCTGTTAGAGTATTTATTTAGCTCCGTTTGCTCTATTGTAGCTCTTTTTAGCTATGTATTTGCTCTGTTAGCTACTTAATTATTTTGATCGGTTTGCTCTGTTCAGCTATGTATTTGCTCTGTTAGAGTATTTATTTAGCTTGGTTTGCTCTGTTTTGTAGCTCTGTTTAGCTATGTATTTGCTCTGTTAGCTACTTAATTATTTAGGTCGGTTTGCTCTGTTAGTTAGCTCTGTTCAGCTATGTATTTGCTCTGTTAGGATATTTATTTAGCTTCGCTTGCTCTGTTTTGTAGCTCTATTTAGCTATGTGTTTGCTCTGCTAGCTACTTAATTATTTCGATCGGTTTGCTCTGTTAGTTAGCTCTGTTTAGCTATGTATTTGCTATGTTAGCTACTTATTTAGCTCGGTTTGCTCTGTTAGTTAGCTCTGTTCAGCTATGTATTTGCTATGTTAGCTACTTATTTAGCTCCGTTTGCTCTGTTAGCTTCTTATCCCACTACATTTTGCTTTGTTTACTGCTTATTGGCTCTGTTTATTAGCTTTATTTGCTGTTTTTAACAAAGAATATTCCTTGTGTCAAGGGCTTGGTGGTTGCTTGGTGACGATACTGCTGCCGTGAAGACCTAGGAGCGGGGCTCCATACACGGTGCCGTCACCAGGAGCAATACATTTTGCGCAGCAGGATGAAGACAGTAGATGTTCATCTGGCGGCCGTGAAGACATAGGAGCAGAGCTCCAGCCACGCGCACTGATAAACTTTTGTAAAGCAGGGCGTACAGAAATACGGTGACGACCGGGCGGCCGTCTAGTCGCATGGAGCGGGGCTCCATCGACGGCAAAGCCCGTCACCGTATTTTTTTTTGTTTTCCTGTAACCCTTATTAGAAACGGTGAATTGAAAAACTCTGTGTCTAATGTGAAACGTATCATTGATGATCAAATATAACAACCGTTGCCCATGTTAGGGGCAACGGTTTATCACCTCCGTTGCCATTGAGCTCTTCACATCAGTGACAGGGTCGGGGACACGGACCCTTTCTCCGTTGCCGATGGGGTTTTTGGCCCGTTTCCGATGTGTCGTTCTGTACTAGTGGTTGCTGTCACTCGCCCAGATTACTGGAGGCATGAACCCACTATCTAGCATAAATACTCACTCTTAGAGTTACAAGCATCTACTTGGCCAAAGTATCTACTAGTAACGGAGAGCATGCAAGATCATAAATAACATGTAACATAGATTAATAATCAACTTGATCATAGTATTCAATATTCATCGGATCCCAGCAAACACAACATGTAGCATTACAATAAGATGATCTTGATCTTGTTAGGCAGCTCACAAGATCTAAACATGATAGCATAAAGTGGAGAGACAACCATCTAGCTACTGCTATGGACCCGTAGTCCAAGGATGAACTACTCACGCATCACTCTGGAGGCAGGCATGGCGATGTAGAGCCCTCCGGTGATGATTCCCCTCTCCGGCAGGGTGCCGGGAAGAGGTTCAGAACCCTCCCAAGCTAGGGTTGACGACGGCGGCGCCTCTGGAACTTTTCGTGGAATATGACTCGGGTATTTAGGGTTTTCGCGTCGGGGGGAATAAATAGGAGAAAGGGCGGCGGTTGAGGGCACCCGAGGGGCCCACATGCACCCTCGGCGCGGCAGGAGGTGGGGCCGCGCCGAGCCCTTGTGTGGCCGCCTCCTGGCGCTCCTCCGTCTCCCCTTTGGACTCCGTGTACGTGTCGGTGAAATAGGGACCTCCGTTGATTTTCGTCCAATTCCGAGAATATTTCCAGAACAGCTTTTCTGGAATACAAAAACAGTAGAAAACAGGAACTGACACTGTGACATCTTGTAAATAGGTTAGTCCCAAAAAATATATAAAAATGATATGAAGTGGATGCAAAACATGTAACAATTGGTATAATATCAACATGGAACATCAAAAATTATAGATACGTTTGAGACATATCACGCATCTGGACTTCGAGAGTCTTCTCAGTGAGGATGATGCGAGGTAAGAACCCTTTGCTTTTGCTTGTTTCCCGTTTTCTTCAGTGTCTCTGTTTTTTATTGTCCGAATTTTTGTTGTCCGGCCCGGTGCAGGATGCCCTTGCCAAGGATGATGCGCCGTCGACTATGCCTGAGGTGACCCCTGCTTCATCTACCAGTGAAATGGCTCGGGTGGAGCCACAGCCAGCCGCTGCTACCAGTGCACCTCCTAACCTGCAAGGTTACGCGCCTTCTTCCTCGGGTACTACACCACTGGCGCATTATGACCACGTAAGTGTTTTCTGATACTTCTGTATTTTATCGGGTGCGCGACAGCGCTCCCGATGGGAGTAGCCCCCGAGGCTATGCGCAACTATGATAGTTGGGTATAGGCTCAAGAACATGAATCTCCGCCTTTGTTTTGCTGAGGTCATCTTCTTCTGCAGCCCTTCTTCCGCGCCATGTTGGAATCAGGTGCGCCATACGTGCAAATGGAGCAGGAGCGGGACCAGCTTTGGGTCCAGATGGAGCAGTCGGAGCGTAAGAACCTTCTTGCCTTCCACTCCATTCGTTTGTGTTTTTTGAAAGATTGTCATCCGAAAATGAAATACGCGTTTGCTACAGGTGATCGAAAAGCGGAATGAACCTGGCTCGCGTGCAAGAGCTTGAGAGAGAGCTCGAGGCTCAGCGTGCCGGCACCGAGCGGAAGCTGAAGGATGTGGAAGATCGCGAGGGGCTGCAGGCAGAGCGACTCCGCGCACTAGCCGACATGATGGGAGGTAGAGCTTTTGTCCTTGGTGTGTGCTACCCGGATGTTTATAGGCTTTGAGTTTCCTAAACCTTGTCTTTTTGTTCTGACAGGTGTTGTTGGCGCTGAACCTGCTTCTGAGGCGGAAGGTGGCTCGCTTGAACACGCGAAATGCTGCCTTCGACCTGGTATGCGTCCGGGTCAAGAACTCCCTTGCCAAGTCCAAGTGCGCCCTCTCTGATGTGCGCAAGAGCGTCTTCCCACGAGCCACTCCACCTTCCTCTATTACGACCTGGCTAAGTTGTTTGGTCCTGGATCGTCGACTCTGGCGGACTACACCCGCACCCAAATGTTATGTGGCTCGGAGTCCGCCTTCATGCTGATGCTGGGTCACGGGATTGCAGGCGATTTTGAGAAGTTTGTAGCCGACTTTCCGAGAAAACCCGAAGGCAAGACCATCCCTCTAGGCCAATTTAGAGAGCGAGCGGCTCAGCTGGCTAAGGACATGGTGGCCATGATGGAGAAGCGCGCAGCTGAGCGTGCTGTGCGCGCGTTTAGGTCTAGGTTGGAGTCGATGTCGTAGTTGGTCGGACCCCCTCTTTCTGCTTTTGTTTCTGTTTGTAATGAATCTTTTATGCTATGTAGAACCTGATGAAATCTTGTTGAATATAAGCTTACCTTTGCTTTCTATCCCTCCTTTTGTGTTATGATTGGGCTTTCGCAGATAACAACCCCCGAGCATGTTGATCGTGGCCACACCTGATACTGCAAAATTCTCATCTGTTTTCTACTCTCCTTGTGTAGCCTGGAGCACTCGACACGTCAGCTGATTCTTCCACCGGTGGTGCTTCTTCTCAATGAGGGTCCAGGAGCAGAAATGATGAACGCCTCATCTCCTATATGCGGACACGACTTGTGAAGGTGGAGCAGGAGCTGAAGGATGCGCGAGGTGCTTTGGCTGATCTGAAGTCGAGGCCGTCCCCAGCCACAGAGCGAGAGAAGTACTTGATGGACTCGTTGAACATAGTGAACGCACAACTGGAATGTAGGCATCCCATTGTCTTCTGAGTCGGTTGCTATTTCTTCTGACTGCTTCTTAATGTGTTTTCTTGTTTTGCGCAGGCGTCCGTCTGGATGAGAAGGCAGAAACGGACCGCATAAATTATCGCCTAGATGGCGCTGCGAGCGGCTTGGATTCTGCCTCTCAACTCTTTTGGTCTGACAAGTCGAGAGGCTGAAAACTGGCTGTGCTTCACGACCGCGCCTGGCTTAGTGATGGAGACTTGCAGGTCTGCTCTAGCCTGGGTGCACCGAGAATTTTTTCCGTTGAATGAGCAACCGCAAGGCCTTGCGGCGCTGTTGACGAGATTCCGCGGTGGCAAGGCGATCAAGAAGTTTGTGCGGGAACGTGGAGCTTGCCTTTGTGCGAGTTCACCGTCTGCACTTGAACTTGGAGAAGATTGCTCAAGGTCTGCCATCACCACCTGGTGGGGGACCCGTGCTGATGGAAGAGCACTATGCGGCGACTGCTGGTCCAGCGAATGATATCATTGCGCAGGTTATGAAGGAAACAGATCTCCTTGTAAATCAAGCGGCCATGTATCTCAAAGAGGAACCTGTAGAGGAGTAGGTATGTTTGTAAAGTGTAAAGAACTTGTATGTATGTATGCTTGTATGAGCTGATATGAAAAATTATGATGTGTATGCGGGGCACAGCCCCCGAGTGTGAAGTTATGATTTTTGCGTTGACGAATTTTGTTGTGGCCTGTTGCACGTAGCTCCCGAGTGTTCGGGTGCGACCGGTGATTTTGAGGCTTTTGAACCTTGTACAGAACAACCCCGAGTCTTCGGGTACGACTAAGGTGTTATGAATTCGTTGAACCTGTGAGGCACAGCCCGAGTGTTCGGGTATGGCCAAGGTGTTATGATTTTGCTGAAACTATGCGGCGCAGCCCACGAGTGTTCGGGTGCGGCCAAGGTGTTATGATTTTGCTGGACCTGTGCTGCGCAGCCCCCGAGTTTTCGGGTGCGACCAAGGTGTTATGAATGAATCGAGTCAAAAAAATAGAGGAACATTGCATGTATTCCAACTTTTGTATGTTAAGACAGCAGACCGCCTCATTAAAAGCCTTCCAGTCCCTTTAGTTACCCTGCTGCTTTTGGCATTAAGCGTGATTACATGATGGCTGAGTAGCCTAAGCATAGAAATGGCGCAGGTGTGCGACGTTCCAAGGGTTGTGGGAGAGCTCTCCCATCTTCGGATGAAGGGTCCCTCCCATTGGGAGGCGAGCTTGTGCACCTTCTTCTGCTTCAGTCGAAGGACCAGGTGCCCAACCATGAAAGACCTGGTGCGCAGCCGACGACTATGATAGTTGCAGAGGTTTTGCTGGTAGACAGTTGTGCGAGCGAGCGCGATGTCGCGTGCCTCGTCCAGCGTGTCAACGTTGTCTGCGAGTGCCTCCTCCGCGTCGTCTTCCTCGTAGGTGATGACTCTGGGTGCGTCGAACTGCAAGTCGAACGCATGACAGCTTCTGCGCCGTACACCATGAAGAATGGCGTGTACTGTGTTGACCTGTTAGGAGTGGTGCATAGGCTCCATAGGACGGATGGTAGTTCCTCGACCCATGCTCCTACCGCTCGCTTGAGTGGCACCAATAGCCGCTTCTTGAGTCTGCTGCACACAAGTCCATTGGCCTTCTCCACCTGGCCGTTTGATTGCGGGTGTGCAACGGACGCGTAGTTGAGCTTGATACCTTGGTCTTTGCAGAAGTCCCGGAACTATTCAACCATGAAGTTTGTATCGTTGTCGGTTATGATGCTATGAGGGACCCCGAAGCGGTAAATGATCGAACTGAAAAAGTTCACCGCTATCGTGGCAGTCGAATTTGTAATGGGGACCGCTTCGATCCACTTGGTAAACTTGTCGACCGCCACCAAGAGGTGAGTGTGTCCCCCACGCGAGCATTTCTTGAGTGGCCCAACCATGTCGAGTCCCCATTGAGCGAAGGGCCAAGCCAGCGGGATTGTCTTCAGTTCGGATGCCGGTGCGTGTGGCCTGGTGGCGAATTTCTGGCACCCGATGCATCATTTCACGATGTCTTCAGCGTCCTTGAGCGCTGTAGGCCAGTAGAACCCCGCTCGAAAAGCTTCGGCGACGAGGGCTCGACTGCTTGCATGGTGTCCACAAGTTCCTGCGTGGATGTCCCGAATGATGGCCTTGCCATTTTTGAGTGCTATACACCTCTGGAGGATCCCCGATATGCTGTGTTTGTACAGTTCGCCCTTGATTATTGTGTATGCCTTGGCGCGTCGAGTGACTCGCCGCACTTCCGCCGCGTCCTCCGGCAGCTCGCCACACAACATGTATGTTAGGAAGGGATGTGTCCAGGTCGGCTCGATGAGGAGAACTTCGGCTGGCGGATCATCTGCGCTAGGTGAAGTGGTGTCTTTGGCTGAGGCTACGGCGGTTGGCGCCGAGGGTGATGTTGTTTCCTTAGTCTTGATAGATCGATGCTCGATTCGCTCGAGGAATACGCCAGGTGGAACTGGTGCCTTAGTAGAGTCAAGGTTGGCTAGCATGTCTGCTTCTTCATTGCTTTCGCATCCAATGTGACGTAGCTCACACCCGTCAAAGTTGCCCTCCATGATGTTGTAGAGCTCGCGGTATGCGATCATGTTGTCTGCTGTGACATCGCAGGTTTTCATTGTTTGCTGCACAACGAGATTCGAGTCGCCGTAGATCATGAGTCGAGTGCACCCGCAAGCCTTGGCCATCCACATGCAGTGTAGTAAGGCCTCGTACTCCGCCTCGTTGTTGGAGGGTCTTGGGAAATCCATCTGCAGGACGTAGCGGAGCTTGTCCCCCTTCGGCGATGTGAGGATGACGCCTGCGCCTGCACCCTCGTTCTTCTTCGAGCCGTCGAAGTACATTGTCCAGGAGTTGGACACGTCAGGGTGTAACGTTCCCTAACCTAATGGCAGCACACCAAATAGGAAATCACAGGAATATCACTCGGATATGCAGAATTCAGTGGAGTTTACAGATAGAATCATCCGAGGAAGGAGTAGAGAGAAGAGTTCCGAGGAGGATCCAAGAAGAGAGTTCATCTCATCATTGATTGATCCTCTACTACACGCCACACACGCTTACATAGTCAGCTTGGGCTACCACTGGGCACAGCCAGGACTGGGCCTCTCCTAGGACACACGATCGTAGACGGGCCGATGGCTTCACATCACTTGTATCTCCTGATCAGTTGGCGTGACATTTCCCAGGTCTCGAAGACCTGCATGTCCCCAGGCAGGCGCATTGGGGAATTCCTGCATTAATTTGTTCTTGTTTTCCCAGGTAGTCCATGCCGCTGGAAGTGATGACCACTGGATCAGAACCAACTCCACACACTTTGCTCCTACATCGACTCTTTTAGTATCAATCACGAAAAGTGGAGTTATACCTGAGTCCGGCTGCAGACAAGTAGTAGGAAGGTCCGGCTGGGATATAGTGTTAGCTGGTAAAGCCTTCTTGAGGAAAGATACATGTACTACTGAATGTATTTTGCTGTGAGCAGGTAAGTCCAATTTGTATGCAACCGCACCCACTCGCTGTAGAATTGTGAATGGCCCGAAATATTTGTAACCCAATTTCTGATTTGATCTCCGAGCAATAGATGTTTGAACATCTGGCTGTAATTTCAAATAGACACTATCACCAACATCAAAGACTCTCTCCACTCGGTGTTTATCAGCCCGATCCTTCATTCGTTGTTGTGCTCGAAGTAATTGTTGCTAGATTAAGTTTGTCATATCATCTTTTTCCTTGAGCCACTGTTCCAAATCCGGCACAGTCACTGAAATCCCATCCTGCAAACTGAAATGCTTTGGTTTATAGCCATAAAGTACCTCAAAAGGTGTTTTTCCCAAAGCTGAATGCCATGTTGTGTTTGACCATCGGCTAAAGATAACCACTTAGACCATTTAGAAGGGCAAGACTGAGACATGCATCGGAGGTATGTTTCCAAGCACTGATTCAAACGCTCCGTTTGACCTTCAGTTTGCGGGTGATAGCTGGAGCTCATGTTGAGAGTAGTATCAGTCAACTGAAACAATTGATGCCACAAGGCACTAGTGAAAACTTTGTCTCTATCAGAGATGATCACCTTCGGCAGCCCATGCAACTTATATATATTATCCACGAAAACATTTGCTACTATCATTGATGTGTAAGGATGAGACAATGGTAAGAAGTGAGCGTACTTCGTAAACTTGTCTATTATCACCAGAATGCAGTCGAACTTAGATGATTTTGGGAGCCCTTCAATGAAATCAAGACTGATTATGTCCCATGCCTTTTGCGGTATAGGCAACGGCTGAAGTAAACCTGGTTGTTTAGTAAGCTCGGCCTTGGCTTGGTGACAAACAGTGCAGTGTGACACATAAGTATGCACAATTGCACATCCTGTTTCATATTTGGCCACGCAAACAGAGCTTTGATTTTATTATATGTTGCAGTTATGCCACTATGTCCACCAATGCCACTGGAATGTAGGGCTAACAAAATTGCATGTTTAGCCTCTTGATAATTACCCAACCAGATTCTGTCATGATATTTGAGAACTCCTTCGTGCAGAGAGTGCCCTTGAGCATTAGGGCTGCTGAGACTCAATTCAGTTAATAACTGTTTCGCATGATCATCTTTTTGATAACTTTTAATCACCATTTCGAGCCACTTGGGTTTGCTCACAGATATAGCAACCACTTCCTGCTGTTCAGTGCAACGAGACAAGGCATCCGCTGCTCCATTGGCAGTCCCCTATTTATACTTGATAACATACTGTAAGCCGAGCAACTTACAGAAAGCCTTGTGTTGAATGTCATTGGATAGCTGTTGAGCATCTAAATGAATGAGACTCTTGTGATCTGTGTATATGATGAATTCTTTATGCTGAAGATAAGATTTCCACTTTTCCACAGCTAATATGAGCGCCAAGCATTCTTTTTCATATGTTGATAACACCTGAGCTCGTGGACTTAAAGCTTTGCTGAGATATGCTATCAGATGTCCTTGTTGAGAAAGTACTGCACCAATATCCAGCCCGAAGCATCTGTGTGAAGACAGAATGGTAATTGGAAGTTTGGTAAAGCTAAAACAGGAGCTGACATCAATGCTTGCTTCAATGTGAGAAAAGTTGTATGAACCGTGGGTGACCAGACAAATGGGTTGTTCTTCTTGAGCAACTCAGTCAATGGTTTGCTTATTACACCATAATTCTCGATAAATTTCCTATAATAACCAGCCATACCCAAAATGGTTCTCACTTGTTTCACATTTCTTGGTACCGGCCAATTCTTGATCGCCAGAATTTTAGCTGGATCAGTAGCCACTCCCTCTCGACTGATAATGTGACCGAGGTACTCCAGTGACTGCTGTGAAAATGTGCACTTAGATTTCTTTACATATAGCTAATTCTGTTGGAGGATTTGAAATACTTGAGCAAGGAGAGCAGCATGGTCGTGCAAGTTTGCAGAATAGACCAATATGTCATCCATGAATATGAGAACACCTTTTCGTAAAAGAGGCGCAAACAGCACATTCATAGCTTCTTGAAATGTGGCTGGTGCATTGCATAAACCGAATGGCATCACTTTAAATTCCCAGTGACCATGATGGGTGTGAAATGCTGTTTTAAATTCTTCACCAATCAACAACCTTATCTGATGATAACCACTGCGAAGATCCAACTTAGTGAAAAACATAGAGCCATGCAATTCATCTAGAAGTTCATCCACAATTGGCAATGGATACTTATTTTTAACTGTAATGGCATTAAGGTGTCGATAATCCACACACATTCGCCAGCCTCCATCTTTTTTCTTTACCAACAGAACGGGCGAAGCATAAGGGCTATTTCTTGGTTGCACTATTCCATTATTCAACATTTCAGAAACCTGTTTTTCAATTTCATCTTTCTGGCTCGGTGTGTATCGATACGGTTTCCTATGAACTGGTATTGCTCCTGGCACCAATGGTATTTTGTGATCAAAAGGTCATTCTGGTGGTAATTGAGTAGGCTCCTGAAAAACTTCCACATGCTCCAACAAGATCTTCTGAATGTCGTTGGGTAGTTGTTCAGAAAAAACTTCTGCAAGAGGATCCGGAGTTGCCATGGATAATTGCACCAATTGAGCTACTGCACCTGTAGCCAGAAGCTTATTGAATTCTTTGGAGGTCACAGGTGGACAGTGAGCAATATTATCCTTGATGCCTCGCATAGTTACCCTTTTTCCATCCATGTTAATTCTCATTTTTTTAATTTTCCAATCGACCCACATTGAACTGAAATGAGTGAGCCATTCCATACCAAGTATCATATCATAACATGGCAAATCACGGACCCTCACAGGAGTAGTAAACTGAACATTTTGACAACCCCATTTGAAGTTGGAAATATGTTTGTCACTTTTCATTTTGGCTCCATTTGCAATAGTAACCTGCACCATAGGAGCTGAGCTAACTTGACAACCCAGCATTTGGACCATAGCAGAGCTAATAAAATTAGCAGAACTACCAGAATCTACCAATATGAGCATCTGTTGGTGGCCAACAAAACCTAATAAGCGCATTGGTTTCTTGTTCATTGTACCATTAACTGTTGCAGTTGATAGGCTGTGTATTTGCTCTATTTCAGGTTCAGAAGTTTCAGAAATTGAATCTTCATCTTCTACATCAGTTGCACTGTCTGAAGGTAGAGCATCACACAATTCTTCCATTACTGCTAGAGAAACCTGTTTGGGGCATTTGTGAGTCGGACTGTATTTACCTCCACATTTAAAACATTCTCCCCTCAGACGACGCTGAGCCTTGAGTGCAGATAACTTTGCCAAATTATTTCCTTCATCAGTGACAACAGTTGATGCAACTGTAGTAGCAGTTTCTGCTGGATGTGGCCCCAATTTCCCTGGACCAGCTTGATTGTGGTTTTTTTTTTAGAATAAGTAGATGATTTCGCTTCAGCTAATTCAGCTTCCTGCAAAAGTGCTAGAGAAACAGCAGCATCTACTGTTC
Organism: Poa pratensis; assembly: GCA_947311845.1. Classification (NCBI taxonomy): domain Eukaryota; kingdom Viridiplantae; phylum Streptophyta; class Magnoliopsida; order Poales; family Poaceae; genus Poa; species Poa pratensis. The sequence goes on along the minus strand of CAMZMU010000020.1, from coordinate 61,576,746 downwards.
TAGGTTGATGTAAGACAATTGCAGCTCTAATATCCTTGCGCAAACCTTTGAGGAATTTGGCTACAAAGAATGTCTCATCTAGAGTGTGGTTGTGAGTCAAAAGTTGATGCATTAGTAATTCAAATTCTTTGTAATATGATTCAACATCACCTGTCTGCCTTATGTTCAGAGTCTGGTTCATGTGCCTGAAATACATATCCTTCCCAAATTTCTGACAAATTGCTACACATAATTGGGCCCAGTTTATGACATCATGTTGAGCTTCATAAGTTTGTAACCAAAGAGCAGCAGAACCAGAGAAGTGAATAGTGGCATAATCCACCATATATTCTACTGGAATGTTGAACATGTGAAAATACTTCTCAACCTTCTCCTTCCAAATTTTAGGATTCGTGCCATCAAATTTAGGAAAATTAGTTCTAGGCATCCTAACATGAGGGGAATTATCACGGTATGATCTTTCATGTCAAGATTCAGTGAATGCTTCTGCGCGAGCTAGTTGATCCACAGGAGCATTAACATTCACAAGAGGTAACGAGTTATGGGACGCACCATTTGGGACAGTACGCTCATGAGCTGTGTCTGAGTTCTCTTGGTCATCAATGTGCCCAGGTGGACGAGGAGTGAAGGGTCTTGTGCCAGAAGCTGATCCCTCCAACGTGGTCAATCGTGCTCCTAGACCTTCATCAATGTGCCCAGGTGGACGAGGAGTGAAGGGTCTTGTGCCAGAAGCTGATCCCTCCAACGTGGTCAATCGTGCTCCTAGACCTTCAACTCGAGTTTCTAAATTGTTAACCGCACGGATCACACACTCCTGAGATTTCAGGATCCGATCTGCAGTTAACCGGAGCTCCTGGCAAGCTGTAGCAGTCTGTGCTACCGTGGTCTGGGCTTGCAAGGTTGCCTCTGCCGTCGTGGTGAGACCTGCCAGGACAGCCTGAAGACGCTTCTCCATGTCAGCCACCGTGATTTGGACCGCTCCCTGTTGTTCCTCGACGACGGTCATCCTCGCCGAGAGGGTGTTGCTGCCGCGCGCCGTGGTCGACGATCTGGTCTACCGCCTCCAGAATCAGCGAGTACTGAGGAAAAAACCGCTTCCTCTACAACCGATCCAAACACCACCTACTGCGCCAACTCAGTCACGAAACAGGGATTTTACGCCTGCTGCTAGGAGAGCAACAGCAACCTTCGCGCGACACCGAGCCCGCAGTCGAACAACACCGCCGCCAATTGAAATCGCCACCGCGCCGCCGGATTTGGAAGCAGCCGCACACCGTCTCCGCGATTAGTGAGAGGGATAGGGATTTTACCGGAGATCCGAACCCATATCTCAGCACCAATCGAAACACGCCTCCATACCACAGAAAAATCGCTCTCTATTTTTTTCTGAATTTTCTGGGTATATGGGATAAGATCCGAAGATCGAATGGCTCCTGATACCAATTGTAACGTTCCCTAACCTAATGGCAGCACACCAAATAGAAAATCACAGGAATATCACTCGGATATGCAGAATTCAGTGGAGTTTACAGATAGAATCATCCGAGGAAGGAGTAGAGAGAAGAGTTCCGAGGAGGAAGAAGAGAGAGTTCATCTCATCATTGATTGATCCTCTACTACACGCCACACACGCTTACATAGTCAGCTTGGGCTACCACTGGGCACAGCTAGGACCGGGCCTCTCTGGGCCACACGATCGTAGATGGGCGATGGCTTCACGTCACTTGTATCTCCTGATCAGTTGGCGTGACACGGGGACACCGGTAATTGAGCCTCTGTCCACTCTGTTATGAAGTCAGGGAGGATCTGCGCTTTGATTGCTAACAGATGCTTGTACGTGATGTCCAAGGTCCAAGCTCGATGACCCACTTGGCGACTCTTTCTGTTGCGTCCGGGTTGGTGAGGATGTCGCTTAGCCCGACTGAACTCACCACCGTTATTGGGTGCTCTGCGAAGTAGTGGACGACCTTGCGCGATGTCATGAACACGGCGTAAGCCAGCTTCTGATAGTGCGGGTATCGCTGTTTTGATATGGATAACACCTCGCTGAGGTAGTATATTGGTCTGTGCACGCCATGAGCATGTCCTTCTCCATGCGCTCGACAACAAGCACGTTGCTGACCACCCGGTTGGTGGCGGAGACGTACAGGTATAGCGGCTCGCGTTCTCGAGGCGCGACCAGGACCGGAGGGCTCGTCAGCACGCGCTTGAGGTCGACGAAGGCTGCTTAAGCTTCTGGTGTAAACTCGAAGTTATCCGATTTCTTCATCAATTGATAAAATGAGACTGCTTTTTCGCCGAGCTTGATGATGAAACGACTGAGTGCTGCAACCTGGCCAGCTAGCCTTTGGATCTCTCGAAGCTTGGTCGGCGGCTGCATGGTCAGGATGGCTTGGATCTTCTCGGGTCCGCTTCAATGCCTCGAGCTGAGACGAGGTACCCCAGGAGCTGTCGGCCGGCACACCAAAGACGCACTTCTTGGGGTTTAGTTTGATCTTGTAGTGGCTGAGGTTGGCGAATGTTACACGCAGGTCGTCGAGGAGCGTGCCCTCCTTTTTGGTTTTGATGACGATGTCGTCGACGTAGACTTGGACGTTGCGTCTGATTTGCTCTTTGAGCCAATTCTGCATCATGCGCTGGTACGTGGCACCGCGTTCTTGAGCCCGAAGGGCATAGTTGTGTAGCAGTAGACGCCGTAAGGGGTGATGAAGGCAGTCTTGTCTTCGTCTTCGGCTCTCATCCTTATCTGGTTGTATCCCGAGTAAACATCCAGGAAGGATAAGCGCTCTCACCAACGCGGTTGAGTCGACAATCTGGTCGATGCGCGGCAAGGGGAAGTGATTCTTGGGGCATCACTTGTTTAGGGTGGTGAAGTCGACACACATGCGTAGAATTTCTGTATACTTCTTGGGCACTAGTACAAGGTTGGCGACCAGTCCGACTTCTTGATCGTTCAGTGCTTAATTAATGTGTGTTGGCTAGATCAAATCGTCCGGAAAAATAAACTGACCCAGTATGATGCAGATTCATCCCAAACCGGCGACGCAACGCCACATACGTTTTGTTTAGTTTTCTTCCGGGAAGTTGTTTAACTGAACTAAGCTCTCGTCTAGTCATCGTTCTTGCTTGGGTTTGTTGTACTGATCCACCAAATCTGGTGGGTCCTACTAACTTTTCTTTTTTTGTGTGGTGGGGCCTACTAACTAATACACCTTCGTTTTGTAATATAAGATGTTTTACGTATTACAATACAGACTACATATGAATATATATACACGTACTTTACTATATAGATTAACCGTTTTGCTCCGTCAGTATTGAAGTACCTAAAACATTTTATATTACCAGACGGAGGAAGTATATCCTACCTTTGTTCACAATTACAATGCATTCTAAGTTTAGTCAAATCAAACTTTGTAAAAAGTTTGATCAAATATCTAAAAAATATATTAACATCTATGATACCAAATACATATAATATAAAATACATTTCATGATTATTCTAATAATATTTCTTTTACATTATAGATGTTGATTTTCTTTTATAAGCTTGTTCAAAATTTATGAATGTTAACTTTGACAGTTAATTCCGGACAGAGAAAGTATGTTAGAGCTGTAAGAGTATGCGTCTACTAAATGCCACGCACGATGCGCGTCTAGTATGGACCAGCATCTCCTGATTCTCATTAGGGCTGAATACATATTAGAGAATGGATCGTAGGTTTTCTAATACAAATGGGTGGAATCAACCAGGCGTACTTCCATGCGATCCTTCATTTAAAATACTTTGACTAATAGTTTTGGTATAATCTATTCATATATGTTTTGAGTAAGTATGTAAAAATAATTCCGATACACGCCTATGCTTTTGCAAGCTAGCTAGAGGTTCTTAGTCATTGCCGGGAAAATTAAACTGACCAAGTCTGATGCAGATTCCTCTCAAACCCGGCGACGCAACGCCACATACATTTTTTTAGTTTTCTTTGGAGAGTTTGTTTAACTGAAGTAAGCTCTCGTCTAGTCGTCGTCCTTGCTTGGGTTTGCCGTATTGATCCACCAAATCTGTTGGGTCCTACTAACTGCAACTCGCAGCATTGTTTTAAGCACATGCTAGAGCTGTAAGAGTATGCGTCTGGTAAATGTCAGCATGATGTGCGCATCAAGATATGGACCAGAATCTCCACCGGTTCCATTTGGGATGAATCCAAATTAGAAAAATGGATCCTAGTTTTTCTAAAGCAAATGGGCGGAATCAGCCAGGCGTACTTCCATGTGGATCATTCGAGTGGACCAAGCTAGAAAGAGTGCTCCTTCATTTTAAATACTTTGACTAATATAGTTTTGTTATAATTATTCATAATTTTTCAGTAAGTATGTAAAAACAAATTCAATACGCGTGAATTCTTTGCAAGCTAGCTAGGTAGAGATTCTTAATCATTGCATATTTTTGAAAATCTATACAGAGGAGCAAATCGTGTCAAAAGATTTTTATCATGTGTCGTTATATGAAGCTAAACAAATTTTCCCGCCACGAAGCTAGCTCATTCAAAAGAACAACTAAATAAAATACAGCTACCATGTATTAGCATATCGAGAGAAACCTAGCTGTCGCATCCATGTCACCCGAGATGTGTGTGTGTGTGTGTGGGGGGGGGGGGGGGGGGGGGGGGGGGGGGAGGGAGTTCCTGTATATCATTGCTCAATCTGTGGAATTATATTAGCGCGCTCTATCCGTGACCTGCAGTGACCGTCATAACCCACATGATCACATCGAGGAGCTCGTGGTGTTTTGGTCCCACAGATTGTCGACTTCACATATGATGATTTGTTGACTAGTGCCTATGTATGTCCCAACGGCAAAGCCTTCGGATCTCAAATGCCAAACAAAGAACACGAAAACTGAAAATGACTTGCCCCTTATTGATCGGCTTAGCGATCCAACAGAACCCAACGAAGGAAAGATCGGTAAAATGTCTACTAGAATACTTAATAAAAGAAAAGCGTAGCTACTTCATGAGGGATGATTCATCTCCAAACATGGATTTTTTGGGTTCCACAGGCGTCCACCATGTTTTCTTGGCGATTTTTCTAGGTGTCGTACAGTCCAACGGTTCCGCGCTGGATAGTCCAATGATGACATAACTCGAGGCGTGGAGGCGCGGATAGGTGCCATACATGTACAACACATATCCGACAACCTTGTGTTGGCATCCGGGAAGCTCGTTCTCCGGACAGGTGTCAAACATGTCTGATATCTTTGGTGGCTTTTGGGCTGGCAGTTTGGCGGCTGGAGTGAACTTCAGCTTCTCACTTTCCTTCTCTTCTACTTGATTCTTGACTTTTCCGACCTTATATTCCACCCTTTCCGAAGTGTGTCTTGGGATTCATATCAAAGCACATATATATAAGGTTTTCGCTTGAGTTAACAAGCCATTCATGATGGAGGGGTGGGGGGGGGGGGGGGGGGGGGGAGGGATATCTCACAAGCTTAGGATAGGCGATTTGTGGGGCCTCTCGCCATAGAACCAACATGCGTAGTCGAACGAGTCATAGGTGGCGATGTCTATAGGGCTAGTTAATTAATAAAAGTCAGATTGTTGTGTGAAAACCAGGGGCGGACCTACCTTATGCTAGCAGGTGTCACATGACACGGGTAAAATCCCATTTCCTTGCTATAATTTGTACATTTTTAGTGTATGACCCCTAACTCTAGATGAAAAATCTGCATGTCTCATACAATGACACGGGTTGATTTTGCTCTGGGTCCGCCCTGGTGAAAACAAGAGATACGACGACTCAAACGTTGCTCCAAGTAAGGCGACACGCCCTCTGAATCTTAAACAAATCACAGTGGCCAAGATGTTAACCAAATCACACAACAATTGGTAGAGTCGAAATAATCTATTACAAAACATGCGCTCGTCACCATGACTTGAATTGGTTTGCCGTTGTAGCAACAGTACTGGAGCAGACACCTCATCGCTGACGTCAAATACGAGCTAGAGGTCTCACTCGAGATACCACCACCTATCAAAAAATCGGATGACAGAAATGATTACCTCGCTCCTCCAATCGATCGAGACAAGAACGCGACCCAAAGCATTGTAAATGTCAACTTGGCGGCAGAGAACGACGCCGGCGAATCACGGGGCAATAAGAATCTGAATCTCCGTGGGTAGTTCGGGCATGCAAAGAGGGAGGAGGAGAAAGTTCCAAAGATTCCAGATCAGCAGCGCGGCTCTTCGTAGTCGCGCAGGAACCAGAGATCCATTATCCACTGCCAAGAGGCGCGGGCGCGCAAGAGAAGTCGCCACGGGCCGACACGCTTGGGATAGAAAATTAGGACGAGGTGGACGTGAACCTGAAAAGGGAGGGACGCAGGCCGGCTGATGCTCGCCGCGTCTGTCAGACCAATAATAGTCAAGCGCTTTTGGTCTCATCTCATCTCACCTGGTTGTTGTGGCACCTGATTTAGCGAGGATCAGGCTCTATGTCTTGTGGGTCCGGATTTCCTGGTCCCACACGTCAGCCTCCTTGAGAGAGTGCCGCCGAGTGGTCTGTTGCGGATCAGGGACGCTGCAGGCAGCTTTGCATCGCCGCGTATGATTTGGCTCGTGGTATTAGTTTAATCACGTAGTTAATGCTGAGGAGGAGCGTCACGTATGTTTTGTCCTCTATAGGGCTTCTTTGCCAAATCATCGGCTAATGACCACTCAAAAATCTTTCAACAGATTTATCCCCTTCCATGCCACGCAAAAAGGCATTATGACTTTCTTAAGAGGCTCCGAAAATTTTAGAATACACCATTCATTTTTGACTTATCTGAAACTAAGAAATACAAAAACAGCTAAGTCATTTAAAATACTCCCTCCGTCCATAAAAAGATTTCTAAATTTACATGTATCTGCTTTAGTATCTACTCCGTACATACATGTAAATTTACACAAAGTTGACACATCCTTTTATTGACGGAGGGAGTAATCCATTAGTTATGACCTTTTTTTTTTAAAAGAAAAATCCCGCTACAGAGTTCCTGTCCTTTCAGCAGCAACGCAACTACCACCAAGACAACACATTATGTCCAATTTCTCCAAAAGCAACACCTTCAAGAAGGAAACAATGCACACGCGCCGTCGTCGCTCGATCGTGGTTCTTGGGTTTTCACCCTGTAGATAGTCCCCGCTCTCAAAACAATGCATGCCTTCAACAAGGCAATTGCTAGGCCCAACCAACTAAGTCCAGATCTTAGATTTTCACCCTGTGAAAGGTAAGACTTTAAACTTCACATGTGTTGTCGCCCCACTTACATACCGCTGCAACGATTTATGAACCTCCAAGCAAGTTCCTGATCGTGCAAAGGCTCCAATCACATTACTAGTCCTATAATCTCGGTTTTCATGACATTCTCCGCCTCTGACTTCACCATGCATTTGCCCTTGATAGTAACGGAAGTAGAGTTCGCGCCGCTCCTTTCGGCGCGACCGTCTCCCACCTGATCCACCAGTCTCTAGACATAAACGCCCATGGGAGATCGCCGACGGAGTCTCCGGAACCCGACACTCCGGCCAGATCAAGGAAGACAGACGTCAGATAGATCTTCGCCTTATTGCAAGAGAAAACCTAGGACCACCGCCTTTATTTAGGCCAAGCCCCCACGCAACGGCCATCTCGGCCGCCCGATCCACCTGAAAAGGCCGGCAGATCGAAGGCAAATCTGGTCGCCACACCTGCAAGGCGACGAGCAGCCCCGCGTGCCATCACGCCGTGCACGCCCCACTCCGCGTGAAGCACTGCCGTCAAAGTGTTCCCACCAAATCCCGCCGCCCCAAGATTTCCCGCGGACGGGAGCCGCCGCCACCGCCGGTGACAGCGGCAACAACGGCGAGGGAGGTTTGCTTCCGGCGGCTTTTCACTAGGGCTTGGGCGGCCTGGAAGGAGATCTCGACGGCGAGGAGCGAAGGGGAGACTAGAGGGGCGACAACGACTCAGGCTGGAGAGGCGGCAACGGCTAGGTCGGAGAGGAGAGGCGGCTAGGTCGTAGAGAGGAGAGTCCTCGAAGCGTTTCATCTGGGTTAACAGAAACGCCAATGCTAATGACCTATTCTGAAATTCTCATAACCTCCGGATAAATGATACTAGCTCGCACAAGTGATATGCGTGGTGGCATATCAGTGTAGCAACTTTGACGACTTTGATTGTTTGCAAGGCGTACATGGACGGGGGAACCTCGGTGAAAGATCGATATGTCGACTAGAGGGGGGGGGGGTGATTAGGCGACTACCAAATTTTAATTCTTTTTCGATTAATTAAGGCTTGAGCAAAGTATAACAAGGTTGACTAGATGTGCACTAGGTGATAGCAACCTATGTGATACAAGCAAGGTAAACAAAGTAGCGGAAGCAACAAGTAAAGGATAGAGGTAACCGCAAAGTGGAGACACGGAGATGTTTCCCGTAGTTCCTTCCCAAGGGAAGTACGTCTACGTTGGAGGAGTGTGGAGCCACCTAGGCGCTCCAATAGCACGGATGTGCTCACTCTATTCTCCGTGAGCTTCACCCGTGGGGGTTTGGCTCATTCACTATGAGGTCACCTTGATGGCGTTGACCAAGCCGGTACACAAAGGTCGGGGAACTCCACAATGAGTTGAAGCCTCCCAACAATGCCTCGGACTTCCTCCGAGACTCACAAAGGCACCTCGAGTTACAAGCAACCCAAGATGCAAGTTCCACACTATCCGTGTGGAGGGATTTGAAATTCCTTCGGTGGAGATGTAGATCTAGACCTCCTCCTTCACTCCACAAAGTATCAAGAGGTTTGGGTGGTTGGAGTGGGAGATCTTAGTAGGTTGAAGCTTTCATCAATGGAGGAGAGAGAGCATAGGAAAACTTAGTCTTCAAGTGGGGAAGAAGACCCCTTTAAATAGCTCCTCCAAAAGTGGCCGTTGCACAGCCAGAATTCCCGCGGCGGTACTACCGCTGGGGGCAGCGGTAGTACCGCTGCCCTTCTTCGTCTTCAATTCAAACGGCTCGAAATTCTGGAGCCCGCGCCTGTCTTCAAAGCGGTACTACCGCTGGAGGCAGCGGTACCACCGCTGCCCAGCGGTACTGCCGCGCGGTACCGCTGCGGCTACCGCCCAACGCAACAGAGGGAAAACAGCGGCACCTCGGGCGGTACTGCCGCTGCCCAGCGGTACCACCGCTGGGGCTGGCGGTACTGCCGCTGCCCAGCGGTACTACCGCTCCAGTACCGCTGGAGCTACCGCTGATGGAAACAGAAGCTGAAAAACGGCGGTACCTCCAGCGGTACCGCCAGCGGTAGCTGGCTGAGCTTGCGAGGAAACTGCGCAGCGGTACTACCGGCCCTCCTGGCGGTACTACCGCTGCCTGGAGCAGAAAACTGCTAAGACCATTGCAAGCTCTATTCGATGACGCTTATATCAGAAACCTGGAAGCTCAAAATACATGTTAGATACATAATTGTGTTATCACTAACACCAAAACATCATCTAGGGAAGATGCACTTTCAATCTCCCCCTTTTTGGCGTTAGATGACAACACAATTATCGCAAGGCAAAAGATTTGTAAAAGATAGACGGAGCTCCCCCTAGACATGTGCATTATTCATGAAATGCTTTTGAATGCACAAACGCACACAACCTAGGATCAATGCTCCCCCTAGCTTTTGCAAACTTTGCAAATATATAGATAAAGAGCTTGCAACAAAGAATAAGACATGAACAAAGATAAACAAAAGCTAAGCAATTAAGGTTCACATGTCTTACACCACATGGAGAGATCCATAACTGAAAATAAAAAGTGTTCACAAGCATAAGAGAAACAACACGAATAAAGAACAAGCTTGTGACACACAACCCTTGCGAAACCCCGTACGAGAGCCTACTAGATATCTCTCCCCCTTTGGCATCGAGACACCAAAAAGGGAAAGACCGATGCTAACGCCCCAAGGGTCACTCGAAACCGAACGGAGGCTGCTGAGAGGTGACTTCATCTTCTTCATAATCTGCCCAAGTGATCACCTGCCCTGCACTGTCCTGAGCTTGCCACTCCTCCCATGGAGTGATGTTCTTCTCCGAGCCGGACTGCACTTGTTCTCCTTGAGCACGACGGTGAGCAATTTCAGCTTGGCGAGCCTTCATCGTGCTCTCATAGACATCATATTGGTTCCTCTCAACTTTCTTGGTCAGCTTGAAGAGCTTCTTCATAGAAGTAGCCATCCAAAGGAAAGGCCCTTCCTTCTTAGTGTGAGAGGGACCGGCTTCATCCACAACTTCTTTGCTCTTCTTCTTCGGATGGGGCTTAACAAGGAGCCGCTTACTCTTGTGGGGGATCCATTCCTCCGCATCCCCAAGCTCCGCAACATCGTTCTCCTCAACCCACTTCCAAATGATGATACGCATGATGAGAGGAGCAAAAGCGATGTTCTTCTTCTTGATAATGACCTCCCAAAGTTCATGCCAAATGAAATCCATGACATCCAACTTCTTCCCTTGCCTTGCATCTCCTTTGTGAGGAGCATGAGATTTTGAGAAAACCATGAATTTCATCAATGTTGCCCACCTTTGGGTTGATTGTCTCGCGATAATCCGGTGCATGATGTCCCAAGTGGGAAAAAGTCCCTTGGACTTGCCAACCTTCCACTTCTCAGCGCTCTCCGGGTCATATAAAGGCAAGAGCTTCTCCACTTCTACAGCCTGCACCCCCACATGATGGACACGGAAGTGAGTATCGTCAAAGTCGTCGTAGAGGACGGAACCAAACTCCTCATACTCAAGCATCGAGCAATTGCAGACCACTTCTCTTCAAACTTCTTCTCCTTTGTCATCCATGTGATGGTGCGCTCCGTCTCATTGCCAAAGTGAACGGTGGCTAGAAATTGAGCCACAAGCTTCTCATCAAAATCTTGTTCCAACTCCATCATGGGTAAAAGCCCAAACTCTTCGCAAATATCAAGGGCTTCTCCAAAGTAATCAATCTTGTCCCTCATGTGATCCATATTGATGAAGTGTTGCTCCACATGGTTCTCCACCGGCTTTTCAACAAGATCTCATTGTAGCATTGTTCTTGGAACTTGTTGTGAAAGAAGGATTGTTGCCCCGAATGGAGGGAATTTGATCCATCCTCTCAATCACATAGCAATTGACAGCCCGCTTGACCGCAAAATCCTTGTCCGACACTGACTAGCAGACTTGGTCCTCTTGGGCAGGGTCTTCTCCGGAGGTGGAAACCTCCGGCGAGTCACGGGAACCCCATCAATCTCATCTTGAATCTCATCACCACCATCGGTCCTTGGTTTCTTGCGCCCAACAGACTTGGTGCGTCGAACAGACGCACTACCTGTGAATAGCATGGGAGGGGCAAGCATATAGGTAAGAATGCACCATTTCATTATTTTGGAGAAAAAGACACATGTCTACAAAATTGTATGAAATTAAAACTAGAGGGAGAGTGCCAAAACTAGTGTTGGAGATGTAACAAGAGGTAATATTATGGCTTTAAAAAGCACTAACATTATCTAGGGTTACTCCTCTAAATCTAGGAAGAGGAACTTTCAATCTAGCCACAAATTTCGCAACAAATTTATAGACAAGGTTCTAGATCCACAAATACACATCTCTACCTACTCAATCTACCACGAATCCAAGAGGAACACCACTAATTTCATCTCTATCCATCAACTAGATGAGAGAGAGGGATAGGGCATACCGGAACTCATGGCAGAGGATCGAGGAGGAGGAGAGATGCAGGAGGCGTCCCGGGGCGTGGAGGTTGAAGATCCAAGCCTGGGGAGAGCTCCTTCCCGGCGGAGGAGTGGCCGGCGGCGGCGGAGGTGGGAGGAGAAGGAGTTGGGGAAGAAACGAAATGAGGGAGGAACCCTCAAAAACGAGTCTCCCCGAGCCTTATTCTGTCCAAACTCCGCGAGCGGTACTACCGCTCCATCCAGCGGTAGTACCGGTCCCGATAAAAACAGGCACCGTGGCGATACCGCGCTGCACAGTGCTGTGAAGCACGCGCAGCGGTAGTACCGCCAGGTGCCCGGTAGTACCGGCGCCTGGGGCAAAGTCAGCTAGGGCTCAAAATGAGCCCCGAATCCGATTTGACCGCCGTTTCCGACCATCCAAACAACCAAGAGCATGAAAAAGGCATTTTTAGAGAGAGATAGGGCTGTTTTAATAAAGAGTGTTGGCTTGGGATAGACAAGTAGCTGAGAAAGGAGAAGAAACTCAAGTTTGCAAAAACCAAACTTGAAGACCCAAGCTTGAGTTCTCTCCCCAAAAAGAAGTCTAAAAGACCAAATAAGATCCAAATAAAACCAACTCCTCAAAAGGAGGAGGGCGGTGGCCTAGGCCACCATGTATGAGCAATTATCAACCCAAAACCGCGAAGATATATCTTGGGTTTAAGGCCAATACTCATCGTTTAAGCACAATTTGTCACCGGAGTGACCAAATAAAGCACGAATTGTCTATGTGCGCATAATAGAAGTAGTGTTGACTCATGAGTTGAGCTACACTCCCCCTATGTCCATGCATGCATCTAAACTAGTTACGATGTCTACTATGGGTACTTGTGCAAGGCGGTCAAGCAAAGTTGCTCGCATCAATGACATTTAGTTCATTCCTCAACTCTCGAAATCTTGGTTCATCAAGGGCCTTGGTGAATATATCCGCAAGTTGATCCTTGGTTCCTACAAAAGAAAGGTCAATGTTGCCCCTCTCCACATGCTCCCGGATGAAATGATGACGAACTTCAATATGCTTCGTCTTGGCATGTTGCACGGGGTTGTGGGCGATCTTGATAGCACTTTCATTATCGCACATGAGGGGCACCTTGGAGAAGATAATACCATAATCCTTCATAGTTTGCACCATCCATAAGAGTTGAGCACAACAACTTGCGGCGGAGATGTACTCGGCTTCGGTGGTGGAGAGAGCAACACAATTTTGCTTCTTGGAAGACCAACACACCAAGGAGCGGCCAAGAAATTGACAACTCCCGGATGTAGACTTCCTATCCTTCTTCTCTCCGGCATAATCCGCATCCGAGTAACCCATGAGATGAAAGCTTGAACCCTTGGGATACCAAAGACCAAAGTTTGGGGTATGAAGCAAATATCGAAAGATGCGCTTAACCGCCACTAAGTGGCTCTCTTTGGGAGCCGCTTGATACCTTGCACACTTACCCACACTAAACATAATATCCGGTCTAGATGCACAAAGATAAAGCAAAGAGCCAATCATAGAGCGATAGAGTTTTTGATCGACATCGTTACCCTCGGTGTCGGTGTGGAGGTCGACGGAGGTGGACATGGGTGTCTTGTAAGATTTGAGCTCCGTCATCGTGAACCTCTTGAGCATGTCTTGGGTATATTTGGCTTGATTGATGAAGGTACCTTCCCTATATTGCTTCACTTCAAATCCTAGGAAGTACTTCAACTCCCCCATCATGGACATCTCAAATTTGCTTGTCATTAGCTTTGCAAACTCATCATTGAAAGCATTGTTAGTAGAACCAAAAATGATGTCATCTACATAGAGTTGGCATATGAAAAGATTGCCACCCACCTTCTTGGTAAAGAGGGTGGGGTCAATAACACCAACTTGGAATCCACGGTCTACAAGAAACTCTCGAAGGTGCTCATACCACGCACGTGGGGCTTGTTTAAGGCCATAGAGTGCCTTGTCGAGCTTGTAAACATGGTCCGGATGGTTGGGATCCTCAAACCCGGGAGGTTGCTTAACATATACCAACTCATTAATAGGACCATTAAGGAAAGCACTTTTAACATCCATTTGTTGCAATTTAAAGTTATGATGAGATGCATATGCAAGCAAGATGCGAATAGATTCAAGACGAGCAACGGGGGCATAGGTTTCACCGAAGTCAACACCTTCGACTTGAGAGTAGCCTTGTGCCACCAATCTTGCCTTGTTTCGAATGACAATGCCGTTCGAATCTTGCTTGTTCTTGAAGACCCATTTGGTGCCGATGACGTTCTTGCACCCATTTGGCCTTGGCACCAACTTCCACACCTTGTTGCGCTTGAAGTTATTGAGTTCTTCATGCATGGCATCAATCCAATCATGATCTTCAAGAGCTTCATACACCTTCTTGGGCTCGATGAAGGACACAAAAGCATGGTTGGTGCTAAAGCTTGCCAATTGTTTTCTTGTGACGACCTTGCTTTGGACACCTCCAAGAACTTTGTCCAATGTATGCTCTAAGCGAGTTAATTTTTGCTCTCTTCGCAATTCTCTTCTCTTCTTGGTCTCCTCCGAAGTTTCTTGAGAGATGACTTGATCATTTCCTTCATCATCGGAGTCATGTGCATTGTTTTGATCTTGAGCTTGATCTTGATGAGGACCACCTTGATCTTGTTCTTGATCATTGTCGTGTGCACCATCTAGAGCTTGGTCTTGAACATCAAGTTGTGGAGAGGAACCACTAGGTTGATCTTGTTCTTGACCTTGCTCACTTGTTTGAGGGCTCGGAGTTTGTTCTTGGTTACGGGGAGGATCTTGAGTTGGTGATGGTATGACTTGAGGAGGAGCTCGAGGAGGATCTTGAACTTGAGGAGGATCCTCTTCAATGGGACGAATGTCCCCAATTGCCATCCTTCTTAGAGCGAGCTCCATAGGTACATCACCTACAACATTAGGATCAACTTGCCCCACTTGGGAGCCATTATCCTCATCAAACTTCACGTCACTAGATTCTTCAACTTGACCGGTGGTCTTGTTGTAGACTCTATAGCCGTGAGAGTTTGTGGAGTAACCAACAAAGATACCCTCTATAGATCTAGTTCAAACTTAGATAACCGGTTACCTTTCTTGCGAATGAAGCACTTGCATCCAAAGACACGAAAATAAGAAAGATCCGGTTTCTTCCCAAGAAGAATCTCATATGGGGTCTTGTTCAATAGCTTGCGGAGAAATAACCGATTTGTTGCATGACAAGCGGTGGAGATGGCTTCGGCCCAAAAGTTAACGGAGAAGCATACTCCGCAATCATGGTCCTAGCCGCATCCATAAGAGTCCGGTTCTTCCTCTCCGCAACACCATTTTGTTGAGGGGTGTATGGAGTGGAATATTGATGAGCAATACCCTCTTCACTAAGAAACCCCTCCACGGTGTAGTTCTTGAATTCGGACCCATTATCACTTCGAATTGTCATGATCTTCTCTTGATATTGACGTTGAGCCATGTTGATGAAGTCAATGACTCTTTGTTGAGTCTCACTCTTTTCTTGAAGAAATAGACCCATGTGTATCTTGAATAGTCATCAACAATCACCAAGCAATACTTCTTCCCACCAAGACTATCATAAGATAATGGACCAAAAGGTCCAAATGAATGAGCTCAAGAATCTTGTGGTGGTAATCTTCGTCTTTGGTGGATGGGCTTCTCCATGTTGCTTTCCTAGAACGCATGATCTACACACACGATCTTTGGAAAACTTAATATCGGTTAGTCCAAGAATGTGATTACCACTTTGAAGATCATGGAGTGTTCTCATATTGGTGTGGGCTAGTCGGCGGTGCCAAAGCCAACCCACATCAACTTTAGCCATTAGACAAGTCGCGGCCGACATGCTCTCTTTCGAGAAATCAAGCACATACATGCCGTACTCGACATGTCCAACAAAGACTACTTTAAGAGATCCCTTCACGGTGATGATCACACTCTCGTCATCAAAATAACACCCATAACCACTTTTAGTAAGTTGATAGACGGAGAGTAAGTTGTAACCAAGGGACTCAACGACAAGTACATTCTTGATAGAGACTTCTCTAGCAACAACGACCTTGCCTCGTCCCAATACCTTAAGCTCGCGGTTGTCACCAATTTTGACTCGTGAATATTGAGGTAGAGGAGGTTCAATATCATCCACCAAGTCAATGCGTCCGGTCATGTGTTGGGATGCGCCACTATCCACCGTCCATCGACCCGCACCGGACGCCACACCCTACAAGGAATCAAGTCTTTGATTTAGGTACCCATTTTTCGATGGGTCCTTTCTTGTTAGTCACAAGGGTCTTAGGAACCCAAATAGCCCAATGATAATCATCACCATAAGAAGAGCCAACATATTTAGCATAAACATGACCATCTCTAGATTTCATAAGAACATAAGATGGGTTATATTTGCCGGCAAAGTCATTATGGGTAGGAAGGTCCCTTGTGACCTCACCACCCACAATGGTGTTGGTCTCCTTCTCTTTAGCCAACTCCCCCTCCTTCACAAAGATAATAGCTTTTGAAGAGGGAGAAGACTTCTTCTTCTTCTTGTTCTTCTTCTTTGACTTGGTAGAGAAACCAAGTCCTTCTTTTCCAATTTGATCCTTTTGATTGCTCAAAAGGTCATTGAGGTTCTTTTCTCCTTGGGCACAAGCCATAATGCCCTTCTCAAGTTGAGATTTCAACTTAGCATTCTCTTCAACAAGGTTAGCATGCTCACAACAAATAATAGATTTAGCAATAATTTCATTTGATGTGGAAGCAATAACTTCTTTCACTTGTTGACCTAGGAATTGATCATGAGACTTCTCAAGTTTGGCAAAAGACTCTTTGAGGGTTTTGAGTTCCTCATCAAGTCTCTTGTTTTCCTTCTCAAGTCTAGCATGTTCAATGCCTAGCTCAAGCTTCTCATTCTTATAGACTTTAGAAGTAGCAAGAGCATGTTCATGATCCTTTTTAACTCTAGACATGTCAATAGCATAGGATTCCTCGGAATTAGATAGGGCCTCCTCAAGGGACCTTCTACGAGTTTGCTCCTTTTCAAGAGCAATAGCGAAATCCGCTATCTCATTAGCATAGTCAACCTCACGGTTTGCCATGCCCGAAATGATCTCCTCCTTTTGATCTACAAGAGAGTTAGTTTCCTCAAGTTGCTCCAAAAGAGCATCAACATTCACTTTGTCTTCTCCTTTAAGATTGCTAGCCACACGTCCACCTCATTTGGACTTTGGGGCTCCTTCACAACATTCTCTACACAATCCAATAAGGAAGGAGGTGTAGAGGCAATAGGTTTAGGAGAAGGAGTTACCGAGGTGGCTTTTGCCATGAGACATGTGTAGGGAATGGACTCATTTTCATTGGGGGATTCAAATAGGGATGACGGTGTAGAGGAAGGTGTAGCTATGGCAATGCGAGCGGTAGCTACAACTTCATCTTCATCTTCATCACCGGACGTGTATTCTTCCAAAACTTTTCTATCTTGAACACACAAGGCATTGGTAACCCTCTTCTTCACGTAGTTCTTGTTGCCGTTGCCCTTGGACTTGTCTTTTCTCACAAGCTTGCCATTGTGGTCCTCTCGATTCTCCCAAGGACACTCGGCAATGTAGTGATTGAGATTACTACAATTATAGCAAGTCTTTGGACGGTCTCCTCTTGGTCTTGCAACGAAGTTCTTCTTAGCAAAAGGTCTTGAAGATCTCTTGGAACGGTTGCCCCAATAGGCTCTTGAAGCAAGAGCCATGTGCTCACAATAGTCTTTCTTGATCTCCTCCGTATCCTCCTCTTCACCTCCATGTTCAAACTCTTCTTCACTAGTGATGGTGGTGGACTTCAAAGCGACATTTGGAGATTGTCCCGCAAGTCCCCTTTGCCGAGCTTGAGCATGAATAGAGCTCTTGACAACCATCCCAATGGATACAAACTCGTTGAGCACGGTGTTGGAGTCAAGTGTTGAGAAGTCCGGTCTTGATCGAATGGTTTGAGCTAAGCCTTGATTTGAGGGAGTGATGGCCTTGAGAAATTTGCGCTTGATCCAATTATCACTAATCTTCTCAAAACCGAAATCATTCAAGGTGATGGCAAGAGCGGAGAGTCTTCGATAGAGATCTTCGGGGGTCTCATCTTCATTCATCACAAACTCATCGGCTTCATCTTGAACCGCTTCATACTTGGAAAGTTGAATGCTTTTGTTCCCCAAGAACAAGTTATGAAGATTCTCCCAACATTGCTTTGCCGTCGTGCACATACGGATATGCGTGCGATAAGTTGGGCTTGCGGCCGTTTGTATCATGTGCATGGCGGTGGCGTTGAGTTGATGATTGGCCTTCTCCGTTGGAGTCATGTTGTGTGGGTCTTGAGGATGGAAGCCTTGCTCTAAAATGTCAATCAAGAAAACACAACAACTAGACATGTGTGAACGCATAGAGAATTGCCAATTAGGAAAGTCTTTTGGATCAAGCTTAGGAGGTGCGCCCATATTGGCGATGTGTGGCGGAGAGACGTGTTGGTGGATTGTGTTATACACTTGTTCCGGTGGAACATTAGCATACACCCCCGGCGGCTTCCTTGGGGTTGAGTTACCATCCTCGGAGTTCTTTGTTTCGGGATTGGCTTGCGCCTTTCCGTCCGCATTGACAATACCCGTAGAAGGAAGAGTATCTACCTTCCCGGGACATTTTCCAAGGAGGGTAAATCAACCTTAGGAGGATCCGGTTTCCCTAGGAACTCCTTGAACATTTCTCGCATCGATTCCTTCATGCTTATGTTGAGGTTGGTAGTGATCTCGGTATTGAGATTCGATATCTCACTCTTGAGTTCACTAACAACCTCACCAAAGCGTTCATTAGTAACCGATGCGAGAGGGTCCACGACGTCCGACATATTCTCTTAGGCGGTGAAGCCTTAGATAAGAGACGAGGCTCTGATACCAATTGAAAGATCGATATGTCGACTAGAGGGGGGGGTGATTAGGCGACTACCAAATTTTAATTCTTTTTCGATTAATTAAGGCTTGAGCAAAGTATAACAAGGTTGACTAGATGTGCACTAGGTGATAGCAACCTATGTGATACAAGCAAGGTAAACAAAGTAGCGGAAGCAACAAGTAAAGGATAGAGGTAACCGCAAAGTGGAGACACGGAGATGTTTCCCGTAGTTCCTTCCCAAGGGAAGTACGTCTACGTTGGAGGAGTGTGGAGCCACCTAGGCGCTCCAATAGCACGGATGTGCTCACTCTATTCTCCGTGAGCTTCACCCGTGGGGGTTTGGCTCATTCACTATGAGGTCACCTTGATGGCGTTGACCAAGCCGGTACACAAAGGTCGGGGAACTCCACAATGAGTTGAAGCCTCCCAACAATGCCTCGGACTTCCTCCGAGACTCACAAAGGCACCTCGAGTTACAAGCAACCCAAGATGCAAGTTCCACACTATCCGTGTGGAGGGATTTGAAATTCCTTCGGTGGAGATGTAGATCTAGACCTCCTCCTTCACTCCACAAAGTATCAAGAGGTTTGGGTGGTTGGAGTGGGAGATCTTAGTAGGTTGAAGCTTTCATCAATGGAGGAGAGAGAGCATAGGAAAACTTAGTCTTCAAGTGGGGAAGAAGACCCCTTTAAATAGCTCCTCCAAAAGTGGCCGTTGCACAGCCAGAATTCCCGCGGCGGTACTACCGCTGGGGGCAGCGGTAGTACCGCTGCCCTTCTTCGTCTTCAATTCAAACGGCTCGAAATTCTGGAGCCCGCGCCTGTCTTCAAAGCGGTACTACCGCTGGAGGCAGCGGTACCACCGCTGCCCAGCGGTACTGCCGCTGCGGTACCGCTGCGGCTACCGCCCAACGCAACAGAGGGTGGAAAACAGCGGCACCTCGGGCGGTACTGCCGCTGCCCAGCGGTACCACCGCTGGGGCTGGCGGTACTGCCGCTGCCCAGCGGTACTACCGCTCCAGTACCGCTGGAGCTACCGCTGATGGAAACAGAAGCTGAAAATCGGCGGTACCTCCAGCGGTACCGCCAGCGGTAGCTGGCTGAGCTTGCGAGGAAACTCTGCGCAGCGGTACTACCGGCCCTCCTGGCGGTACTACCGCTGCCTGGAGCAGAAAACAGTTAAGACCATTTTGCAAGCTCTATTCGATGACGCTTATATCAGAAAACCCTGGAAGCTCAAAATACATTGTTAGATACATAATTGTGTTATCACTAACACCAAAACATCATCTAGGGAAGATGCACTTTCACTCGGCCGCGGGGCAACTGGAGCGGGATCCATGGCGGAGCGATTGATGGGTGGTGCGAGCAGTGGAGACGAACGTGCGGTGGAGAGAAGAGATCGAGGGAGGAAGGGATAAGGCAGCAAATACTTTGTTGACCCCATGCGGTTGGTTGGTGGGGCCACGGTAAAATGTCACCCGCACGATCGTGCCCATCCGACGGCTACGCATCCGGAGGATGGATGCGAGCGATCCCCCGGGGAATAGAAGGGTTTTCCTTATGACATTCTTAAGAGGCTCCGAAAATTTTAGAATATGCCATTCATTTTTGACTTATCTGAAACTAAGAAATACAAAAACAGTTATTCCCCCGGCGTATTCTGAATGGCGTATTCTAAAACAGATCAAGGAAGATAGGCGTCAGATAGATCTTCGCCTTATCGCAAGAGAAAGCCTAGGACCACCGCCTTTATTTATGCCAAGCCCCCACGCAACCGACCATCTCAGCCGCCTGATCCACCAGAAAAGGCCGGCAGATCGAAGGCAAATCTGGTCGCCACACCTGCAAGGCAACGAGCAGCCCCGCATGCCATCACGCCGTGCACGTCCCGCTCCGCGTGAAGCACTGCCGTCAAAGTGTTCCCACCAAATCCCGTCGCCCCCAAGATTTCCCGCGGACGGGAGCCGCCGCCACCGCCGGTGACAGCGGCAACAACGGCGAGGGAGTTTTGCTTCCGGCGGCTTTTCACTAGGGCTTGGGGTGCCTCCAGAGTCGCCCCGCGCACGAGGCGACCTGGAAGGAGATCTCCGACGGCGAGGAGCGAAGGGGAGACTGGAGGAGCGACAACGACTCAGGCTGGAGAGGCCAATGCTAATGACCTATTATGAAATTCTCAGAAGCTCCGGATAAAGGATACTAGCTCGCACAAGTGATATGCGCGGTGGCATATCAGTGTAGCAACTTTGACTCTGACTGTTTGCAAGGCGTACATGGACGGGGGAACCTCGGCCGCGGGAATTTCGTGGCGCGCGCTCGGGTGACAGGTAGGGGGTTGGAATAGCCGATCGACTTCTATCTATGCGACCTGGTTCAGTGAACGCTTGGGTGTCACGTCTCGCCGCGCGTTTGCAAAAGGAAAAGTATAGTAATCATCCGGGGGATCTTTGGGAAAGATCACCCGGGTCACCCGTGTCTCCTTTTTCTGTTCAAATCCCGCTTTTGCTACCGTGTAGCAAATAATTGCCCGCTTTTGCTCCTATGTAGCAAAAAACGGTTCGTCCAGAAAATAGATTAGAAAAGACCGATTTCGCTGGCGACCTCACCGGACTCGCCGGACCTCACCGGAGAGCTCACCGGAGATCCCGTAGCAAAACAGATGTGCTATTGTAGCAAAATCAATTTCGCCGGAGAAAAGACCGATTTCGCCGGCGGCCTCACCGGACTCGTCGGACCTCACCGGAGATCCCGTAGCAAAAAAAAATGTGCTATTGTAGCAAAATCGGTTTCGCCGGAGACATCGACAGAGACCTTGTCGGAAACATCGTAGCAAAAACTTTATCCTATTGTAGCAAAACACATAACAATAATAGCAAAAAAATTGTTATATTGCAGCATTGCAGCATGCACACGCCGCCGGAGAAGGTCTCCGGCGATATCTCCGGCGAGAGTCTCCGGCGAAGTTGATTTTGTTACAATAGAACTTTTCTGTTGCTACAATAGCATAAACTTTTGCTACCACGTCTCCGGCGATGTCTCCGGTGAGGTCTCCGGCGATGTCTCCGGCGAGAGTCTCCGGTGAAGTTGATTTTGCTACAATAGAACTTTTCTGTTGCTACAATAGCATAAACTTTTTGCTACCACGTCTCCGGCGAGGCCAGAATTTTTCCTTCATGTTTTGTGTACGAACCGTTTTTTGCTACAATGCAGCAAAAGCGGGACGATTTGCAGCAAAAATCGAGAGTTTTGTAGCAAAAGCGGGATTAGCCTATATTAGTGGACACGTGTCGGGCTGGCGACCCGGGGATCGGACGGAAAGATCCCCGGGGGACGCCTTTGCAAAAGTCCACCGGCACGTGCCTATCGAGTTGCCGACCGCCGGACTTGCTCGAGGGGACACGCTTGGCGGCCCGGAGGGAAACATACATACGCGCGTGATGATGTAGCACGACCAACGTCATCACGGGAAGGGAACGGACTTTTCTCCACCGCCGGCGACCGAGGCGAGATAGGCTAGCCAGCGACCGAGTGTACGTACAGCGCCGGCCACGTGCCACACTACGGCCGTCTCGGGGTGCTAGCGGCGAGTCGCGAGACTGCTCTGCTCAGGTCGCCGCCGCTGATCATAGGCGGCTGCTAGGTTGTGGCGCTGGCCGCACGCATGATCGTCATCTGGGATAGGAGGAGTATATATATTCTCGGCGGAAGTACAAGGTCACATTGGAAAAGTCCTCGCGCCTGCGTCTCACATGGCCGTGCTGCTATGTGCATTTCCTTGCAAACGTCCCCAGGAGCATCTCTAGTTTTTTTTTTTTTTGACATTGGAGCATCTCTAGTTTTAGTTGCACTGGAATGAGATAACATTCAGCAGAGAACGACATGTGTGACAGTCTCCCTGTGCTAATTTTTTTTATTTTTTAGAAAAGGGTGTCCCGGCCTCTGCATCGAGTGATGCACACAACCATTTATTAATTAGTGAATTGTCCATGCAGCCGCTATGTGGTTGCTTTGGAGACATAGGAATGACTTATAGAGGATCTATTTTTAGAGAAATCTGAGGCATATATACCGTAAAAGCAATTTACATCGATATTTACTTTTTACATGATCCACTCGACATATCTTTTTGCATGATTCCGCGCGTACTCACTGGCCAAGGCCGTCTTGGATGATTGAAGCACGTTAGTCAGTGGTGAGGATGATGTATCACAACTCAAGTGGGAACTTCAATAATAGCAATGTTCATCCACTTCCTCCTACAAATCTTCATTTTAGAGTACGTATAATAGTGGGATATGTAACCCTGCTTGCATGACACATTTTTTTTATGTGCCTGCAAACTTTCATCTTATTAAACTTTCTCTGAGAGCTCTTCTCTTCTTCTTCCTTGTCTTTCTCCCCCGCTGGCAAAGGTGACATGTAAACAGGGTTATATATAGTATACTAGCTCTTACATGACGTACATAGAGGGGTGATCAACAAATCTCGTATGCTATCGCATAAAAATCATGCCAACACTCGACATACATGTGAAATGGTTTTTTTGTTTTGCAAATATGAAATGCAAATATTGGGCCTTAATTCAAGTATATTAGGCCTATACCAATGCAATTTTCTTAGCACAATTTTATAAGACGTGGCATATTATTTGATTAAAAAGAGAGAGTGAGCTTGTAACTTAGATAAAATACAACCCTTCCACCTTGCATAGATAAAAAAGGTTCTACCCCAGTCATATGTACGCATGATACTCATAAAAAATGCGATGAGCTAGTAGTCTCTTAAGTTTTTATTACTCAAATGATTTCTCATGTTGTTTTTGCCAATCATATGACTATATAACAAAACAATAAAAACCTATTAAGCCCATAAAATGTGATTTGTTTCTATATTTAAAAATGAAAACAATTCAATAAAGTGGCATGACAGAGAAATCACGACATGTAAGATTGTGTGGACATAGACATTTAAGACCCTGGAAAAAAAACCTCATGGACAAAAACTTCTCTTAAACATGTGCAAACTAGTCGAGACAGAAGGTCTTCATACTGAGAAATTACAACCTTGACGCGCCCTGGCATAAGCCATTTTCGAGTCAAACAAAGAACCATTTTCCTACTCATAAACTGTAAATTTGTTGGTTAGTTAGGGCGTCATAATTGAACAACAAAACAAGGAAACATAATTACATATAAATGACATTCAAAATTGTGTGTGATAAATAAATCAAATTTTGAAACTAGCTTGATTTCCAATTTTCAAATTTAAAATGAAATTTTTTTTGAAAGCAAATATATGGATTTGTAGCATGACACTGATAAAGTAAACCTCTAGATTTTTTTTCTCGGCCCTCACAGCCGAGCACAAAAAACACGAAGCACCCCGCTAGATTAATATACACAGAGTGAGAGTGGCGAGTCGTTGTGGCCTATTCATTGAACATGTAACCCAATATGTTTTATGAAATAATACAACAAAATATATGTCATCTATTTGTATCAAATGCCCTAATATATAAAAAATAACTGTAAATGCAAATATGGGGAGTCTCAAGAACATAGAGAAATTTTGGGCAAGTACACGCCCCCCGGGAGAATTATCGGATAAAGAATTAGCCAACCAAATTAGTATACGTAACTTGTAGAGAAAAGTTTCTGTAAATCAAATTATATGAACGTTCTTTTAAATATTTCAATCGGATGATTCATATTTCAACGCTACACGATGTATTACTACCCGATACAAATTTCGACGCCAGAGGATGTATTATTACGAGATACCAGTGGCGGATCCAGGGGGGCGAGCAGGGGCCAGGCCCCCGCCATGCTCCGGCCACCCCCACTGACATTGAGCAGGGGCCAGCGCTAATTAAATGGATCATCTAAATTGCTTACTGCTATTAAGCTGAGTACAAGCGTTGCTGCCGCATGGCCCAAAGCCCAACTAGCGCATGAATTAGTAGATGGTTTAGGCTAACTGTCCCACGATCTGAACTCAACGTTCAGCCGCCCTTTCCGTGAGGCCTGAAAATTGGTCAAACCCTCAAACGATTTGTTTTCCCTACCAACACGAGATCACCGATCGCTGCCGCCGCCGCCCGCCCGCCCGTGCTATGGCACCATCGTCCATGCCTCTTGGCGTCGCTCACCGTCTGAAAGTCCAGGCCTCTAGTGATTGTTCATCTCCTTCTCCGCATCAAAATCCGGAACTCGTCAACGTATGCGTTGCTGTCTTGTGCACGCCGTGTCCAATAAGCTCACCACCAGATTATTTTTCAAGGTATGTCTGTACTACTTTTCTGCTTTGATGCAGCAATGTCTAACACATTAGATAGTAATCTGTTAGATAAGAGTTAGAGATCCAATTTTTTTTATTTTTTTGATCCATTTATCTTTTCTTTACTTTAGCTATACTTCTCAAGATAAAATATGAAGAGGAAAAGACACTAACTTAACATATTGCATTATGTGAGCCACTCGCTTCAAGTTGGGACCTTGTGCGCTGAAAAAATTCTGATTCGGCTTTGACATAGATCTGTCCCATTAAGACATATTAACTTGTACAATCTTGTAAGCACTTGTAAAGCTGAAATCAAACCGAATTTTGTAAAAA
The DNA here is from genome assembly GCA_947311845.1 of Poa pratensis. NCBI lineage: Eukaryota > Viridiplantae > Streptophyta > Magnoliopsida > Poales > Poaceae > Poa > Poa pratensis. The sequence goes on along the minus strand of CAMZMU010000020.1, from coordinate 61,551,454 downwards.
CTGCGCCATTATATTTATAAGTGGTAATATCCAAAACAAAGTATAGATGTGTATTTTTGTTGTAAAATATATGTGATATGAGGGCCGACTACATATTTATTTTTGGTAGAGAACGTTATATTCATATATAGATCTTGTATGTTTAATCTATGACCACCGTCTACTTGGCCCCCCCATGGTCAAATCCTAGATCTGCCCCTGCGAGTTACCGATTTCAACGCTAGTTCTGCTGAAAACGAAAAACCTACTCTGAAAGCTGACCAGAAGGTGCCTAGAAATCATGGATGGTGGCGATCGATGCTCGTTAAACTGAAATCCACGGTATCTTCAAATAACATTATTCTAGCCCGTGAGCAAACCGATCGACCAAGTGGACGATGGGGGAATCACCACGACCCGTACAATTGTACTCCGAAGAGGCGCAACTCCAGTGGGCCCCACGCAAGATGCCTCCCTTTCTAAGGAGGGCCCACCACACAGACAGGTGCGGACTGCCCCCTCGTCACAACCCACGGCTGGGCGCCTCCATGCCGTGGGCGCCTCCATTTCTCAGAAAAAAAAACAAAGATGGGCGGCGACAGAAAAGCTGACGTAATGGATGACAATATCGGCTCGGCAGCTGGCCCACAGCTACATCCTACCGCTCACACGTCGCAACATCGACCCGATGGACGACACGTGTCCATCCCTACCTCAGGTCAACCAGCCCCACGCCTCAACTTGCACGTGCGTCACGTCGACACGCGTCGACACCTCCGTTCTATATATAGAAGCCGCTGCGGCGAACCGATGTTCCATTCCAAATCTTCCCAACCAGCCTGCACCTCATCAGTACTCGAGCTCCCGAGCAATCAAATCGGCGACCTCACTGATCATCAACAGCGCCAGCGACGCGACAGATCTTCGAGCTAATCCAACCAGTCCCCCCCGGTCGCCGCCGTACTCGAATGGACTTGGGCGGAGGTGCGCTTGAGCTGCCCCCCGGCTTCCGATTCCACCCCACTGACGAGGAGCTGGTGATGTACTACCTGTGCCGCAAGTGCGGCGGGCTGCCCATCGCCGCTCCCGTCATCACCGAGGTCGACCTCTACAAGTTCGAGCCATGGAAGCTGCCGGAGAAGGCGGCGGGAGTCCCGGACGCCAAGGAGTGGTACTTCTTCTCCCCCCGTGACCGCAAGTACCCCAACGGGTCCCGTCCGAACAGGGCCGCCGGGACCGGGTACTGGAAGGCAACGGGCGCCGACAAGCCCGTGGGCTCTCCGCGCCCCGTGGCGATCAAGAAGGCGCTCGTGTTCTACGCAGGCAAGCCGCCCAAGGGCGTTAAGACCAACTGGATCATGCACGAGTACCGCCTTGCCGATGTCGACCGATCCGCCGCCGCCAGGAAGAAGACGAACAACGCGCTCAGGGTAAACACCGACCGCCATCCCCGGCTCTGTTCTTTGTTGATTGATGATGCTTGTGTGTTCTTCTCCTTCTTCTTTTAGCAAGCGATTACCATTGATTACCTTGACTAAAAAATCCAACCGAGATAATCTTTCTTGAAATAGCAAGTTATCGCTTTAAAAAAAGTCAATTTGTTAGGTTCTATGAAAAAGAACAAGACAAGTGGCAGCACGCTCAAGTTGTCCCTTTCGTCACAGCCTGTAGTTTGGCCGCGACATGCGGCGGAAAGCAGCTAATTGCGGCGGCTCGCATGTCGTCAGGGCTGACGCACCGCCGGACAGAGACAACGGATGGCGCCAACCTCATCGCCCGCAATCCCATCTCGTGTCCGAGTGCACGTACACTAGGTTTAATTGGTTGATTTTATCTTGTTTTTACCTTGCTCCGCCGATCGCGATCGCTGATCAGACTTTCCTTTCTGTGATCCTGCAGCTGGACGACTGGGTGCTCTGCCGAATCTACAACAAGAAGGGCGTCATCGAGAAGTACGACACTGTCGACTCCGGCGCCGACGAAGTCAAGCCGGCCGCCGCGCCGCCTGCCAAAAACTCACGGTCTTCGGGGCACTACGCTGCGGCGCCCCCGACGATGAAGATCGAGCTGTCCGACTACGGGTACTACCAGCACCCGTCGCCACCGGCGACGGAGATGCTCTGCTTCGACCGCTCGGGGTCGGCGGACCGCGACTCCGATCCCCACTCCATGCCGTGCCTGCACACGGACTCCAGCTCCTCCGACCGCGCGCTCTCCTCGCCTTCGCCCGACTTCCCGAGCGACATGGACTACGCCGAGAGCCAGCACCCCGCCGCCGGAGGCTGGCCGGGCGACGACTGGGGCTGCGGCATCGACGACGAAGGCTTCGTCATCGACGAGTCCCTCATCTTCGACCCGCCGTCACCAGACTACTTCGCCAGCGACGCCGCCGCGTTCGGGGACATGCTCACCTTCCTCCAGAAACCTTTCTGAATCAACATCCGTCAAACAGCCGCAGCGATTCCCACTAACATGTTCGTCAGGTCCCCTGTAATTCGGTGCAGCAAAACTGACCGATTACAAGACTAATTAGCCGTGCAAGCTTCCGAAAACCCATCGCAGATCAGAGAGATTTAGTGAGGATTTAGCCCAGGCGCCGACGCCCGATCGCTTGATCGATGTCCGGTGCACAGTTTTCCCCACCGTAAATACCAGGTGTTACTATTAACCTTGTCAGGTTTTACTGACATTTGGTAACTTGGTACAATTCAGGATCATTGTGCCAGGTCCCTGCCCCTGCTCTCCCGCTTGGACATAGCAAAGCATGCATGGTAGATGTGATCAGGTAATGTTTCAGGTGTTAGGTAGTCGTCGGGTAATTTAGCCTGTCAACTTTTGTTGTGTTAGTTAGTGGCAGATTCAAAATTGGCGGTCGAACAAGAAGACTTAAGAAAATTCAACAAGTTTTGGATTCAAGGGGCTGTGGATTGTATTGTGTAGTAGGTATAGAGGTAGGATTGGTTCGGGTTCTTTTTCTTTTTCTCGAAGGACTTGGTTCAGTTTCGTCGCAACTGGCTGACAGTTTAGGGTTTTTCTTTTTCGTGTCTTGTAATTGCAGAGAGGATGATGTAATGGTGTGCTGCTTTCAGAGAGGTCTCTAGCGTGACCTGGAAAGCCAATTTTGTAATGCAATTATCGTAATTATTAATCAAACAGTACTGTCAACTATGATTATATATTCTTTCTCCATCTTATTGCTGCCGACGCTTAGTTGCAGAGTTGCACGACTGAATAAGCAAGACAGAGAGAGGCTAACCTTCTGGTGCTCGTTCCATTCATGCAACTTGTCGAAGAGACGTCATGCATGAATACCACTTTTCAATTATAATAAAACAGCATCAGCTGATGTTTTTCTTTGAGGTGATTGCTGTTCAGGGGAATCATGAGTCATGGCTGTATGCCATGCTGACCAACACACGGTAGACGGTAGTGTATATGCTATGTATCAAATAATGTGTATATCCAGAATCTCACACGCACAATTTCAACATTTTTCAGATGAAGGTTCTGCGTGTCCGTTTGATATAAAGTACTTTACAAATTATACCACAACATTGTAAAACGCAATATTTGAAGTTGTAGTCACACCAGAATGGCTCACCAACGAAACATTTTTTTTCCAATGGTTAACACGCAGGGCGAAAAATATAGAGAAATTTCTCGGTTTCAGAAATAAGAGGCATGTAGTTACTCTCGAAGAACCACATTGTCTCCTAACATAGATTGTAAAACTACAAAATTTAACTCGAACCAAACACGTAAACATATTTAAAAATTACGATGGGAGGCACAGGAAAAAAATTAGCATTCTAGAAGAGGAAGAAGGAAAAATATGATAACTTGTTGAAATATATTGCCGAATTCTATAAGAAATTATTTGGTCACCTAGGATATACTAAAATAGCTCTGGATGCTCGTAGTGCTGCAAAAAAAATGTCAAGGAGAGGCTCAAAGTTTTTATTTGGAGGAATTAGAAACCGCAAAGTTTTAAATGGAGCACAATAAAACTCCTAAAGGAAATCGTGTTAATTTGGGATATCATCAAATGTGATTTGAATTTTAGAGATGTGGTTGCTAAAGTGTAAAAAGTAATTATGTGTACGAATATTATTGTATTTCTCTCAGATGGTCTAAATACTATTTTCACGCGTATTACAAGTCCAAATTATAGTTCAAATCATACAATAAAGACTCTGAAAAGTTAAACAAGTGGACCGGAGGAATACAATTCATAAAATCTTATTTAGAATAGTTACAGATGTTGTGAAAATACGTCGGAAAGCTTAAGATCTAGACCACCAGACTTAACAAACATAGTTATTTGTGAATAGACTTTCCTGATCGTAGCAAAAACCACATATGTTTGGCTTGTGAGATCTTAAAACACAATCGCGCACATAGATATTAATTCGAAACATACGCATGTAAGATTTTGTTAGAATAATCCAGTCATTTTCTATGTTTATACAAAAAATTAGAGAGCGAGAAATTAAGCTTGTAGTTAACAAGCTTTTAGGTAAATTTTAGAGCATGCTCCCGGTATAACCCGGTTTGAGGCACCTTGTAAGACTTTATCCCAGGATCACGAAGTATTCTAGGGTTGAGATTTAGAGAACAGACAAGACCGGTAATGAAATTTTGTTGTAACAAATTGTTCGGCTCGAATCGTTGCCTGGTCTTTTTTATCCCTACGCGTTGTGCATGGTCTTTGCATGCAATTAACATTTTTTTTTTTTGCAAAATCTGGCCTCTTACCGAAACTGGCCCCTGAGCTTGGGCCACCGAGGATGGCGCCAATGTTGTGCAGGTAGTCGCCAAGCGAAATTTGCAAAAAATTGGTCCAAGAGCTCGGCGCCAATGGCTTTGGCGCTGACCTCACTTCGTCGACGGTGTGTCCCCGCCCCTACTTGCACAGTATCGTCGGAGGTCAGATCTGAAATTAGTTTTAACTAAGGACTAGATTTTGCACACACAAAAAAGCAACAAGCGTTGTTAAGGTTGTATAATTCCTTGGACGGTCGATATAATTCGATGCCTTGGTGCATGTTCCCGCCGTACATGGGCAGACGCAAAATAATCTGCCTGGGATCCTCAGCGAGATTTCGGTACCATGTGAACTGGCAGGCAGTCATCTTTGTTCGAGAAATAATACACTGTCACTGGGCATATGCATCCGCATGTCACGGCGGCGCACGGAGCCAGGCAGCAGGCTACCGGTCGATCAGCCCGCGACGTACGGATACCTGGGCCGGATATTCCGCGAGGATCCGATTCCGGGTGGGGCCTTGCTGCTGCCCGTCGTGGCGGTGCCGGCGAGGCCACGGGGGCTCACGTGGGTGGGAAGGGCGGCCGCCAATCGCCGCATCCGGCTGACAAGGCGCGCGGGCCCTACATGATGGAGCTTGTCCGTTGGCGTGCACGTTCGAGGTGCGGATTTTACCCCAAGTAAAAATCAATCAAGCATCGGTGGGTAAAAAGTCCAAAGTCGTAACGGCGGCTAGTGCGCCACGAATTACTATAGTGGGCGCCGCGACCCATTTGTCCTATGTTCCACCCGCGCGTGGTTCTACACGTCGGGACTGATATGTGGGCCCACTAAAATCTGACGCCACCGACAGGTCGTCAATGAGACAGTTGATTAACGCGTGATTATTTACGTACTGTGCTGTACTACAATCAAATCAGATGCGGCGATCTGCAGCTGCTAGCTTGGCCCTAGTAGACACCCGGTTCCCGTGACTTGACGCTGGGTCGCGGCCCACAATGGTTGTTCCCCGCGCTGGAAGCTGCGTGCGTTGTCCTTGTCCCCGTCTGACATGAAAAACCCACCATGAACTTCCGAATCTCTACCACGCAGTAGGAGGGAAAACAGACGCGGCAAGCATGAACCGCCCGGGGCTTTCCCCTGTGATCAACGTCAACCACGTCCCTCTCGTCTATAATCTTCCCTGTATACCACATACAGAGGTATAATCAGTTCACGTACCCCTGGGTGTACATACTCCCATGTTAAATATACCACATACGTAAACTGATTATACCTCTTTATCATTTTTAATATACTTCATTATTAAATAGCAGATACCTCAAAGTGAGGTATGTCAAAATTTTCATTCTAAACTATATACTTTATATTATTTGCACATATACCGTTTTGACTTTCTAGATGTCGTCGAGCCACCGTTGTGCTCATGGCATGGTACGGTGTACCGTGGAAAACAAATAGTTGACCAGAGGAAGCAACACTAAAATATGATGATTCTTTAATGGCATGGATGAGTATTTGCCGGAAACCAAGTCAACGGATTAAATCTCGATAAAACCTAGGTGTCCATAAAGGTTATGAAATTAAAATAAAACTCTATATAGGTGGGAGAAGGGTCTTCCATAAACATACTAAATTTTCGAAATATTTCAACTCCTATAAGAAAAATAACATTTTCCGTGGTCTCACAGTTTGTCCTCCTCGTCCCGTGAAGTGTACGTGATCTTGTTTGATATTTTTCTTTACAACTTCCACGTGTATATTGATGTTTTATCAGAGGTGTTATCTTTGCAGCTGTTTTAATCTGTAGTTATATGTTGATGCTATGAAGTTTTTGGTTTGACATGTCACGAGGGACTGAACTTGGCGCCAATGGACGAATCTATTGGTGATGGTGGAGCATGACTGCGCTTCTCCATGCTGTCTGAGCGATGATGTAATGTCCTAATGGTATGATGTCCAGATAGCTTGACATACCGAGACAATGTGAACGTAACATATATTGGTCCCTGTCTAATGAAATCTTTATTTTCCAAGAAAGTAAAAAGATCTTCGCGGAGATTCCACCGGCCAGATGGTGGTCAAACTCTGATATTTACATGTTATAATGTCCAATGCATACCAGAACATGACACCGGGCGTATGAGGGGAACCACTCGAGTTTCTTTTTCCCTGTTGCATTAGTATAAGTTTCTTTGTGCATCAGTGCTTAGCTTGATGCTGATGCGTAAGTTGGGCGCCTGCAATCTCACCCAAGTTGGCATAAAGATACCTCAACGAGTAATTGAAGAAATTAGCAATCACACTGGCCGGCACAGATACAATGCCCAGTGAGTCGAGACCATAGGAACAAACATTGTTTGCGGGGGTTCCGAAATCAACGTACCATGAATGAGAACACTAAGCATGGTGGAATCCGTTGACACATTGGGGAACTTGGTAGCAAAGGCAGGTGCCTACTCCTTCCCATTTCCCATTTCTTTATTTTATTTTCTTCTTACAAGTTGCTGCAAGTGCTAGCAATAAATGTCAAGTTCAAATAAAAAAAATATAAAAAGCAGAGAGATTATGGGGCGACACGATCGCGAGGCCGGCTTTCCCTGCATGGTGGAGTAGCAATTGGTAGGTGGGTGACGAGGTGTACCCTCATCAAATCCCATGGTTAAGTACCTAGGGTTGAGATTATGGGGAGAGAACGTGGTAGTACTGGTAGTTTCGTCGGCTGACAAGCAGAGGCAAAGATTTACCCAGGTTCAGGCCCCTCGGGTGGAGGTAAAGACCCTAGTTCCTGCTTGTCTGGTATTGATTGTGTGGATTATGCGATTACAGGGGAGCTCCGGCGAGGTATCGATCTCGCTAGAGTTTTGGTGGTTTGAGTATGGCTTGGTCCTAGATCGGCACCCCTCCCAGCCTTTAAATAGGCTGGGTCTCGGGAGTTTGTAACCGACCTAGTTTACACATAAGGAAAGTCTAAACCGACTATGCCTATGTCTAATCTTGGAGAGTACTCCATCTTCTTGGGCCTCTTGTCTTGGGCTTCGAGTAGGCTCTTCCCTATTGGGTCTTAGTCGTCACGTGCACCAGGTACCCTTACGGTAGGGTACCCGAGATGTATACCCTTGTCAGTAGCCCCCGAGTACTTGTCTGACTCGAAGAATCGGGCATGGACTCGTTCGTAAGTGCACGTCATATGCTTTGTATTTTGTATATTATAATTGGAATTCCTGTATGAATAGCACATGTTGGCTATGCCAAGTATTTCATCGACTGTGGTTTTTGCTTATGAAGATCAAGTGATAATAGCTTAGTAGGCCCAGTACACTCGACGGATCGGGACTGGTTAACTACACATTCGGGTAAAACCTTACTAGCTTTCAATCAAACTCGAGTCCCCGGACTCGAATCTGGAACAGACTGGTCAGATTCGACTAGGCCGCTTGAGGTCTTACTGAGTCGATCTGCAGTATAACTTTGAATTTTACCCAACGCGTCCGTCGGGATTTTTCATCATGTCTGCTGACACGGAAAGTATAAGGATTGACGTTGCTGGAACGGTCCTTAGCCCAGCTCGAAAGTTCGGCGGGTCTTACCTTTGCACTACGCGTGCAGCATCCGAGTTATTTGCGACGGACGCAACTCGGGAATGTTTCGCGTATGATTTCGCATATGAACGGAGTCGATACATTTGTCGACTGACCTTTTGACGTTTATTCTATCGGGTGCGCGACAGCGCTCCCGATGGGAGTAGCCCCCGAGATTGTGCTTTATTACTTGTAATGGAGGATAATCTCAAAATCATTGTCTTGAACATCTTTAGTCGAAGAAATTTTTGATACGCAATATGGAATCAGCCGAAGGAACGGTCAAGTGACCAATTTTAGCTTATCATTGCTTTTTCACACCCGAACCAAACAAGGCAATCGAGTGACCAATACGCGTTGAGCGGACTCGAACGTATTTCTGATCAAAGTTCTTGTGACGACGTCATGGATGACGTTTTGTGGCGACTGCGCCATCTGACACGCGTGGCGTGCATTATGCTGCGATGGATGGGACGTGACACATAGGTGGGCCCATTTGTGCAGAGCTGACCGAACGACGGTGCAGTTTGGACTTTGATTTGACCACTCGGGCCCACTTTTTTCGGAGAGGTGATTATGGCTCCTCTTTTTGCGTGCGTAGTGGGCGGAGTGGCCGGCGACGGTTGCCCTCCGCGTTTGCCACGTGTACGGTGAGATTGCGTGCGTAGCGCATGGTTTAGGATCTGAATGGCTGTGATTGCCTTTGATTTGAGGTAAATAGGGGAAACGACGCTGGCATTGTTTTTTACTAGCCATTTGCTCTGCGCGCCGCCCCTGTTCCATCTTCTTCCTCGCTCTCCTGCTCCATTGTTTCTTGAGCCCAAGCTTTTGCTGCTCTCCCTAGCCACCACCGCCATGGCGCCAAAGAGGAAAGCCTCTGCCACCGACGCGCCCGCGACTGACGCGGCCGCTCTGAAGGGGAAGAAAGCTGCGGCTGGCGCATCTGCGGCCGCCGTCGACCTCAAGAAGAGCGACGGTGACTGGATGAAGTCCACAATCAAGGCAGCCCACCTCGAGAAGTTCCGCGAGGACGGATTGCTGCCGCCGGCGGACCAGCTTACCGTCCGCGCGCCATCAAAAGAGGTACTCCCCGAGCCTCGCGCAAACGAGCGCGTATGTTTTGCGGAGTTCTTGCCTAGGGGTCTATCTTTTCCCCTCCACGATTTCGTTCGTGGTTTGTTGTACGCCTATGGGGTGCAGATCCATGATCTCACCCCGAACGGCATTATGCACATTGCCTGCTTCATGGTATTGTGCGAGTGTTTCCTGGGAGTTGCTCCCAGCTGGGCTCTTTGGAAATCCATCTTCATGGTCAGGCCCAACAACCGAGGCGGCCGAACCTACCCAGTTGGAGGCCTTCAGATCCAAGTACGCAGCGACACCCGATACTTTGCCCTGAAGCCAGCCGACTCGGCGCAAGGGTGGAGAAAAAGGTGGTTCTATGTGCTAGTCGACCAGGAAGGGGCCCCAGCATTTTCGACTGCTGGTATAGCCGCTAGGACAAAGGCCTGGGACCATGAGCTTTCGACTGAAGAAGTGGCGGAAGCGGCGCCTCTGCTGGAGACGATTGGAGGACTGCTTAACAGCGTCACTGGTGTGCATCTAATTGCCACCTTTGTGAAGATGCGGGTGTGGCCGCTCCGCGCGCGAGCTCACCCTATGTGGCAGTATGAAGGCCCTCTCGACTCCACTCGGATGAACAAGGAGGAGCTGTCTAGGAGCGAGCTGGTGGCACATGTGCGGTCCATCACCAGCACAAAATCCAGCGAGCCCTGCAACGTCGACTGCCCGTCGCTCCTTATACGGCTGAAAAGCCTTTGCCAGAGGTTAGTGAATCTATCAAGTTTATGATCTCCTGTTTTTATTATTCTGCTATGCATCTTTGTGACTTCGACTGCTGTATTTTGTGTGCAGGGCCACTCGACCACCTCAACCCTTCCTCCTCTTCCTGAAGATGGCCCAACTCATGAAACAGAGGTGACGGTAGAAGCGATGGCCCAACTCTTCCTTCGGCTACTACATCTCCCACAGAAGAGGTTGAAGAGGAAGGGGTTGAAGAAGCACATGACAAGGAGCGTGCCACGACTGATGATGTGAGCGAGATCCCCACTCGCAAGCGCCGTCGGGCAGCTCAAGTTGTGTCCTCCTCCATGAGTTCACCCGCAAAGGGATCAGATGTGAGAGATGACGGAGACTCAGGCTCGTCTCCTACGACCACAGCTGCTCCTTTGGACGTGAGCCCGTTGAGCTCGGCTCCTCCTCCTCCTCAGTCGGGTGGGGAGCTACTTTTTGGAGGCCCAAACTTTGAAGAGCTCGACACTGATGATGAAGAAGAGCACAGGTTTGCTCCTTTTTGTACTATTTTTTTTGTGAGTTGAGTACTGTTTCTTATGTTGTATGTCTTTCGGTCACTCGCAGTGCTGAGACTGTGCGACCTCCAACTCCTCCAACCGAGAGAGCTTCGACTCCAGATCAGCCAGAAGCTTCCCCTGTTGCGGCTGAGGTTGTGAGAACAGTAGCCACGGCTACTACCCTTGAGGCCGCCAAGATCGCGAGTGCGTCAACTCCGCAAATTGGGACTTCTGCTGCCAAGCCTGCGCCTTGGGTTGAACACGTAAGTGTCGTTTGTCGAGTCCTCACTCTGGGACTATTTGTGTATAGCTTATGCTTGTTCCATGTGCATGCAGCCCTTCTACCTCAACCTGGTGGAATCAGGCAAGGCGTTTGTCCAGGTTGAACAGGAGAGGGACAATCTGCGCGCTATCATGGAGCAACTCAGCCGTAAGTGTGTTTGACTTCTGTATGTCTTTGCTTTGTCGATTGTGAATGACATCTGTCCATCTATCTCAGGTGACAAGGCAACCGCTGAGTCCCGGGTTAAAGAGCTAGAAGACGCACTCGCCAAACAGCGCGCTGAGTCGAAGAAGGCCTTGGATGATGCCAAGAACTCCGCTGCTTTGCGCGAGAAAAATTATGCTGAGCGCTTGGCGAGCCTCACCCGAGACGTAGGCGGTGAGTTGAATCTTTCACTTTTTGTCTACTTCTTTTTGCCACTGAATGTTATGTAAAATTTTCTGTTCTTTCTGCTTTTTTGAAGGAGCTGTTGGCGCACCGGCACCTGTAGACCAGTCGAGTGGCGATTTGTCCCTTGACCGCGATCGGCGACCTGGATGTCGTCTCCACCCAAGCCAAGGATGCACTCGCCAAGTCTACGAGCACGCTCGGCGCCGTGTACAAGGACGTGTTCCCGTCTAGCCAACCTCCTTCGACTGTGGATGGCTTCGCCGACGTCCTGGGCCCGGGAACTTCGACTATGACGAACTTTGCTCGCGCTTTGACGGTACGCGGCTCAGAGACCACCCTCAAACTCCTTTTAGGTCATGGGATAGAGGGTGACTTCAAAGCCGCTCTGTCTGACTTTCCTCGCAAGCCGGGCGGGAAGCTGGTGTCCCTAAAGCATGTGAACGAGCCAGCCGCGAAGTTGGCTGAAATATTTATGGCTACCATGGAGCGCCGGGCAGCAGAGGTCGCCGCCCGTGCGAGTAGGGCTAGGTCGGAGTCGATGTCTGAGAAGTAGGGCAGCCGCGCCTTTTTATGCCTTGTAATTAAACTTATGACCATGCGAGTATGCATGTGCTTTTGCTACCTTTGTATGAATTTATTTTCCTCGTTATGATTCTGCTTGTAAGGCTGTGTGTTGTTACTCGCCTAAGCTTTGTGATGAGTTTCTTATGAAACTTTTATGATGTTTGGAACAGAAACAGCCAGCCGCCACTGTATCCAGCTCGTCGCGGCATCGTGCCCCTACTCGATCTCGAGCTCAGGTGGCAAACGATGCCGCAGTAATACGTTATATGAAGGCCCGACTCGCGAAACTGGAGCAAGAGCTGGAGAATACCCGCAGCGAGCTGGAAAGGATGAGGGCGAGGCCTGCTTTACCCACCCAACGGGAGGAGTATGTGCTTGGCGAGATGGAGATCGTGAACAGACAGCTCGAGTGTAAGCATGACTGCCTTGATCTTGTGAGTTCACAACCTGTTCCTTTTTGTTCACCCAACTTGTGTTGTTGCAGGTTTTGTTCAAGATTTCCAGGCGGAGCAGGCTCGCGTAGATGAGCAATTGAACATGGCGACTGACGAACCCACTACTGGCCGTCAGCACTTTCGCTTGGATAGCACCGAGCACGCATACTCGCGACTCTGCAGGATCGGTGTGGCGGAGCACTATGCTGCTTGAGTTATGCAGGTCGGCCTTCAGTCGAATCAACCAGACGCTTTTCCCGACTGGGCCGCCTCAAGGAATCCACGCTTTGCTCGGGCTTTTCCGGAGTGCAGGTCCCATTCGAGATTTTATCACCCAGAAGCTTGTGGATGGGGCCAACGCAACGATGGCATACATCCGAAGTCAGCGCCCGAATTTGCAGCTACGTACACCCGTGCCTGGATCGTCCTTGTCCCAATCGCATCTGGACGATACAGTCGAACATGCGAGGGTGTTGGTTGAGTGTTATAACGCTCAACTTATGGGCCCCGTTCTCCCAGTCAAGGACGAACCAGAAGATTAGGGTATTTATGTATAGGGAACAGCCCCCGAGTGTAAATTTTGCCATTGTACTTAGTACATATTTGTTACTTGTATGTATGCAGCCCCCGAGTGTATCGAGTGGGGTTTATGAAAAACACTTTGTATAGAACATGCATTCTACAGCCCCCGAGTGCTCGAGTGAGGCTGTGAATTTTTTACGGTGTTTGAAGCTTCAACTCATGTTATTGAGCAACCTTGTGGTTTTGTATGATTTGTACGACCCAGCCCCCGAGTATTCGAGTGCGCTAGGTATTATGTTTGAAGGAGCGAGAGCTCACGTTTTGAAGTAGCGCAGCCCCCGAGTATTCGGGTGAGGCTAAGGTTGTGCGAGTAGTAAACAGGGAGAAATATGAGGAATTTATTGACTATATTCCATTTATGAATGTTAGGCTGCAGGCCGCCTCATTAAAAACCTTCCAGTCCCCTTAGGTACCCTGGTAAGGAAAAGAGCGCGTCTGAAACCTGCAGCCATCCGACATATGTGCCTATTACATTATGCGACTGAGCAATCTAAGCATAGAAACGGCGCAGCTGCGCAACGTTCCAAGGATTATGAGAGTTCGCCTGTCTTCGCGTGCTTCAGTCTGTATGCTCCACCACCAATGACCTCGGTGATGATGAAGGGTCCTTCCCATGGAGAAGCAAGTTTATGCACCTTCTTTTGCTTCAGTCGAAGTACCAAGTCGCCACCTCGAAGGACCTGGTACGCAGTCGACGGCTGTGATAGTTGCGTAGATCTTGCTGGTAGACAGCTGTGCGTGCTAGCGCCGTGTTGCGTGCTTCTTCGAGCAAGTCGACTGCATCTTCGAGTGCTTCATCTGCATCGTCTTCATTGTATGCTTCGACCCTTGGTGCGTTGAACCTTACGTCTGATGGCAGGATTGCCTCTGCGCCGTAGACCATGAAGAATGGAGTGAATTGTGTTGAGGCGTTGGGTGTTGTGCGTAGGCTCCATAGCACAGACGGGAGCTCTTCTACCCAAGCACCCGCGCCCTTTTGAGTGGCACCAGGAGGCGTTTCTTGATTCCGCTTGTCACAAGTCCATTGGCCTTTTCGACTTGGCCATTAGATTGCGGGTGTGCCACAGATGCATAATTGAGCGTGATATCTTGCTCTTTGCAGAAGGATTTGAATTCCTCAGCCGTGAAGTTTGTACCGTTGTCAGTGATGATGCTACTTGGCACACCAAAGCGGTATATGATGGATTTTATGAAATTGACTGCTGTAGTGGCAGTCGAACTTGTGATAGGTACTGCTTCAATCCACTTGGTGAACTTGTCGACCGCCACCAGAAGGTGAGTATGCCCTCCATGGGAGGATTTTTTGAGTGGCCCAACCATATCGAGCCCCCACTGGGCGAAGGGCCAGGCCAATGGTATTGTCTTCAACGCCGATGCGGGTGCGTGCGGCTTTGTGGCGAATTTTTGACAGCCGATGCACCTTTTGACTATGTCCTCCGCGTCTTTGAGTGCTGTGGGCCAGTAGAAGCCTGCGCGAAAGGCTTTGGCTACGAGTGATCGACTGCTGGCGTGATGCCCGCAGTACCTGCATGAATATCACGAAGGATGGCTTGGCCATCTTCAAATGCTATGCAACGTTGGAACATACCTGATATGCTGCGTTTGTAAAGTTCACCGTTGATGACAGTGTATGCTTTAGATCGTCGAGTGACGCGTCTTGACTCTGTGATGTCTTCGGGTACCTCGCCGCGGAGTATGTATGCGAGGAAAGGTTGAGTCCAAGTTGGCTCGATGAGGAGTACCTCGACTGGTGGGTCCTCTGTGCTAGGTGCTTTGCTCTTGGCTGGTGCGGCTGATGTAGGAGTTGCTCGCTTCTTTTTGATGGATCTGTGCTCGATGCGCTCGAAGAAGACACCAGGTGGCACTGGTGCTTTGGTCGCACCAATGTTGGCTAACTTATCTGCTTCTTCATTGCTCTCACGCCCTATGTGCCGCAACTCGCAGCCTTCGAAGCTGCCCTCCATGATGTTGTACAGGTCACGGTAGGCGATCATGTTATCTGCGATTGCGTCGCAGGCCTTCATTGTTTGCTGTACCACAAGATTCGAGTCACCGTAGATCATCAGTCGAGTGCACCCGAGGGCTTTGGCCATCCTCATGCCATGGATCAGAGCCTCATATTCTGCTTCGTTATTGGACGGGAACTCGAACCCCATTTGTAGGATGTAGCGGAGCTTGTCGCCTTTTGGTGATATGAGGATAACACCTGCGCCTGCGCCTTCGTTTTTCTTTGAGCCGTCGAAGTACATAGTCCATGAGTTGGACACATCTGGTGCTCCTGGGAGCTGAGCTTCAATCCACTCGGTGTGGAAGTCAGGTAAAACTTGTGCTTTGATGGCCTTCGGGTAATCATACTTGATGTCTCTTGGTGCTAGCTCGATGAGCCATTTTGCTACTCGCCCAGTTGCGTTGGGGTTTGTGAGGATGTCCCCGATCCCTGAGGTGCTGATTACAGTGATCGGGTGCTCGGAGAAGTAATGCGTCAGCTTCCTTGAGGACATGAACACGGCGTAGCCAGCTTCTGATAGTGCGGGTACCGCTGCTTTGATGTGGAGAGCACTTCACTCAAGTAATAGACTGGACGTTGTATGCTTTGGGCGTGTCCCTCCTCCCTTCGTTCGACTACCAGTACGGTGCTTACCACCCTGTTAGTTGCAGAGACATATAGGTACAATGGCTCGCGTTCCCTTGGTGCGACGAGGATTGGAGGGCTTGTGAGGACTCGCTTGAGATCCGTGAAGGCTGCTTCGGCTTCTGGCGTCCACTCGAATTTATCTGCTTTCTTCATCAGTCGATAGAACGGGAGTGCTTTTTCGCCTAGCTTGCTGATGAATCGACTGAGCGCTGCCACTCGACCCGCTAACTTTTGCACGTCATGGAGCTTTGAAGGCCTTTGCATCGTCAAGATGGCCTGTATTTTCTCCGGGTCGCCTCGATTCCTCGAGCTGAGACTAGATACCCGAGGAGTTGCCCGGCTGGCACGCCGAACGTGCACTTCTTCGGGTTGAGCTTGATGTGGAAGCGTTTGAGGTTTGCGAATGTCTCTCGCAAGTCATCGAGTAGTGTGTTTTCCTCTCTTGTGGTGATGACGATGTCATCTACATAGACCTGGACGTTTCGCCCAATTTGCTTCTTGAGGCAATCTTGCATCATGCGCTGGTAGGTTGCGCCTGCGTTCTTGAGCCCGAAAGGCATTGTGGTGTAGCAGTAGACCCCGAGTGGGGTTATGAACGCCGTTTTCTCTTCATCCTCTTCCTTCATCCTTATCTGGTGGTAACCCGAGTAAGCATCCAGGAAGGACAAGCGAGCGCACCCGGCGGTGGAGTCGACGATCTGGTCGATTCGAGGTAGTGGAAAGTGATCCTTTGGACAGCATTTATTGAGTGCTGTAAAATCTACGCACATCCGAAGGATATCTGTGTGCTTCTTCTCTACGAGTACGGGGTTGGCCACCCATTGTGATTTCTTGATCTCTCTGATGAATCCTGCTGCGAGTAGCCTGTCGACTTCGGCTTCGACTGCAGTTCTTTTTGGGCCGGATATGCGGCGCATTGTTTGCTTGACTGGTTTAGCATCTGGAAATAACTGGAGAGAGTGCTCGGCGAATTCCCTGGGAATACCTGGCATGTCGGCTGGACACCATGCAAATATATCCCAGTTCTCACGGAGGAATTCGACGAGCGCGCTTTCCTATGCGATAGGCAGACTCGACGAGACATTGACTGTCTTGGTCGGGTCAGTCGGGTGCACCTGATGCGATCTTGTGTCATTGGTGGCATTGAATGCTCTGTCGACTGCCACCTTTTTGTGTTCTGGCATAAGTGTTCGATCGTTGGAGACCGCTAGATCAGCGAGTGTTGCTTCCATGCCAAACATCTCAGAGATTTTGCTGAATTCTCGGTCACAAGAGTCAGACTTTTGGAAGTTCCCTTGACTGTGATTACTCCTTTTGGTCCAGGCATTTCAGCTGGAGGTATGCGTAGTGTGGCACCGCCATGAATCGAGCGAACGTCGGGCGTCCAAGTATAGCATGGTATTGTGACTTCCAGTCGACAACTTCGAACTCAATCGATTCTGTCCTGAAGTGGTTCTTGTCCCCGAACGTTACGTCGAGTTGTATGGTGCCTTCTGGGCTTATTGCTTTGCCTGGGACGATACCGTGAAAGGTATTTGAGACCTTGGCAGGTTTTCGACTGACCTGTTCATTTTGCGGAGCGTATCTGCGAAGATGATGTTTATGCCGCTGCCACCATCCATGAAACCTTGGACATGGCGTAGCCTCCAATTTGTGCGTCGAGTACCAGAGCAGAGTGCCCTGGACGAACGACCGATGGAGGGTGGTCCTCTCTGCTGAAGCTTATTGCGGTTTCAGAACCCTTCAAGAATTCAGTTACAGCAGGAGGTGACATGACCGCCATGTTTACTTGTCGAGTGCGAAGTTTTTGCTCCCTGTTGGAAGGTCGACCTTTCTGTATCATGTACATCTGCCCTTGGGGCGGAGGGTACTGTGGCTCGTCCACCCGAGGTATGTGCTGTATGGCACCCGCGAGATTTCCGCCTGCAGCAGGCTGTGGTGGGGGGTGGTGCCATCAGAACAGGCACATTGTTTGGCTGAGGCACGGGTGCAGGTGCTTGTGTGGCTGCTGCCTTTCTGAGATTTACGTAATCAGTCGCCATTTGGTCGAACTCCCTGCAGTTTCTCATCGAGTGATTGGAGCGCAGTTTTCCGTCGTCCCCCTTGTACAGGTGGAATCTGCAATCAGCATCCATCTTTTCTTCGAATGATCGCTCAGATTGTGCCCGTGACTTGCGCCAGTCCTTCCTCTTGTAGCTATCACTGCGTTGGCCGCGGTCTCGACTGTCCCGACGATCATCTCGACTGTCCGCGATCATCTCGACTGTCTCGCCGATCTTCCGACCGTCGGTCGCTTCTGTCCTGGTCATTGCGGGGTGTGGAGAACCCAGCCGCCATGAATTCGGGTCTGTCATCGTCGTAGTGACGTTTTGAACGTTTGCGCCTTCGGTCGTCTCTGTACGAGTCTCTGCGGCTTCGACTGCCGCTTTCATGATTGTCACGGGGTGAGGACCCGCGTGTGGTGCGCGCCATGTCTTCTCCGTCTGCCCACTCAGTCGCGGTCATCAAGAGGTTAGCCACAGAGGTTGGCTTTTTGCGACCGAGTGCTTCTTTGAGGTCCGCCTGGCGAGTCCCATTATGAAAGCATCCATGGCCATATCTTCTGAAATTACTCCGACTGAGTTGCGTATCTCAGTCCATCGTCTGATGTATGACCTCAGCGTTTCGTCTGAACGTTGCACGCAGGCCCGCAGCTCCTCGAACGTTTTTGGGCGCTCACATAGAGGCTCGAAGTTTTTGATGAAGTCATCGCGGAAGTGATCCCACGAGTCGTACTTTGATGGAGGTAGGGCCTTGAGCCAGTCGCGGGCTGTGCCTTCGAGCATGAGTCGTATGTATTGCATGGCCGTGGTGTTTGTACCTCGCTGGCACGCGACAGCCAGCCTGTAGTCTTCCAGCCACCCAGAAGGTTCCTGTCGACCCGTGTACTTGGGCTGTTCAGATGTGAGTTTGAACCCTTTGGGCATCCGTGTCTCGCGGACGCGTCGAGTGAAGCACAGAGCTCCATGTGGCTCAGGCTCTCGATCAGAGTATGAGTCGCTACTGTAAGATCTGCGTGATCTGCTCCTGGACCTGCGCCTGCGCGAGCCGCTTCTTTCCTCGAGTGGTGGCGGTGACCACTGTGATTATGCTCTTCCGACGTGCGTCGACTAGGGCACGGTCTCGACTCCCACCTGGAGTTCTTGGAGTTTGGCGTATGGCCTTCGCCGCTAAGGCGAGTGATTTGATTGCTGGCGATGCAGTTTTGCATTGGGGTCATCAGCTGGAGGCTTGATTGCTCTAGGTATGCTGCAGCGGTGAAGAGGGCACCCGCAGCTGTTTTGGGTACTGGCACTCCCTCTTCGTCGTATGTCATGAAAGAGTTGCCTAAGTTGCGGGTGAGTGCCGCCCTTTCGTCTGGCGAGAGGTGTGACAACCTTGATCTGGGTCTTGTGTCTGCTCGCCCGGTGGAGCTCAGGGAGAGCTGTCTTCTTCGCGCACTCGACAAGCTAGCTTGCTTTTTGCGTTCTTCGAGTGTTGCTCTGACCTGCCGCAGTCGAAGTGATTCCTGCCAGTTGAAGTACTGGAAGGTCAACATCTCCTCTTGTGTTGCGTCTGCTGGCATCATTGTGCACTCCTTGATGACTTTATCTGCTTTTGCTGCCATCTCAGCAGTGATTGTGAGAGTTGTGACTCCGTCCGGCATAGTAACTGTGCACGGG
Organism: Poa pratensis; assembly: GCA_947311845.1. Classification (NCBI taxonomy): domain Eukaryota; kingdom Viridiplantae; phylum Streptophyta; class Magnoliopsida; order Poales; family Poaceae; genus Poa; species Poa pratensis. The sequence goes on along the minus strand of CAMZMU010000020.1, from coordinate 61,532,189 downwards.
AATTCTGTAGGCCTGCGGCTGGCCGCAGCATCTGATGATTCTGCGGCGATGGCGACGTAGACCTGCTGGGGTATCACCCGAGGATATGTATGTGTGTCTTCGAGTCCTGTCATGGACTCGACATCGTCATCAAGGCTCATGTCGGAGTCGATATCCATCGAGTGGTCCGTCTGGACCATCTTGCTGTTGATGCCTTCATCGCCTATGCTCATCTCGGCGTCGACGAAGTTGTTATGAATCTCAGAGTCGAGGTTGTTGTTGTTGGTGCAGATCTCGGAGTCGACGTGGTTGTCGATATGAGTTTCGAGTTCGTCGAAGTCGCTGAAGGAGATCCCGCAGTCGAAACTATCCTCGAGTGAGAGATCGAGTTCGGGATTGTTTGTGCGGTATGCTGATTCGGCCTCCGCAGTCGAAGGAGCCGCAACCGATGGAGCCTCGGGTGCGGAGGTCGCGAGTTGGTGTGGATCCGTCAAGTCCTGCACACCAAGCTTGTTGACGAAAAAATTGAACGAACCAACGGTTAAACCCAAACCTGACTCGAGATCGGAGAAGGCCTCCTGGAATCCTGGCAAGTGTGGCTCGAAATCCATCAGAGGATCCGATGCGCTTTTTGCGGGTGAAGATGGCGTGTTGCCGTTTGTCGAGTGAGCCGGCGAGTTGCCGTGTGCCGCCTGAGTCGGCGAGTTCTGGTTTGTCGATATAGCCGGCGAGTTGCCGTTTGTAGATCCGATCGGCGAGTCGCCGTTTTCCGATGGAACCGAAGAAACCGTGAGTCCAGCACTATTCTTTCCCACAGACGGCGCCAATTGACGAGGTGTACCCTCATCAAATCCCATGGTTAAGGACCTAGGTTGGGTTATGGGGAGAGAACGTGGATAACTGGTAGTTTCGTCGGCTGACAAGCAGAGGTAAAGATTTACCCAGGTTCAGGCCCCTCAGGTGGAGGTAAAGACCCTACTTCCTGCTTGTCTGGTATTGATTGTGTGGATTATGCGATTACAGGGGAGCTCCGGCGAGGTATCGATCTCGCTAGAGTTTTGGTGGTTTGAGTATGCTTGGTCCTAGATCGGCACCCCTCCCAGCCTTTAAATAGGCTGGTCTCGGGAGTTTGTAACCGACTTAATTTACACATAAGAAAAGTCTAAACCGACTATGCTTATGTCTAATCTTGGAGAGTACTCCATCTTCTTGGGCCTCTTGTCTTGGGCTTCGAGTAGGCTCTTCGCTATTGGGACTTAGTCGTCACGTGCATCAGGTACCCTTACGGTAAGGTACCCGAGATGTATACCCTTGTCAGTGGGTTTAAAGTCCTCCCTACGATGGTGACGACACGACGAGGAGTTCTCCCGCATTGGACATTCGGACAGCGTGCAGTTGACAGTGGAAAGATGTTGGACGAACTTTCTGTGACCGTTCTTTAAAGTTTGCCTGAGGCATTTAATTTCAACCCAGCAGCTTTGCTTGGTCGGAACGAAATACTTTGGCCGTTTTTCCCTCCTTTCGAGTTCTCTTAAAAGTCTTAGCCAATTAAGCTGGCACAAATAAAGATTAGTACAAAATTATAAAATAATTACACAGGCACATGCATGCACCGGATGTCGAATCGACCCTAGCTAGCAACGGTGTGGAGTCCGTTGACGCGCCAGTAGATCCTTGCTCACCAAGGTACGTAGCGACCGACCAGCAGCTACCGCTTTCTTTAATCTGATCGACAGCGACGAGGCGCTGCGTGCCGGTGGTGGGGTCCAATGCCTCCGACACCGGCGGCGGGTCCTGCCGGCCGCCGCGCGTGAACAATATAGCGGGTGGTGGTGGCGATTTAGACACTGTTGACCTCGAAGCAAAACTTTAACACAAAATGAACCCCGGCCGAAACTATTTCACTTCTTTAACCCTTTTGGGTAGCGCCCAACGATCGGGCGCTACACTACACGGGGTAGCGCCCAGAGATCAGGCGCTACACATCCGGTTGTATAGCGCCCGAGGCTAAGGCGCTATATTCCTGGCTGTTTCCATAACTTATTACGAGCTGTACTCCTACACGGACATACGAATGTAACAGCCCAGATGGTCAGAGCATTGCGGGCGGGTGGCTTGGTCGCGGGTACGAGTCCCCAACCTGCCCAAATTTTAGTTTTTTTTCGTTCTTTTTTTTTGGTCGGAGGTCGAGATGGGCGGGATGAGTTGCGGCGGGCGACGGCGGCCCGATGCATGGCGGCGGGCGACGAAATCGGGCGGGGGCGGTGACGAGTTGCGGCCGGCGGCGGGCGACGGCTATAACACCCCAAGTTTCTAAACCACCTGGTGGTGCTACCACACATCTACAGATACAACCATAATTTTAGAAAACTGTAAATCGGACAGCATTTTCTTTGTTTAACAGGAAATCCACAACATGCATCTTATACATACAGGACGAATAATATGAAAACAATTCACATAAACAAGGGAGTAATGTATCATACACCATTCATATGGACCAAAGATCTGAGAGACCCAAAACTCACACTAGGTATTTCCAAAAGACACGAGTAGAAATGAAACCAACAAGCTCAACTACTAGGATACTAGCATAATTGTTCACTAAGATTTGTCTAGAAATATGTGATCAAGTGATGTGCTAGGTGCGCTACGCCCGTCTCCCATGCAGATGACATTTACTTATTACCTGAAAACCAAATGGAAAGCAAGAGTGAGTATAAAATACCCGGCAAGTACAATTAGAGCCACACAAACGATTAAGCATAGAGCGAACATCACTGTCAATGAAAGTATGGAACCGAATATCTGAATTTGTCGCCCGGACTAGCCCACGAGCTGACAGTTCTCACCGAACTCTATCGGAGTAGCCACTCGGGACAGTCTCTCACCGGACCAACAAGAAAGGTTAGCCATCGGACTAGCTCACAAGCAACGGTTCTCACCGAACTTTATCGGAACTAGCCGCTTGTGAACAGTTTCTCACCGAGTTAGTTATGAAAGTAAGAAGTGTGATATCGCTAAACATGAATACGAAACTAGAATCGAATAGGACTGAACTGAACAATCAATAAGAAACTTTCACTCAATGAGAACAATCAGAGGAACAATTACAGAATGAACACAAACAAAGAACGGTGGTTCGTCATGCACTGCCTTAACCTCGACGTTCAACGGAAGTATATTATCGGCACCGGAAATCCTCACACCTGTTGATGAAATCACTCTCAGAAATACTAGACACGGCCAGTGAACAATATACTTTAAATCGTATTTAGCACATGATGTTCTATCCAATTATTTATCAGAAAGACATGCATGTATTTGTACTTATAAACAAGGCAGGTTTCAAACATAAATAATCACCAGATGGAATTGCACTGTATCTAACGATAATGGCTGCTCCAAGGTTTAAACACGTACCAAAAATCCTACATGAGACAGACTACTTACAAAAGGGCCACGATGTGCAAGCTACATAATTTAGTCAGGATAGAAAAGTGATCAGAACTTGCTACTCTCAACTAGCACCCAGATTTGTAAAAGAGGACCATAAGGAATTATTGAATCTACAGTCTCTGATACGGAACAGATTCCTTTGATTTAAATATTAATTTCAACTAGTCTGTTGTTAGATCGAGCCAAACCAAAGATTTGTAGACTGAAATGAAGTACACAGGTGGAAACACGCCCAGATCAACCCAAATAGCTGGCTGGGAAGGAAATGAATGAATAAACTGCAAGACCAGCTAAGAGGAATCGAACCAATCCAACTAGGAGCAGCGTCTCCAGCGACGGACGGCCTTCAGGACAGCAGGGCGGCACTCCGGCAAGGCTCCGGCCGGCTGCCGGCGAACTTGATGTTGCGGCGGCGTTGGCGGCAGATGAACTAGGGCAGGGACGTCTGGTGGGGAATAGAGAGCCGGCTGGTCTAGGCTAGTATAAATACATATCTCGTTTCTTTTTCTTCGGATAAGGTCTGGACTTACATGCTAAGTTAAAAACTATTGGTCTCGATACAATGAATTCGCCATGGTATGTCAGTACTCGGAATTGAGCAATCATATAGTCGACCAACATTATAAAAGTCAAACTTGGTCAAATCTTTCGACTTTGTGTAAAATATATTTCAAAAGTACGGGGTATATAACGGCGACCCGATGCATGGCGGCGGCCGCCGGAATCGGGCGGGCGGGGACAAGCTGCGGCCTGATGCAATGGTGGCGGCCGTCGGAATCGGGTGAGGGCGGGGACGAGCTCCGGCCGGCGACAAGGACGAGGCGCGGCCGTCGGCTGCGGCCGGCATCCCCATGCATGACCCGGCAGCTCGTCCCATCTCGCGGACCCAGGTCGAGCAGTTATATGAAAAAAAAGCAAAGAATAAAAAAGAAAAAAATTGTGTTGGGTAGGATTCGAACCCAGGACCAAGACTACACAACAAGAAGGCGAAACCAGCTGGACTGCTTGACTCTTTAGCCTACATAGGAGTACAGCTCCTAATAAGTTATGTAAACAACGAGGAATATAGCGCCTTAGGCTCGGCGCTACACATCCGGATATGTAGCACCCCGATCGTGGGCGCTACACAAAAGGGTTATAGGCGTGAAATTGTTTCGGCCGGAGTTCATTTTGTGTTAAAGTATCGTTCTGAGGTCAACAGTGTCAAAAACGCCGGTGTGGTTGGAGTCTCGAGAACAAAAAACCTGACTGACTAGGTAAATGGAGTAGTACAATTCATTTTATACCTCACGGATCCTGAGACGAAGCAATTTACCACTGAAAAGATACTGCGTACGCGTGCGAAGATGCTGACACAAGGCTGTATTCCTCCCTGGTTTGCTAGGCTAGCTGCACCACCGTAAGCTAGAATTACCAATGAGCTAGCCATGTCGTCATCGTTCTTCTTTGCGTTGTTATGATTGAATCAACTTGAAATTAAATACACAAAAGGTTTTCGTAGGCTAGAGTTTATTGACTTGACTCTATATCAACGCTGTCTCGTTGGGCACCATGAGAGCAGGATGGAAGAATCGACGTGAACTAGCTTGTTAATCCATGGCAAGGTGCAGCGCACCGTGGCAAAAAAGAAAATAAGATCAATGGCTGCTCACTATGTAATTGACTGAAGCCTCTTTGTAACTTTTTTGTTCAGCAAGTTGGCATAGAGATTACACAATTATACTACTACTACGGTCCACTATGACACAAGCGCGCATTACACAGAAACTACAGGCATATATATTATGAATAAACCAGGTTGTCGAACCTGAATCCGAGTTCACTATATGGTGGGATCCGTTGACGGAGCGCAGATCCTGCAGAAATCTTTAACTTTATTCTAATATAAACGACTTGATAGAAATCTTTTGACACGATTCGCTCCTCTGTATAGATTTCCAAAAATATATGCAGTGATTAAGAATCTCTACCTAGCTAGCTTGCAGAAGCATATATACGCCGTGTATCGAAATTATCTTTACATACTCATTGAAAAGACTATGAATAGATTATAACATAACTATTACTATTAGTCAAAGTATTTAAAATGAAGGAGCACTCTTTCTACTAGGTCCACTGCAATGATCCACCACATGAAAGTAAGCCTGGTTGATTCCGCCCATTGTGTTAGACTACCCATAGTGGGAGTAACTTCACTAGTAACATAGATGCCACCTAAGCAAAAAAATTTATGTGGCATGTAATTAATGAGGAGAGATGCAAATAGAGTAACTTAGCTAGTTACTTGTAACACTAGTAACATCACACTTTTCAAGAAAAAATGAGTCTATAGAGTAATAAATGAGACCATATATGACACCACCTCTTTGTTACTTTGCACTATGAGGTAGTAACATAGTCTAGTAATATGTGTATGTTACTAGTTGAAGTTACTCCCCACTATGGCTAGTCTTAGGAAAACTAGGATCCATTTTCTAATATGGATTCAGCCCAAATGGGAATCAGCGGAGATTCTGGTCCATAACTAAGCATCATGCGTGACATTTACTAGACGCATACTCTTATACAGCTATATCATACTATGTACTCCCTCCGTTTAGGTTTGTTGGGCCTTTTAGGCAGCGCAGCGCGACCAAGGCTCGGGACTATTGGCTCGCACGATTGCTCTACCTCGTACAGAACCAACTAATCAGCAAGCAGAAAAAGGAACCGATTAATTACTGGCGTAATGAGAAGGGAAACAAAACGATGTCGCGGCCCACGTCAACTAATCAGCGAGTAGATCAAGCGGAGAGAGAGGGCCTTTCGCATGTCATTTATTAGGCAATTAATTGTTTGAGGCCTTATTTCCCCAGCATTTCTGAACAAATATTTTGGTGAGAGGCCTAACAAACCTAAACGGAGGGAGTACTTAAAACAATGCTGCGACTTGCAGTTAGTAGGCCCCACCAGATTTGGTAGATCATTACAGGTTATTTTAATCTTGCAAGCAATTGTCATCTACTGTAGTAGCTGGCTAGACGCATCTACATATATGTCGACATCTCTTTGAGACGTGGACAGGTACATGGCAAGGTACAGTGCACCGTGGAAAATATGAGACAGGCATACTCATCCGCAAATATTGCAATAATGCGTGTTCACTCGCACATTCATGCTAGTACGAGCAATATCTCATGCAAGGTGATGACTCGGACCGGTATAGTTATATCGACATAGAGGATGGTATAGAGGATAGATGAGGCTGGACGGCCGGTGATATGTGGGAACCGCTCGCGTTTTTCATAATACTCTGCGTGCGTGGCTCGATGCCGACGGGTAGCTAGCTACCAGGTGGAAATGGGGTCCCCTGCAGCGTATACATAAAAAATGGGGCGTGACTCGAGAGTCGATTCTGAATCGGCCGGCGGTGGAATCCGTTGACGAGCTGGGAATCTTGGTGGCCAAGGTAGCTAGCCTGCCCTAGAGGTGCTTTCGTGGAACTGCTGCCGTGAAACGGTAAAGGAGACAGGGAACCAAAAACAAACAACAGGAGACAGTATTATGTGGCGACGCGATCGCGAGGGCCGCCTTTACGTGCGGCGACGAGGCGCTGCGTGCCGGCTGGGGCCCGCCACTAGTACTAGTACTAGTACTAGAGCTTTTCAGTTGTGCACTCGAGTATTGGTGTCCCCGCTGGGCGCCGCGTAGACTGTCCGTCAAGCGTTTTGTAAGGTAATATAGAGTAGTAAAATGCAAATGTTATTAGTCTGTGTTACTAAACTATGTTACTACTTCGATAGTTGGAAGTAACATATGTGTTGTGTCATATAAGACTTTATTTATTAGCTATAAACATATAAAGAAGGAGGTGGCGTCCACCTTTACTCTGCTTGCCGCTGGAACCTGTGGAAACACAGGAATCCAGTGGCCTTCCGGGATCAGCGCCCCTGCCTGCCTCTCCTCTTCCGTGTCTGCCGGGAGGATGCGCGTCTCTGACGTACAAGGCTCCCTGCTGAACTTGACGATGCTGCCAATGCTTGGTTGCGATGTCTGGAGGTTAATGTGTAATCTCGCCCCTAATCCCTTGCTGCATCTTGTACACCACACCCCTGTAACACAGTGAAAAACTCTCGGCCTTTTGGTCGTACCACACATATATATAAAAAAATCAGGTGGGGATTTGTCCCCCCCGGTGAAAACTTCAAAAAAATAGTGGGAATTATCATATATTAGTATGCATATGTTACTAGCCCCATAATGAATATTAACATATTTGTAGTATCATATAATATTGCATTTATTATGTTTATAGACTCATCTTGTCTTGGAATACGACGTCATGTTACAGTATCTATCTATTATCTATGTATAACACTATCTACTCTAATCATTAAGTGTAGTGACATGTTAGCTTTTTATATGCATGAAATGCATGATACTACAGTAACTACGTAAGTTACCACAAACACCTCTCTCCTAATTAACTATATGACACATATTCAAACTTGTCTTAAAATGTGTGATGTTACTAGCTAAGTTAGTCTCACTGTGGCCACCCTAAAGTACCCGTTACCTTTGGGCATGAATTAATCTGCGCACCTGAACCGTCATGTCAACTTAGAAGAAAATCTTACTGTAACGTGCGAGGTTTTACTTGCATAGTACTCACTCCGTTTCAAATTACAATATTTTTCTTTTTTTTTGTTTGTTATTTTTTACATATGTAGATATTTTAGTATGTTGATTTCGGTTCATACACGTATGAATCAAGAAAAATGATTTTTTTTTTGCGAAACATAGTACAAACATAGACGCTCACCTACACGCGCATACACTCATCCCTATAAACGCACGCACGCACACCCCTACCCTTAACAGTAAATCTGATAGACTGAGCCGGCGGGTTGTGTCTTGAGATTAACGAACTCACCACGGGCGCCTCGCTATCGACGTGAACGTCGCCTTCCACTGAAGAATATTCCGTTTGAAATGAGAAACACCAATGTCAAACCTGAGGTTTGAGCTCTGGTGGGCTGGGGGTATAACCACCCTACTAAACATCCAACCACATATTGGTTCTCAGATATATTTATATTTAGAATCAGTGAATCGGGAAGTAATATTTTTTCGAGAACCAGCAGGAGAGGTCTGCGTGTTTCTATGTTAAGCACCGTATACTATAACGGAGCAGTGAAACTAGGTGAAAGAGTGGAGACTTTTGGCTCCCGAGCTCCAGTGCTCCCGAGCTCCGGTATGTATAATTTCAAATCTCCAAGTTTTATCAGATTTTTTATTTTTGTATAACTCAGAATATAAAGTATTTGAAATTGATATTTACACGCTTGTGAGAATATACTATTAAATATGATTTTCGAAATTTTTAAAGCGGTGGGAGCGCTGGAGCTCGGGAGCCAAACACACTTCCGTGAAACTAGCCACAAACCTCGACCCAAAGTTGTGTAGCGAGCAACTTTATGCGTTCCAGTTCCAGTTCCAGTCTTGAACTCACTTCATTTACTTTTTCTAATTAAGTTGAGCTCACTTCATGAAAGAAAACGGGTTTTTTTTTTTTTTTTGAGTTTTAAGAAAACGGTTGCTGGAACTGCCTACGCGGTTCTGGCCCATAAAGCTACACGCGGTGTGAATATTCTGTTCAGTGAATTGGAATACTCATACCGGGCCATTAAAAGATCTCATTGGGCATACTATGCGCAAGTGCGGCCCATGTAGGCATGTACAAGAAAGAAATTATTGAATTTATTCTTTTGGTTGCTCCATTTCCTTCCCGTTTGGACATTGAATTTTTAGCAAGGTGTAACGAGTTCATAAACAGAAGGGGTATGTTGCATTGCCACCGGTGCAAATAACTTTACATGCTGACATAATGTGATATTGTGAATGTAACCTTGGTTCATGTCTAATGAAATTGTTATTTCCCTAGAAAAAGAACCTTTTGTGGATATTTGCACATGCCAGTTGGTAGTCAAACTGACATATTTACATGTAATGTCAAGCCAACATCCGAACATGGCCTCGGGCGTATGAAGGGAACCGCTTGAGTTACTTTTTTTTTCTAGTTGCATTAACATAATTTTGTTTGTGCATCAGTGGGTACTCGGGAATATTTTGATGCTTAGGTTGGGCACCTGCAGTCTCACTCAAGTTGGCACAAAGATACCTCAAATACTAGTAATTAAACACACGGGCACAAACACAATGTCTAGTGGGTTGAAACCATAAGAACAAACAATGCCGTGGGTTCGGGAATCAATGTACCGTGAATCAGAGGGTATAAGGCATGGTGGAATATGTTGACACATTGGGGAAACTGGTGACAAAGGTAGGTGTCTATTCCTTGGCATTGCCCTTTTCTTTTCTTTTCCGTCAAAGAAGAACAACTAAGCTGGCATAAAGATTTAAAAATTATAAAATCATTATACAGGCACATGCATGCATGCACCAGGAGATGTCTTGCTCACCAAGGCACGTAGCGACCGATGAGCTACCGCTTTCTTTAATTCGATCAGCGGCGCGCTGCGTGCCGGTGGGGCCCACCACCAGTATACTCCGATACGGGCGGCGCGCGCGAATGCGTCCTGCCGGCCGGCCGCCGCGTGAGCAAGAGCGCTCGGGTGGTTGGAGTATACAGTCTGCATTTTGTACTTGCGGAGTGAATCATGCATGTGTTCACGGTTGAATCCAGTCATGTCATTATGGAACGATCACGCAGCATGCATGTTAACGCAAACTTCATTCAGAGACGAGGAGCGATCTCATTGTAGTGATATTTGGAGAAATCCTGTAAAGAAGATGTATTGAGAAACAAACGCATTCTGACATTCACACCATCATATTTACGCATATACTGAAACTGAAAATGGAGACATGCAATTTACCACTGAAAACATACTACGTACGCGTGCGAAGATGCTGGCACAAGGTGGCGGTATCCCGGGTTTGGTAGGCTATAGCGGCACCACCAATGAGTCATGGTATTATTTACGTTGTTATTTGACTCAACTTGCAGTACACAAAAGGTTTTCGTAAGCTAGAATTTATTGACCTTGTGTCCTTGTCTATATCAAACGCTGTCTCGTTGAGAGCAGGGGAGGGAACAATCGATGTGAACTTGCATGGCAAGGTGCACTGCACCGTGGTAGAAGAAAAAGATCAACGACTGCTTATTATGCAATTGACTAAGGCATGTCTTGTAATTATTTAAAATCAAGTTGGCATAGAGATTACAAAATTATACTGTACAACTACTGCTATAGTCCAAGATGACGCAAGCACGTAGTATTACACAGAAACTACAGGCGTACTATGAATATAAAGCAGGATGCCAAACCTGAATCAGAGTTCACTATATGGTGTGGGATCTTGCTAACCAAGTTAACCAGCTAACTAGCTAAGCCGGTAACACTTTTTGATGATCGTTCACGATGGACGGCGACGAGGCGCAGCGTGCCACCGGGGCCCACCACAACCGTCACCTTGGCGCATCGACCGCCGCCGCGTCAACAGGATTAGGGGTGGTGGTGGTTGGCGTCTGGTTTAAGGTGTGATTTGTTTTGTAATCCCTGCGATGGGATTATTGGAATCATTTCAGCAATAATGCTGAGTCCAGTCAGAAACTACTGGCAAGATCTCATACACTAATTAAACACAAGTACTAGCACACTGGAGTTACTAAAGCTCTGAAAGATACAAGCTGACGTGCAGGCTTTCTGCTAACAAACTGTAGGTGTCTGGTCGGAGCAGTTGCTGATATGAACTTTCTACAGAAATTGTAAGGCAGTTCAGTTCAGACGATTCTGTAGTACATTTCCGCTACAAAACTTCACCTTGCCGTTTCTTCAGACAATTCAGTGGCTATGGTCTGAAGACAATTCAGTGGTACGTACACTAGCAATGCAGCTACGCAATGGATATGGAAATATTTGTAAGGATGCACGGCGTCTGTCCCAGACACCCATTAACTGAAACTCGACGATCCTTGTCTGACAAACGATTATGGGTTCAGTTCTTAAGATCAACAGAGTGATATTTGAGCATCAAAAAAGTGTTGCGAAGGCTGCATTTGTCAATTAAACTAATTTTGCCTTGGGTTGTATCCCTTTTGAATCCATTGGCAGTCCTTTGCTCGATCCTGTAAAGTTTTTGGGATGTTAACTGTGTTTTGGCGTTTCGGAGTTGTAGTTCCTCTCAGTTGGCCTGCGCTTGCGTCTTTCGATCACTGTTTTTTCCGTGTTTGCGCTAAGACCCTATGACGTTATAACTTGACCGGCGCAATTGGTACACCCCTACTCGTGCCCATTTGCAAGAGATTGATTAGGAAAAACTCATGAATGATGTAGTTTGTTTTTCCTTTTATATTTCACCTCCTTATGAAAACTAAGTTGACATTCCAGCTTTACATTGTCCAGGTAAACAAAGACATACGCAGGAATGGTACCAAAGAAGTCCATTTTATTTTATTAAATATGAGCAAGAGGTTCATCTACAAGATTTCTGAACATCCCTTCACCCATGTTAAGGCATGATCCCTTCTCTACTCCAGTCCCATCTATCTTATAGCAGTCTGTATAGCACTGCAAACTTCATTCAGAGACGCGAAGTGGTAGCAGACTCAGTGCACGGTGTGTTAACCCATCCGAGCATCCCTCGCTCATTGTCATATACCATAAGCACATCCTGCATTGTAACATCTGCAAAACAAAAGATAAATATCTCGGAATCATTACAATGTAAACAGGCCTGGTGTACAAGTTTCAGAAAGTGGAATATGTTTGTCAGGTTCACACCTCCAATTATGATCCTTTGGTCTTGGCCAACCTGCGTTCCATTCAGGATGCCCAAGTACATATTCCGGGCTTTCTGTCACAAACATCCAAACACATATTAGTTTCTATGATTTGCCGTACCACTGTTTGCAGTCAACTCAGTCGTCAAAGGTTTACCGTGAAGACGAGGTAGTTTCTAGGAGGGATATTCATGATGATGTTGTTATCAAATCGCAACGCCAGTGGCTGGAACCCCCTCTTGGCATCGTCGAAAGATTCGAATGACTCTCTCCGCTTCCAGCAGTGAGGCAGATCAGGATCATCCACCTTTATAAGTGCGTTTCCAAGAATAGCTTCCACCTGCAAGAATCCAAATGCCATGACTTACATGTCGAATGCCTCTGTTCAACTGCATGAGCACCATAATGCACTGTGGTTAGAATTTTACTTTTGCAACAAGGGATTGTATATCTGGGCAGGCATGTAGGTGTAGGTAGCACCGCTGTCAAAGACCAAATCCATTCCATTTGCGTATATCTGCTGTCCATCCAAATGTAGTGTTGCTTGGCCAGGTGAGTAGAAAAGCCTGGAAAAAACAATCTTGTATAATGTTTAAAATCAAGTGAAAAGAAATTCTCTAACTATGCATATGAGTGTTATGGAAGGCTAACATATGTGCAGAAACCAAACACTGAATTTACACCCAATACTCCATCAACTGGTGATCACAAAGCCAAAGGAGCACCTGATGGCAATAGTGCTTACTCGTATTTTTCATGGGTGCCCAGGTTATGCCGGTGGAGGGCAACTTGTAGTCCCCAATGAAGAGGTAGCCACCTCCAATCATGCTGAGGCAATGCCCAATGACATCCTTGCTGATCACCTTTTGCGCCTTGAGTTGCGCGACAAAACCTACCGTTCCCATTCCAAGACCAAGGATGCCATGCGTTGGATTCGCTACCAGCGATGGGTTCGCTGGTTTCTGGTTGTATCCACATCTGCGCGAAACGAAAGGTGAAAATCATTGACATGTAAATCTAGTAGGCACTGAACACACAGAAACATTTCAGTTGGTGTCATACCCAAACACAATGTTTTCATTATTTCCCTCACTGAGAAAGATCGTGTCGTTGGAGAGGACACCTTCTGTCGTCCCGTCGACGTATCGAATTCCATAGTGGCATTGATGTGGATCTTCCCTTGCATTTAGGGTTCATACCAGGCAGGTCTGCGTGCAGTGCAACACAGAACGGGTCTTGACATTCCACCTTCAAATTGCTAGGTGCTGGCTCGTAATAGTAGTTTGCCCCCTGGAAAATCATCACCAAAGATAAGATCATGCCAAGATTGTTGTACATTCTTTGCCAATATCCTTGGTTTGAACATTCGGCGTCAAACACAAATATTGCAATAGTAAGAGATTATGAGTATGATTTACCGGGTTGCAGTTCTCTCAACCGTAGACTGGGTGGTGGCACTCCAGCCAGGTGAGGTTCCTGCCAGTGTCGATGTCCAGGAAGTAGGGCTTTAGGGGTTCACCAATGTTCATCGTAACAAAGAAGTGGCTGCAGAGGTACAGAAAAACGTGTCAAAATGTATGCATAAAACCTCAAGTCCGATAAGGATGATCAAATCTTGCAAATTGCCATGAAGGGATGGAGAAACATACCCAAAAGGGTAGACGTTGCGTGGAGCGGGTACTTGATGTAGGAGGAGGAGGACGGCGCTAATGGCAGCAGGAGCAAGAGGAGACCAATGATCGGAGACCACATGGCAGCCATGTTGGGGGAAGAAGGCAAAGCTGTGGTTTGAACTCTAGAGTTTCACTCTGTGCTGAAACTCTCTATTTGTTTGGATGGTGCAAACAAAGTGGTGAGGTATTTATAGCCGTTGGCTTCAGAGCTTGGTTCCCTTCACTGCTTCATGCCCTTTTGTTTATTTTTCCATAACTTTTTTCAGTTGGTTCAAATGTTGATTCTCTTCTCAAGGGATGGGTATTCAGGTTTAGCAATTTAGGTGGGCCACTTCCCTGTCTTTCATAATGAATCTTTAATATTTGGAGCAAGGGAATTTGCCCAAATTCTAGCAGGAACAGAACAAACTTCTGTTAAATTAATGTGAATTTCTTGTCTTCCATATGAGGCTCGATGAAATTAAGGCTGGCGAGAAGACTCAGAGACCAAAGGAATTATTTGCTTTTATATATACCATGGAAGTGAATACGATGGTTGGATGGAGCACCAGGGGTGGTGATATAATTATACCAGCCATCCATTTTCAAGAGTTCACTCTAATAAATGTCCAGTAAATACTGATGTTGTGCATTGCACTCAGAAGATTAGTAATCGATATACTTAGTTCTATCGACTGACATTTCCCAGAAGAACAATTTTTGAGCTCAATTTTTTACTTTAGAAACTAATCCAACTTATTTTGATCTACTTAGCTGTACATGATACACATATATGCAATGTAACTTCCAGATATGTGCATATAGGAATATATTTACTGCAGAAATGCTTGAATTGTGTGAACATATATGTTAAAGTGTGCATGAAGGAAAATAGTGGTTTATTTCTAGTAAGAAAACCGCAAAAGAAATAATCAATTTTCCCAGAATGTTCTCATTTCTGTCTCGATCAATTTTGAAGCACACTTTACTCAATTATGTTCACAACAAAAGGATAAACAGTTACATTGCAAAGTATGTACCAATACTCATTGTGGAAAGCACAGAAATAGATAAGGAACATAAGGAAGACGGTTTCAATCTCCACTCATCAAGCAACAATTATTTGGAAATTAGAAAGGTAAGGAAGCATGCATCATGAAACGACTTGGCGAGTAGCTAAATGACTAACGTGGCATGCCAAATGATACTGTATAGGAGATACATTTCAAATAAAGAATGGCATGCCAAATGATACATGTCTAGTAAACTAACGTGGCATCACATTTTTTTTCACTAAAAGTTTTCACATCAGAAAGAAAAAGCTAATTTATTTTGATGTACTTAGATGCGATGCCACACATATATGCAATGTAACTTCCATATATGTACATATAGGCCTATATTTACTGCAGAAATTCATTAATTGTGCAGAAATTCTTTAATTGTGTGAACATATATATTAGACTGTGCATGGACTATATATGAAATCACTGGTTTATTTCTAGTAAGAAAACCGCAAAAGAGAGAATCAACTTTCCCAGGATGCTCATTTCTGTATCGGTCATTTTTAAGCAGACTTCCCTCAATTATGGAGACAACAAAAGGATAGACAGTATTATATTGCAAAATATGTACGGACACTCATTGTGGAAAGCACAGAAATAGAAAAGGAAAATAAGGAAGACGGTTTCAATCTCCATTCCATCAAGCAACAACTATTTGGAAACTAGAAAGATAAAGAAGCATGCACCATACCGTGCAAAAGACAATATGATACATGAACTGACAACTGACACTATGACTACTAATGTATTATCACAACTGACTAGGCTATTTACAGTACACAACACAACAGAATGGTTATTCAAATATTCCATTCAATAAAGAATTTTGGTTTCCGTACTCGTGTGGAATTTGAGGTAAAATGACTGCAAGGTTTTGTAGTTATGAAGTGTCATGACATAGATTAGTAAATTTTTGTCAATCACAATCTCACGTCATCCTTTGCTAGGAACATCATATTTTCAATATTTAAACTATAAATACAGTAGTATGAATTCTTACCATAGATTTTCGATTCATCGTACAACGTTTTGCAAGTGACCATAAAACAGCTCATGCTATGATTTGAATAAGTGAGACGTCAAGGTCAAAGCTAAAGATCAGCATGTCCAAAGTGCAATTTGTTCGGGTTTGATCCGAAAACTCTATACACAGTTAATTGTAGACTCACATGTGTTCATAAGATCATAAGTTGGCAATCACGATTTCTTTTTGCAAGTTTCATACTTGAGAAGAAACGCACATGTTTAAAAGGAATGCAATTTCAGTGTACTAATCACACTTCAGACGAGTCATACTACGTGAGTGACAGCACTGAGGCCTACTCAAAGTGTTACCTGCCTGATCCAGTGTATTTCAGTTCTGAATCCGATGTAAAGCATACAATCTTTCAAAAAATTACAAAGCATGCAAACATCAGATATATTTTGCATATAAAATTAATTAAAGCTTCAAGCAAATGTCATGTAGAGTAAGGACACCATTTTATTATGAACAGGAGGAGCATACATGTTAGTCAACTTACTATTTGCATCTACTACAAGCTCATCCATATCTCCATTCATCCCTCGTTTTTGCCAGGCATGTCAAGGCAGTACAGACTTAATTTGGATGGCATTCAGCTAGATAGTTATAGTACATCCTATTTGTAGTATTTCACGATAAATGTAGTAATTCACCTCGAATAATTTGTTACAGTTAGAAAGATTCTCCCTTCTCGGTCACTTTTCGTTTTCCGAATTATATTCAGATTGAAAGGATATATAGTATTACACTGCAAAATAAATACATAGTGAAAAAGACAGTTTCAAGTTGCACTCTATTAAAATGAAATATGCTAAGCTAGCTACAGCTAGTTGTTTCCTACAGCAAGTCATTAGATAATTTTTGCGCACGGTTACAACAGATAGCACTTCCCATTTTATATGGAGTTTTGATAGGAGCAGTTGAAATGTCTACATCGTGTAGCACATGTCATCAGATAAACTGGTACATACTTGGCACTGTCACATTGTAGCTGGAGATGAAGCATTTTGTTGTGTGTCAATGTTCAGACTAAGGAATAGCTACACCACAGTTGAGAGTAATCGGTGCAAACTTCATTTAGTATCTTGTTATTTTGTAACTTTGTAGTTAGCAGTCTTGTAAGGGGCTGTGTGATGATAACACAACTCAAATTATTTGAAGCTAATGTGAGAAATTGTCATCCACAACCTAAAGGTCAGCATGTGTAAATCCTCAGGTTTGATCTGAACATTCTATACCCAGTTAGTTGCAGATTCCCGCGTGTGCATATAACATTACTATAGCAGATCAGTAAGAAATCAGCATTTTATTTAGGTTGTTCATTACCTGCATATGCCAGGGCAGCATTTTCTGAAACTATTAAAGCATATGTATGAATAACATATTTGCAGATTAACTTTTTAGAGCTTCAAGTAAGACATATAAAATATAAACTCCATTTCATAATGAACAGCAGGAGCATACACGTTAGTAACTTCCTATCTGCCTACACTACATTCTAATCCTTCTTTCCTTTCTGCCTTATTTTCCTCAGGCCCATGTTGATACGCTACATACTTTATTTGGATGGAAAAAGCTTGACATTCTTCATTGCTTGAGGTGCAACCAGTATTTGAATTGATAGCCTAATGATTCAAATCTAAAAAATATTCATGGAAAGGAAGACATAGTAGACTTAGTGCTTCTACTGCATGATCCACGGATCCACCCAAGCTGTGCTTCTCATTATCATAAATTATCATCTGATCCTGCATCGTGATATCTACAGTACAGAAGAACTGCAATTATTACAAGAAGATGCACAGTATCCTGAAACTACTTACTGCATGTAAGAATTCTGTACCTCCAATTACGTTGAAATTAAGTTTTGCTGCCGAACCATCAAGGATGCCCAAGCACACATTCCCGTTTTTCTGGCACAAAAGAATGAGGATATATTAGCCTTCACTTCTCAAGTAAAATGTTTGGTAAAAAATACTGTGAGTTGGGTTATCAAATGTTTACGGTGACAATGAGGTAGTTTTCAGGAGGGATCTCCATCACTGAATTCTTCGCAAAGCTCAAAAATAGTGATTTGAAATCCTTCTTCACGTCAGACACAGATTTGAACACATTCTGTCCTTTCCAGCAAAGAGGCAGACTGGGGTCTGACACTTGTGTAAGTGACTTGCTGAGACTAGCTTTGAGCTGCAAGAGAAGCATCTGATTAGTTCACCGTTTATTTTTGATATTCACGGCAGGTAGAATGGATTGCGGTTGAAATCTACCGCAGAAACAGTCGCTTGGTATGGCTGGGCAGTGAAGTACGTATAGGTGCTGCCGCTATCAAATACCACCTCCATGGGCTTAACGCCTAGCGAACGTCGATCAAAGTACAGTGTTCCCGAGCCTGGTGAGTAGTAATTCCTGAAACCAAAATGTTGTGTTATGCGTGATAGCAAAAAGGAAAGTCTTACTGGAACCTTTATATTATTTACAACTTATGGAATCCAATTGTGTAAATCCTAAATAATAGGCCCTCAATTTATGTGGTAAACAAGTCTCAGTTAAACATGTCTTAACAAGCACAGATTTTACCCATACTCTGAAGTACTTCAACTGATTGAAGCTAAGTTTTTTTAAACGTTTTTATTAAGGAAGAATGAAACTAAGATATATACTCCACTGTTTGATCATAGACTGGAAACATATACTCTTTTGCACAGGAGAACTACGAGTGAGTTGTCATGTAAAACTGACGCAAAAAAGTTTACCCCCATCCTCATGGAACTGAAAAGGACAAAAACATAGGAGTAAATTAAAATTTATCGGTTTCTATCTCGCCATGTTGTTTGAAGAACCACGCCGATTCATTTAGGTGCTCGCCATGTCACTGATGATCAAGAAGTCAAGAACTCAACTAAACCACAAGGTGGCCTGGCTCTTCTACTCGGAATGAATTCAAGATTTGCATTTGTCAAACAAATTCACAGATGTTCTCTTAGCCTATTACTCAAAATTTTCAGAATAACCTATTCTTACCCAGATGTGCTAGAAACCATGGGCACCCAAGTTACACGTGAAGTCGGTACGACATCGTCCCCAAAGAAGAGGAACCCTCCTCCGTTCGTGCTGAGGCAATGGCCAAGGACATTCTTTGTGATACCTTGCTGTTTCAGCTGCGAGAGCAGGCTAACAGATCCCTTCCCAAGCCCAAGCAAGCCGTCTGTACCCACCTGTGCCGCACCATTCTTCCCCACTTGCTGGTCATACCCACAGCTGCACAGAAAAGAAGCAATTAAACATCAATAACTGAATCCAATAATCACTGCTAGGCCAATGTATCACAACTTGGTGTATATTACCCAAAGGTGAGATTTGCACGGATGCTGGATGAATTCCTCAGGGGCAGCGTGAAATTGTCAGCCACGAGCACGCCCAGTGAAGATGCATTGTCTGTGTACTTGATCTGGTAATCGCACTGCTGAGGTACAGCGCATTTCTTGTTAGGGCTCTGTGCACTGTGCAGTGTAGTGCAGGCTGATGATGCACAGGGAACAAGCTTGTTCTTTGTTGGCTTGTACAATTGGTGTGGCACCTGCAACAACCATCAGGAAGAACATCAAGAACAAAACCTTTGGGAAAAGAGACAACCCAGGTCTGCATTTCGTAGCAAATCAAAGACTAGAATTAAGCCAACAGTACATTGATATTATCTGTGACTTTGACGTAAACTAAGCAAGGAAAGCTCACACCAATATGGTTTGAAGACTAAAGATCACAATATGGAGCTGGATATGTGAGTCAAAGTTGGTACAAGTTCGAGTAAAACAAATCCCAAAGTTGTACACGGTACTCTTAATACAAAACGAGAGACTAATTTTTGACTAAATCTTGTAACAAATAGAAAACTTGTGAAGTTGGATACTGAAATGCTTGGTGCATCAAACATACAAATTGTTCACATCAACGAAGTTGGAACCATGCACAGCACCAAGAACTTCAATGCTCGGGGCAACCCTGGGATAGTTTTTGCGTGTAGCACTGAGTGTACCTTGTTGCAGCTTTGGCAGGGAGCATCGCACTGCAGCCAGGTGAGGTCGCTACCGGTGTCGACGTCGAGGAAGTAGGGCTTCGCCGGGTCCCCAATGTTCATGGTGACATAGTAATGACTGCACAGGAAACAGCAAACAAATTTGTCAGACACAGAAACAGCATCAGCATTGAACAAACAAACCCGTACAAGAAGTGATAAAACAGAGTCTGCAAACTGAAAACAGTTCATCGGATTCCTGCCTTCAGATAAATAAATAAATATGTACTAATTAAAAAGCATCTCAAAGTCAAAAGGATTTTCGGACTTTGTGACGCCGGCTTGGTCAGGCTAACAACACAACGCCCGCAGAGGTACGGAGACGACAATCGACGGCTCGCATTGGTAGGAAATCAACCAGCCGAAGCTTTATAGTTATTATATGGTATTTATTTTTACTGAAAAAGGGATCCGATTTTCGCATCCAACCTGACGAGCGGGGAAGAAGACCGCGTACCCGGTGGGATAGACATCTCCTTGCAGCTGGAACACGGCGGCGGCGGAGGCGGAGGAGGAGGACGGGACTTCGCCGGCGTCGCGGCGCGCGCTGGACCGGGCGCGAACGGGAGTAGGAGGAGGATTACGAGGCAGGTGGCCGTGGCCCACCTGGTGGGCGGCATGGCGGAAGGAAGGTGGCGGCGGACGGATCGCTGGATGGTGGACCAGTGTGAACAGCTGTCACGCTAATTTGTTTGGCTTTAAGGGATAACGCGGAAACGCCGAGGAGGTATTTATAGCGGTGAGCGGGGAGGGGAGAACGCGCTTTTTGGAATTGGAAGCTTCGACCTGGTTTCTCATGTTTCCCCTTTTTTGTTTCGAAATTTTGTTGTTCACTCTGAAATCTGAAATATCCTGGTTCATACAAGCCGAAGAGAAAGGGTTTGCAAACCGATTCAACACAAACTAAAATTCAACAATTCATAGAAAAACCGATACAAGAATGACTCAAGCGTCGACAAGGTCGCGATCGACGATCTTCTTCATGTCACTAAGCCACTTTGCGCTATCATCATCCAAGAGATTAGCGTGTTGAAACATGATTCTTAATTCCTCCGTGACTCTTGCATGACTCAATCTTTTCTTTTTCAACTCCATCTTGATCCAAGCCTGCTCCTTCTCAAATTTCAATCTCGCCCTCTCCAAATCCATCATCTCCTTAAGCCTCGCACAATCAAAATCCATTCTCTCCCTTTGCAACGTCAAGAATGGTTTGTAACTCTCATCCTTCTTATATTCTCTCTTCTCCTCCTCTCCTCCAGTTGATTCAAGGTCTCACCTTTGATGAGAAGATGTCCGTCCATTTGACGGAAATTTAGCTTGCCGTGCTGTCACGCGCCGCTTTCTTCTCACACTTCTTCCCCATCAAATGTTTCTTCCTAATTTGAGGGTACCTTTGTCCGTCCGCCACCACATCATCTTCCTCAAATCCAATAGGAAAATTGAGCTAGATCCATCATTGTTCTTCATCTTCATTATTGGATTCCTAAGATCATCAAATAGGGTGCACCACTTCGTTTACCATTCAATTCGACCCAACAATGGGACATGCTGTATGGTTTGTTCTCCGAATTGTGGCACAAAGCGGCGGTCACTGCGATGGGTTGTCCTCCATGTTTAGGGTCGAAAACTTTGACCTTCTTGCCGGGGCCGCAGACGCCGGCGCGGGCGCCTACACCGGCTTGTGCGCGGGCCGCTTGGCCATGGCCGCGGGCATGAGCGCGCCTCCTGGACTAGACTCGCTGACCTGCATCTCCGTAGCCGCCTTCCTCTCGGACTCCTCCTTCTCCTTATCTTCATGCTCGCGGATGCGCTGCCGCGTGCTCCTCTCCTTCCATCGATAGCGGACGGCGGCTTGAGTGAGTAAAGGGGAGAAATGGGGTGTTTTGACGGGACAGTTGAAACGGTGGCGGGAGCGGACGACACATAAAGAGGAGTTTTGGGGAGAAATGGGATGGGTCCGGCGTGAGATCTGACGTGGCGGGCGTGTCTGGGCGGCCTCATTTGCGCCCCACATATGGGCTAGGTTTGAGGGTTGCTAGATAGCCCAGACGTTTGGGCTGAGTTGGGGAGCCGGTTGAGTGACACTTTTATGTCTGGGTCGTGTCCGGCCTGTCCGCACGGACGTGTAGGGGTAATGGGGGCGTTGGGGGGTGGGGGGGGGGGGGGGGGGGGTATTGGAGATACTCTTAGCACCTTATAGAAATGTAAGCAAATTTTCATTTAAATTTGTGCCAATTTAGGTACAAAATATACCGCATATCAGTGAGAACACGACTTTTCAGGTCTACTAGCAGGCGAAGCAGGTCCGGTTTTAGAAGTATTGAACATATGTTTTTCTATGATCATAGTACAAACACATAGGCTCATACACGCAGGAATACTCACCCCTCTATGGGCAATTCTGAAAGACTAAGCCGATATGTCTGGTCTTAAGATTGACGAATTCATCACAGACGTCTCGTTATCGATAGAAACGTCGCCTCTGGACCAAAAAGGAACTCAATCGGTACTTGAGGACTGAACACATGTTTATTTCTTGAAGTTAATAATTGCTTTCACGGTATATTCAAACTAGTTTGTCAAACATTCAAAACGGATAAGATGCTAGAGGGATACATGTTATTTTCATAGAAATGCTTGGTTTTGTTAAACAACCAAGCTGAATCAAATAAATAAACCTGACATCTATAAGAGCATCTCCAGTCGTGGCGGCGTCCGGACGTGCCATTTGGGCGCCGTCCGGACAACCTGCGCTATTTGGGCGCACTCGATCCCCACTCGCGGCGCCCAAACTAAAAAATTTAAATTTAAACTTCGGCGGATTTCATTCAAATTTTAGGAAAATTTACAGAGATTTGAACGAAATTTAAAAAACTTAAAACTAAACCTAATCTAATGGTGCCCGTGGCGGCGCCTGAAGGCGGCGTAGGGGTGCTCGCCGCCGTCCTCCTCCTCCTTCACGCCGCCGCTGCTCCCTGCGCCGCCGCTGCTCCACGCGCCGCTGTCGTCCTCCTCCTTGACGCGGCTCGGTCCTGGGCCGTCGTCGACGGTGAGGTCGAAGAAGGGCGCGCCCTTCTCCTTGGCGGCCTCGCGCGCCGACCAGGCGCATGCCGTGGGGCCGTCGAGCGGCGGCACGTCGTCCATCGACGCGGCCTCGACGGCCGCCGCAATGGCGTCATCGTCCGTCCCCGCCTGCGCCGCTATGAGCTCCGCCATGAACGGCGAGAGCTCCGGCTCCGCCTTCACCTTCATCTGCTCCGGCTTCGACGTTAGCAGAGAGGAGGCGCGTGAGCGAGATGAGGACGAGCGCGAGGACGACGCCCGCGACGAGGACGGCGTCGCGCGCGGCGCCCACTGGTTGGCCGGAGGTGGCGGCGGTGGTGCCCAGGCGGCCGGAGCAGGGGCGGGCGCCGCCGTTCGAGATGTGGTTCATCACGAACTGGAGCGTGCGCCCGGGCACGCTCCAGAACGCCTCGCGCCCGGCGACGTTCTTGTCCGTCGGCGCCGGGCCGGGGCCGTCCCAGCGGTTGAAGTCCTCCTCATAGGCGCGCTGGAACGCCGCCTCGTACCGGCCATGGTTGGCCGGGTTCCGCGGATCCCAGCGCGGGTCCTGACGCTGCTTCGGCGTCAGGTCATGCCAGTAGTGCGTGTTAACCGCGGCGGCGAAGCCGCGGTTCGCCCGCGTCAGGGGCTTCGTCACCGGCACGCCGTTGACGCCGATGACGAACCCGTGGCCAACGCGCATATCCGGCGGCACCGGATAGCCGTTGTCGCGCAGCGCCTCCGTCTGCTCCTTGAGCAGGGTGCGCGGCGCGAAGCCGTTGACCGTGGCGCCGCCGGTGCGCCTCCAGTTGCTGACCATGGAGAGGGAGAGCGGCGGCGGTTTTCGAGTGGAGAAGGAGCGGCGAGGTGAGGGAGAGAGAACGGCGAGGGCGAGAGTGGCGATGAGTGGAGGCAGGCGCGCGCCTTTTATGGCGGCCGGAGAGCGGTGGCATTAACGCCGCTCGCCTCGAAAAGGCGCGCCGCATTCACTCCGGCGAGCAGAGGACGCGACGGCTCACTGGCCGCCGGCCGGCCATGAAAACGAGGCGTCGCCACGCGGCACGCGCCTTTGACGACGCCTTTGACCACGGCCGGGCGTGGCCGTGTCACTGCCAGGCATGGCCTGCGCGTCAGAGGCGTGCGTTTCCTTCCGTCCGGGGCCGCCCCAAGCCTCCCCAAGTTGAGGGCGTGGGCTGGGCGTGCCGGACACAAAACTGGGCCGCGCCAGACCGAATTCGCGTTTGGTCGCCGCGAGTGGGCGCGATTTTGTGTTCGGCACGCCCCAAACGGCTTTGGGCGGCCGTTTGGGCGCCCCGACTGGAGATGCTCTAAGAACTCAATGGTAAAGTTTCGAGGACACACACAACCCACAAAGCAGACGAACAAAAGGTTGGAAAGAAAGAAACTTCAAATATTCACACAGTGTCTCTTATTTTCAGGGTGAAAGTGCGCATTCCACAACCACAACAAAGAAGGAACGTTGGTACATTATCTAATTAATGGACTGAACAAGTGAATCTGAATTACACAGTCTCCAATCCCATGAATTCACCCAAAGACGAAGGTGTAACTGGATGCATGTGCCTCCCCCAATACAATACTTTCCGAAACAGGTATCTTCAGGGCCTTGGCCTAAACCGCCAAAGCCGTTCATAGGTTTTTACCTAGAGAAAGAATTCCAGAGTGGCGATCGTTTTAGAACCTCACAACAACGCTTCAAGAATGCAAATGAGCCCATGGACGCCACGTTGCTACCGTCGTAGATCCTCGCATCCGGTTTACGTCCAAGGTTGCATCGAACTGCGGCAGGGGAAGGCATTTATACATTGATACTCCCTCCTTCTTTAAATATGTGTATTATTGGTTTTGTCCTAAGTCAAACTTGCTTTATTAAGTTGGACCTTGGACCGAACCTCTCCCGTCTACAGTACCCAGAGAGGGATTTGTGAGCGAACCTAGGGTTTCCACCTCGCCGGCGCCGGATCGGCGGCTGCCTCGCCCTCCGCCGGCCGCTCCGGCGGCGGGAGGACGAGGGAACCCCGATCCGCGCCGTGTACATAGCGTAGGCGATCTTAGGGCTTCCAGCCAGCGGCGTCACGGCGGTGGAGGCGCGGCTGCTCTGGTTTTGCAGGTGGTGGACTTCCCCGTCGATGGCGGCGCTCCCAGGAGCTCCGGCGTCAGTCTGCTACCCTCATCGAGCTGGCGGTGCTGCGGTGCTGCTGGTCTCGATTTCCCCTGGCCGGAGTCCGTGGCAGGACGGCGGATCTGGCCGCAGTTGATGGTTTCGTGCAAGGAGCTGCTGCGGTTCGGCAGTTCGACGACGACGGCGTTCTCCGGCGTAGGTCCTTCGGGGCCGACGATTGGTAACTTCCCGCTTGCTCGGGGACTACTCTTGTTCCAAGGCGATGAGGAGAGTAGGAGCGGCGGCGCGTCATCGACGGCGCCATGGATGCCGGAGTGGTCGAGTTACAGGAGGGGTTGGACTGTAATTTTCTTTTTCTGTGAGGACCTTCCTGTAATTGTGCTGAACTAGTTTCGGCTCCTTGTACTTCGCAAAAAAAAAAAACTTGCTTTATTAAAAAATACAGCTATATTTGTGACATTAAATATGTATACGATGACACTACATTCCAATATATATATCTAGTGATATCAATTCGATGTTGTAAATATTGGTATGTTTTTATATGAAGTTGGTCAAACTTAATTTATTTTACTTAGAACGAAACTAGAAATAAACTTATTTGGAGATGGAAGGAATACGATACGAAGATCTTGTATAGGACGTTGTGGTACAAGCCAACAAATTCATGACAGATGAAGGCGCACGACGTTGAGGACCAGTGTGACATTTGCAGATTGAGAGAGTGTGTATTGAACCAATCGTTGCTGAGGAATCAGAACTGTTGTTTTCGAGTAGTCCACATAAAACACACATGGAATTGACCAGCTAAATCTCCAGTGCCTGAAAAGGAATAACATCTGTTTCCGCGTACACAGTTCAACACGTTATGTACCGTGGCATATCAGGCAGTTGGTGAGATGGACTCTAGTTATAATCCGTGTGGATTAGGAAATTGTCCTTGTATTTTCGCCTGACAAGAATGGAGACTCGCGACTAAAAGACTATCAGTTGAGACTTGAGTTGCTACCAGTTCACATAATAAAACAGAGGGAGAAGCCGTGTCAAAGAATACATCACGTGCTTGTACAGTTTTTGTATATAAATTTGTTGAATATGTAAGTGCTTGTTCGTATCTTTCTATATGCGTCTATGACATGTCATGCTCATAGTTGAAATGTGACCAGATACCATGTCAATGAAGACATAATAGACTTAGTGCCCCTACTGCATGATCCACGGATCCATCCGAGCTGCCCTTTCTCACTGTCATAAATTACCAACTGACGCGGCATTGTGACGCCTGCAAAAGACAAGAGCAAATCCACTTAAATGCACAAAGGTGCAAGGTATCCTGAATATAGAGATTGGATTGTACAAATCTATTCCCTCGGTTAAAGAAGATCCGCAAGCCACTTGCAGGGTAATAGACTGCAAACAGTAAACAGAGTAGAAATGCTTGTTTGTACAAAACTATGATCAACCATGTCGTGTAAAACTGATGTGAAAAACTTATCCTCTTGTGATTGCTAAGCACAAAAAGGTAACTTAAGAAGCTTATATTTCTACATGGCCGGCAACTGGTGATAAAGAAAACGTTGACTAAGGGGGGAGAGTCCCTCCCTTAGCTGTCCGTTGTTAGATAGGATGTGACCTCTCCCCGAATTAACGGGAATAAAACCCCAGCGGAATCCGCTGCCTCGTTGGGCGCAGGATTTGAACGCGGGTGGGCTAGGCGCGCACCCGCTGCCTCTGCCACTGAGCCACTGCTCAGTTCACAACTGGTGATAAAGAACTCTAGTATATATCAATGAAAACCAATCCATAGAGCAAACCCAAGGTTTACTTTTGGCAGAAATAAATGGCTCACAAATCAATATGCAAGCAAAAATTTAGATAGTGTAATTGTATAAAATCTAAAACTAAAGTACAGTTCCCTGCATGAACAGCAAAGAAACATCGTGGACAGTAATGCATACCCAGATGTGCTACGAGCCATGGGAACCCACGTTGCACGTCAGGTGGACACGATATCATCCCCGAATTAGAGGAAACCCTCATCCATTCTTACTAAGGCAATGCACAATTACATTCTTGGTGACCCTTTGCTGTTTGAGCTGTGAAATCAAGCTAACCGATCCCCTCCCAAGCCCAAGCAAGCCGTCAGTCCCACCAGCACCGCGCCATTCTTTCCCGCTTGCTGGTCATACCCACAGCTACACAAACAGAAAGCAAAGATCAAACACTAAATCCAGTCATCACCAGTGATGATGCAACCACAAAATTCAGTTGCCACTAATAAGGCAGTGCTTCTTCATAAAGTGGCATAACCACAAACTAAATGCAGTCACCAGTAATGAGGCAATGCTTCACAAAGTGGCATTACCCGAAGGTGAGGCTGCGACGAACACTGGATGAATTCCGCAGGGTTAGGGTGAAGCTGTCGGTGACGAGCACGCCGAGAGAAGATGCGCTGTCCATGTACTTGATTTGGTAGTCACATTGCTGCGGTGCGGGACACTCGTTGTTAGGGCCATTTGAGCTGAGCAGTGTAGTGCAGAGTGAGTCTGCATACGGCACTTTTTTTTTTTTGAAGCTACAAGCTTGTTCTTTGTTGGCTTGTAGAACGGGTGTGGCACCTGCAGTAACCCATCAGAAAGACAATATTAAGCACCGGACCTTGGGCCAAATATCATGCCAAGATTGTGCATTTCCCTCCAAATCTAGGACACTAATAGTGAGTCGAGAAAAAATGGATACTTCGACAAACCTTAAATCGCAAAGGATAAAATCGAAATTTACACCAGATACATCCCAATCACCAAATACATATTTAATATTTTAATTTAGTATTTTTCCCCATTTTTTTACCCCCTAAATGTTGCAGTTGGGAATCGAACCTGGACCTTGAACAATGTGGCATCGTATATATCCACAAAATTTGTATAAAAGCACTAGCATTGCAGCCATACAAAATCCAGGACCAGGAGCTGGAAGTTTCAGTGCAATTTCGTAGGATACAAGATTGAGACGTACTGCACCTTGTTGCAGCTTTTTGGCAGGGAGCGTCGCACACTCGCACTACAGCCAGGTGAGGTCGCTGCCGGTGTTCACGTCCAGGCAGGGTCCCCAATGCTCACGGTGACCAAAAGCATGCGTTTGTGTGGGTGCCTTGTTGTGGTGTTGTTGTTTGGTTTTCGCCCGGTTTCTTCCACTAATAAACCGGGCACCTTCTTCTTAATAAATCTAAGGCAAAGCTTTTGTCTTCGTTTAAAAAAAAAAGCATATCGAATGGACAAATTAGCCGCAGAAGAACTGGAAGAGAAGTGCAGAGAACTTAAATCTAAAAAAAAATCATCATACAACTGTACTAAGAGAAAAATTGCTGATAAAATATAGCTCATTGGATTCCTTGAACAAGAAAGACAAGATCGGAAGTCCAAATTCACATGTTGGTGGAGATCAACGCCCGTGGGGACGACGACAGCTCGCATTCGCATTCGCAAGAAACAAACCAAAAAATATTCTCGACGCCTTGCATCTAAGTGGAGAGAGCCTGAGGAAATTTTAAGGAAATGGCCGATGGATTTGATCAGGTTGGAGACCAAAGTCAGTGTGGGGCTTTCGCGCGGCAGCAACCGCAACCGCCAAGCCTCATAGGGGAGCCTAGACTCCAGGAGAAGCAAGCCGAGTAGTGTGACTCTACAGCCGACCACCAAACTCAACCACATGCCGCAGGGGTCACATAATCTCACGTCGTGACAATCATACAATGCCGACCCGAGGACTAGATTTGTCTTGAGCTTTGGGGAATTTCTGGAACCTCTTACACCTTCTCTATTCCACACTGGGTAAAATATACAGAGTACATTTTACATTCTCATCCCTCCTAAACTTCTAGTATTACACATAAGTACACCAACACTTCCCCTCAAGATGAGGTGAAGATGTCAATGAGCCTCATCTTGCTACAAATATTTACAAATGAAACTACACTCACCCCTTTTGTCAAGATATCTGCTAGTTGACCTGATGACCTAACATAAGTAATTTTGAGTACACCTTCATCACTGGTAGAAAAAAGGCTACTAGTGGCGCACCAAAATCAGCTATCAGTGGCGCACGGTGGTGCGCCACTAAACTCGCGCCACTGATAAGTGTTACCTGCGGCGCACTAGCGGTGCGCCACAGGTAACCAAATTATCACTGGCGCACCAGCCCATGCGCCACTGATAGTTCAGTCTAGTGCGCCACAAGTAATGAATTTGCAATTAAAAAAATAAATTGAGAGTTTTAAATCGTGGTGACGGCAGCGGCCTGTGCGTCACAGATACCTTATCTACTGCGCCACAGGTAATGAATTTTGAATTAAAAAAATAAACCGACAGTTCTTAATCGTGGCGGCGGACGCGAGACACGGCGGCGGCGACGAGCAGGTCCGGGCCAGGGGCGGCCTTGGGGCACGACAGCGGAGACAAGGAGCAGAGGAGGGTGGGGACGCGGAGGCTGGGGCGGCGGAGGATGGTCAGCACCGCGGGCAGCCGGAGAGGACGATGTGGAGGCGAGGACGGCGAGCTCGCGACGACCACCTCGAAGACGATGTGGAGGCGAGGACGGCGAGCTCGAGGTCAGGGGAAGAAGGCCGCGAATCGAGCGCGGCCGCTCTCTACCGGCGACGAAGAAGACGGCGTCGATCTCACGATTCACGGCATCCCAACTTGCGTCCGTTGGCAGGGAGAGATAGGGGAAGACGACGGAGCTCGTGGCGGCCATGGATTCGTCCGGGAGGACCACAACAGCGGCGCGGCGGGACGCCGTCAAGCTAGGGTTGCGGCGGCGCATCTGGATCGGAGGAGGAAGATGAGAAAAGTGAGAGAGATGGGGCGGGTGGGTGCGTGCGTGGTGGTGTGGGAGAGAGAAGAGAACGTGCGTGCGTGGTGTGTGGCTGGTGTGCTGTGTGCGTGGGTGCGTGGGTGTGGCTGCGTGCGTGCGTGGTGAGAGAGAGAGGAAAGAAGAATAAGGTGGAGAGAGAGAATATCCGGAGACTTGATAAATATCCAGTGCAAATTAGCTGTGGCGCACCAGATCACTCGTGCGCCACAGGTAATTTTTTTACCTGTGGCGCACCACAACCTCGTGCGTCACTAGTAGTCTCTCTCCTCCACCCCGAAATTTTCCAAGTTTAGATGGAACTTACCAGTGGCGCTCCAGGTTTACGGTGCGCCACTGGTAAATATATACCAGTGGCGCACCAATATCTTGTGCGCCACTGGTATTTTCTGCCAAATCCCAAAACCGAGGTGAGAGACTATCAGTGGCGCACCGTAAACCTGGTGCGCCACTGATAGCATCTCACCTATAAGCTTTTTTCTACTAGTGCATCTAGCTTCTACTTAATAAAGTGCCTATCTATCTCGACATGCTTAGTTCGATCATGATGAACCGGATTGTGAACCATGTTAATAGCAGCTTGGTTATCACAATTAATACAAGCAAATAGGTATGTCAACAATTAGTCCAAGCTCTGTCAATAGTATTCTCAACCACATCAGTTCACACAAACCTGATGCCATAGATCTGAACTCAGCTTCAGCTGTTGAACGTGCAACTACACTCTGTTTTTTACTCTACCAGCTAACTAAATTTCCACCCAAAAACATGCAATAGCCAGTGGTTGACTTTCTGTCATCTAGACATCCAGCCAATCAGCATCAGTATATCCTTCTATTTTAAGATGCCCATAATAAGAAAATAAAATTTCTTTACCGGGCACCCTTTTAGATACCTTAAAATTATGTATACCGCATCCATATGGCTAGTTCTAGGGTCATGCATGTATCTGCTCACAATGCCAACAGCATATGCAATGTCTGGTCTAGTATGTGACAAATAAATTAAGCGCCCCACCAATCTTTGATATCTACCTTTGTCCACTGACTCTCCAGAATCCGCTAATATTTGAAGATTTTGCTCAACTGGTGTGGGTGCTGGTTTACATTCTAGCATTCCAGTCTCAGCAAGTAAATCAAGTGCATACTTTCTTTGAGAGAGATAAATACCTTGTGCACCATAAACAACCTCAATCCCAAGAAAGTAGTGAAGATATCCCAGGTCTTTGACTTCAAATG
The DNA here is from genome assembly GCA_947311845.1 of Poa pratensis. Classification (NCBI taxonomy): domain Eukaryota; kingdom Viridiplantae; phylum Streptophyta; class Magnoliopsida; order Poales; family Poaceae; genus Poa; species Poa pratensis. Next base: position 61,500,862 of record CAMZMU010000020.1, on the reverse strand, counting down.
AACATGTCAATGCCTTCTTTAACCTCGATATCTCTTCATCATCATTACCTGTAATTACAATGTCATCAACATAAACAACCAGAATGGTAACGTTGTCCTTATAGCACTTAAAAAATAAAGTATGATCGGCATTGCTTTGTCGATAGCCCAGCTTGCACACTTCATTTCTAAACCTCCCAAACCAGGCTCTAGGTGATTGTTTAAGCCCATACAAGGATTTCTTTAATTTACACACCTTGCCTTCAGTCTCTTTACTACTAAACCCTGGTGGAATCTCCATATACACTTCTTCCTGTAAGTCTCCATGAAGAAAAGCATTTTTAACATCCATTTGATACAATTTCCACTTATTATTTGCTGCTGTCGATATGAGCGCCCTGATGGTGTTCATTTTTGCCACAGGTGCGAAGGTTTCATCATAATCTACCCCATATGTTTGAATGTACCCTTTGGCCACCAACCTGGTCTTATACCTTTCTACCTTTCCCTCTGAATTTTGTTTTACAGTAAATACCCACTTACAACCAACAACCTTTTTATTAGGAGGAAGTGTAGTAAGTACCCACGTGTTATTCTTGTCAAGTGCTGCCATTTCTTCCAGCATGGCATCTCTCCATTTAGGGTACCTCTTCGCTTCCTGCCAGTCATAGGGAATAGGTACAGCCGAGTCAAGTGCAGCAATAAAGGCTTTATACTGAGGTCCCACAGAAGAATTTGAGACATAATTAGAAATATCGTATTGGGACACATGTGGTGGCAATTTCCCAGCAGTGGAGCGAGATTGTTTCCTCTGAGCTATAAGGATATCAAGATCATCAAATGGAACAGAAATTGTACCATCACTTGTAGAGGGACTTGAACTTGAGTCATGCAAATCTGGCTGTACTACAGCTTCAGGATTCAGACTCAATGAGATTTCTTCCTCCCCTTGCACCTGATCATTCTCAGCTCTCCGTCTCCGTGAGTACACCTGAAGGTTTTGTGGCCACCTTGATCCTTCAGTTTGATACTCTTGCTGCTCCCCATGAGTGTCATCTTGTTCATCATTTGATGTATCTTCATCTCTACCATCAGGCTCGTCTCCAGCTGGAATTACTCCAACAATCATCTTCCTAGATGTTGCTTCATTATTTATTTCTTGTTCATCTCCCCCTGTCTCGCTGTCCGTACGTGAATTATCATTAACATATAGATCAGGAAAAACATCAGTTAAATCCACCGATTCTCCATAAAGTGGTTGATATTCTCTAAACACCACATCCATGCTTACAAACATCCGTCTCTCTGATGGGCACCAACATTTATATCCCTTTTGTTTTCCTGAATATCCCACAAACACACACTTTACAGCTCTTGGATCAAACTTGCTCACAGAGGGTCTATAATCTTTCACAAAGCACACACACCCGAATACCTTTGGTGGTACTACATAAGAAATCCCACCGGTTAAACATTCTATTGGGGTTTTATACCCAAGCACTCTAGATGGCATTCTATTTATCAGATAAGCTGTTGTCATCACTGCCTCACTCCACAGAAATTTTGGAACATTCATAGTCATCATTAGACATCGTGTAACCTCCAAAAGGTGTTTATTTTCCCTTTCAGCCAAGCCATTTTGTTCAGAGGTACCTGGACAAGTTGTCTGATGAATAACCCCAAAACTGGACAAGTACCTATCAAATTCCCTGTTCACATACTCGGTCCCATTGTCCGTACGAAATGTTTTCATGCATGCATTATATTGTGTCTTGATCATATTATGAAAATCAACGAAGCATTCAAACACATCATCCTTGTTCTTCAACACATAAACCCAAGTAACTCTAGTACAACCGTCAATGAAGGTAACAAATAAGCGATTCCATTTAGAGCTGAAACTCTACTAGGACCCCAGACATCAGAATGAATAACTTCCAGTGGTGTTGCGCTTCGATTATCAGATGACACATAAGAGCTTCTAGTTTGCTTTCCAAATTGACATGCATCACATACTAGTTTCTCCTTAACTTTATTATAAAGATCAGGATAAAGCTGACTCAGAATAGGGAATGTGTAGGGATATGCGCGACAGAAAATCAAAAAATTTCTCTCACATGCGGAAGCAACACCCAAAGATCTTATCTAAGGAGATGCAAGTAACGGGGAGGGTAATCAACATACCCTCGAAGAACACGAGCGTTGGACGTTAATCACAACGCAGCTTGGTGTAGACCTTGATGCGGTTCACTCCGATCAACACCACAACGAGCGGTGCCTCCGAGATTTACACACGTCAGCAACGTCTCCTCTTCGTGATCCAGCAAGCTTGAAGGAGAAGTAGATGGGATTCAAACCAGCAGCACGACGGTGTGGTGGTTTGGTGAGCTCTCACGTGGGCAGGGCTTCACCAAGCCAAGACCACAAGAGAAAGGAGCAAGAGGAAGTGTACCGGCTTAGGAATCAATCCCATTCTTTCCCCAAATGGTACCCTCCTTATGTAGGATGTGGGGAGGAGCTGTGAGGCTTGCCTCCTGAGCTTCCCCAGGAAGGAACCAGCCTCCAAATCTTCCCCAGGAAGAAACCAGCGTCCCAATCTTCCCCAGGAAGGAACCAGCCTCCAAGGCTTCCCCAGGAAGGAACCTAGCTGCCACGACTTCTCAAGGAAGGAACTTGGCTGCCAAATATCCTAAGTGGGACGTTCGGGATAGTGGGCCCCACCATGGGACCCACCGGAACATTTCAGGAAAAACCCCAATACAATATCGGTTAATTCCTGAACCTTTCCGGAACCCAAAAACCACATTCCTATATATGAAACTTTATCTCCGGACTCTTCCGGAGCTCCTTGTGATATCCCGGATCCTATCCGGGACTCCGAACAACCTTCGGTCTCACCATTATAATTATCCCAAAGCTACTCTAGCGTTACGAACTTTAAGTGTGTGACCCTAGGGTTCGAGAACAAGTGGACATGATCGAGACTCCTCTACGATCAATAACCATTAGCGGGACCTGGATGCCCATAATGACTCCCACAAGTTCAACGAAGATCGTTATCGGTGTGAACCACAATGTCAACGTATTCCATTTCCTTTGTCTCGCGATATTTTACTTACCCGAGATCTGATCGGCGGTATCACCATACCTAGCTCAATCTCGTTACTAGTAAGTACTCTTTACTCGTTCCATAATACAACATTCCATGTGGCTAACTCTTTAGTCACGTGCTTGCAAGCGATACCGAATGTGCATTACCGAGTGGGCCCAGAGTATATCTCTCCGTCACACGGAGGGACAAATCCAAGTCTTGATACATGCAAATCAACAAGTACTTTCAGAGATACCTGTAAGACACCTTTATAGTCACCCAGTTACGAAGTGACGTTTGAAGTCCCCAAGACGTATTCCTCAGTACCCGGGATAGACATAATCTCATGGTCAAAGAAACAGGATCTCCATGTTTATCTCGTGGAAGCTGTTTAGTCAACGGGTCTGCAACATTCAGACTCGTATGTACTTTGCAAATCCTAATATCTCCCATGTGAACAGTTTCATGAATTAGATGGAAACGGCGTTTGATATGCTTGGAGGTCTTGTGACATCTTGGTTCCTTGGCTAGAGCAATGGCACCAGTGTTGTCACAATAGATCTCCATAGGATCCAGTGCATTCGGAATCACACCGAGCTCTGTGGTGAACTCCTTCAACCATATCCCTTCTCTTGCTGCTTCGGAAGCAGCCATATATTCCGCCTCTAATGTAGATGCCGCAACAACGTTCTGCTTGGAACTCCTCCAGCTAACCGCAGCTCCATTCAAAACAAAAACGTATCCAGATTGAGATTTCGAGTCGTCTGGATCAGTGTTGAAGCTAGCGTCGACGTAACCTTTTACGGCGAGCTCTTCACAACCACCATAGACAAGAAACATGTCCTTAGTTCTTCTCAAGTACTTAAGGATATTTTTAACTGCTGTCCAGTGTTCCTCTCCAGGATCACTCTGGTACCTGCTCGTCAAACTAAGAGCATGAGACATCTGGTCTAGTACACAACATGGCATACATGATTGAGCCTATGGCTGAGGCATAGGGGATTTTACTCATCCTCTCTCTTTCATCTGCCGTAGTTGGACACTGAGTCTTACTCAATGCCTTACCTTGTAACATGGGCAAGAACCCTTTCTTTGCATGAACCATTTTGAACTTCTTCAAAACTTTGTCAAGGTATGTACTTTGACTGAGTCCTATCAAGCGTCTCGATCTATCTCTATAGATCTTAATGCCTAATATGTAAGCAGCTTCACCAAGGTCTTTCATTGAAAAACTCTTATTCAAATAACCTTTTATACTGTTAAGCAGCTCCACGTCATTCCCAATAAGTAATATGTCATCCACATATAACACTAGGAATGCGACCGAGCTCCCACTCACTTTCTTGTAAACACACGCTTCTTTATAATTTTGGACAAATCCAAAACCTTTGATCACATCATCAAAGCGAATGTTCCAACTCCGGGATGCTTGCTTCAGCCCATAAATGGAACGCTGAAGTTTGCATACTTTGCCAGCATCCTTAGGATCGACAAAACTTCGGGTTCTATCATATACAACTCTTCTTCAATGTTTCCGTTGAGGAACGCTGTTTTGACATCCATCTGCCAAATTTCATAATCGAAAAATGCAGCAATTGTTAGCAGAACCCTAACAGACTTAAGCATCGCTACGGGTGAGAAAGTCTCATCGTAGTCAACTCCTTGAACTTGTCAAAAACCTTCTGCGACAAGTCGTGCTTTATAAACAGTGACATTACCGTTAGCGTCTGTTTTCTTCTTGAAAATCCATTTACACTCGACAGCCTTGCGGCTATCAGGAAGATCAACCAAAGTCCATACTTGGTTTTCACTCATGGATTCCATTTCGGATTGCATGGCTTCTTGCCATTTCCCAGAGTCTGGGCTCATCATTGCTTCCTCATAACTCACAGGTTCGTCATTGTCTAACAATAACACATTCATGACAGGGTTACTGTACCACTCAGGAGCGGTACGTATCCTAGCCGACCTGCGAATTTCAGCTAAGACCGAAGTTTCATGATTACCATCATTAGCTTCCTCTCTAGTTGGTGAAAGCGGCGTCTGAACAACTTCCTGCGCTGCGCTACTCTCCAATTCGGGAGAAGGTTCAACAACCTCGTCTAGCTCTACTTTCCTCCCACTCACATCTTTCGAAAGAAACTCATTCTCAAGAAAGGATCCATTCTCGGCAACAAAGACTTTGCCTTCGGATCTGTGATAGAAGGTATACTCGACAGTTTCCTTAGGGTATCCTATGAAGACGCACTTTTCCGCTTTGGGTTCGAGCTTATCAGGCAGCAGCCTTTTGACATAAGCTTCACATCCCCAAACTTTAAGAAACGATAACTTTGGCTTCTTGCCACACCATATCTCATATGGCGTCGTCTTAACGGATTTAGATGGTGCCCTGTTTAAAGTGAATGCGGCTGTCTCTAATGCATAACCCCAAAACGACATTGGCAGATCGGATACAGACATCATAGAACGCACCATATCTAATAAAGTGCGATTACGACGTTCGGACACACCATTACGCTGTGGTGTTCCAGGTGGCGTGAGTTGTGAAACAATTCCACAAGTCTTCAAATGCATGCCAAACTGTAACTCAGATATTCACCTCCACGATCAGATCGATAAATTTAATCTTCTTGTTACGATGATTTTCCACTTCACTCTGGAACTCTTTGAACTTTTCAAAAGTTTCAGACTTGTGTTTCATTAAGTAAATATACCCATATCTACTCAAATAATCAGTGAAGGTTATGAAGTAACGATATCCACCGCGTGTCGAAATGCTCATCGGTCCACACACATCAGTATGTATGATTTCCAATAAGTCACTTGCCCTTTCCATCGTACCGGAGAAAGGAGTTTTAGTCATCTTGCCCATAAGGCATGGTTCACACGTGTCAAATGATTCAAAATCAAGTGACTCCAAAAGTCCATCAGTATGGAGTTTCTTCATACACTTTACACCAATATGACCTAAACGGCAGTGCCACAAGTATGTGGTATTATCATCATTCATCTTGCATCTTTTAGCATCAATGTTATGGATGTGTGAATTACTTTCGAGATTCAACAAGAATAAACCATTTGCAACCGGTGCATGACCATAAAAGATATTAGTCATAGAAATAGAACAACCATTGTTCTCAGATTTAAATGAGTAACCGTCTCGCAATAAACAAGATCCAGATATAATGTTCATGCTTAACGCATGGACCAAATAACAATTATTTAGGTTTAAAACTAGTCCCGAAGGTAAATGTAGAGGTAGCATGCCGACGGCGATGACATCAACTCTTGATCCATTCCCGACGCGCATCGTTACCTCATCCGTTGCTAGTCTCCGTTTATTCTGCAGTTCCTGTTTCGAGTTGCAAATGTGAGCAACCGAACCGGTATCAAATACCCAGGTAGTACTACGGGAACTAGTAAGTTACACATTGATGACCCACAAGTATAGGGGGTGTATCGTAGTACTTTCGATAAATAACAGTGTCGAACCCAACGAGGAGCAGAAGGTGCTGACAAGGAGTTTCGGTAAAGGTTTCACTGTAAATGCTAGCAGACAAGTTTTTAGGGGTTTTTGATATAGCAGGTAAATAAAATGCGAGTAAGTAAAAGACAGTAATAATAATTGCAGCAAGTGGCCCAATCCTTTTTAGAGCAAAGGACAAGCCGGTTGGTTTACTTATGATGACAAAATGTTCTTGAGGACACACGGGATTCTAGTCAAGTGCTTTCGCTTCACATAGTTGATTAATCTTTATTGTTTTGATAAGTGTTGTGTGGGTGAACCTATGCTAATGCACCGCCCTTACTTGGACTAATACATACTTGTGATTATACCTCTTGCAAGCATCCGCAGTTACAAGAAAGTAATTAAGATAAATCTAACCACAGCCTTAAACTCTGAGATCCTACGCTCCCTTGTGCACCGGTATACTAACGGGGGTTTAGGTTTCTGTCACTCCGGCAACCCCACAATTAGCAACCAAATACACAATGCACTCCTCTAGGCCCATAAAGGTGAAGTGTCATGTAGTCGACGTTCACACGACACCACTAGAAGAATAACACCACAACTTAAATATCAAACCATTAAATATTACTCAACATAATTCCACTACTAACAGCGTGACTTCTCCCATGTCCTCAAGAACTAATCGAACTACTCACGAGACATCATATGGATCATGATCAGAGGTGATATAATGATGGATAACGATCTGAACATATACTTTAATTCACCGATAAAACTCAATAGCATCAACCACAAGGAGTAATTAACACCGGGAGAGTTTCCCCTATGAACTAAACAAAGTATAGCCCTAGATGTTACAGCGGAACGAGATGGTGCAGCGGTGATGGTGGTGATGGCGGTGGAGATGATGATGATGATCCCGATGAAGTCCAGCGCGATGACGATGAGGATGGCGATGATCTCCCCCTCCGGGAAGGAATTTCCCCGGCAGATTTCTCCCTGCCGGAGAGCTTTTCTCTCTCTGTGGTTTCCGCCTCGTGGAGGCGGCGGAATATTTTCTCACGGACTCCCCGTGTCTTAGGGTTTCTGGGGGATGAAGTACGCGAAGGGGGAGCGCCTGAGGTGGGCCAGGGGCACCACACCTGGCAGGGCGCGGCCAAGGTGGGCCCCGCGCCCAGGGGTGGTGTGGGCCCCTCCTGGCCCATCTCAGCCTCCCCTTTTGGCTTAGTCCATCTTCTGATAAAATAGGAACATCTGTCTTCTCGGAAATATTTTTAGTGCTCCAGAAATATAGTGCCTTGACGTTGCTTTTTCCAGCTGAAATCTGACTCCGGCAGTTAATTATCCAATGATCATCAAACATGCAAAATAAGACAAAATAACATAAGTAACTCCTCTTAATATGAAATATATCATTGAATAACAGTAAATTATGCTATAAAATAGTGATGCGAAATGGACGTATCAACCCCCCAAGCTTAGACCTCGCTTGTCCCCAAGCGAAAGCTGAGCTCAGTAAACTAGAACAAAAGTTTATGGAGTGAAGCGTCGATAATAAAGAATACGGACAAGAAGCATCAGTAATTACTAAACAACACACTCATTTTAAACAGCAACTACTCTTCATATAACCTAACTTGAACATGAGTAGTGAAACAACCACAATAAAAATACACGAAGGAAATTATAGATTAGTAATGGCACACTTCATTCTTGGTCATAGAACAATAAGCAATCAATACTTATCTTTCGAAAGGAGTCTTTATATTAGAGCTTATATTGCAGAATTTCCACACTCAATTATCACACCTTCTTTACAGTCATTGATAACTTGCAAAGCTATATTCTTAGAGGCAAAAGTATTTGTGCTAAGACAAGAAAGGATAAAGAACATGATTGACAATATTAATGATATATATGGTTGAATCACAACAACTCAAATGCTTGCTCAAGGAAGAAGGAAATAGGTGTACTGACTCAACATGAAAAGTAAAAGAAAGGCCCTTCGCAGAGGGAAGCAGGGATTAAGTCATGTGCTAGAGCTTTTAAGTTTTTGAAATCATATAGAGAGCAAAAATTAAGTTTTAAGGGGTGTTTGTTAATTGTCAACGAATGGTAGCGGGTGAAAACAGTATTCTCCCTGTCAAACAGACTTTTAAGAGCGGCTCCCATGAAGGACGTTATTTCTACCAGCAAGGCAGATCATCCCTCTTTCTCTTTGGTTTACACACATTCAGTATTTCACTGTTTGTCATTGCTTACTGATGAATCAGGGCAAAAGTGTGAAGAGAATTAATTGGTTAAAGTTGTAATTAATTGGGACTGGGCACCCGTTGCCAGCTCTTTTTGCAAGTTATTGGATAAGCGGATGTATATGCCACTAGTCCAGGTGTAAAGTCTGTTTGACAAGTAGAATAAAGGATAACCACACTACTTCCTCATGAGCTAGTAAACATTGACACAAAAGGGAATAATAACATTTTGAATAATTTAAAGGTAGCACATGAAAAATTTACTTGGAGTGGCAAAGAAATACCACATATAGGAAGTTATGGTGGACACAAATGGCATGGGTTTGGTTCAAGGATTTGGATGCACGAGAAGCATTCCCTCTCAGTACGGTGGTTAAGGCTAGCAAGGTCATGTAGCAAGCATAAAAGTTGGGGGATACACACAATATATATATAATAGAAGCAACCATGCTATCTTCCCTGTAAGCACAAATGTTTTAACTCAAAGAATACTAATCTTATTGGCTAGCAAGAAAGAAAGATAAAGGGATAATATTTTTGCATGTAATTCCCTCCTTCTACTTAAGTTTTCATGGTATTGCTACTAATGACCAATACTAAGTTTGCCACAACTAATATAATTTACTTAATGTACCCAAAAGTGGCGTCAATACTAATGGCAAGATCAGCACATAAAGAAGATTGCAGGCTAAAATAAAATGTACCGAAAGTAAAGGTGGAACTTCTCATTAATATTCTGAACAAGACACACTCAAACCAACGGATACATGGATAACTAAAGGATTGACACTCCACATCGCAAACCATCTTATAAGATAACTTCTCTACTCATGATATGACCACGAAATTATAAAAACGAAAGGATAAAGATGATACTGGGCACTCCCCCAAGCTTGGAACAAGCCAAGGGAGTGCCATTACCCCTCGACGATTTAGGCTTGATCTCTTGGTGGTGAAGAAGACTCCTCGTCATCAAATTTCCAAGGCAGAGGCTCCCCATCAACGAAAGAGGATTTGGTTTCCAAGAACCTGAAACTAGCAGCTGAGCTTATGCGTTTGAACCTAGCTTCATACTCACAGTTTTGGTTTTGAAGATCGTAAATTTGCCCTTGTAACTTGGATGTAGTTTTACTAAGTGCGAAGATGTTATCCCACAGCTTATCAGTCTCCTTCTTGTGTTCATCAATAAGCTCATTAATGATCTTGTGGTTGATCTCCACTCCGCGCTCTATCATCTTCTGGTACCGGAAAACTTCATGCTCTACTTCTTCTAGCCTAGCCTTCATGTCCCCTTCAACCTTGGGTCCCTTGACATCTTCTCGAACAAGGACTCCATCCACAAGCCGCATCTCTTGAGGGTGCTGCTTAGCTCATTGATGTATGGGTTGACGACGTTCTTGAAGAAGGTATCCTTCGGAGCCCCGGATGAAGACATCTTCTAATCCTGGAGCTAAACCTGGCAGAAACAGCTCGAAAACAAAACTCGACGAAAACACGATATACGGACCTCGGGAGATCCGGGTGATTATATAGCAAAAAGTTTTACGCAAAAGGAAGGTACAGGACGAAACGGGGTCGGAGACGGGCTCCGAGGTGCCCACACGCACCCACGGCGCGGCCAGGGTGGGGCCCGCGCCCAGGGGTGGTGTGGTGCCCTCGGGCACCGTTTCCTACCCTTTTCCGACTCATAATTTTCCATATTATGTAAAAACAATAAATATTTAGGTTGAAAAGTAAATCGCGAACTTTTTCTTACCGAAACTGTTACCTATTCCAAATCAGCTTTTGCAGTTGTCTGAATTTGACTTTTTATAAAATCCTCTGGAGTTACCACTTTGATAAGATCAACATCTTCATTATAAGAATCTCCAGAAATGTAATGCTTGAGTCTTTGACCATTAACCACTTGTGGTCTGTCCCCATCTAGTGAATTGATTTTAATCGCACCTGAGCGATAGACCTCCTCAATGATATAAGGTCCTTCCCATTTTGAAAGTAATTTTCCTGCAAAAAATCTGAGACGAGACCTATACAATAAAACTTTTTCACCTACGTTAAATTCTCTCTTAAGAATTCTTCTATCATGCCATTGCTTAACTTTCTCTTTAAAGAGCCTAGCATTTTCATAAGCTGCATTTCTCCATTCATCTAAAGAATTCAAATTAAGCAATCTCTTTTTACCGGCAAGTTTAAAGTCTCTATTAAGTTCTTTCACCGCCCAATAGGCTTTATGTTCTAATTCTAAAGGCAAATGACAAGCTTTTCCATAAACCATTTTGTAAGGAGACATTCCCATAGGATTTTTATAAGCAGTTCTATAAGCCCACAAAGCATCGTTAAGCTTTTTAGACCAATTTTTTCTAGATTTATTAACAGTCTTTTGCAAAATAGACTTAATCTCTCTATTTGACAATTCTACTTGACCACTTGTTTGAGGATGATATGGTGAAGCAATTCTATGATTAACATCATACTTAGCTAAGTTTTTCTAAAAGCACCATGAATAAAATGAGAACCCCATCAGTCATGAGATATCTAGGCACACCAAACCTAGGGAAGATAATATCTTTAAGCATTTTTAATGATGTCTCACCATCAGCACTAGAAGTTGGTATAGCTTCTACCCATTTAGTAACATAATCAACAGCAACAAGTATGTGAGTATAACCATTTGAGGAAGGAAAAGGACCCATAAAGTCAAATCCCCAACAGTCGAAAGGTTCAATAACAAGAGAATAATTCATAGGCATTTCATTACGTCTACTAATGTTACCTACTCTTTGACATTCATCACATGATAAAACAAATTTTCTAGCATCTCTAAAAAGGGTAGGCCAATAAAAACCTGATTGTAGAACCTTTTGCGCAGTTCTATCTCCAGCGTGATGTCCTCCATAAGCACTTCCATGGCATTTGCTCAATATTTCTTTCTGTTCATACTCAGGAACACATCTTCGCATAATGCCATCTACTCCTTCTTTATACAAATGTGGGTCATCCCAAAAATAATGCCTCAAATCATAAAAGAACTTTCTTCTTTGCTGAGCTGTAAAGGTCGGAGGCAAATACTTGGCAACAATAAAATTAGCATAATCAGCATACCAAGGACTTTCGCGTGAGCTTACCTTTATCGCAGCCAATTGTTCATTTGGAAAACTATCATTAACAGGTATAGGATCATCTGAAATGTTTTCTAATCTAGACAAATTATCAGCAACAGGATTTTCAGCACCTTTCCTATCTACGATATGTAAATCAAATTCTTGCAGTAAAAGTACCCATCTTATTAACCTAGGCTTAGCATCTTTCTTTTCCATAAGGTATCTAATAGCAGCATGATCAGTGTGAATAGTAACTTTTGAATCAACAATATAAGGTCTAAATTTATCACAAGCAAAAACAACTGCTAAAAATTCCTTTTCAGTAGTAGCATAATTCTTTTGAGCGGCATCAAGTGTTTTACTAGCATAATGAATAACATTTAACTTCTTGTCTACCCGCTGTCCAAGAACAGCTCCTACAGCAAAATCACTAGCATCACACATTATTTCAAAAGGTAAAGTCCAATCAGGAGGTTGAACAACAGGAGCTGTGATTAAAGCCTTTTTTAGAGTTTCAAAAGCTTCCTTGCAATCATCATCAAAAACAAAAGGTACATCTTTTTGAAGAAGATTAGTGAGGGGTTTTGAAATTTTAGAGAAATCTTTAATAAACCTCCTATAAAAACCGGCATGACCGAGAATACTACGGATACCTTTCACATCCCTTGGACAGGGCATTTTCTCGATTGCTTCAACTTAGCTCTGTCCACTTCAATGCCTCTTTCAGAAATTTTGTGCCCTAGGACAATTCCTTCATTAACCATGAAATGACATTTCTCCCAATTAAGAACAAGATTTGTCTCCTCACATCTCTGCAAAACTTTATCAAGATTGTGCAAGCAATTATCAAAGGAAGTTCCGTAGACGGAAAAATCGTCCATGAATACTTCCACAATTTCTCACAAAAACCATGAAAAATAGCAGACATGCATCTTTGGAACGTAGCAGGAGCATTACACAAACCAAAAGGCATACGTCTATAAGCATAAGTTCCATAAGGACAAGTAAAAGTTGTTTTCTCTTGATCTTGTGCTTTAACAGCAATTTGTGAGAATCCAGAATAACCATCAAGGAAACAAAAATGGGTTTTCTTAGACAACCTTTCTAACATTTGATCAATAAAAGGCAAAGGATAATGATCTTTCTTAGTTACTTTATTGACCTTTCTAAAATCAATGCACATCCTATATCCCACTACTACTCTTTGAGGAATAAGTTCATCATTTTCATTTGGTACAACAGTAACTCCTCCTTTCTTAGGGACACAATGCACAGGACTTACCCATCTACTATCAGCAATAGGATAAATTATACCAGCATCAAGAAGTTTTAATACCTCATTTCTTACCACTTCTTTCATCTTAGGGATCAAGCGACGCTGATGCTCAACAACAGGTTTTGCATCGGGTTCAATGTTGATGGCATGTTGACATATAGTAGGAGAAATCCCCTTTAAATCATCCAAAGTGTATCCCATAGCTCCTCGATGTTTCTTTAGTACTTCTAATAACCTTGCTTCTTCATTACCTGAAAGTTTAGAACTAATAATAGCAGGATATACTTTCCTTTCATCAAGATAAACATACTTAAGATTATCAGGTAACGGTTTTAAATCGAAGACAGGATCTTCCTTAGGAGGCGCTGAGGTACCCAAATCTTCCACAGGCAAATTATGCTTAAGTATTGGTGGTTGACGAAGAAAGGCATTGTCAATCTCATTCCTCTCCTCCATAAATACTTCACTTTCGTGTTCCTCCATGAATTGCTGCAAGGCATTGTTAGGAGCAACAGCAATAGAAGCAAGTTGTTCAACTTGAAAATTCTCATTAGGTAATTCAGTTTCATAAAGTTGTTTACCAAACTTAGAGAAATTAAACTCATAAGATTCTCCATTAAATTTAGTGTAAATTTTCTCTTTCTTACAATCTATAATGGCACCACATGTATTCAAGAAAGGCCTACCAAAAATAATGGGACACGCTTTACTAGCAACAGAACCAAGTACTAGAAAATCAGCAGGGTATTTAGTCTTACCACATAAAACTTCAACGTCTCTCACAATACCAATTGGGGAGATAGTTTCTCTATTAGCAAGCTGAATAACCACATCAATCTCCTCAAGTTCGCAAGGACCAATTTCATGCATAATTTCTTTATAAAGATCACATAAACCATAATAGCAATGTTCTCCTATTTTGACTGAAAGCACAGGAACACTTGTTTTCCTAGCTCTACGGGATGTGAAACAATATTAGAGGCATCTTCACAAAAGATAATATGTCCTCCTTCTACATTTTCAGTTACCAAATCCTTTACTATTGCTATTGTGGGTTCTACCGCTATTTGTTCAGCAGGTTCTAAAGCTTTCTTTGCACTTTTATTAACCACACTAGCTATGATAGAATGTTCCCTAATTTTAACAGGAAAAGGTGGTTTCTCAATATAAGGTTCTGGCAAGATACGATCAACTGTATGAACTTCAATGTTTTTAATATTGGCAGAATTAGTATTATCTTTGTAAGGCAAATGATACTTATTGCAACTTTCTTTAGAACATCAAGATAAGAGGCAAAAGCCTTGTAACAGTTTGCAATAACTTGAGAATCAAGACCATACATATCATAGAGATTACGAAAATTATCAGTATTCATAAAAGTTTTAATGCATTCGTAATCATGCTTTATACCTGATTCTCTACCTTTGTCGTTCTCCCATCCTTCAGTATTTTCCTCAATCCGATCAAGAAGGTCCCATTTAACTTCCTCTTTATTACGCGTAAATGATCCAGCACAAGATGTATCCAATAGAGTTTTATCTTGAAGAGAAAGCCTTGCATAGAAGTTATCAATAACAACATTACCAGGAAGCTCATGAATGGGGAATTTGAGCATTAATGATTTCAATCTCCCCCACGCTTGGGCAATACTTTCTCCATCATGAGGCCAAAAATTATATATATGATTCCGATCTTGATGAATTTCACTAGGAGGATAAAATTTAGAATAAAAGAGAGGCACAATCTCCTCCCAGCCAATAGAACGCCCATTTTTCAGCATCCTATACCATTTTGCAGCTTTACCAGTCAACGATATAGAAAACAATTTCTTCTTGACCTCTTCCATTGAAATACCTGCACACTTGAACAACTCGCATAATTCATGAATAAATAGCAAATGATCCCCAGGAGGGACAGTTCCATCTCCTGCATAGCGGTTATTCGTAACTCGTTCAACAATTTTCATAGGTATTTTAAATGGAATTACTTGATCAGGTGGTTCCTCTTCTACTACCTTAGCAGTGGTAGTAGTATTTCCAAACAGGGATTCAAATGGAGATCTCTCCATGATAAAATAAAGTAGCAAGCAGAAATAAAAATAGCACCTACAGTAAAAGTTTTCCTTACCAATTCCACTTACCAATAGCGCTTCACTCCCCGGCAACGACGTCAGAAAATAGTCTTGATGACCCACAAGTATAGGGGGTGTATCGTAGTACTTTCGATAAATAAGAGTGTCGAACCCAACGAGGAGCAGAAGGTGCTGACAAGGAGTTTCGGTAAAGGTTTCACTGTAAATGCTAGCAGACAAGTTTTTAGGGGTTTTTGATATAGTAGGTAAATAAAATGAGAGTAAGTAAAAGACAGTAATAATAATTGCAGCAAGTGGCCCAATCCTTTTTAGAGCAAAGGACAAGCCGGTTGGTTTACTTATGATGACAAAATGTTCTTGAGGACACACGGGATTCTAGTCAAGTGCTTTCGCTTCACATAGTTGATTAATCTTTATTGTTTTGATAAGTGTTGTGTGGGTGAACCTATGCTAATGCACCGCCCTTACTTGGACTAATACATACTTGTGATTATACCTCTTGCAAGCATCCGCAGTTACAAGAAGTAATTAAGATAAATCTAACCACAGCCTTAAACTCTGAGATCCTACGCTCCCTTGTGCACCGGTATACTAACGGGGGTTTAGGTTTCTGTCACTCCGGCAACCCCACAATTAGCAACCAAATACACAATGCACTCCTCTAGGCCCACAAAGGTGAAGTGTCATGTAGTCGACGTTCACACGACACCACTAGAAGAATAACACCACAACTTAAATATCAAACCATTAAATATTACTCAACATAATTCCACTACTAACAGCGTGACTTCTCCCATGTCCTCAAGAACTAATCGAACTACTCACGAGACATCATATGGATCATGATCAGAGGTGATATAGTGATGGATAACGATCTGAACATATACTTTAATTCACCGATAAAACTCAATAGCATCAACCACAAGGAGTAATTAACACCGGGAAAGTTTCCCCTATGAACTAAACAAGGTATAGCCCTAGATGTTACAGCGGAACGAGATGGTGCAGCGGTGATGGTGGTGATGGCGGTGGAGATGATGATGATGATGATCCCGATGAAGTCCAGCGCGATGACGATGAGGATGGCGATGATCTCCCCCCTCCGGGAAGGAATTTCCCCGGCAGATTTCTCCCTGCCGGAGAGCTTTTCTCTCTCTGTGGTTTCCGCCTCGTGGAGGCGGCGGAATATTTTCTCACGGACTCCCCGTGTCTGAGGGTTTCTGGGGGATGAAGTACGCGAAGGGGAGCGCCTGAGGTGGGCCAGGGGCACCACACCTGGGCAGGGCGCGGCCAAGGTGGGCCCCGCGCCCAAGGGTGGTGTGGGCCCCTCCTGGCCCATCTCAGCCTCCCCTTTTGGCTTAGTCCATCTTCTGATAAAATAGGAACATCTGTCTTCTCGGAAATATTTTTAGTGCTCCAGAAATATAGTGCCTTGACGTTGCTTTTTCCAGCTGAAATCTGACTCCGGCAGTTAATTATCCAATGATCATCAAACATGCAAAATAAGACAAAATAACATAAGTAACTCCTCTTAATATGAAATATATCATTGAATAACAGTAAATTATGCTATAAAATAGTGATGCGAAATGGACGTATCACACATCAATAACATGTATATCATATATACCTTTGATATTGCCAGCCTTCTTATCTGCCAAGTATTTGGCACAGTTGCGCTTCCAGTGACCTTCCCCTTTGCAGTAGAAACACACCGTTTCAGGCTTAGCCTTGGGCTTTTTCGCAGGCATGGCAACAGGTTTGCCATCCTTCTTGAAGTTTCCCTTCTTTGCCTTAGCTTTCTTAAAGCCGGTGGTTCTGTTGACAATCAACACTTGATGTTCCTTTTTGATGTCCACTTCCGCAGATTTCAGCATTGCGAAAAGCTCGGGAATCGACTTTTTCATCCCTTGCATGTTATAGTTGAGCACAAACGATTTGTAACTCGGTGGTAGTGATTGGAGCACCCTATCAGTGTTCAACTCGTCTGGGATGACAATTCCCAGCTGAGTAAGGCGTTGGATATAGCCGGACATGGCTAAAGCATGTTCACTGACAGAGCTATGCTCCTCCATCTTACAAGTAAAGAACTTCTCAGATATCTCATATCTTTCAGCACGGGCTTGAGTCTGAAACATAGTTTTCAGCTCTTCGACTATTTTGAATGCCCCGTGAAGTTCAAAACGTTTTTGGAGATCTAGCTCCAGAGATGTAAGAATTGCACATTTGCTATCGTGTGGTCATCACTGCGCGCATCAAATGCGATCAGTTCTTCAGTGGGAGCACTGACTGCAGGTGGGTCACCTAGCGCTGCATCCAGCACATAATGCTTCTTACACCCATTGAGGACAATCCTCAAATTGCGGTGCCAGTCATTGAAGTTAAACCCAGATGTTTTCAGTTTTTTTTCTCAAGGAACGCGTTGATGTTGAACAGAGCTACGTTGCGTGCCATGATCTACAACATAATTTGCAAAGACAATTTTAGACTTGTTCATGATAAAGAGTTCAGTGTAATCAAATTACCAAGTGAACTCCCACTTAAACCAACATCCCTCATAGTTGTTAAGTGGAACACGATCCAAATCCACCACACCAAACTCTGATCATCACGTGAGCCGATGTAGCTTCAATGGTGAACATCAACCATGTTGATCATATCAACCATATGATTCGTGTTTAACCTTTCGGTTCTTGTATTCCGAGGCCATGTCTGCACATGCTAGGCTCGTTAAGCTAACCCAAGTATATCTGCCTGTGTGCTGAGGCCATGTCTGTACATGCAAGGCTCGAGCAACACCCGCTGTGTGGAACGTGGAATCCATCACACCCGATCATCACGTGGTGCTTAGAAACGAAGAACTGTCTTGGCGGTGGCATACTTGGGGAGAACACAATCTTAATTTTGAGTGAGGGATCATCTTATAATGCTACCGTCGTGCACACGCAGAATAAGATGCATAAAGGATAAACATCACATGATGATGCATGTAAAATGCATACATGAACTTTACATTTTATTACATATTATTCCATGTTATTTGCATCATATAAGGGTTATATTCATGATTTATATTAAGTTTTGGGGATAATTAACAACTCCCCAATTTTTCTGGAATTAACCCTGCGCTGTCAGAAAACCCCTTTTTCTATATTTTGATGTTTCAGGGACCCAAACGACGTCCAAATGACCTGAAACTTTACAGGGATCACTTTTTTTGGAAGGAACGAAACGTAGGCGCAAAGGAATCGAAGAAAACGGAGACCTGAAGGCAGAAAGGGGTGGCCCACGCGGCCAGATTCCCTGACCGCGTGGGGTCCCCCATCCTGGCCCTCGGGCCTCCGCTGCCGTCGATCTTTCTTCCCGAAGCTTCGTCTTGACCTAAAAACGACTATATATAGACCCCCCCCCCAGGGCTTTCGCGAAAGGGAGCATCGCCGAAACACAGAAACCACGAAACAGAGACCTGGAGCTGAAGATTGGAGGGAGAAAACTCCGGCGGGGCGCTGCCGGTGTGGTCTCCTCCTCCTCCAACAACATCTCCACCGACACCATGATGAAGAGGGAGTAGTCCACCCTGGACTATGGGTTTGTGGAAGTAACTTATGTATCTCTCCTCTCTATGAGCTTTACTAATTAGTACCGTATGAGCTGCTGAACATGATTACGGTCATCTATGTAATTCCTTTGTGGTGGATCTTTATTATGAGTTAATACATGTTTGAGATTGCAATGGTTTTGTTTCAGTTATGAAAGTAGATGCATATTATGTACCCCGTTCTTATTTACTTGTCATGATCAAGCATGTTTATGAGAGCATGTGAGGGGGAACGTGTGCATTAGTTGGAGTAACGGGGGGTGGCTAGTGCAGTGAACGTGAGAGAAAGTTATGCGATCCACTTGGGTTTTCTACCTTACTTTGTTGCCTCACTAGGGATAAACAAAAATACCATGCTACCGGAGAGTGGATGTGACCTTGGCCACTATCTCCATGACTAGATCTAGCATGTTCTTATTTTAACTTCATGTCATTGAACTTATTGCTATGCTCTGATTTATCTTAATTACTAAGGTGTTATGATTTAGTTCGCATCTTGGTGGAGCATAAGAGAGAGAACAACTTATACTTGAGATCTCTATGTTAGGACGTGATGCCCATATTATTAATAACTTGTCAAACCATGTTTTGCCATCTTACATGTTAATTTTAGTGTTCCATTGTCTACCACGTTATCAAGAGAGAGTGCATTTGTGAAACCTTGAACCCCGGTCCATTTTTAATCATAAGAAACACCTTTCCAACACTTTTATCATCACTTTTGTTTGCTGCCATTATTAAATCCGAAAATACAAAAACACTTTTACATCTTGCATTCATCATAAAAAACCCAAAAATATCATTTATCATTACTAACATCATCCTTGTATATTTATTCTACCATCATTGCATATTTACTACTGTTTGCATATTTATTTTATTATCATTCTCACACCTTGTGCTTGACAACCACTTGGTGAGGTTGAGGGCACAAAACAATTTATTTTGTTGCAGGTTCTCAAGAGAAGGATAAGGAGATAACACCTGAAATACTGGTTCCCCGAGAGTTCGATATTAAACCCTCGAGTCACCCCTCGTGGGGAAAACTGTCTTCCACTACTACATACACTCTGCACTTGGAGTCTCAACCTAACACATTTACTTTTCACGCAGGTAATCACACGAAGGGGCTAGCAACTGTTTTCTGGCGCCGTTGTGGGGTAACTACGTGAAGGGCCATCAAGATGTTTTCTGGCGCCGTTGCCGGGGAGCGAAGAAGCAACACCGCATCAAGATTCCCTCGTCAACTACGCGCCCGTCATAGTAGCATCATTGGGTATCAAGACATTTTCTGGCGCCGTTGCCGGGGAACCATAGCTGAAATGTTTATCCAAGGATCACTCACATCAAGTCAACTTCATCACCAACTTGTGTAACAACCTAATCTTGGGGAAGTTGCACCTACGTGAGCATCATCTTATCCATCTTTACCTACAATCATTTTATTTTGTTTTGTTCTTGTCTTGCATATCATCTTTATATTTCGGTTTGCAAATTTATATTCAGTTTTGCATTTTTATGTTGCATTTGTTATTTCGAGTTGCATTAGTGTCATTTTACTTTCAGTTTTGCATAAAAAATTTAAAACACATACAAACTTGTTGAAATGGGAGAGAGAACTAAATTGTGTGACTACACAAACACTCCTAATGATCAATTTATTGCTAAGCCTATCACCACACCTGAGATTACTGCTGAGAGCTATGAAGTTAGTCCTAGTTTGTTAAACTTGATAACCAGGGAACAATTTGGTGGTAGTGCTGTTGAGGATTAGCAATCCCTAGTCTTCCATAACGCGTATTGGACTTATGTTTCCTCCTCCTCGAAGATGATGGATCTATGGTTACGACCATTCTTTATGGCTCTGTACCAATAGTACAGATTCGATTTAGGCTCTTTAAAGAATCACCCAACTGGTTTGATTTCTTTTTTGCAGTAATCAGAAAGTTAGCTCTTTTTCCAGACCTGTGGCCTTGGAGTTCATCCCCGTCCTCTGCCAGGTGAGAAGGAAGATGAGAGATACGTTCCCGTGCGCTCATCCCTTGCTTGTTCTTTCGGACTAGCACTCTTTCCCTCTCTTTGAAGTAGATTTCTCAGCTCCACGAGTCAAACGAAATAAGGCGAAAGGCCCACTACTTCTTCATTCATGGCTTATTGATTTGATTGATCCCCCTTTCATATTCATTCGACCTGAGGTGAGGTTGGAACAAGAGTTTTCATAAGTTTAAAAATGTTTCTCAGCTTTCATGGGAAAAACTGTTTTAGAAGCTAAGAACATTTTGGAAAGTATCTTGCAAAATTATAGTCAATGGCATACTGATAGAGCACCTAGTTCATCTAAGAAAGTGAACTCTATAGAAGAAACAAATGAGTTGTCATCTAAAATGGCCACCATTCTTGCTTTTATTAATAAACGAAAATTTGAAAATATGCCTTTGCAAGAACTAGTTGGTAATAATCCTAAAAATGTTGATGTCAACTTCATTAGGAACTATGGTAATAATGGGTATGGTAACAACAATTATAACTCTTATAATAAGCCCCCATATGTTCCAAACAAATATACCACTAGTAGTAATGTTTCTAGTGATTTGGAAAACACCATTAGATCATTTATATCTACTCAAAAGGAGCTCAATAAGGAGTTCATATCCAAATTCGAAAAACATGATATTTTGTTTGAAAGAGTAGATCAACTCACTAAGGAAGTTTCCTCATTAAAGAGCATCATTATATCTCAAAAAGAGAAAAAAGTTGAGGAAGTTAAAATGCTTAGTGAAGTTAAGGAACCATTTGTTGATTTAGAGAAGTGTAGCTTGCATGAATTAATTTCTATCTTAATTTTTTTTGCAAGTGATCATTCTGTTAATATTAACCAGACTGGTTTTGGTTCCTATATTGCTAATCATGTCTTAAAAGAAAAGATTGCTAGGTACAATCAAGAAGCTATGATACCACCTAAGCTTGGGGATATCTGGATCCCTAAGGTAATAGTAACCATTGGAAAAGAGACACACCATGCCATTTTAGATCTAGGATCTAGTGTCTCTATATTATCTAAAGAACTATATGAAGTCCTTGAACTTAAAAATATTGAGAAATGCTCTATTGAACTTGCACTTGCTGATGATTCCATTAGACATGCTCTAGGAAAAGTAAGTGATGTTATGGTAGAGTTACACATGACTTTTGTGCCTGTTGATTTTCTAATCATGGACATGGGGAATAAAACCTCTAGTCCTATTATTTTGGGAAGACCTTTTCTTCGTACTACAGGTGCCATTATTGATTCAAAGGAAGGGAATGTGAAGTTTCAGTTTCCACACAAGAAGAGCATGGAACACTTCCCAAGGAAGAGGGACACACCAAGGTTCAAGCTCCCTCATGAGCTACGTCCCCTTTGATTATCAAGTAAGTAAGCCTAGCTATATGGCTATAAAGAAATCGCTTTACGGGAGGCAACCCGGTTGTTTTTGTTTGAGATTTTCTTTGAGTCCTCTTGCTGTAACAAGAGAGTAGTTTGTCAGTTTTGTTTCTGGAATTTTTAATAAAGAACCAAGTTTTACCTATTTTGGGTTTGAAAAGTTGCTATTCATTTTCGGAGAGTTTTCTGCCTGCACGAAGTCTGTGCACGGTTTGATTTTTCATTTTTTATCTGTAACTCCGATTGAGCTGTAATTTGAACTGTAGCTTCAACTTTTCATCCTCTGTATACGTGATTGTTTGCAGATTTTTCTGACGAGTTTAAGTAGGGTAGAAAAATGCGTTTTGCTGCTGCTGTTTTTCTGGACAGATTCTGTCTTGATATTGTTTTATGCATTCTTTGAGCTTTTTGCTTGAATCTTTTTGATTCAATTGAGTTTATGAGTAGGCATACAACATTATATACTCTCTGGACCTTCATATGAATTTTTGCCTAAGGATTTTATGCAGCAAGGAACCTATTTGTTTATCACTACTAATATCACCCCGCAGAAAAGAAATGGGAGAAACGGTGTTTTGAAGTTTTTTCACAGGGATTAGAGGAGCTGCACCAAGAGTGTGATACCCCAAATTTTACGCTAATTAACTGTGTTTACTTATGAAAATAAATAGTACTATGAGGGTATTTAAATACTATTTGGAAATAGGAAGTGGGAGAAAAATAAAGTAAAGAAAAAGAACATAGAAAAGAAAAATGGTGTATTAGTGGTTGAACTTACGACTTAGTGTTGTTAGCTCGTAATAGCACCCTTTTTGCTCCTTTGTTCTGTTTGTAGTAGAAAGCTAGATACGAAGCTTTATCTCTTCAACGTGAAGGAAATAATTAATGGGCCGGGCTGGGCTTCTTTGCTCTAGCTGGACTCGTACTGCAGGTGCCCTGTATACTAGGGTCGAGTTCCACGTTGTCGCCGCTAGCTCTGCCCTAAAGTTTTCCAATGCCAGACCCTCAGGCCGCCGCCGCTGCGTCCTCTCGTTCTATGACGTGTCCTCACGTTCTATGACGTCGTCGCCGTCAGGTCGTCGCTGCCGCTGCGAGGCTGCGACACTACCATCCTCGACCGCCTCCGTCAAGCTGTTCAGTTGCCGTCGTCGTTAGCCAGACACCCACCTTCTGATTGGTTAGTTTCTGATGGTCTGCATCTCCCTCTATATAGATTGCACTTGATTATTGTGGGTGGCTGGAGCTGAAAAGAATCATGTTTTTTCCAAGCTTTTTAAATCTGCTATTTGGATTAGAATTTGGGCATCACGACCATGTGTGAGAGGATAGAGTTATTAGTGTTTCGTTTCCAGAATTTGTTGGGCTTCTAATGTACTAGAGAACTGTACACTACCTGCTCAAGTTATTGGTTTCTAGTGGATTCTTCTGATTGATCTCCATTGCTTTGCTGGAAGGAACCATCGGTTAAACAGTTAGCAATTGGTCCTGTTTTAAATAGAACCCAGTATTTGGTGGTGGTACCAATATCATGTAGCCACACTCTGACTTGAGTTATTTAGTTTTGGGTGAAATACAAGAGTCAGGTGCAATGCTCTCAGCCTTAGGAAAATGTATACAGTTCTTCCTAGCTTAGTTAGGTGCTTACGGTCAGACCTTTGGCTGGGCTGTACCTAGTTGTCTGGTGTTTCTTTTGTTGTCCACGAGTCGGCTCTATAACAGTTTTGCACATATTGGATGTTGCCACTAGTAAATTACTGTTAAACAAAATAATACGGTTCTTGGTCTGATCATAACCGGCAGCAACTTCTTTGGGAAGTTTAGCTACAGTCTTGCGCATAGGAGTGATATTACATTTTGCTTGTAAGCTTTTGAAGTGATGATGTGTATTGAGTGTGATATATGTTCCGATACAGGTGTTGATATTTCCAGATCGGAATCCTACAATGCGGTTGAGGCAAGTCCATGACGGGATAATACTTTGCATGATTCCCTTCACTCAACTTTTATTTTCTGGCACTTGTTATTTATTCTAGTGACTGGATATGGTTTATACGTGTGGAGACAAACTTGGTATGGTGACAGATACAGTGGCGTTTGCATTTTTGCATAGCATATCATATGATGCATAGTGGTGTGTCCTACTGAGGTAGGCACGTTGAGACCGTCGATGACGGGTCAGGTCCCCCATTGTGGGCAGCCTCCACAAGTTGGAGTGAGTGGATGCCGACGGGTGTCCACTCAAGCGATACCGGTATACGCAAAGAAAAGTGAAAGCAAAGAGCATGTAGGCATACAGGGTCATCACGACGATATGAGAAGTGTTAAAGGATAACCGTTGGTCCGTGTTTTATGCATTGCTTATTATTTCTTCATGTACTTGTTGAGTACTTTGTACTCACCCTTGTGGCTTCTATGTTTTTAGGTACCTGTGAGGACGACATGCATGGGGATTGGGAGTAGCACCTCTACATGTTTCGACACACTACAATCACACATTACAACCATCCTTACATAGATTAGTTTAACCTGACTAAGATTAAAGGTTGCTCTTGACACTATGTCCTGTGACGTTGGGATTATTCTTGTGGCTACACACTTTGTTGTTAAGAGACGTCTTGGATTTTGATTATAGCTTGGTCTTGTAGAACCTGATAGTTGTGTCTTTGTATAAAATTGGAGGTGTGTTCTTATCTCTTGTTGTGGATTGTCACTTTAAACAAAGGAGACGCTGACGAAATTTATATTTTACCCTTGGTCTGTGGAAGTTTTATAGTATGTGTAGCATTGCCAGGTAGAGTTGATATCTGGGGTGTTACAAAGAGCTATCCAAGGATGGTGAAGACCATAAGCTTGGGGATGTCAAGACAACCCCACTAGACCGACACACTCTCGGTTTGCACACGTCTAACTTCTGTTTTTCGATCAAAGCATTTTATCGTATAAACTTGGAGCGTCTGTTTTTTATTTGCTTTTGTTATTTCGGTTTGATTTTTATTTTCTTAAGACCACCACTATCATTTATATATGAGAGAGCTACTGGAAGTTTGGGTTGAATTATGTTGGATGCTATTAAATATACTAGATGACCGGTTGCGCCCCTGGCGCAGGTGCCAAAATCAACACTGTAGTGTAGCCTTAAGTTTTTTATATATTTTGCATGCTACATCGATAATCTTGTGAACACATATGAGTAATGAAAAATGAATGGTATATTGGTTGAAACCATCATTACGTCGATGTTCGTTTAGCTCGGTTTTATACGGATAGTAATATGAAAATGGCAAAGTTGTCTGTATGAAATATCAATAAAGTAAAAGTGGATTTAAATTGGTGAATGTACACAAACATAAATTACTTGATAATAGATGACCTACTCCAGTACAGAGGAGTACGAACGTTTCACATTGCACGATTGTCACAATGGAAACAAAGCATAGAGAAAAAGTTTTGAGTGTGATACGTGGGAGAACCAATCATCTTTAATTATTGTAAGAAGCAAATATAACCATTTGATATTGAATCATCGCACCCATTCTGAGAATTTCTGCTACCCCTCGTCAATATCCAAAACCCTGCATGCAAAACAAGATCAGAATAAGCCACAGTCAATCATAAACTCTGCTGAAGAGAGAATCCTTAACTCTGACAAAATGAAATGCACAAATTACAAGGTATAACCGTATAAGTAGGAGGTTTGGCGTCAAGAGGGAGGAGAGAAATATGACATCGAGCAGTGAACTAAATAAATATGATTAGGACATGCATTCTCTCTCCCAAAGGAAGAAACCATATAGCACATCGTTTGCACCAGATAGCACACCCAAAGGAAGAAACCATATAGCACACCGGCACACATGCTTGGCAATCCCTCGCTCTTCTCTGTCACGTACTGCTCGCTGAACGCAGAGGTGCTAAACGGCGTCGATGCAGTAATGATACTCGATAAAAAGCCTGAGACAGCTGGCAGAGCCTACACGCTTGGTGTAATCGGAGGACATGCAAAGGGAGACCAATCTGACAGATCAAGGACTTATGTTTTGTTGTCGTTTATGCTGCATGAAGTGGAGACCAGGGATAGGATCATTCTTCTATACTTTTCATCGAAATTCCTGGTATAGGATGCTACAATCATTTCCCTAAACACCAGTACTGCACGCAATCTCACTTTCCTGGTATGACACTTTCTTTCCCCATATATATGTTTTTTTCATTTACATTTTCTGTTGGTCTAGATCATTATTTGTATCTTCTTTTGCAGGGGAGAGAGGTAAACAATATAAGGCCCTGATATTTTTAGCATGCACTTTTAAATTATTTATTCCCTGAATAAATAATGAAATCTATGTAGCTAAATAGCACTTCTTAGGACTCCTACAAATGAAATCTATTTAGCTAAATAGCACTTCTTAGGACTCCTACAAATAAAGTGAAGTTCATATGCTTGCTCTAAATTAATATAGTAAGCTTTGATCAAACAATGGTTCTTTCTTGGTAAGATTATTTCAAAGAGGATTCTATCAATCACTGTGCTGCTATGTTTCAGAAAAATAGAATATGTGTCCCATCACTATTCTATCCAGCCCCAGAACCTTGAGCTCATGACTACACAAAATCCAATCCGTTCAGATGGCACAGTGATGCTGAGGCAACTAACGCCATTGAAATATCATTCAGCCAAGTAAAACATCTTTCTGCTGTATACCTCTATTTTACCTTTTATGATATCCAGATAACTATACGTAGTTCTGCATTAACTAACGCCATAGAAATATCATTCAGGCAAGAAATTGTAAAGTAAAATGAGGTAACCTTGATATACACCATAAATAACTTGATGAAACATGCCATCACATTTCAGCATGGAAAAATAATAATTAGCAGAAGCACAAGCACATGACAAAAGAGCAAACCTTATCCATCTACAGAATTGGATATTGCATCCTCAGCCGCCCCTGCAAAATAGCAGAAATTAGCAATGATGAAATGCCCGATTACTGTACGACGTACTATGTCCTCATATAGCAAAAATTGGCAACGGTCAAATCATAAACTAAAATTAATATTAATATGAGGACAATATTAATTCTATAACAAAATCCCCAACTGTAAATCAGTCTCGGTACCACGAAAACCATGATTAACTCTGAATGAACATCAGATTATAAATATGTAGGAAAATTAATATGAGAGAAGATTATTGCCTTGTCAACTTTTGGTGCTATATCTTCGAAAACCAAGTTGTGGATTAGGGGGAATAGAAACAGAGCATGAATAGGTGTCATTATAGATAATTCTTGCAACAAAAGTAGAAAACTCACCATGGAAGAAGACTATGGTGCCGCTTTGGCTCTGCTGCAGTGATGGCGAAGGTCCCTCTCACTGATTTTGTCGCCAGAGGAAGAAGTTCTGACCCGAGCGGATATCCATAACATCCCAGAAATGTACGAGGACAAAATGGCATCCTGCAATCATGGTACCTAAGTAAAAGATAAATTGTGAACTAAAACCAGAGAGACAGAGGACACAAGTGAAGATAGAGTCCTACATTGTGCTTTCTATAGGAGTCCAGCTCAGTTTTAGTGAATTCAACAATAGGTACTTGTACACTAATATGTAGTTAATGTGGGGCTTTTGCCCTATAGTAGTCAAAAGAAAAACACCATGAGCAATAGAACATATGATTGCTTGTTTTCGCTAAAATTTATACTTAAACTACATAAGGCCGAAGTACCATGAAGATGCCAATCATTACAATTTGAGATTTATCCTTTTTTACAAAACCTACAGATAAAGTTCCACAAAAATGACACAAGTAATAGCCAATCAATATATGCACCGACATAACGAGAAAATCCATTCAACAGTTTCATCCTTGAAGCACAGGTTTCATTCCTCGCCTTAATACAAGTACAACCATTAACATATAGACTCGTGAGACTGTTTGAGAAAGATTTTTAAAAAGCCTACAGACAGGACATCAGTTGCACAATGTGCATAAGTTACCCACCGAACATCAGTAACACGTACACACCTGCAAGATAATAGATCCACAATGACATACCTGAATATATACATATGGAGACTGAAGTATGGACATATGGAGAATGCCTATGAGCTGATGTCAAAAAGCCACTCCATAATAAACTGAACACTGAAAACAACAAGCCACAAAGAAATTCAGATGTCAGATATAAAATAAGAAATTGGGGAAACACTAAAACACAATTTCACAAGTGGGTTAACCTGATGTTGAATTTTCCCATGGCCTTATGGACTGATGGCAAGGCCAACATAAGAATGTGACCCAGTCAAGGATCTTGAAGATGCTTCCTCTCCGCCACTTTAAGCAAGGTTGTGGGGTGAAAACCTGCACAAATCGCTGCCACCTCCACCCCAGCTTAATTCATACCAAGAGAAATGGCATCCTGAAATAAATAAATAACAAAGCCAATAACTAACCTGTCAAATAGAGATTAATCGGTTTAAGAATTTAGAAACAGAGAAAGAAGAAGAGAGGGGAAATTGTTGATAAACTACGGGGCATTGTATAGCACCACACAATTGCAAACTGCCACCACCAAGCTTCCTTGCCTGCTGCTTATTCAGTTCATTGGTCACGTACACCACCTTCACACCCTACATTCAAAAAGACAGTCAAAACTGAAGCAAACAATGGGGGAATTGCACGGGAATGGAAGAGGGAGTGCAGGGGAGCTGCCTGATCTGCTGCTTGGTTTGGCCAAGCGCTGTGTAGACAGTGGGTGGGAGGAATAAGGCACTGTGCTCACCTGGAGACCATCGATGGCTACAACCTGGGGATGCTCAGATCCGCTGATATTCTGTCTTCTCCGGTATCGTCTCTAAGGCAAAGCAGACGACGAGCGCGGCGGCGGATGCCTCCTTCTCAGCCACAAGCGACGAGGACGGTGAGACGAGCAGCGGGAGAAGGTGGCAGCGTCGTCCTCCCACTCACTGAAGAGGCCAACCTGATGCCCTCGTCCATGAAAATTAAGGAGAGGAACGAGAGTGAGAGATGAGAGAGATAGATGGAGAGGACGAGACAGGGAGAGGAGGTAGAAGCAAACCTGAACGAACCGTTCGTAGACGGCGGCCAACAGAGGAAGAGAGAAAATTAGTACTCACCTAATACTATAGTGACGGAAGCAGCAGAGTCAACAGAGGCTGCTGGTCGCTAGGCGGCCACCGTAGTCCACCCGCTGTCGTTCCAGGTAGGAAAGGCAGCCGCCGCCCTCCATTAAGAAAGTAGGGCAACAACCTACCAATAAGAAAGTAGGCGCTCATGATCATCTGCAGTGCCCATAGAATAAAAATAATCCTTTCATGGCTGAAGTGGGGAACCCAACTCGACCAGATGGCTTACAGGAAGGAAGATGGAGGCGACGCTCATCATGGACATCACCACCTCATGCAACAGTGTAACAAAGAAGGCAATGACCGTTCCTTATCACCCATAGCAGGAGCACCCTCGACTTCAAACTCAGCTCCACGATGTATTTATCCTTCACACTCATAGGTAGTACTGATGCTGATCATGCTGATCCATCAGGATGTTCTGATTGAAAATAAATGGAGTGATTAAACACAACTAAAACTTAATCCAAAAAATATTTATTTACAAACGTAAAAAACGGAGCGACAATCAGCGTTTTTGCTTCAGAAAAACAATGCAAACTAAAAGGACTGAAATAGCAACATGAACCTTCCAGGGAAATAGGGGATAGATGTAATCAACTTGAAAACTGTAGCAGCTAAAGTGCAGAGAGAAGAAAAACTCATAATAATCAGCAGACTATGCTGCAGTGCTATCCTAATGACCTGCAATCACCCATAGGAAATAACCAACAGCACATGTGTAAGCACCCAAAAACTCATATGTATCCATCTATCAATATCGTAGGAGCCCACCTTCTCGTGAGCTTTGTAGGCTCATGTTTTCATCTATTGGATCCCCATAACTCAATAAGGCACCAAGAGCAACTAAATACCCTTCATGTTGCATGAATATAGCTTGCATTTGACTCCGTGACCTGGATGACACAGCTCAAATGGTTAGATTCTTACCCAGATTGATGATAGAATAAGAGTAAAATATGAAATCACAAACAAGTTTTTTTAGAATCCTCTTGAGGACCACAAACAAGTTTTATTTAGAATCCTCTTGAGGGCCACAAACATTGTATACTATATTGACCTAATATCCTGAAGTGCAGCTCCCTGTAACCTATTACAAGGCTTCCCAAAATATAGATGGTAAAAACAAAATACATAGCCATTTTCAATGGACGAAAGAATCACCTACTCATCTATGCAAAGAATTGAAGCTACAACTTGAACCGAAGCAATGAGCAATAGAACCTAATGATTATTGCAACAAAAGAAATATATGCATAGATGACATGCTGAAATTCCTTTCTTTTGTAGATCAATATAACCAAAGGCCATGAGCAGTAGAACATGTAATTGCCTGATTTCTCTGAAAAATATTCTTAAAAGTACAAAAGGACTAATAAGAACGACAGATATGTCACAAGTAAATTAGTTAATCAGTTTAAGCACGAACATGGCTAGAGGCTTGAAAATGTGAGTGGGGAATTATCTTTGGCAAACAACCAATAAGACAGCACACACATCTAGCAGCACGAGTACGGTACTCACCCGCGACAATGGAGCTGACGCCGAGTACAGCAGCCGCCGTGACAGAGGAGGTGTTGGTCCCTCCCCACAATCCCAATCGGCCAGCATCCTCAGGCCTGTCGGCAAGCTGGATGATTGATCGCTCCTCGTGGAGAAGTTGCCGCGCTTGATGTCCGTCCGCAGCTAGCTCTTCCCGCAGTGCAGCAGGCCTGAAACACAGACAAAGAATAAGATCTTTAACGCCTGCATCCGGCAGCTGCGCCATGCACACACGAGAATACATCTAAGAAGGGTGGGGGTCGCACTCATCAACTTGCTGGGCAGCGCGCGCCAGTTGCCGTGGCCGAAGGTCTATATGTGGGCGACGAGGGTCTTGTCCTCCTCACACCATAACCAAACCATCTTCACACCACGTCCTCGTGTGCCAACTCCCTTAGAAGAGCCCTTCAAGAAGGCAAATGAATTAGAAGGATGATTCCGATTTCTTAGGTAAAGATAAACAAATGAAAGAAAGCACAGATGCTAGCTAAAGCTCAAGGAACAGGCAACCTTTTTCAGTGTTGAACTAAACTAAATACTACAAATTATAGGCAGGATGAAAACAAATCTCACTTTGAGTAAGGATTTAGAACAAGCATCTGGTGGTCAAACTTGCAAGCCTCCCTGCTACTTATTTGCTTGCCAATACAATAAGTAACCAGGACCAAAATATGCATCAAGAGCGGGTGGAAATAAGGATTGGGAGATGCTCACCTTGGCGTTCATGTTCATGCGTGGTCCGTCCCCAACGCCGTGGTGCCTGGGAGAACGACGCGAGAGGCCGACGACGAGGGTTGAGCAACAGGCGCACGCGGGTCCTGGCCGCTGCAACCCCTGCTCGTGGTCCTCCGCGCCGCCGCTCTCCTCCACGATGCGCTCCTGCAGCACGTCCGCCGGCCCGCCACCACGGCCGTTTGGTCACCGTTGATGCGCCGCCGACCCCGCTGCTCCTTCTCCATGCCGACGGCCCTCTCTACAGCTCCGGCCTCTCCGATTCCCGCCGCCCCTCCGTCGCTATCCGCATATCCCAGGCACGCCGGAACCCCACTCTTTTGCTACTGCGGCCAGCTGGCGGCGAACGAGCTGGAGGAGGAGAGGGAGGGGCGGCGACGGGCGAGCTGGAGGAGGAGGGGGAGGGGCGGCGCGAGGAGGGAGGAGACGCGGGATTGGCCTCCGTGCGGCTTCAAGCCCCGCCGACATAGCGGCTGCGCGAGACCGGCGACACCGCGGCGGCCCGGTCCGACTCCATCCGCTTGCCAAAACGCGGGAGAGACGAGAGAGGAGGCTGGGAGGACGATGGGGAGCGGGCAGAGCTGGCCGACGGCGAGGTGATGGATGGCGGCGGCGGCGGCGCGAGAGGGCGTCCCCGCTCGTGCTCGCCGTGCTTTCCTCCAGATGCGCCTCCCGCCGGCGACCCGTTCCTCCAGATGCGCCGCCGCCGCATCGAAGTGGCCACCCGCTCCCTTCCCTTCCGCACGGAGAGAAGAGGAGGCGAGGCAGAGGAGCAGCAGCCGGCGACGTGGGGAGAGGACGATGGGGGCGGGGAGGAGTAGGAATGGGAAGGGGGCGGGGAGGATTGGAGGAAGGAGAGCGAGCGCGGGTTGGGCGAGGGTTTCACCGTCCGCTCTCGCTGCTTGCCCTCCGCTGCGAAAAGAAACGGCGACGCGGGCGACGTGCTGCGCATGGGTCCAGGCCGGTGAAGACCCCACCCGTCATGGACCTGCCGTGTGTGCCAGCGAGTGAAAAACGGAAAAAACGAGGATCCAACGGACAGGGGTGAAAGGACGGTGCGGATGGACGGTCCAGATAAGCTGCCTAAGCTACAGTAACATGGCTGAGGACCCTCCTTAGATGTGGTGGACATTTATAAGTTAAATTGGGATAGGGATGTTTGAGTTGATTTTAAAAAGATACATATAGTTGCATAATTCATGTGCTTTGAATGAATGTTAATTTGCAAGAGTGTTGTTAAGAGCTATCTTATGCCATGTTTAGATGTTGAATTTTAACTTTACTTGGTTTAGCATGGATTGATTAGTTCTATGGACACTTATGCATGCATTTAGATGGTCAACTTTCTCCCTATTGCTAGCCCAAAAATTACAACAAGTAAAAAGCTTGTTTCCCAACACCTTCAACCAAAGTTTTTCCAGTGAGTCCACCATATCTACCTATTAGCTTTATGCTATTCCAAGTATGTTTATCATGTTATATTGTGTTATCTACATTTCTGAATTCAAATGCTTATGTTATTGATTGTCATGGGAAAAATTGGTTAAAAGCTCTCACGAACTTGATGCACAATTTACTTTTATTGCATTTAATAAGCATGGACCATTGTGATTAAAATTATGAAGTTGTAGGCTTGACAATTGTTTTGGTTGGGAGTTAGCCCATATGTGCTGTCACATGGCAAGCTTTCAACATTGCACATATTTATATTTAGTTGATGTCATGTACTTTTGTTTATGGATGCCTATCATGGGTGAAATGAATGTGGATACTTAGTAAGTTCAAAGAGTTTGTATAAATGGTTAGAGAAATGGCTGGGCCGCTAATCTAAGCCATGCATCATTCATGGTGGAAATTTACAGCATAACCATAATATTCATTCAGTGATGCACCTCATAATAAAAAGCTATACCCATAGTAAATAAAAGAGTGCTGAGATTGTTCATTGTCTGTTTGTCTTGTTGTTTAGACATGGGCTTGTTCATGTCAAGGGGCAAGAGGTACCCCAGTGCAGTTCTTGATGATACTATTATTACTTGCAATGACCTTTATTTGAATTTACTTTGTGGACCAAAGTGAGTAACACATGATGTAGGTACTTGTATTCAAGGGACATGAGACATTCAACCAATACATTGTCAAGCACACCACTCATATTTGCTTTCACTTTAAACATTAATCATTCAAGATGCTATGATAGGGGTAATGAGAGCTCCACACCAATGACTACCACATTGCAAGCATTAACTTAAGTAGAAGTGTTTGGAAGTCAGATGAAACTTATTCATGCTTTATCTCTACTTATTTATCTATCCAAAGTGTCCACCTTTTATATTCAGTTTTCATAAGAAGTACTCTATGACCACCATAGGATGTTTTTACTTTTCATTATGCATACATTTGGTCCATAGTACTTTCTTCTATATTACACTTTGTGAATTTATCATTGAACATCTTTACATTGAGTATTTGATACCACTTCATAATTTATCTTGCATATTGTTATTCCTTTGAAGAATGAATCATTTGACTCTATGTAGCAATAGTAATCACCTTTGATATCCATTGATAGTATTAAAATGCAAAGTCCATGTTAGTTTTATCACCTTCATACTCGGGACAAGCATGGGTTAAGCTTGGGGATGTTGATGCATGTAAAATGCATACATGAACTTTACATTTTATTACATGTTATTCCGTGTTATTTGCATCATATAAGGGTTATATTCATGATTTATATTAAGTTTTGGGGATAATTAACAACTCCCCTATTTTTCTGGAATTAACCCTGCGCTGTCAGAATACCCCCTTTTCTATATTTTGATGTTTCAGGGACCCAAACGACGTCCAAATGACCTGAAACTTTACGGGGATCACTTTTTTTTGGAAGGAACGAAACGTAGGCGCAAAGGAATCGAAGAAACGGAGACCAGAAGGCAGAAAGGGGTGGGCCCACGCGGCTGATACGTCTCCAACGTATCCATAATTTCTGCTGTTCCATGCTTATATTATACCATTTGCTACATGTTTTATATACACTTCATATTACTTTTATGCATTTTCTGGGACTAACCTATTAACAAGATGCCACAGTGCCAGTTCCCTGTTTTCTGCTGTTTTTGGTTTCAGAAAGTTACTTCTGGAAATATTCTCGGAATTGCACGAAACAAAAGGCCAAGTCCCTATTTTTCCAACACGTACACGGAGTCCGAAGGAGAGACGAAGACTCGCCACGAGGTGGCCAAACCACCTGGCGGTGCGGCCCCACCTTCTACCGCGCCAGCCTGTGGTTTGGGCCCCTCGGGGGTCCGCCGACATCGCCCCTTCGCCTATTTATTCCCCGAGACGTGAAAACCCTAAAACACCGAGCCTTTCATCCAGAACATATTCGCTGCCGCCGCCGTCGTCAACCCTAACTCGAGGGGTTCTGAAGCTCTTCCCGGCACCCTGCCGGAGAGGGGAATCATCACCGGAGGGCTCTACATCGCCATGCCCGCCTCCGGAGTGATGCGTGAGTAGTTCATCCTTGGACTATGGGTCCATAGTAGTAGCTAGATGGTTGTTTTCTCCACTTGTGCCATCATGTTTAGATCTTGTGAGCTGCCTATCATGATCAAGATCATCTTATTGTAATGCTACATGTTGTGTTTGCTGGGATCTGACTTATATTGATACCTATGTGGAGCTGAGTATTATATTATCATGTCTATGTCATTTGTGATCTTGCATGCTCTCCGTTACTTGTTGAAGCCTTGGCCAAGTGAATACTTGTGACTCCAAGAGGGGGTATTTATGCATGATAGTTGGGTTCAACCTCTATTTAACCTGGGATAGTGACAGCAAGTTCTAAGGTTGTAGATGTGTTGTTGCCACTAGGGGTAAAACAGCAATGCTTTATTCAAGGATGAATGTATTGTTTACATTACGCACATTACTTAATGCAATTGTCTGTTGCTTGCAACTTAATACTGGAAGGGGTACGGATGTTAACCGGAAGGTGGACTATTTAGGCATAGATGCATGCTGGATAGCGGTCTATGTACTTTGTCGTAATGCCCAAATGAATCTCATAGTAGACACCACAACTCGCACATGCATGTTTTATGCACTTATCAATTGTCAATTGCCCAGCTGTAATTTGTTTACCCAGCATGTTAGTTATCTTATTGGAGAGACACCACTAGTGAACTGTGGACCCCGGTCCATTCTTTTACATCTGAAATACAATCTACTGCAATCATTGTTCTCTACTGTTTTATGCAAACAAACATCATTTTCCATACGATACGTTTAACCCTTTGTTTTTAGCAAGCCGGTGAGATTGACAACCTCACTGTTAAGTTGGGGCAAAGTGATTTGATTGTGTTGTGCAGGTTCCACGTTGGCACCGGAATCCCTGGTGTTGCGCCGCACTACACTCCTTCACCAACACGTTCGAAGCAACCTCGTTTTCCTACTGGTTCGATAAACCTTGGTTTCATACTGAGGGAAAACTTGCTGCTGCACTCATCATACCTTCCTCTTGGGGTTCCCAACTGACGTGTGACGTTACACGCATCAAGCATAGTTTCTGGCGCTGTTGCCGGGGAGATATTCCCTCGTCAACTTAGCGCTAGCAACACGTTTTCTGGCGCCGTTGCCGGGGAAAACCGAATTGCTTCTGCAAGGGGAGTCTCTCACACCCAATCTCTTTACTTTGTTATTTGTCTTGCTTAGTTTATTTTTATTTAGTCTTGTTTGCTCTCTTTATCAAAAACACAAAAAAATTAGTTACTTGTTTATTTCGGTTTTGTTTTGTCTCTTGTCACCATCATGTCTTGTTCCATGCCTGTTGCTATGTCACCTGAGGAATTGATCTTCACTTTTAAACAAGGGAGTGAGGAGAATTTTAAAGAAGCTTGGTCTAGAATTAATGATTCCTTTGGTAAAACTGATCCTAAAATGACTTTAAGCTTGCTTCTCACTAGCTTCTACTTTGGTCTAGCCCTTTGTTATAGATATGCTTTAGATGCTATTGTGGGAGGAGATTTCCTTCACTGTGATGGGGATCAAGCTTTTAATGCCATAAAAAAGTTGATTGCAACTTCTAGCTCAACTAATAAATTTGATTCGGCCCTTGTTAGCATCCATGCTAGATTAAACACTCTTGAGACACATATATCTTGTTTAAAGGACGGCTATAATCAAATTCGGGAATATTTTGACTATGTTCCAACAAATTTTGAACCTTCGATGTGGGTCCCTACGGTAAAGGTTGCTATTTGTGGTGAAACCTTTTATGCTCGTTGTGATATTATGTCTGAGTTTTGCCTTATGCCTAAAAGCATTTATGAAACTTTGAATCTTTGGGGACTTGCTGAAGGAGGAGAAGGAATAATTCTTACTGATAACTCTGTTATATTTCCCGAGGGGATAGCTGAGGGTGTGTTTACAACCTTTCTTGGGAGAACGGTGTCCACTGATTATCTTGTTATTGAATGTGCAGGGACAGGACAAATTACACTTGGAAGATCTCTGCTCAAATTAATGGGAGCAACCATAGATGTGGGAAAAGGCACTCTGAATCTTACCTCCACACCAAGGTGCGGCCATGTATTCCCCAAACCAAAGAGTAAGTCTAAGGGTAAGAGAGGTAGGCGCATGCCCCTTGGTATTGATGTCAATGCTCCTCCACTTTTTGTCTGTGCATCGTTGAGAAAACTTCTAAACTCTCCGTTGATGCTTCTTCTCTTGACAACACTTGATTTTCACTTTCTGCGCCTAGCTGAAAGGCGTTAAAGAAAAGCGCTTATGGAGACAACCCATCGTTTTTATTTGCTGTTATTTTTGTTTTCTTTGAGTCAAGGAGTTTTGTTACTTCTGTAGCAACTCCTTTGTATCTTTATTTTATCGCAATGTTGTGCCAAGTAAAGTTCTACTCCCTCCGTTTTTTAATATAAGATGTTTTAGCTTTTGTCCACATGCACATGCACATAAATGTATGTAGACACATTTTTGTGTGCATGTTCACTCATTTTAGTGTGTATATAGACAGCATGTGTATCACCTAAAACATCTTATATTAAAAAACGGAGGAAGTATATTGGAAGTTGATGCAAGATTTGGATTTCTGCGCAGTGACAGATTTTTTGCTGTCACGGATTTGAGCTTATCTCCCTGTAGAAAATTTAAAAAATTCTGAAAAAAATCACGCATATTCCTGAGATATGTACGCAACTTTCATTATTTTAGGCCAGATCCATCTGAGCAACTTAAGTGCCTCGAAAAAATTCGTCATTCCAGACTGTTCTGTTTTTGACAGATTCTGCCTTTTGTTTTGCATTCGCTCTTTTACTGTGTTTGTGTGGATTTATTTGCTCCACAAAGCATTGGTGGCTGTAGCTAATGTCCAGAAGCTTTGGGATTGATTGTATCATTACAGAATATGAGAATTTTTGATTATGCACTAACCCTCTAATGAGAACTGTCTTGAGTTTGGTGTGAAGGAAGTTTTCAAGGATCAAGCGAGAAGGGTGATATTATGTGATCAAGAAGAGTGAAAAGCCTAAGCCTGAGGATGCCCCCATGGTTCATCCCAACCATATTATTGCTATACTCTGATTTATCTTAATTACTAAGGTGTTATGATTTAGTTCGCATCTTGGTGGAGCATAAGAGAGAGAACAACTTATACTTGAGATCTCTATGTTAGGACGTGATGCCCATATTATTAATAACTTGTCAAACCATGTTTTGCCATCTTACATGTTAATTTTAGTGTTCCATTGTCTACCATGTTATCAAGAGAGAGTTCATTTGTGAAACCATGAACCCCGGTCCATTTTTAATCATAAGAAACACCTTTCCAACACTTTTATCATCACTTTTGTTTGCTGCCATTATTAAATCCGAAAATACAAAAACACTTTTACATCTTGCAGTCATCATAAAAAACCCAAAAATATCATTTATCATTACTACCATCATCCTTGCATATTTATTTTACCATCATTGCATATTTACTACTGTTTGCATATTTATTTTATTATCATTCTCACACCTTGTGCTTGACATCCACTTGGTGAGGTTGAGGGCACAAAACAATTTATTTTGTTGCAGGTTCTCAAGAGAAGGATAAGGAGATAACACCTGAAATACTGGTTCCCCGAGAGTTCGATATTAAACCCTCGAGTCACCCCTCGTGGGGAAAACTGTCTTCCACTACTACATACACTCTGCACTTGGAGTCTCAACCTAACCCATTTACTTTTCACGCGGGTAATCACACGAAGGGGCTAGCAACTGTTTTCTGGCGCCGTTGTGGGGTAACTACGTGAAGGGCCATCAAGACGTTTTCTGGCGCCGTTGCCGGGAGCGAAGAAGCAACACCGCATCAAGATTCCCTCGTCAACTACGCGTCCGTCATAGTAGCATCATTGGGTATCACATGCTTAAACAATGTGATATGGTATAGCCCTTTTCTTGCATCTTGATCTCCATCTAGAACGCACGGCATGATCTCCATCATCCCTCCAGCTAGATGCATGGTTGCCTCCACCATCACGTTGCATCCACAACTATTGCTAACTCCTTAGCGATAAAGTAATGCAATTACATGGCGTATTAAGTTGACACGCTGGTCACAAAATAATAAGACAACCATTTGGGTCCTGCCGGCTGCCGATCTCATGACACGCAGGTCACAAAATAATATTAAAATCAATGTGCATCTCATACAACAAATATTGTAAAATTGGGCT
Organism: Poa pratensis; assembly: GCA_947311845.1. Classification (NCBI taxonomy): domain Eukaryota; kingdom Viridiplantae; phylum Streptophyta; class Magnoliopsida; order Poales; family Poaceae; genus Poa; species Poa pratensis. The sequence goes on along the minus strand of CAMZMU010000020.1, from coordinate 61,461,412 downwards.
ATACCAAATCACAACCACCCCTGCAAAAACAAGTTAGACGCCTCTCCCTTGATTTTTGCAATTTTACGTGGCTTCTAGGGGCTGCGTAAGAACCGTTCTTACCTACGCAAAAACCACAACGCTGATAATACAAGTTGCTTATTAACTTCTATAAGCGTTCCATTGTAAATCCGGTTTCACTATGATAAGAGCGACAGACACCCGCCAGCCGCATATGCAAACCAGTTGCATGTCAAGTGCAGAACCGGTCTCAATCCGAAGACTGTAAAGTTGGTCCGGGCCGCTGCATCTTACCATGCCACAAAACCAAGAAGTACACGCGAGAGGGTAGCAACAATAAATATCAAACGCCACACAACTCCTTGTGTTCTATCCGTACAAAGCAACTACGCAAAGCACGGCTCTGATACCACTGTAGGGATATGCGCGACAGAAAATCAAATTTTTTCTCTCACATGCGGAAGCAACACCCAAAGATCGTATCTAAGGAGATGCAAGTAACGGGGAGGGTAATCAACATACCCTCGAAGAACACGAGCGTTGGACGTTAATCACAACGCAGCTTGGTGTAGACCTTGATGCGGTTCACTCCGATCAGCACCACAACGAGCGGTGCCTCCGAGATTTACACACGTACGGCTCAGCAACGTATCCTCTTCTTGATCCAGCAAGCTTGAAGGAGAAGTAGATGGGATTCAAACCAGCAGCACGACGGTGTGGTGGTTCGGTGAGCTCTCACGCGGGCAGGGCTTCACCAAGCCAAGACCACAAGAGAAAGGAGCAAGAGGAAGTGTACCGGCTTAGGAATCAATCCCATTCTTTCCCCAAATGGTACCCTCCTTATGTAGGATGTGGGGAGGAACTGTGAGGCTTGCCTCCTGAGCTTCCCCAGGAAGAAACCAGCCTCCAAATCTTCCCCAGGAAGAAACCAGGCTCCAAATCTTCCCCAGGAAGAAACCAGCCTCCAAGGCTTCCCCAGGAAGGAACCTAGCTGCCAAGACTTCTCAAGGAAGGAACTTGGCTGCCAAATATCCTAAGTGGGACGTTCGGGAAAGTGGGCCCCACCATTGGACCCACCGGAACATTTCAGGAAAAACCCCGATACAATATCGGTTAATTCCTGAACCTTTCCGGAACCCAAAAATCACATTCCTATATATGAAAATTTATCTCCGGACTCTTCCGGAGCTCCTTGTGATATCCCGGATCCTATCCGGGACTCCGAACAACCTACGGGTTCGAGAACAAGTGGACATGATCGAGACTCCTCTACGATCAATAACCACTAGCGGGACCTGGATGCCCATAATGACTCCCACAAGTTTGATGACCCACAAGTATAGGGGGTGTATCGTAGTACTTTCGATAAATAAGAGTGTCGAACCCAACGAGGAGCAGAAGGTGCTGACAAGGAGTTTCGGTAAAGGTTTCACTGTAAATGCTAGCAGACAAGTTTTTAGGGTTTTTGATATAGCAGGTAAATAAAATGCGAGTAAGTAAAAGACAGTAATAATAATTGCAGCAAGTGGCCCAATCCTTTTTAGAGCAAAGGACAAGCCGGTTGGTTTACTTATGATGACAAAATGTTCTTGAGGACACACGGGATTCTAGTCAAGTGCTTTCGCTTCACATAGTTGATTAATCTTTATTGTTTTGATAAGTGTTGTGTGGGTGAACCTATGCTAATGCACCGCCCTTACTTGGACTAATACATACTTGTGATTATACCTCTTGCAAGCATCCGCAGTTACAAGAAAGTAATTAAGATAAATCTAACCACAGCCTTAAACTCTGAGATCCTACGCTCCCTTGTGCACCGGTATACTAACGGGGGTTTAGGTTTCTGTCACTCCGGCAACCCCACAATTAGCAACCAAATACACAATGCACTCCTCTAGGCCCATAAAGGTGAAGTGTCATGTAGTCGACGTTCACACGACACCACTAGAAGAATAACACCACAACTTAAATATCAAACCATTAAATATTACTCAACATAATTCCACTACTAACAGCGTGACTTCTCCCATGTCCTCAAGAACTAATCGAACTACTCACGAGACATCATATGGATCATGATCAGAGGTGATATAATGATGGATAACGATCTGAACATATACTTTAATTCACCGATAAAACTCAATAGCATCAACCACAAGGAGTAATTAACACCGGGAGAGTTTCCCCTATGAACTAAACAAAGTATAGCCCTAGATGTTACAGCGGAACGAGATGGTGCAGCGGTGATGGTGATGGCGGTGGAGATGATGATGATGATGATCCCGATGAAGTCCAGCGCGATGACGATGAGGATGGCGATGATCTCCCCCTCCGGGAAGGAATTTCCCCGGCAGATTTCTCCCTGCCGGAGAGCTTTTTCTCTCTCTGTGGTTTCCGCCTCGTGGAGGCGGCGGAATATTTTCTCACGGACTCCCCGTGTCTTAGGGTTTCTGGGGGATGAAGTACGCGAAGGGGGAGCGCCTGAGGTGGGCCAGGGGCACCACACCTGGCCAGGGCGCGGCCAAGGTGGGCCCCGCGCCCAGGGGTGGTGTGGGCCCCTCCTGGCCCATCTCAGCCTCCCCTTTTGGCTTAGTCCATCTTCTGATAAAATAGGAACATCTGTCTTCTCGGAAATATTTTTAGTGCTCCAGAAATATAGTGCCTTGACGTTGCTTTTTCCAGCTGAAATCTGACTCCGGCAGTTAATTATCCAATGATCATCAAACATGCAAAATAAGACAAAATAACATAAGTAACTCCTCTTAATATGAAATATATCATTGAATAACAGTAAATTATGCTATAAAATAGTGATGCAAAATGGACGTATCAACCCCCCCAAGCTTAGACCTCGCTTGTCCCCAAGCGAAAGCTGAGCTCAGTAAACTAGAACAAAAGTTTATGGAGTGAAGCGTCGATAATAAAGAATACGGACAAGAAGCATCAGTAATTACTAAACAACACACTCATTTTAAACAGCAACTACTCTTCATATAACCTAACTTGAACATGAGTAGTGAAACAACCACAATAAAAATACACGAAGGAAATTATAGATTAGTAATGGCACACTTCATTCTTGGTCATAGAACAATAAGCAATCAATACTTATCTTTCGAAAGGAGTCTTTATATTAGAGCTTATATTGCAGAACTTCCACACTCAATTATCACACCTTCTTTACAGTCATTGATAACTTGCAAAGCTATATTCTTAGAGGCAAAAGTCTTTGTGCTAAGACAAGAAAGGATAAAGACATGATTGACAATATTAATGATATATATGGTTGAATCACAACAACTCAAATGCTTGCTCAAGGAAGAAGGAAATAGGTGTACTGACTCAACATGAAAAGTAAAAGAAAGGCCCTTCGCAGAGGGAAGCAGGGATTAAGTCATGTGCTAGAGCTTTTAAGTTTTTGAAATCATATAGAGAGCAAAAATTAAGTTTTGGGGTGTTTGTTAATTGTCAACGAATGGTAGCGGGTGAAAACAGTATTCTCCCTGTCAAACAGACTTTTAAGAGCGGCTCCCATGAAGGACGTTATTTCTACCAGCAAGGCAGATCATCCCTCTTTCTCTTTGGTTTACACACACAGTATTTCACTGTTTGTCATGCTTACTGATAATCAGGGCAAAAGTGTGAAGAGAATTAAGGTTAAAGTTGTAATTAATTGGGACTGGGCACCCGTTGCCAGCTCTTTTTGCAAGTTATTGGATAAGCGGATGTATATGCCACTAGTCCAGGTGTAAAGTCTGTTTGACAAGTAGAATAAAGGATAACCACACTACTTCCTCATGAGCTAGTAAACATTGACACAAAAGGGAATAATAACATTTTGAATAATTTAAAGGTAGCACATGAAAAATTTACTTGGAGTGGCAAAGAAATACCACATATAGGAAGTTATGGTGGACACAAATGGCATGGGTTTGGTTCAAGGATTTGGATGCACGAGAAGCATTCCCTCTCAGTACGGTGGTTAAGGCTAGCAAGGTCATGTAGCAAGCATAAAAGTTGGGGGATACACACAAATATATATATAATAGAAGCAACCATGCTATCTTCCCTGTAAGCACAAATGTTTTAACTCAAAGAATACTAATCTTATTGGCTAGCAAGAAAGAAAGATAAAGGGATAATATTTTTGCATGTAATTCCCTCCTTCTACTTAAGTTTTCATGGTATTGCTACTAATGACCAATACTAAGTTTGCCACAACTAATATAATTTACTTAATGTACCCAAAAGTGGCGTCAATACTAATGGCAAGATCAGCACATAAAGAAGATTGCAGGCTAAAATAAAATGTACCGAAAGTAAAGGTGGAACTTCTCATTAATATTCTGAACAAGACACACTCAAACCAACGGATACATGGATAACTAAAGGATTGACACTCCACATCGCAAACCATCTTATAAGATAACTTCTCTACTCATGATATGACCACGAAATTATAAAAACGAAAGGATAAAGATGATACTGGGCACTCCCCCAAGCTTGGAACAAGCCAAGGGAGTGCCATTACCCCTTGACGATTTAGGCTTGATCTCTTGGTGGCGACCCCTAATGAGCTTCTCGACCAAATCCTTCAATTCATCTATCTTGTATGTGAGGATGCGGATCATCTCCGAATTGTGTTCGATGCGGTTCATGAACTGGTCAGAAGGTGATCCCAGCTCTTGGAATTGTTTCCCCACTTCTCACTGGACTTAGGGCTTTCTTTTCCTGCATTGTTAGATCGATCTATATCCCAACAAGTAGGCAACTCCATCTCCGGAACTCTCTCAAATTGATACTTATGGATGAGGGTATGGAAAGGGTTACTGGAGTTTGAGGCGAGTGTCTTGGGTGCAAAGGCATGACGCGATGCCTCACCACCCATGTTCAGGTTCTTCACAGGATTGAAAGGGTTGGCAGTCACCCCGATGCTTGCAATAGTAGCGCGAGGACGTGGAGTTGAGTCTTCCTCTACTTCATCATCGGTTTCGCTCTTGACCTCCTCCTCGATCCTCTGGTCCATGATGTCCTCCACGCCTCCTTGCTCTCGTTGTCGTTGGAGAAGACCATGGCGCTCTAAATCCGGAAATAGTTCCTGGCAGAAAACAGCTCGAAACAAAACTCGACGAAAACACGATATACGGACCTCGGGAGATCCGGGTGATTATATAGCAAAAAGTTTTACGACAAAAGGAAGGTACAGGACGAAACGGGGTCGGAGACGGGCTCCGAGGTGCCCACACGCACCCACGGCGCGGCCAGGGTGGGGCCCGCGCCCAGGGGTGGTGTGGTGCCCTCGGGCACCGTTTCCTACCCTTTTCCGACTCATAATTTTCCATATTATGTAAAAACAAAAATATTTAGGTTGAAAAGTAAATCGCGAACTTTTTCTTACCGAAACTGTTACCTATTCCAAATCAGCTTTTGCAGTTGTCTGAATTTGACTTTTTATAAAATCCTCTGGAGTTACCACTTTGATAAATCAACATCTTCATTATAAGAATCTCCAGAAATGTAATGCTTGAGTCTTTGACCATTAACCACTTGTGGTCTGTCCCCATCTAGTGAATTGATTTTAATCGCACCTGAGCGATAGACCTCCTCAATGATATAAGGTCCTTCCCATTTTGAAAGTAATTTTCCTGCAAAAAATCTGAGACGAGACCTATACAATAAAACTTTTTCACCTACGTTAAATTCTCTCTTAAGAATTCTTCTATCATGCCATTGCTTAACTTTCTCTTTAAAGAGCCTAGCATTTTCATAAGCTGCATTTCTCCATTCATCTAAAGAATTCAAATTAAGCAATCTCTTTTTACCGGCAAGTTTAAAGTCTCTATTAAGTTCTTTCACCGCCCAATAGGCTTTATGTTCTAATTCTAAAGGCAAATGACAAGCTTTTCCATAAACCATTTTGTAAGGAGACATTCCCATAGGATTTTTATAAGCAGTTCTATAAGCCCACAAAGCATCGTTAAGCTTTTTAGACCAATTTTTTCTAGATTTATTAACAGTCTTTTGCAAAATAGACTTAATCTCTCTATTTGACAATTCTACTTGACCACTTGTTTGGGATGATATGGTGAAGCAATTCTATGATTAACATCATACTTAGCTAAGTTTTTCTAAAAGCACCATGAATAAAATGAGAACCCCATCAGTCATGAGATATCTAGGCACACCAAACCTAGGGAAGATAATATCTTTAAGCATTTTTAATGATGTCTCACCATCAGCACTAGAAGTTGGTATAGCTTCTACCCATTTAGTAACATAATCAACAGCAACAAGTATGTGAGTATAACCATTTGAGGAAGGAAAAGGACCCATAAAGTCAAATCCCCAACAGTCGAAAGGTTCAATAACAAGAGAATAATTCATAGGCATTTCATTACGTCTACTAATGTTACCTACTCTTTGACATTCATCACATGATAAAACAAATTTTCTAGCATCTCTAAAAAGGGTAGGCCAATAAAAACCTGATTGTAGAACCTTTTGCGCAGTTCTATCTCCAGCGTGATGTCCTCCATAAGCACTTCCATGGCATTTGCTCAATATTTCTTTCTGTTCATACTCAGGAACACATCTTCGCATAATGCCATCTACTCCTTCTTTATACAAATGTGGGTCATCCCAAAAATAATGCCTCAAATCATAAAAGAACTTTCTTCTTTGCTGAGCTGTAAAGGTCGGAGGCAAATACTTGGCAACAATAAAATTAGCATAATCAGCATACCAAGGACTTTCGCGTGAGCTTACCTTTATCGCAGCCAATTGTTCATTTGGAAAACTATCATTAACAGGTATAGGATCATCTGAAATGTTTTCTAATCTAGACAAATTATCAGCAACAGGATTTTCAGCACCTTTCCTATCTACGATATGTAAATCAAATTCTTGCAGTAAAGTACCCATCTTATGACCTAGGCTTAGCATCTTTCTTTTCCATAAGGTATCTAATAGCAGCATGATCAGTGTGAATAGTAACTTTTGAATCAACAATATAAGGTCTAAATTTATCACAAGCAAAAACAACTGCTAAAAATTCCTTTTCAGTAGTAGCATAATTCTTTTGAGCGGCATCAAGTGTTTTACTAGCATAATGAATAACATTTAACTTCTTGTCTACCCGCTGTCCAAGAACAGCTCCTACAGCAAAATCACTAGCATCACACATTATTTCAAAAGGTAAAGTCCAATCAGGAGGTTGAACAACAGGAGCTGTGATTAAAGCCTTTTTTAGAGTTTCAAAAGCTTCCTTGCAATCATCATCAAAAACAAAAGGTACATCTTTTTGAAGAAGATTAGTGAGGGGTTTTGAAATTTTAGAGAAATCTTTAATAAACCTCCTATAAAAACCGGCATGACCGAGAATACTACGGATACCTTTCACATCCCTTGGACAGGGCATTTTCTCGATTGCTTCAACTTAGCTCTGTCCACTTCAATACCTCTTTCAGAAATTTTGTGCCCTAGGACAATTCCTTCATTAACCATGAAATGACATTTCTCCCAATTAAGAACAAGATTTGTCTCCTCACATCTCTGCAAAACTTTATCAAGATTGTGCAAGCAATTATCAAAGGAAGTTCCGTAGACGGAAAAATCGTCCATGAATACTTCCACAATTTCTCACAAAAACCATGAAAAATAGCAGACATGCATCTTTGGAACGTAGCAGGAGCATTACACAAACCAAAAGGCATACGTCTATAAGCATAAGTTCCATAAGGACAAGTAAAAGTGTTTTCTCTTGATCTTGTGCTTTAACAGCAATTTGTGAGAATCCAGAATAACCATCAAGGAAACAAAAATGGGTTTTCTTAGACAACCTTTCTAACATTTGATCAATAAAAGGCAAAGGATAATGATCTTTCTTAGTTACTTTATTGACCTTTCTAAAATCAATGCACATCCTATATCCCAACTACTACTCTTTGAGGAATAAGTTCATCATTTTCATTTGGTACAACAGTAACTCCTCCTTTCTTAGGGACACAATGCACAGGACTTACCCATCTACTATCAGCAATAGGATAAATTATACCAGCATCAAGAAGTTTTAATACCTCATTTCTTACCACTTCTTTCATCTTAGGGATCAAGCGACGCTGATGCTCAACAACAGGTTTTGCATCGGGTTCAATGTTGATGGCATGTTGACATATAGTAGGAGAAATCCCCTTTAAATCATCCAAAGTGTATCCCATAGCTCCTCGATGTTTCTTTAGTACTTCTAATAACCTTGCTTCTTCATTACCTGAAAGTTTAGAACTAATAATAGCAGGATATACTTTCCTTTCATCAAGATAAACATACTTAAGATTATCAGGTAACGGTTTTAAATCGAAGACAGGATCTTCCTTAGGAGGCGCTGAGGTACCCAAATCTTCCACAGGCAAATTATGCTTAAGTATTGGTGGTTGACGAAGAAAGGCATTGTCAATCTCATTCCTCTCCTCCATAAATACTTCACTTTCGTGTTCCTCCATGAATTGCTGCAAGGCATTGTTAGGAGCAACAGCAATAGAAGCAAGTTGTTCAACTTGAAAATTCTCATTAGGTAATTCAGTTTCATAAAGTTGTTTACCAAACTTAGAGAAATTAAACTCATAAGATTCTCCATTAAATTTAGTGTAAATTTTCTCTTTCTTACAATCTATAATGGCACCACATGTATTCAAGAAAGGCCTACCAAAAATAATGGGACACGCTTTACTAGCAACAGAACCAAGTACTAGAAAATCAGCAGGGTATTTAGTCTTACCACATAAAACTTCAACATCTCTCACAATACCAATTGGGAGATAGTTTCTCTATTAGCAAGCTGAATAACCACATCAATCTCCTCAAGTTCGCAAGGACCAATTTCATGCATAATTTCTTTATAAAGATCAAAAGGAATAGCGCTAGAACTTGCACCAATATCACATAAACCATAATAGCAATGTTCTCCTATTTTGACTGAAAGCACAGGAACACTTGTTTTCCTAGCTCTACGGGATGTGAAACAATATTAGAGGCATCTTCACAAAAGATAATATGTCCTCCTTCTACATTTTCAGTTACCAAATCCTTTACTATTGCTATTGTGGGTTCTACCGCTATTTGTTCAGCAGGTTCTAAAGCTTTCTTTGCACTTTTATTAACCACACTAGCTATGATAGAATGTTCCCTAATTTTAACAGGAAAAGGTGGTTTCTCAATATAAGGTTCTGGCAAGATACGATCAACTGTATGAACTTCAATGTTTTTAATATTGGCAGAATTAGTATTATCTTTGTAAGGCAAATGATACTTATTGCAACTTTCTTTAGGAACATCAAGATAAGAGGCAAAAGCCTTGTAACAGTTTGCAATAACTTGAGAATCAAGACCATACATATCATAGAGATTACGAAAATTATCAGTATTCATAAAAGTTTTAATGCATTCGTAATCATGCTTTATACCTGATTCTCTACCTTTGTCGTTCTCCCATCCTTCAGTATTTTCCTCAATCCGATCAAGAAGGTCCCATTTAACTTCCTCTTTATTACGCGTAAATGATCCAGCACAAGAGGTATCCAATAGAGTTTTATCTTGAAGAGAAAGCCTTGCATAGAAGTTATCAATAACAACATTACCAGGAAGCTCATGAATGGGGCATTTGAGCATTAATGATTTCAATCTCCCCCACGCTTGGGCAATACTTTCTCCATCATGAGGCCAAAAATTATATATATGATTCCGATCTTGATGAATTTCACTAGGAGGATAAAATTTAGAATAAAAGAGAGGCACAATCTCCTCCCAGCCAATAGAACGCCCATTTTTCAGCATCCTATACCATTTTGCAGCTTTACCAGTCAACGATATAGAAAACAATTTCTTCTTGACCTCTTCCATTGAAATACCTGCACACTTGAACAACTCGCATAATTCATGAATAAATAGCAAATGATCCCCAGGAGGGACAGTTCCATCTCCTGCATAGCGGTTATTCGTAACTCGTTCAACAATTTTCATAGGTATTTTAAATGGAATTACTTGATCAGGTGGTTCCTCTTCTACTACCTTAGCAGTGGTAGTAGTATTTCCAAACAGGGATTCAAATGGAGATCTCTCCATGATAAAATAAAGTAGCAAGCAGAAATAAAAATAGCACCTACAGTAAAAGTTTCCTTACCAATTCCACTTACCAATAGCGCTTCACTCCCCGGCAACGGCGCCAGAAAATAGTCTTGATGACCCACAAGTATAGGGGGTGTATCGTAGTACTTTCGATAAATAAGAGTGTCGAACCCAACGAGGAGCAGAAGGTGCTGACAAGGAGTTTCGGTAAAGGTTTCACTGTAAATGCTAGCAGACAAGTTTTTAGGGGTTTTTGATATAGCAGGTAAATAAAATGCGAGTAAGTAAAAGACAGTAATAATAATTGCAGCAAGTGGCCCAATCCTTTTTAGAGCAAAGGACAAGCCGGTTGGTTTACTTATGATGACAAAATGTTCTTGAGGACACACGGGATTCTAGTCAAGTGCTTTCGCTTCACATAGTTGATTAATCTTATTGTTTTGATAAGTGTTGTGTGGGTGAACCTATGCTAATGCACCGCCCTTACTTGGACTAATACATACTTGTGATTATACCTCTTGCAAGCATCCGCAGTTACAAGAAAGTAATTAAGATAAATCTAACCACAGCCTTAAACTCTGAGATCCTACGCTCCCTTGTGCACCGGTATACTAACGGGGGTTTAGGTTTCTGTCACTCCGGCAACCCCACAATTAGCAACCAAATACACAATGCACTCCTCTAGGCCCATAAAGGTGAAGTGTCATGTAGTCGACGTTCACACGACACCACTAGAAGAATAACACCACAACTTAAATATCAAACCATTAAATATTACTCAACATAATTCCACTACTAACAGCGTGACTTCTCCCATGTCCTCAAGAACTAATCGAACTACTCACGAGACATCATATGGATCATGATCAGAGGTGATATAATGATGGATAACGATCTGAACATATACTTTAATTCACCGATAAAACTCAATAGCATCAACCACAAGGAGTAATTAACACCGGGAGAGTTTCCCCTATGAACTAAACAAAGTATAGCCCTAGATGTTACAGCGGAACGAGATGGTGCAGCGGTGATGGTGGTGATGGCGGTGGAGATGATGATGATGATCCCGATGAAGTCCAGCGCGATGACGATGAGGATGGCGATGATCTCCCCCTCCGGGAAGGAATTTCCCCGGCAGATTTCTCCCTGCCGGAGAGCTTTTCTCTCTCTCTGGTTTCCGCCTCGTGGAGGCGGCGGAATATTTTCTCACGGACTCCCCGTGTCTTAGGGTTTCTGGGGGATGAAGTACGCGAAGGGGGAGCGCCTGAGGTGGGCCAGGGGCACCACACCTGGCCAGGGCGCGGCCAAGGTGGGCCCCGCGCCCAGGGGTGGTGTGGGCCCCTCCTGGCCCATCTCAGCCTCCCCTTTTGGCTTAGTCCATCTTCTGATAAAATAGGAACATCTGTCTTCTCGGAAATATTTTTAGTGCTCCAGAAATATAGTGCCTTGACGTTGCTTTTTCCAGCTGAAATCTGACTCCGGCAGTTAATTATCCAATGATCATCAAACATGCAAAATAAGACAAAATAACATAAGTAACTCCTCTTAATATGAAATATATCATTGAATAACAGTAAATTATGCTATAAAATAGTGATGCAAAATGGACGTATCAAAGTTCAACGAAGATCGTTATCGGTGTGAACCACAATGTCAACGTATTCCATTTCCTTTGTCTCACGATATTTTACTTACCCGAGATCTGATCGGCGGTATCACCATACCTAGCTCAATCTCGTTACTAGTAAGTACTCTTTACTCGTTCCATAATACAACATTCCATGTGGCTAACTCTTTAGTCACGTGCTTGCAAGCGATACCGAATGTGCATTACCGAGTGGGCCCAGAGTATATCTCTCTGTCACACGGAGGGACAAATCCCAGTCTTGATACATGCAAATCAACAAGTACTTTCGGAGATAACTGTAAGACACATTTATAGTCACCCAGTTACGAAGTGACGTTTGAAGTCCCCAAGACGTATTCCTCAGTACCCGGGATAGACATAATCTCATGGTCAAAGAAACATGATACTTGACAATACAAGACATGGCAATATATACTTATTGATCCAATCAATATTGCTATGCTTGGTTGGGTCTGTCCATCACGTCATTCTCCAATGACATGACCTCGTTATTAATTGACAACTCATGTCCATGGTTAGGAAACCATAACCATCATTAATCAACGAGCTAGTCTAGTAGAGGCTTACTAGGGACTCTGTGTTTTTTACATAACCACACATGTATTAGGTTTCCGGTTAATACAATTATAGCATGGAGAATAAACATTACCATGAACATGGAAATATGATAATAACTCTTTATTATTGCCTCTAGGGCATATTTCCAACAGAATGACATATGACCCAACCTGCGATGTTGCAGTAGAAACTCTTCTAATGGTGAAAAAGATAGCACAGGTGCAACAGAAGGCGACACTTCCTTGTCCAGGTAATATAAACCATCACGTAAGCTCCCCATTCCAAGTTTTTTTTCCAGTTTCAAGATCCTGAAATATACACCATGATGGAAGAAAATAGCAGCACAATTAAGTTCCCGTGTGATACAACTTATGGACATGAGATTAATTGGGAATGTGGGAACATGGAGCACGGCTGAGAGTGACAAGTTAGGATTGCATATAACTTTCACTGAACCCATGATGGCTTGAGCTGAACCATCGGCCAATTAAACACTCTGTTTACCCATCTCAGGAACATAATCATGAAATTCTCTATAGGAACCAGCCATATGTCGAGATGCGCCCGAATCAATCAGCCATGGCGCACCATTGCGATCAAACTCAACAGAGGTTGAAGAATTACTACAATGACCAGCAGAGACCGCAGCAGCTTCGCAAATTTTCTTATCACGTTTATTCATACCCTTGAACTGGTACCATTTTTCCAAATCATCAACGGTCATCCTAACCGTAACAATTTGGGACCTTCCACCATCAGCACCTGTTCCACTAACACCCGTAGGGTGAGTAGCTCCACACAAATTACAGACACTCCGGAAGGCGAAATTTATATTTCTACAGCTCATATTTGGACACAGCCAATCACCATCTCGTTGCCAAGATTTTACAACACCATAACCGAGTCCTTTACCTCTGCCTGATCCATTATACAATACCATTCCCTGCTTACCAAACCCACCAAACACAACTCCGGATTTTCCATCCATAGCTCACAACACAATTGCAAAATCTTCAATCAGAACGTTACTACCACTAGTTCCTTGGTCGAACAACCTGCGACCTTCCCACAGCACAAATACACTCCAATCCTCCCAATGTTACGCCTTCCTCAGATAGCAATGAGCACACTTAAGAGCTCCGTCGTCCTCCACGCCCCCTCTGCTGCCTTTGTGTCTCGCAGCTCCTAGTACAGCTGCTGCTGCAAATCCACTCCGCTGCTGCCTTGCTGCAGCCACAACCACGACTCCTTTCTCTGCTCCAAGCAAACACCAGCAACACTTCTCTATCTGTAGTGCCTCATTCAGCTCCGGCCGGCCAGCCGCGCTTGTCCCTGCTGCAGCCTCCCTATACGAGCACTTCTCCTCTGCTCTTCCTCTTGCCACCGGCCGCCGCCTCCTCCACACCTAGGATTTCTGCAGCTGGCCGGCCACGTCCGCCTCCCTCCTGCTACAGCTCCCAATCAGCACAAGCCACAGCTATAGCGCTGGCCGCCGATTCACCGCCGGCAGCCACCCAGAGTCGCCCGCTCTGATACCATCTTGAGCTTTGGCGAAATTTCTGGAACCTCTTACACCTTCTCTATTCCACACTGGGTAAAATATACAGCGTACATTTTACATTCTCAACCCTCCTAAACTTCTACTATTACACATAAGTACACCAACAATTTGCAGCGTGGAAGGCCGGATCTGCTCAACCCACACTGCAACTACAAATCCAGGGCCAATATCTCGACTTCCTCCCTACTGCCAAAAAGGTACCGGAACCAAAGTCCTAGAGCAGTCACCAGTAACAGTCTTGACATCTTCATTCTCTTTTCTCCAATTCCAGCATATATGTCTTCACAATAGACTGTAAAACTAAAACCAAGTATAAAATAGGGATTTCCGGTCTAGGAAGGGGTCTTTTGGCTCTCGGGCACACTGCTCCCGTTTTTTTGAAAATTTTGAAAATCGAACTTTTTTTATTAAAAAAATCTGCATTTTTTTACACACCAACATATACATATTGTGTACGTACGCAAGAAATTTCGTAAGAAAATAACTTATTTTTTGGCCTACAGAAAAAAGAGAAAATTCTGACAGGAAATCTATACTATTATCACTTTTTGCTGCATCCGAAATTTCTTATTTTTATGTAGCTCGTAATACGATTTATTTTTCACCCATAATCAGCAAATACGTAGAGGGCATGCATATGTATCACCTGGTTTTTTTTGGATTTTTTTGAAACTCGTTTATTGTTTTTCAAATTTTTTAAAAAAGCGGGTGCACTGGCACCGAGAGCCAAAAGGGTCTACTGAAGAAGATATAAAGTAGAGGATGGTGCATATGACTTACGTTCCTAGGACTAGTGCCAACGGCATCTACATAGACAGTGCTAATATGATATAAATTAAGCTACAAGCTATGGCGGAGATTAAATTGTAATGCCATAACCTTTCTTAAGGTTACCTTAATAAGTGTTACTGGATGAAATGCCTTCTGATTTTCAGCACCATACCATACAAGCATCAATTTGCCTCTCCTGTACAAATACCAGGGACTTGAAAAATCTGTTACCTAGTGCTGCATGGGTAGGCCGCCAACAAAAATGCTAATAGCCAACTACTGCACTATTCAGTTTTGAGATCAGATGTCCCTCGATAAAGTATTAGCCATTAGGCCAACCAAAAATACAAGAGAAAGATTAAAATCTGATACGGACAACTAGAATGACACTTTCACAACAGTTAATATTTGTAAACAAAGTTAGTCCGCAGATTTTAAGCTTAGAACCCAAGCAAGCAACCAACATACTAGATCAAAACTATATCATTGGCAGTGATCAGCACATTGTGATAATCGACAAATACAAACTTGTACCCCGCAAAAAAGTAGTACAAGATTTTCATCCAGAGATAATAGTAGCTTTATGATGTGCTAGTGAAAATAACAAAACTGTTGCAATGCACCAGCAACTAATTTGAAATAGAAATTTTAATGGCCTGATGTCACACTTTCTTAGTTCGAATATGTGTGCTAAATAACATGGCGTGAAAATGAACAAGTTCATAACCAAGCCATGGTTTCTTCTCTACTGAATGATGGCATTGACATATCATGATTTGGGAATCACATTATCGTTTCCCCACATGCTAGAAACGACCAAACCAACATCAAACAGCCTCACAACAGCGGACAACCAACACACAGTTACCAATTTTTATAGCCTGTCCTTGTTTCATGTAAATCTGAATCTAGTCGGCGCATCCCCTCTGCAGGCTCCTGCATAGTCTTCAGTGAGGTGTGCTGCAGCTTCATCGTGAGGGGATATGTACTTCCCCATGAATTCTTTCTCGGTCAGCTTGACTGCAGCATAGTAGACCCGGTCGCGATCTAGAAATCCATTTTCCTTGAGAAACTTCACAACATAGTACCGGTGTCTGAGCCGGCCCTTCAAGCTATAAGTGATGATTGTCGACCGATTAGCAATGTATGCCGGTTCCAACCCCACCTCAGACATGAGGAACTTTGAACTGCCCCGCAGCGCCTCCTTAGACCTCGACAGCACCTTTGGAGCCTTACAAATAGCAATGCGCACCTCGGCATCTGACCACCTGAACATGTTCTTCAAGTAATCGACTTTGGCGGCTATCTTCTCCTCGTTGTTGAATGCGACAGCAAGCAGCGCTTGCCTGAACATTCCAGAGCCACGGGGCACACCAAGACCTTCGACGCACACCACCAGCACATGGATGTCATGCGCTCCAGGTTCGTGCTGAGCACCCGTGGCATATGGAAGCATAGCTTGGAAATATCGCAATCACCTAGCCCACACTCCCGAAGGAACGCGACATTGGGCTTGGCCACCTTCTCGACGCAGCATCCGAGGATATTTGCGGGATTCTTGATTATCCTGAGGAGGTTCTCATACAAGCCGAAGAGGTTCAGGTGGTATGGTAGGTTGGAAACGATGGTTGTACAACGGAAGCTGTTGGGGACGAGCGAGACGAGGCGTGCGATCTCGGTGGGTGAGAGGCCGAGGCCAGTGAGCCCGACGAGGTTGGGAACCAGGGTTTTCTCCACGCCAGTGCAGAGGAACAGAGGGTCCTTGACGACCACGGCGGCGATGTCGGCACTGGAGAGGCCGAGGCAGGTGAGGAAGGCGAGGACGGCGTCGGGGTTGGTGGGGGGAGTTAAGGTGGGAGAGCTTAGAGGAGGCCTTGAGCGCCCAGTGGCGGAGCTGGCGGGTGTGTCGGGTGTGCCCTGGCACACCTAGAAATTATGGGATTTTTTTTAGTAGTTCATTTGTCATATTTTAGCAGTAAAAAAATCAAAATCGTAGTAAAAAAAAAAGAAAAAGTCCACCCGTGCTCGCGTCCTTCGCTCCTCCTATCGCTGTATCGCATCGCATCAGGGCGCTCGATGCCTGCCTCCCGTGTGCTCGCTGCCTGCCTCCCGTGCTCGCTGCCTCGATTCGCACCGGGCGCCGCCGGCCGAGCGGAGGGCCTCCTGTGATCGCTCCCGAGCCAGCGCCGAGTGGCACCGGGCGCCGCCGGCCCGCCGCGCCAGGGTCGAATCGGAGGGCACCAGGTCCCAGGAGTTGGGGGCCGGGCCGCCGGCCGCCAGGGACGACCAGCTCAGCTATCCAGCTGAGCGCGCCCACAGGCAACAGCTGAGCGCGCCGAACCGGAGCAGCATCGCCGCATCGAGGAGGACAGGAGGTAGTTCCCCACTTGGCCACTTCCCCTGTTTTTGGTAGTCCCCTTTGCATGATTGCATCACGGTAGCTTCTGTATTGATTTTAGTTGGTTGTTTCCTGTCAATTCAAGATGTCTATTACCGCATTAGGCATTTAGGCTCTGTTTTTCTGTCAATATACTAGTTTTGATCTAGTTTGTTGTTATGTTTGTTGTAGATTTGTCAAACATGAAGAGAGGAAGTGGCCATATTGCGGCGCTTTTCGGCAAATATGAAGCAAAGAAATTTGCTTCTTCTGAATCACCATCAGTTGTGATTGATTTGCAAGCTGAAGGCACTCCAAGAAGTGGACAGTCGCTGCAGTTTTCGGATTCTCCACCTCCGGTTGCACAAGTATTGAGACTGAAATTGATGCTCAACCAACAACAACATCATCACCCCATTTGCCGAGTGGAGAGTCAGCGGATACGTATCTCCCGTTTGAATGTGATCCAGCGAAGAGGATTCCTATTTCAAGTTATGATGTCAATGATCAAGATGATGTTCGGAGAAGATATATTGCAAAAGGTCCAAACAATTCATATGCACATGATTTCCCGGTGAGCTATAATATTGTGAGACTTCAACTTATTTATATAGTTCTTTCCGTACAATTGTGGATTACATGTGTTGTCAAAAAAAAATCGCCGGTGGCACACCCTTTGATAATTTCCTAGCTCCGCCACTGTAAGCACCTGGGCTCGGGTGAAGCCGCAAGTGTCGACGAGGTACTGTTGGACGGCGAACGCGGGCGTTGTGGATGCTGCAGGCTCGGCCTCAGCCGCAAAGAGCAATCGACGAAGAGGGAAGATAGGGTAAGGGTAGGAGAAGAAAGGAGATGGGTGTGGATGCGGCTTTGCAGGCGGAGCATAACTGCAGGCGGCGGCGCCGGCAGCAAGCGGGGAGATTCCTGCCTGAACTGGAAGCTGAGAAAAAGGAATCGAGGTGAATCGAACTCTGTACAGGGTGAGCATTTGGGTGGTACGCTGCAAATGGGCCTCCATCCTAAAAATTGCACGATGGGTCCCCGTACGCGATGGCCTTCATTCTCTACATAGGTGTAGCTAAAGAACTAAGGGAAAATCTAATCGTAAGGCGCCTTATGGTTAGCTTAACGTGAGACGGAACGTGACACGTTGATTTTCGATCGTACGGTGCGGAATCGTTCAGGTTTTCCATGCGTATTGGCGAGTTAGAGAAATTGCCTCCTCCGCATGCATGCATGCAAAAAAGCCAAAAAAGCTGATGTCATTCCGCATTTAATGTAAAATCCGAAAATTCAAAAAAATTTGTAGCCCAAACCGTTTATCCAATTTAGAATCCATTTTCACCGCTGAGCTAATCGCGACGAGATCTTCGAAACTAGATCCCATATTGACATATTCCGACAATTTTTTTTTCGGACCCAAAAGTTACCCACCCCGTAACATATAAGTTACCCAGGCTGTAGTATGTAAGTTACCGACCATATTAACGATTAGTTTTCGGGTTGAAATAGAACCATTTTTGTTGTTCTTTTCGATTTTTGAAGTTACCACACCTAGTTATTCATAAGTGAATATTACGTTGGGATGCTAAATGTATCATGCATAAGTTGATAACTATACACTAAAACACCCGTTCAACTTCATATGTATTAGAATGATAACTTTCGATTTCATAGTGACAATTACACCATAAAAAAGACTCTATTGGTAATAGTTACCCACCTAGTACTGATAAAATTACCAACCTAGTACTGATAACGTTACCCACCCAATACTGATGGAGTTACCTACCTATTACTGATAAAGTTACACATGTGTTAATGATATAGTTACCCACCCAGTACATATAGAGTTACCTTCCCTTAACTAATTGAGTTGTCCATTTATTCATGCTATAGTTATCCACCATAAAATCATATAGTTACCATGACCTCTTAATAATAGTTACCCACTCACTACTGATAGAGTTATCCATCTGTTTTAGGAGTGTAGTTTTTATCATGAAATCGACAAAGTTATCACTCTAATACTAATTGTTTTAGTTAGTTATACACTTGTACACAATAAATTTATCGCCCCAAAGTGGTAACTCACTTATGAAATTAGGTTGTAACTTCAAAACACGGAAAAAATCGAAAAGAACAACAAAAAATGAAAGATAGTATCAAACCGAAAATTAATCGTTACTTGAATGTGTAACTTACATACTACAGCCTGGTAACTTACGTGTTAATGGGTGGGTAACTTTTGGGACCAAAAAATATATCGTCGGAACATATCAACATGGGATCTAGTTTCGAAGATCTCGACGCGACTAGTCCAACGGTGAAAACGGATCATAAGTCGGATAAACGGTTTGAGCTACAAAACATTTTGAATTTTCGAATTTCACATTTAGTACGCGATGATGTCAGCAGTTTCGGTTTTTAGTGCATGCATACAAAGCATGGCCGTTTCTCACCCACACACGTTTTTTGTGCATGCATGCATGTTAGATGAGAGATTGCTAGTTGCGTACACATTTGCCAAATATAAGGCACCTGCTACATAGTCATTCCCAAAAACTAAAGATTCTACAAAAAAAGGTAAAGAACTAAATATTTTTTTTATCTTTTTAGCTATATATGTATTTTTATCTTAAAAAATACATATATGTAGAAAAAACAAGTGTGTTTTAGTTTTTAACTTACAAAAGTATATGCTTTTCCTAAGCTCTTAAAACTTACGTAGCTATCTCTCGTGCTTCTCTAACTCATACGCTGGCTCCTACCTCTCTTCTTCCATTAATAGTAATTTTATATCATGTATTTTGGATATTTGTTTGACAACTATGTGTATCATTTTGCGTGGGCTCTCATTCAGAAAAAAACAGCTTAATCTCGTTATCCTCTGCAGCCAGCCTCAAGAGGAAAAAGTGATCAAGTTTCCTAGCGCCACCAGCCCTCCTACGCCGGCCTCCATTGACTCCTCTCAGGGGACGGCCTCTTTTGGTCATCGGTCGTGGGGGGTCACCGGATCTCACTTTTGCGGATCTGTGAGGTTAGGGCCTTTGTAACTTAGAGTTTTCGGCTCCTCGGCGTCTTGCCTCTGACGAGAGCAACAACGATAATGAATAAAGTGTTATAGATCCACCTCCGGTATGACTTCTGCTCTTTGTTTGGCTATGGATCTGGGTGGTAGTATGTTCAAACAAGAATGGTGAGGCGGCGACATCCTTGTGCTCCACTTGTGTCCCCGCGCTCCGCCGCGCTTGCTCCAGCGTCGGAGCGGCCGGAGGTCAGGAGGTTGTTTAGAAGCAGCTGAAAGACGGTGTATCTTATGTTGGGTTCGTAGTTGGGTTTGTGGTTGGAGGCTGGCAAATCATGTTTCCTCCTCCGGTCTAGAGTGCCAAATCACGTATATGTATACGTCTAATCATATATGCACGTATGTGCATGCCTTACGCGTTTGCTTTACCGACTACCGTTCTTTGATTCTACCCTAAAGAAATCGTGTTGACGTAGTTGAATATGGCTAGGAGACTTGAATTAAGTAGGCAATCTTGTTCCACCAGCATAAATGGACGAGATGGACATCGTCCACACACTGATCTTGATGACTACCTGGACTATGCTCTGCTCCGGTGAGCACAAGTGCGCCGAAGCCTACACGAGGGTTGCGATGCCGGCAGGCTACATGTTGGCAACTTCAGTAACGTCGGCTAAGTACAGGAACACGCCGGCGGAGGTACGCGCAAGCACATACATGTATCAACCACGCACTCAGTTTGTCAGACGGGGGCACGTGGCACGGTGTTTGTCCTGCAGCTTGATCACAATGCTAGTGTTTGAGCTTCGAGGGGGACACTTTCAGTCGTGGAGAGTGCCAATGACGAGTTATAGAATTTTGTCATTGATTCACATGAAGTTCGACATTACGCAGCACTGACACCGATTAGGGCTAACCGTAATATGATACCTGCCAAGTACTAATAGGAGTCTCAGTATTGGTGTTGTTTTGGTCATCTTCGTCCTACCTATTTCTTACAAATGCCGAATATTCTCCCATTTTTAGACCTATAATCGGAAAATGATAGTCTGAATCTGAATTCCAGTGTACCCACCTTCCAAAGCATTCCAAAGCTAAGATCATTTTCACTGGCAGTTTCAATAGCGCTCCCATAATGTTATTGGGGGCCCCGACAAAAAAAAACGACGCAGAGTCACGGCCCAAATAGCAGCAGGTTTGTCAAACGGATCTAATACCCCGTCTGGCAACCACGCTAAGGCCCCAGTCCATAGGGAGCGGTGTGGGAGTGCCGGACAGCCATGACAACTCTCGCCACGTTGGTAGAATGCGTCTACATACATCAGAATCAGAATTTTTTTATAACATTTTATATTTCCAAACAGAGGTAATAGTTGTTTATATTTGAAACGCATGTCGTTTGAATCACACAGGGCTGAATAAAGTTTAATCGCATGGCGTTTGTGATCGGGTGTTCGGACATGGCGTTCTGCACTATTTTTTGACTACTTGTCTATGTTTTCGTATCTATCTATATATGCTCGTTATTCGTTAAGAACATAGTCCCTCCGTTCCTAGATATATATGTGGCTTATAAATTGAGTTAACAAGACGATGTTTTCTAAGTTTGACTAAGTATACATAAAAAATATTAAGATTTTTAATACCAAATGGATTCACCATAGAATATATTGTGTATTGAATATTTTAGTTGTTAATATTCCCTTATATATATTTGGTTAAACATAACAAATATATTTTTCTTATATGCCACCCTTTTGAAGAAGATCGATTAACGTGTCCTTCTTCTTCTTCGGCTCCGGGACGGATGTGGTCATCTTAACCCGTTCGGCGACTTCCCATCCGCAACCAACAACGTCAAGCCGGCTTTGGGAGGAGCGGCGGCGGCGGCGCGCCGTCGACACGTCTAGAGGTTGAAGACGAAGGGCATCTCAAGAATCTCGTTATAATTTCTAATTTTTTTTACATGTTTTGTACCGTTCGGTGTTTTTTTAATGTCAGGATCCTTTTTATAAAAAAGAACGTGTTAAGCCGTTGATCGAGGCATACGACAAAATGCTAAGCATACGTGTCGTATGCGTTCTTTTTTTTTTTTTTTTTGCACGGACCTACCTCTACTCGGGTTATTCCTCACCGTAATCTCTAACGGTGTGTCGCTGTTTGGTACTCCGTATCAGGCCGAACGAATTCTCTCTCTCTCAAACGTCGTCTTCAGCCGGCCGTCGTTATTCTGGGATCAGGTTTTAGCATATTTCGCTCCTCCTCCCAAATCGCTTGCGCGCTCGATAGCCCTGCGTCGCCGTCGTCTTCAGCCGCTCGTCACCTTCGCGTGACAGCTGCCTCGTCCGATTATCGATTTCACGTCCTCACCAGTCGCCACCCTACGCTCGCACCGTAGGATCACACGCCGAACGGAGTTAGTACGTACTCCCTCCGTTCCAATTTAATTGACTTGCTATGCACCACATGTGGATGTATCTAGACGTGTTACATGCCTAGATACATTCACATGTGATGCATAGCAAGTCAATTAAATTGGAACAGAGGGAGTAGTTGCTAACCACGCTTGCCACGTGGTGCTCTGGCTGTTCCGCCGACTGCTTATAAGTGAGTGGATCCGTAACTCCATTTCCGATGTGGGACTAATAATCAAACGGAGAATGATTCATTCGCCGGAAGCGCCGCGCCACTGCTTACTCTTTTTTTTCTTCTTTTTTGAAACTGCGCCACTGCTTACGCACACACACAGGATTCGGAATTTCAGATCCAGGCCCAGAATGGAAAATTCCGTCCGCAGTCCGCAAGCAGCTTCTACGACCATGTCGAAGCATTTGATCTCCGCAAATATAGACGCCCCCTCCCTTGGTGCACGCAGTGAAAAAATTATCCTATCTAGTGAGGATATTTATATTATTTGAATGATTTTAACAAAAAACGGATTGAAAAAAGGCATGAACAAAAACATAGACAACTCCCTGGGATGAACGCACATGTGTGAACAATTTATCCATCATGGTGAATGATTTTTAACTGTGCTACTGTTGCGATATATACCAGCCCAGCAGCCCTTGGCTTGGAGAGGGCACGATCTGAACCTAGGAGCATCTGCCCCCCATGTTCAGATGTATATTTTCCCCCATGCCTCATGCTGACAAGCCTGGTACTCAACATATACCCTTCGCCATCAGCACAGACAATATTACACGAATATCAGAAAAAGTTTTCTTAGGGGCTCAACTGTGGACTCTTTGGATAAAAGCGTAAGCAAGCAGAAATGATGAATACAACTGAAGGATCTCGTATTATTTAACCTTCCTAACGTGGCGAAAATGAGGCTACAGCTTTCAAGACACAGCCGAAAAATGACTACAAAATACAACAAAAAAAAGTAAATGCACATAGCACATTCACTAGATTGTTTTCATCTTCAAACCCACACCAAGCTACTCCGAACTATAATTACAGGAAATATTTTCACCTGTACAAAAAAAGTAGCCGGTCCAAAATCTGTTTACGGCTACAGAGGCTACAAAACACCTCAAAATAATTCAATGAAGCAGATGTTTGTAAGCAATCCAATGAATGTGGATGTCTATGGGGGCGGATTTACATGGACGCGACGACTATAATACTGACACAAGGTGAAATTATCCATGCTACAAACAGTCATTGGACGGTCTGTTTGACCATACAATCTCTATTTCTAGCGTTCTTGAGCCATCCTTGCCACCGTCGTGGCTGAGGCTGAAGAACCCGCTGTATACTCCCTCGGTGACAACTTTGTCAATCTGGATGGTTACTCTTCCGAGGGTTGACTGAAGCAAAGTTGGTGCGTTTTAGACATATGAGGTTACAGGGAGAAAAAAGGAAGAACAAAAGGATGCTACTACACCATACCTTTCCAAATGTATTTTTGCTTTTGCACAAGATGTACAGCTTCTGCCCTTTTGGGGGGATGTCAAATAACCAAGTGAATCCCTCATTCCAGACTGGGCAGATGCTGTGGTTAACCACCTGATAACCATTGCAAATATCAACAACCAAAGACGACAAACATATCAAGTAGAAAGTTATTATGCATATCCAGCAAATGCTATACTATGAATCTTTGTAGGGTGCATAACAGTAATCTTTGTAGATTTGTAAAAGGAAAGACCGTCTTGGATAACTTACCTTGGTTTGCCTTGGAGGGCCATTTCCTATTTGCAGGCAACAAAATGGATTTGTACTCCCCATCGTCTGTTTTAAGTTGTTCCCACGTAAGATGGTCACGGTCAAGCAACCAGGCAAGCAATGCAGTAAGCTATCAGCTCTGTCATGAAAACTGGGAGGACAGGTCTTCATAAGCATTTGTAGTACAGGTATGGCCTCAGCTAAAATCAGAGACTGGGCTTTAGCAATGTCTTCATTCATTTGGGGCCAAGACTCTTTGAGCAAGCAAAGGGTGTCTAGCACACTCTCTTGGGCAGCCTCGTTTCCATCCTTCAGGGCACAAACCAGATGGGGTATGCACAATGTTGCTGCCTCGGAAAAGCGGACCTTTCGAAAGTTGCTGAACATCACATATATGGTCCTCAAAATAACTTCATTGATAGTTGATGTAGAGAGCAGCCCACTTTCTAGGGAAGTTGCAAGAAATTGCAGTTTAGATTACAAGTAGAAACATAACAGCGAAGGGACATTTAGTACTTGTAACTTAATAATTTATTACTTAACCCAACTGATATCAGTTGGAGGGGTCAGATGTTGATGGATAGCTTTGTAATTATGGGGCAAAATTCAGAATAGCTGAGATATAGGTCATCATAGCCAAATGACAACAGAAAAAATAGGAGAATGCAACAATTTACATATGGACATGAAATGTAGGAAGCTGAAAAATAAATCAGATTCCAGCAGAAAGATCAGTGACTAACCAGTGAGAGAACGGATGAGCTCATTAGACACATATTCTTGAAGTGTATGATTTGAAAAAAGATACTGGATTAGAAGAGCGGCCTGTCCTGCAATGTCTACATTTGGAGAGAGAAGCAACTCCTGTACAACCAAAATGCCTCCAGCCTCCGCAACAGCACGCCTGTTTGTCCTACTGTGCATCACTAAGCTTTGGAGTGCACAAATAGCAACCATTGTCATATCATCTGTAGGCTGGTCCTCAAGTAGGCTTACAAGAGCACGACAGGCAGATACAGAGTCGCTTGCTCTTGCAAGTGCTTCATGCTGGAAAATGTCACCTAGTGCAAGAGTCACCAAAAACTTGGCTGCCTGATTCTTTGATTGAGGATCTAACAGGTACTGTGAGAGAGGAGCAATAGAGTGTTTGGCAACTTTTGTTCCTCGGACCCTTGCATTGTTTATCAGTGCTTCAAGCAACCTTGCTGCGGTTTCCTCACAACGATGACTCTTAAGGAGCTCCAGCAGTGCACGAACAGCCCCAGCCTCAGCCATCGCTACAGCACACCGTGAATTACTTTTCTCTTGCACTAGAAGAGCCCCAAGAGCTATTGTGACTGTACTCTCCATGGTGGAGTTCAGGAGTCTTACAAGTACAGCCATTGAGACATTAACATAGTTGTCAGAACTATAACGCAAAACATTACATAGTACAAGTGCTGCAGACTCCCATAATGCTTGACTTGGCTGAGGGTCATCCTGGACAATTACCTTTGAAAGTTCAAAAATTCCACCTGCATCTGCTACAGCCTTGGGCCAACTCTGAGATATGTTTTCAAGTGCTTTAACTGCAGTTTGTTGTAAGCTCAATATTCCAATACCAGCAAGCTGCACCAGAGGGACAACTGCATTTTTTGTAGTGATATCTTGTTGAAAATGTTCCTGTTCCAGAAGATGTGACAGCACCTCTGTGCCAAGTTGTTGGATTGCTTGAGAGGGAGATTCAAGAAATGATATTAATGGCTCAATAATTTGACTGGGAGTTGACTTCAATGCTGCTAGGCTCTGAGGTTTCTCCAGAATATTTACAAGTGCTTGCAAAGCACTGTGCTGGTCCCACATGGTAACATCCGGGCGACGTAAAAGCAAGAAAAGTGGTTCTACCATTTTTGCAGCAGCAGAACTTTTAGCAATGCCACTGTTGTTTGTTAAAATGCGAAGCAACTCAGCAATGGATGAACTAACAGAAACAGGAACATCCAGAATCATATCAAGTGCATGCTCAATGACACCAGCTTTAACCATGTCAAGTTTGCAGTTTGGACGGTCCTTACCCAACTTTATGAGAGCAGCAATAGACGCCTCTGATAATTGGTAGTTTGTTCCAGGAACAAAACTAACAAGAAGATCAACAACTTCACTAGTCGCAGCAATCT
The DNA here is from genome assembly GCA_947311845.1 of Poa pratensis. NCBI lineage: Eukaryota > Viridiplantae > Streptophyta > Magnoliopsida > Poales > Poaceae > Poa > Poa pratensis. The sequence continues at coordinate 61,435,018 of CAMZMU010000020.1, read as the reverse complement.
CTGCATTGCGCTCTTCATCCAGTAGTCTGCTGAGAGCACTGACAGCTGGTTCAACAACCAAACTAGAGCCTGATGACATTAATGATATCAGGGGTTGAAGACATTCTGTGGCAATCGGTGATTCCCGTATGACTGAGTTCTCAAATAAAACATAGCAGAGCTGAGCAGCATCTTTCTTAAGCTCTAAGGATGAACTGAAGGATAATATTTTATAGAGGCTTTCAAGGGTATTGCCTTCTACATCAAACATAGCTGAAGTCTTTGAGATAACCCCAGCAGAAAGTTTGATTAGAGCACCAAGTGTGGCTTGCTGTTCTATTTCTGTTCCTGACTCGAGCATGTCAAGTAATGGCTGGATAGCTTGCCTAGCCACTTCTGTGTCTCTTATACTCTCTGAATCAAATAGGTTCTGCAATGTCCTTGCTGCACTAAGCCTAGAATTTCTTGAGCCCAAACGTAAGACAGCTACAAGTTGATTCGAAGTGCTAAGTGCGGATTCATGGTAAAGCAGATCAGAGTTTCTGTATAAGATCCCTAGTAGATTGACAATGGTAGTTTCAGTTGAGTCTTGCGGGCTTAAAGATAGATACATAGTTAGAGCATCCACAGCTCCAGCCTCCGCCATAGCAACTTTATTTGTTTCACTACCTTCTGCTAGTTGAGTCAGTAGGTGCAAAGAAACCAGAGGTGCGCCTGGTCTGTCTGGCATTGGTTTAAGTATATCCACTAGCAAGGGTATGGACCTTCGTGCAGTAGCACCGGTACGAACATCTTCAAGCTCAAAAAGACTTTTCAATATTAATTGACTTGGATTCTCTGCCAACTTGAATTCTGCAGCCATTGTAACAAGACTTGGCATATCAGATTCTATCTGTCCAATCATAGCTATAGCACCCGTAACTGCACCAGAGTTTGCAATAGCAAGCAGTATACTTCTGCTTCCAGTGACAACCAGGCTAGCCAGTGACTGAGCAGCAAAGTACTTGTCAATTATCTTATCAGATCTTAGCAATGGAGCTAAAGAAGGTACAATTCGCATTATTGATGAAGACTGAACAACCACTGGATCCTGAAATAAAGTAGCCAAGAGAAGGGCGCAAGTCCACACGCTCTCTGAATCATCATCTTGTTCCTGTAGCACGGAGCAAATTAAAGATTCGAATTCGGCATGGGAGTTTTGGACAAGTAATGGAACTAAGAAAAAGAAGTGGCCACTTGGCCACATGTTGAGTACAAGAGATCAGATCTGATATCTTGTACTCCCTCCGTTCACTTTTATAAGACCTTTTAGCTTTTAAAAAAAATGCATGTATCTAGATGTATTTAGTGTGTCGATCCACTCATTTTGATCCGTTTCTAGTCCATATTGAAATATCTAAGATGCCTTACAAAAGTGAACAGAGGGAGTATCAAGGATAGTTCAGCTACAACACACAAGCTCCATGATTTTTTTTCTTGCTTGTTCCCTCAAGTCCAGTTGGATAATTAGGCACTACTAATTAATCGATATACCACTGTATTTCATACCCAAACACTGCAACTCTAGTACCCAAAACAGAGCATCCAGTCCAACTCCAGTTGGATAATTAGGCACTAATAATTAATCGATATACCACTGTATCTCATACCCAAACACTGCAACTTTAGTACCCAAAATAGAGCACTCCAGTCTGGAGTCTAGTGCAAAGGTCAAAGACTGAACATCCACTAACTGAAATATTGAAACCTGCAAAGTTAACTACAGTTTATCTGCAGCATGTATAACTGGACTTCTGTTTACGTCAGGTTTTGAAGGTATCGCAGTTTCACAGGCCAGAGTATAATAAGAAAATATGGAGACAGTAACTTCATATATGCCGATGACTATGTTTTATCCTGATGGAGAAGCTCATCTTGTTTCGCTACCTTAAGAGGTTAAACCGTAAAAGGTATGGGCCCTTTGGGATAAATTGCCCCAACAGATTTTGTTTTGGAATCAGGGACTGGTTAGGGCTGGGGAAATAGTTAGCTACTCTGCTCAATGGGATTGGTCCAAAAGGGCTCTGATTATGCTTAAATTTGGCTCAATTAAAATGAGTCAATTTTGGTGAAACAAGACTGCTCTCCAGCTCACAATAAATTGGTTCTAAACTATAAGTAATTATGTAAGATGATATAAAGTCAGCTCACAATAAATTGGTTCTAAACTATAAGTAATTAAGTAAGATGATATAAAGTCAATCTGCCTTAATTTCACACAAAATTTGATTTAAAAAAATCTACAGTCATATCCATTTAGATATTATTGTGCAGCAACATTACCCTTGTTGTTTATTCTAAATGCAAGACTATCAAGGATAAAAAAAGACATATGTATGAAAGTTAACTTTTGATAGTAATGTCGATACGCTAAGTAGGATTGTGAGCACAAATAATCTAATTTTATACTTAATTGTATTTTTTGTACAACTTAAATACCCGGGAAAGACCCAGGTAAAAATAGTTGCAAACTGACAGAGAAATAAGGTAACCATCCTTTTACAGGATAGGATCCATGTTCAGAGCTCAGAGCCTAAGACATACTTCAGACTTGAGTAAACATATCACACCAACAGCGCATCATATTCAGCAAGATTCACTAATTGTGTGTATCATACTGAATGCAAGGCAGATCTATTACTCTTCACCCTTCTACACTTGTCAGCAGTCACCAAATTGAGACTAAGCTTCCCACATTACTGTCAAGAGTAGCTTGACGTACCAAGTGGTGTAGTGAAAATGGATTGAGAAACCTTGGACCCAAAAAAGAACTAGCTAGCTCGTAAAGGAACCAGTTTGAAGTAAACAATGCAGAATCAAATATGTACATGACCCACAAAGATAGCACTGTTTTATTTATTTTGACGTATCCTGAACTCAAACAGCATAGCAGTTCAGAGACGTAAAAGCTTAAATTTACCAACATGTGATTGCAGTTAAAGAGTTAGAAAAATAGTGTAATAACAGCACAATGAAAAATAGAAAGTTAAACGGTGAAATATGCACCTGTTGGTTAGCAATGTGGCTAGCAAGTTTTTCAGAAACAATGTCAACACCGCCAAGGTCCATAACAGTAAGTTTACTCCTAGGATGAAAAGAACAAATAAGTGAGAGCAAATGTGCCACAGTTTCTTCCAAAACCTTTCCTGATTCAGGCACATCCAAAACATCCTGCTCACAATTGAACAAACTCTTATCCGTATAAGGTTTCCAAACTTCAATGTCTAGAGATGTTGAAGTGGGATACTGCTTCAACATATCAATGAGTGCAGATATTAGACTCCTCAGATGTCCTGATGCTTCAAGAACTTGAATTGAATGTTCTCTGTTGTCCTTCAGAGCAGATATAAGGATGACTGCACTGCTGATTCTTATTTCCATGTTGGTTGATTCTATAACTCTACTAGCAAGAGAACCAATGCATCCTTGACTTCTGTTTATGTGCTCACCAAGCAGAGAAGATTGGTCCTGACATAGCCTTGTGATAATTTGAATGGACTTATCTTGAATCGGGGGAAGCCCAACACTGATACAGCTTACTAAAGGTTCTAAACTTTCTGGACATTCCAGAAAGGCAGTCCATAAGGGGGGGTTATTATGAGCACCCTCCGTCGTCATAGCCATCAAAGCAAGTACATCCAGGGGATCCAAACTAGTAACATTTTCCAAACTGATGCCTGATAGACACACCAGCAGTGCATGAATTATAAAACAGCACAACGAGTAATCTGGAAAAACTTCACTGAGTGGGAATTGGTTGAGCAAGTGATGAAGTGACCGTGAGGCACTAATTTTTCCTTCTAAGCTCCCCTCCTTTAGCACTCTAATCAAAGCTTGGACAATATTATCATCTAGCGCTTCTTTAGCAATCTGAGAATCTGATAGGAGATTTGCCAATGCAGCAATGGCTGCTTCAGCAGCATCAATGGATGATGTCTTTGCCATCTCTATGAGAGGTTGCACATCACCCTCAGCTATACATGACATCTTATTCCTCGAAATGGTATTAGCCGATCGTGAGAGTGCTCCTAAAGCTCGAGCAGATTGTGTTGCAATAACTTGATTTCCACTTGCCAAAAGCTTAATGCATGGCTGAACAATTTCATCAGTTGCTAAGTTGTCGCAAATATCCTGACGCATACTGAAAATATCAGCCAGCACAGTTGCAGCACATTCCTGAGATTCTTCATTTGACGAGTCAAGAACAAGAACAAGAGATCTAAGGCCTTTATTAGCTGGAGCTCCACTCTGAACTAGTTCCCTCTGAGGAGCCAACACAAGGACATGCCCAAGAACTGTAATGGCATGTGCCTTTGAGCTTAGTGAGTCACTCAGCAGCAGTGCTAACAACTGATTAATTGTGGCAGAATCAGCGGATCGTATAAGCTTCTTGAGTGCTTTGACTGATGCCTCTTGTCCACGATGGCTATTGCTTTTTAGAAGCCAAATCAGCGCCAGAACAGCCCCAGCACTCTCAACACATGCCCTGATATCGTCACTGTGACAGCACAGGTTGCATATGATATGAGCTGCATCCTCCTTTGCTATTTGAGATCCTGTTTCCAGCAGTTGAACAAGTGGAGGGATACCTCCAGCAGCTGTTATTGCCCACTTACTGTCATCTACTTCATCACTCAAGATAGCCAACAAAGAAACTGCATACTCCTGATGCTGCTCACTAGAAAGACCAAGTAATGATATTAGCAATTGAACTCCTTCTCTCTTTCCAAGAGCCTCCCACAGTCCAAGACCATCACAGCACAAGCTAGTTAAGGCATGAACAAGATATTCTTGAACATCATCAGAAGCAATAGTGATCAGCCCAACAAGAACCTTCTTTCCATTTGAGTGATCAAGTCTGCCAGAGAAACATGCATTTCCATAAAGGCTCGCTAAAGCTTCAAGAATACGATCAAGCACAAGCTTAATGTCGTTAGATTTTAGGAGCACAACCAAAATGCTTTCAATCTCAACTGGATCAAAGGATTTGCCATCAGTGCCATCAAACACCATCAACGTATATGCAAGTGCTCCAACAATGTCAGCAAGGGGGACTGACTGGGGTGATTGGCAGATCTCTCCCAGATATAGTAACAAAGATGTTGTTCCACCACAAATATTTGATAAAGCACAAACAGCATGGCTTTGTAGAGAATGGCAGGTATCCCCCCGCATGCACTCTTTTGAAGGCGCTACAACAGCTCCAATCAGAACAGGGAGGCCACCTGCATCCACCACAGCTTTCTTTGCAATAGTAGACTTGGAAGATAGGGCCTCTAAAGCATCAGCTGCACTTTCACGAACAGCAATGTCATCATCTCGATTCAGAAGCTGAACAAGGGCCTTAACAGCTCCGGCAGCTATGATTTTGGGAATGCTATCACCGAAAGCAGAGATCAGTCGTGCCAAGAGGGAGGCAGCATTTGACTGTGAAGCAGTATTCTTGGATGAAAGAAGACCGGTAATAATTTCTACCCCACCAGCTTCAAGTGTGGCCTTCCAATAACCATCTTTGTCCCCACATAGATTTCTTAAAGCCCCAGTCACAAAGCCCTCGACTACTCTATCTTGGCGCGACCTAGGGTTGAGCAAGTCCCAAAGAGTCGGCACAACACCTTCTGTCACGAATATTTTCATGCCTATGTGATCATCTGAAAGACCCCCTGAAGACACTTCAAAAATAGCCTCAGCAGCAGCCTTCTTTGCTTCAGCAGATTCAGACTTCAATAGAGAGAGTAAAGGTGGTATACAACCTCCTAGGAGAACCTTGACACGCAGGTCTTCTTCCTTGCAGAGTGCACTAAGTAGGGCTGCAGCATTTACTTTGGCCGAAGATGTTCCACTTCTAAGGATAGATACGAATAATGGCACAGCCTGAGAATGGCTACCTATTAAAATCCTTGCCTCCTTTTTCGCTTTGGCAAGTTCAAGTAATCGTTTGGTTGACACTTCCTTCTCTGCTAGTGACGTCACGCTACCATGTAGCTGCTCCAGCAAACGAGCAACAGTGGACATTGCACTTTCAGGATCATCAACTTCTGCAAGATTGCATGCTTCCCTACATAGCAATAAGCAGATAATAGTTAAAAAGGATGAAACATAAAGAGAGGAACAAAGGCTTGAAAAGTTGAAATAAACATGAAGTGTTGCGAAATGATGATGTAACAACTAACAAGTCAAAGAAGCTAAGCTAATTTTGCAAAGCACTCAATTCCATGAAACTTCCAGTGAGCAACAACATTTACTTTCTGATTAGTCCTAACTCATAGGCACAACAAAAGAACAGTGAACAAAATGAGATCTTTTATACCTTGATCTAGAAGATGATGTGGATGGTACAGGTGAAGTTGGTTCTCGGGAACCTCGAGGTTCTGATGAGTTGGAAATCGGCATGATTGAACAGTTACCAACTTTTACCACCTTAATTGTTTTATATGTCCTCCTACAAGAAAAACTGAAGATATTCAACATAGAAAAGTAGTATTGCCAACTTGTGTCATGCATTTTCCAAATTAACTTATGTGATACCAAAATGGCGGAAAGGTTACCACTTAGAAAGAGTGTCTGCCATATTAAAAGATGCATAGCATGACAGCCACACTGCCACAGTCAGCAGTCAGCAGATCCAGTTTGAACAGCCAAGAAAAAGAATATATACCCATCACCCATGGTTTAAACATATGCAAGGAAATGATGTTACCATCAAACTAGAATAGCTGATGAAAAATCCATTGTGGTCACAATTTCATGGATCCAGTTCAAGAGATCGATGAAAACCGCAAGCACCAGCACAAGCTACACCCCTTCCTCCAAGGCAACCAGCTGGCAGTGCAAGAATCGTCATGGCAAATTGAGACGCAAATAAATGGTACTTCCCACCAATCCCACCAGTTTAACTATCAATGATGACAGGTCAAATTATCACCCATGATCTATCACCTAATCCCCAAATTGTGTGACTTCACTCGTAATATCGCATGGACGACGCCTCAGCTGCAATGACACCTACAGCATTCGGCAGAGACTTCCACCGTTCAAAGACATACATCAATTAGCTCTAAAAAACCTAACATTTGTCCACCTTCACAAGAAAGGAGTGACTTCCCCAATTAACAAAAAAAAGGAACACGATCAGCCCCTGAAGACGATGGTACCGTTAGGAGCCAACAGCCCTCCACTCCTAAGAAACAACAACCTACAGCACCAGCAGCAGGGCGTTGCACAACTCAGATGCAAATAAATGGGGCTATGCTAGGAATTATCGTACTGGCATTAACCGAGTTTAAGACAACCATCAGCACAAAATTGTACGCACTGGGCGAGTTCACCCTGCAGCAGGGCGTTGCACAACTCAGCGGCAAATAAATGGAGCTATGCTAGGAGCTATCGTACTGGCACTAACCGAGTTTAAGACAACCAACAGCACAAAATTGTACCATTGCACAGGGTGAGTTCAGTTACTCTCAGATCACAATAGCACAACACTTAGTATTGTTTCTTTGTACTACGCAGATCATGAACCGGAGGAAAGCATGTCTTTTGTACACTAACTTAGATCATACCAACCCAGCCATTAATAACTAAAGGCGACTGATTAAAAGTTAGAAAAAAACAGTTGTCACAGAATGCGTAGAGAATTACGGGCTTACGGCCCTCCTTGCCCTCCACAGATCGCACACCACACCCCCGCGTGTAGCACAACCGCCACCGAACCGAAGCCCCCCACCCCACACACAAACACACACCCCACTTCCCCAGGATATCAACCGAACCACCCCCAAATCCCGCCGCCCTCCTCCCTCACAACGCCTACGGGGCCAGCAATCGCGAGATCTCGACCGCTACACTCCAACAAACGCCCGGAAATCCCCCGTATAACAAGCACGAATTGAGAGCCGGGGGTGGCTCCACGCGACGTGAGATTGAGGGGCGAAAGCGGGAGGCCTGGGCTCACCGGAGGCGGGCAGGGGCGTCCGGCGTCGGCGGACGACGAGGATGAGGCGGCGGAGGCGACGGTTGGTCTCGCCGGCGCAGTGCGGCCGGGTGTGAACTGTGAAGTGTTCGTGACAGAGAGATGCGTGTGAAAGCTTTGGGGGAAGTGGAGAAGGAGCGAGTGAGGTGGGAGGGGCGTTTTTGCGGATCAATCCTGTCGTTGTCTCGTTATTGCGGTAAGACTAGCCACAATGGGGGTATCATAGGTGGTATCATGCATGTCATGTTGGTAAAAATCTGACGTGGCAGTGCAATTAATGAAGAGAGAAGTGATAGTGGTATCATAGGTAGATACCGTAACATAACGGATTCCAATGCAAGATGAGTCTACAACATAATAAATATAGTACTATATGATACCACACATATGTTACTACCCATTGTGGAAGTAGTAACATACACTAGTATCATATGCATGATACTACTATATGATACTCCCCATTGTGACTAGTCTAATGGAAGTGGACAGCCACCTGGGACATCAAGTGGAAATTAATTGCGTTCCTCTTTCGGTAACGGGCAGATCGCAGGGGAATTCAAGTTTTCAACACGAAGGTAGTGGAAGCTTTTAAAAGAGTGATGAGAAGCGTTCTGGTATACTCCATTTTGCATCCCGGGTGCACCCGCTACATAAAATGAATTTTAAACCAACTTTAAAATATATAAAAAATTGCAGAAAAATATTCGTCCATAGATTTTAAGGCCGTGTTAGAAAAATATTTTGGTATGCCTCTGCCACCACAATAACTTATCGACTAGACCAGCAGTGTCACCGTGAACTGACGACTCTCCCCACAACCAGAGAGAAAACAACCTTCACGCAACGCGCCGACACCGGAACCATAGCCACGACAACACGGATGGAGCGAGCCCAAGGGTATTTATTCGGTACCTTGTTGCCTCCACCGCCTACACACACCAAAACCTAATAACCAACCGACCGACGCGTGCGGGGAAGCCCGACAAAAATCAGCCGACAAGGATAATGGTTATGTGGCTCCAAGATTTTACAAGAAATTTGTGAGCCACAGACTATTTAATCGATCATAGGATCAAATTCTGGTGATTAGATTGTGCATTGTGGTCCACGTGTATTTTCTTTCTCTTTTTTTACTTCTTTTTCTTGATATTTCAATCCATTTATCATCTTTTGATATAAAAATAATAATCTTTTGATGCAAAAAAAAATTATGGACTACTCGTGTTGTCAGTGGAGAGTTTTTGCTCCCGGACTGCTCCCTCCCATTTAAAAAATTCGGAAAACATATTTATAAGATTTTAAAAATTCTGAAGAAAAAAAATCTGGGGATAGTTAATGATATATCCTACAAACGCGTAAAAGGTCAAATTCAAATAAGTTGTATTTTGAGCTACACAAAAATAACAAAAATGTGGATCTAAGTATGCATACTTTCAAATCTCTAAGTTTGATCAGATTTGTTATTTTTGTTGAGGCCAAAATATAAAGTATCTTGAATTGAAAATTTACACGTTGTTGGGATATATCATCAACTACATCCATATTTTTTTCAGAATTTTTTGAAGCTCACAAATATGATTTCCAAATTTTTTAAATGGGAGGGAGCAGTGGTGCCCGGGAGCGAAATGCCTTTTCCGTCGTGTTGTTAACTACAACCATTATGGGAAAACATATATCATTGGATAGTATACAATCAGTTATGCGTGTAGCATATCTACCGTAACACATTAGTAAATGATAATGAAATTTAAGTGGTGATATCGAGTGGGAGGTTACTCGAGTGGGATAGGTTTCATGTAGAAAGAAGCCATCCTCGGTAACATCATTAAGTGGGAGAAGCTCTAATTTACTAGACGCTAAAGTCCTAAGAGCCCTACGACGCTTAAGACAAGGGTTAAAATTTCTTTGATCTTTTCTCCAAAAAAATTATGTTAGCATGGGAATAAACATCCTATGCGTACCACTGGCTCGCCGAGTAGCAGCAGAATGGTAAGTTTCGTATTTCGCTCGTGCTCAAGCGTTAAGCCTTCGTAAAATGCGTGAAGAGAACAGAACACGATCCAATGCACGTGTTGTTGGCCTATTGCATACTCCTCCGTTTCAAAAAGAATGTCGTGAAGGGAGAACTAGGTAGTATACAAATTGTGTATGTAATTCAAGATAATAAAATTGGAACAGAGGAGAGTTGCACATGAATTCCCGCATGTGAGATCTTGAACAAACTATGCTCAACAGATAAAGCATACAAGCGTTTCCTTTTCTGCCAGACACGAGGTGCGAAGGAATTTCATTTTCTGCCAGGGAACTGAATATGCAGCACAGAAACGACAAGCTTTAGCTGGCGGTGATTCTTTTCTCTCTCTCTCTTTTTTACGGGTAGCTGGCAGTGATTCGTTACGTACGTAAACAATAGCCTTACGACGGAAGGACCAATCTGCAAAGTAGCAAACTTCCCGGCACACTGGTACGGTGGTCCCTCGTGGCGACCAACGTCTCGGGACAGATAGCGCTGCTCTCTGACATTCGGGTCAAGAGGCGATTGGTCCGCGCGGTGGCCCACGCGTCAGTGTCAGAGCCTGGAGATCCAACGGCCGCTCTCTCGGCTATGGTCCTTTCCAGTGACGTCAGGCACGTGAGGGTTGCTTTCCTTTTTTTTTTTGAACAAGGAGCGCCCCGAAAGGGGCAGGAAGCTTCTCATTAATTCCAAGCAGTGGATGTACATTCTTTTACAAAGGACCCTATAAAATAAAATACAACACATAGGTCCCTAGTAAATGCAGAAAAGACCTCGTAGCTAAGAAGATAACAGCAATCCGGTCCCTCTCTTTCTCCACCGCCGAGCCGGAGATCAGCAGCACCGCCACCATGCCCGGAAGCGGGGACAAAGCCACTTGCGCCCACGCAGGAGTCTAACGCGGCAGCCGATCTCGAAGAGGGCCTCACAAAGGAGGTTAAAAGATTGCCGGAACCCTTCACCGGCTTTTGGATAGGCCATTGACTGGCCTTGGATGTCGGACGGCCATCACCGGCCGCCGAGGTGGTGCTCGTAAAAATTGCCTCCCAACTCCACTGCTGCCTTGCGTTGCTGCTCGCAGAGCCGTCATCTCCATCAACTACAACCTCTGTACCTGCTGGAGAATGAAGAAGACAACAGGAACAACAAAACTTAGCGGCAGGTGGCTCCATGCCGACGCCGTCAGTGCAGACCGACCCGCCATCAAACTCCCAACTCCTGCCACGGGTGGGTTGCTTTCCTTCACGTGCTCGCAATGGCAACTGGTGGGCGTGGAGCCGTGGACCCCTGTCGTCAGTGGACTTGGGACAGAGTGGCTGGGCCCAGATCCACCAGTATGACAGAATCACGGCCCCTTTCTCTCTGAGTATAGATCGGAGGAACAACCTTTTTTTTAGTCGAATGGAACAAAAGTTAAAAATCATGGAAACATTTAGTTAAAAATGGAACCATAAGAAACTAACCTAAGGAAAAAGAGTGGAACAAATCATAATTAGAGAAACACAAATATTGTTTCAATAATAACAAGTATAAAGCATGCACACTTTGTTAAATTTTGATTTCATATACAGTTTCGAACATAAAAATAGTCTGGTTGGTTCAGTTTATACTCTATTAGCTTCTAGAAATATGTTTACTTAATCATATATTAGAAATTGTTGTTGAGATATTTGTTCGATTCAAATATATATAAATTATATAGTTTTTGCAGTGTGGAAACAATAAATCTAAAACTGACTTTTCTTACAAAATGGAGTTTAATATATTCCAGTATTCAGTACCAACAAAAAATACACCAACTAATATTTATTAATATTTCCAATTATATGGTTAAACTATGTGAATAAATAGTAAATTATACTATGTAATGTAACATGATAAAAATAAGATCTAGAAAAGTATAAAATTTAGTATAAACTGTATTTATTTTGACTCGCACATATTAATTGTTGATGTGGTTATAGTAATTTTAATTTCGATGATAGTTCTGTGGTTTTCAAGATTAAGATTGCATATGATCTTTATTGCTCTGTGAAAACAAAACAACACTTTGTATGAATATCATTGACTTGGTTGAGGAGCTAAAGACATCTATTTCAACAATTGAGGAGCTAAAGACACCAAACTCATCAGCTAATTAGTGTTGATGCCACTAGATGTCCTTGATCGAGTAGTCAAAAGATGTAAAAACACTAGTAGCCATTTTATGGCAAATTATGATAGATCACATGCCCATACGGCCGTGTGGCTAGCCTCTGGTCCAGAGGGCGTAGAAAACACTTGTCAGATTCATTGGAATACCCGATGTCTTTGAGTAATACAATTCATTCACAAAAAAAAGGAGTAGTCAAACTGAGTAACTAAAATATGTGATGAATTTATTTGGTCAGATACTCAAAGATGAGGAAACGAGAAGAGGGATAAAAACAATATAGGATGATGGAGTCTTTTAGAGCTACATTATCTGATTCTATCTCTTTCTGCCATGCTAGCAATATTCACGAGCAGTTTCAAATTTCTTGAATATGAGAAGCCCTTCCTGATCCTGGTGTTTTCTATGGGTGGGCTTCTCATCCTTCTTCGTATGGTATTATCGCATGCCTAAGAAAAGTGGGGAGTGTATTTTGAGACTGTGGGTACTGTAGCTACAGTACATTACAGTGTTGTACTATACCAACAAATAAGCCTAACTTTCAGGCTCATGCCTCGGGTTTGTCTACGCTCCCTAGTTTTATGAGTTCCAATTCTTTTTTTTAATTTGATTTGGAGTTGTTTAAGGGCCATGGTTATAGCGGAGTCTTTTATTTTAAGATCTAGAGAATAGGCTTTTCGATTAAGCAGGTAGAATATGTATATATCTCTTTTGGAAGGTATTTCGTTGGCACTACATTGGTGCATTCAACCATTGTTTATCGAAGTGGACTGTTTGGAGATAATCAACTTGCTGAATAATAAAAAGTTGGATCGATCTGTCTATTCACCGAAGATAGAGGAGATTAAAACCTTGATGAAGGTTCGACAAACTTGTATTACTCATATTAAGAGATGCCACAACACTAATAGTCATTTTATGTCAAATTACGCTACAACAAACTCTCATACGGCTGTGTGGCTTCCCTCTGGTCCAGAGGATTTTATGAGCACACGTTGAGATTTTATTACCTAATGTTTTGAGTAGTACAAGTTCCATTCACACAAAAAAGGAGGAAAAAGTAGAAGAAGTAAAGAAACAGGAACATGTCTAAGAGCATCTCCACTGGGGGCTCCAAATATGTGTCGGACATTGAGGGGTGCCGGACATGTGTCCGCCCAAGTTTTGGAGGCCGCCCACAGCGGCGCACCCCAAAGGCCCACCCCCCAAAGGCGAGCAAAGGGTCGAACACCTTGCGGACGTTCAAATTGACTAAAAAAACTGAAACGATTCAAATTTCATTCATATTTCTGATATATTACAAAGATTTTGAATGAAATTTAAAAAACGCCAGCCCTAACCCTAGCCTAGTCATCCAGCCACGCGTCGTCGCTGCTGCTGTCGTCGTCGTCGACCACGACGTAGGCGGAGGAGGAGCCGGCACGGCTGGTGGACGCGCCGTCTTGGCGGCGCGGTGCACGGCTGCAGGAGGCGCTGCCGGAGGAGGACGAGGCCGCCGCCGTTGCCACCGAGGAGGCGATGGCGGCCATGTAGCCGGGGCTGTCGCGCTCGATGGTGGTCACCGAGTCCGCGATGGCGGCCAGGAACCCCGGCGAGTCGCCGTCGTGCTCGTTCCGCAGCGGGGATGGCACGGCGTACCCGTACGGGATCGTCTCCACCGGAGGCGGCGGCGTCCTCGCTCTGGGGCGGCGCAGGTAGAGGCGTCCGCGCGGTGGCGAACGCCGTTGTTCGCGGCGTTCGCGGATGACGATGCTGCCGCCACCTCCTCCACGACGCGGCGGCGAGCGTGGCTCCTCCTTCACCGGGCGGCAGCTGCGGCGCGGCTGCCGCTCCTCCAGGCGCCGTGGCCGCACGGGCAGCAGCCGCAACGGGGTGGTGTTCCCCGCCCTTGCGTGCTGGCGCGCGGCCTCGATGGCGGAGGCCACGGTGTGGCCGGTGCCCTCCCACCACTGATGGCGGCCTTCCGCGTTGTAGCGGCCCGGCGGCGTCGGGCCGTCGTAGGCGGCGAGCACCTCGTTGTGCTCGCGCTGGAACCGCCGGAGCCACGCTCCCCAGTTGTTGTCGTCGAACTCGGGGAGGGTGCGCTGATGTGGGGTCAGCCAGGAGCGCCGGCGAGCGATGTCGCGCCGGATCTGGTCCGGCGTCTCCGGCAGCGCCGGCACGGGCCGGCCGCCGTGGGGGGACGTGCGCCACCCCGAGGGCAGACGGGAATCCGGCGGCACCAGCAGGCCGTAGCGGTAGAGGTCCCACGCCTCCTCGGCGGAGACCGTGCGCCCGCTGCGCCTGTTGCTGCTGCCCGACTCCCAGTTGTTCGCCATGGCGCAGGAGTGAGAGGCGTGAGAGTGAGAGGAGTGGGAGGCGAGGGAGACGAGGGTGCAGCGAGGGTGAGGCGAGGGTCAGGGGTTTTATTGGCGAGGCGAGTGGGCGGTGCGCGAGCATCCGCGCCGGCGTTAATGCATTGCGTGGGAACGCCGCGACGCCGCCGCGTGGACTGCCGCGCACGCTGTTGCCGGCGTTAATGCGACGACTGGCGTCAGGCCTGCCGCCGTCTAGTCGCATCGCCGGTCGCGTCGCCTCCCGTCTAGTCGCCTGGGAAACTGCCCGGCGACTGACAGCCATTAAACGCGGCGAAACGACCTCCTGCGCGCCCTCATTAACAGGGCGCACGGCGCGCTGTGTATATGACGGGCGGGCCACCCCTATCAGGGCCATGTTCGCACCTTGTCCGGCACCCCCGAAAGGGCCTCCAAACTGTGCCGGACACGATTTCACTCAGGTCGAGGTATTGGGGGTGCCGCTGATGGGCGATTTTACCATCCGGACCCCCAATGGGTTGGGGGGCATTTGGAGCCCCCGGTGGAGATGCTCTTAAAAAAAAGCCTCGAGAAAAAGTACTGTACCGGTCCCGTCCCGGAACGTTCAGTTGAGCCCGAGACGGACTAGATCTTCGACCCGGTGACGTCGCAAACTCGCAACACTCGCCCGTGCGTATACAAGCAGGTTCGCGCGAACGTACCCTAAACCAGCAAAACAAAAGGGAAATAACGAAAGATTTCGACAAGGCAACAGAAGAGACTCCCGTGGCGTTCTGCGCCGCCGCGACGGCACCCAGCGATCCCAAAGTCAGGCAACGCAGCCGGCAGCGCGCGCGTCCGGTGGCGCCCCAAGGCGGCGATGAGGCCGCGGATCCATCCAAGCCCACAGATCCTACTCGGCGTCTATGCGCGTCGTATCCGCTCCGCCGCGCCGGGTGTTCTTCATGCCAAGAACGCCCTACTGCCCGCCGGGGGATTTGTTATTGGGACCGTGGTTGCGATCGTGATATATGCCTACTTTGTCTGGTTAATCTTCCGGGTGGGCCAAATCAAGGAAAAGACTGATGAGTACGCCCGCCATAGATCTAGGGGTTACGTGTAACCTCTTTTCTTTACCTGAATTCAGTTTCCATGTAGGCTTGCGTTATATGTTGTTGTTCTTGTTGTTCCAGTGGGTTGGTCCCATATATATTCCAGAGGTCCAACTGAAATTGCAATAATACTGGTCGCCCCAGTTTACATCAAATTCAGAGACAGTGAAAAAGCAGATTTGAAAGTGCATCCAGTTTTAGACAGTTGCCGCTAGGAAAATAATCATTGTTCACCCATGCGGATGCATTTTCTCTACTATCACCGCCTCCTGGCTATTAAAAGAACACAGGGTATGAGCTGCTTGTGAAAATCACTGCTCCCACTCCAATCTCTTCTGTGTATTCAGAACGCAAACCTACAGAGCCCTGATCATAAATACTCACACCACCAACATAAAATTTTGAGCAATTGAATGGTAATGAGATGCTTGTGAAAATCATACTATAAAGCTTGCTAACAACACTCGTTCAGAAAAAACCTAACAACACTACGCTGAGTGGAATCTTATAAACTATATCTATCCTAGACTTGAATTGTTTCCTGAAGACGACCTCAGCAGCCGATGATTGTGACTAGGCGTTGCCGAATTGGGCATGGCAGCAGAGCTGAAGATAATGTTCGATGCCTGCGCAGATGGCTGAGTCTGGAGAGCCGAGAGCGGTGAGCGAGGCCCAAACGAGAGCATCTGCGGCTGCCTCTGCAAGAATGGCATCTGAGGATGACCATGCCCCTGCATGTTAGTGGTGTATGCTGCTGCTGGTATTGAGCCTGTCATGGCCACCGATCTAGGGCTTGTATTCATTGGATTGGATGCGGTGCTACTGCCAACGTTGGGCAGGCGAGCTCCCGTGGGATTTAAGCGGGCTGACATCACCTGGATACGCCCAGCTGAAATCTCTGCCTCGCTCTCTCCACTTGCTCGCATTCCTTCAAAAGCAAGGTCTCAACTTCAGCAAACTGCTTCAGCTTTAACTCCAACCTCTTCAACTGCAAGTTCAGTAATTGCAGAATAGTATCAAAATAATAATCTAAGCATCAAAAGATCATTAGCTTAACTTTTCCGCCCTGGTTTCTGATATTAAAATGTAGGCATAAGGCCAAAACCTTCAAAAAAAAACTTTAGATTTCACCAGCGAGCAACTTCTAGACAATTAATACAGCAAAATGTTTTTTATATAGGAACAGAACTGTATTGGGTAAACCACATTATAGTATAATGACCTTATGAGTAAGTTCAACTTATCAACAGGTTTAATGGTTTAATGATCCTGAGTACCAACTAGTAAACAAATCTTAATTTCACAATAGCTGTTAACCATTATGCAGATGATTCCCAGTTCTCTGGCTATCACATTCAGCTGGTTCTGCATCCCCTTAAGGCACACCATTTCTACCATCAAATTAGGATAGTAAAGGAAATTACGTCCATGACACTTTCATTGTAGAAAGATTTTGATGCTGCTTCCAGTTATCAGTGAAAGGAAACTCAAAATTTTAAGGGATTTGACAAGTACTAGAAATCTATATAGAATCAGCAGTGTCAGTTCACACCAAAAGCAGAACCTATTGTGGATGCAATAAAATGGCAGCGTGCAGACTAACCTGATGATTTATCACGGTAGCAACTAGTCTTTGGATTTCACGTTCCTCTTGATCCGCAAAGAGTTTAGACTTCATTGCCGCTGCCGACAAACCACATAGGGCAGCATGCTTCACATTTTCTGGAAAAATGGAGCATGAAGCACCTGTTGTAGAAGAGGATTCAATGGTAAACTCTAAAATGAATAAACAGATGAGATTTCACAGCAAAATAAAATTTGAAAGAGCTACCATTGTGGCCAGGAAAGTCTGCATGTGCACCATGGGCCCTATCATCAGCATACATGCTTACAGAAATCCCCCTTCAGCAGAAAGCAAGTCAAAACCAAACTATAGCTGAATATGTCAAGGGAATTGGAAGCAAAACCAGAGGTTGAAGTATACAGATTTTTTTTCTTCAACTTAAGGTTGCAACATATTCAAAGTGCCAACCCTATAGTGTTTGATAATGTTAATAACATTCACTCATATAGGAAAGATGTCTAACCTGGGATCATCATCTCTTGTTAAAGCAGATAGTGCTGCACTCGCGCATGATGCTGCAATTCTTGGTCCTATTGAAGAGGCCAAGAACGCAACCTACAGAATATTAATGAACCGTGAGACCAAATATACAGAAGACACAGAAGCCTACAAATATTCTGCTCATGAGGATGTACAAAGTGCAGCACTCTACCACCAATTCGCCCATGCAATGCAAGCCTTAATAGCCTAAGAAACTTCCAAGGAAACTAGTTTAGGCAGGGGATGCATGATTCATATCAGGACAAACTCAACTAGAGAACATGGTATTTAAAATATCTTATTTGCATTGATATTTCAATGTTTTCTAAGCGTGAAATTATGCAAGCAGTTATGGGATCTCTCCATCAACCAATAGAGTTTTCAGATTTACAAAGGCCTCCACCTCTGGATTAAAGGAGTAGGGTCAGGTACCACTTGCTACCAGTTAAGAATTCATGATTGGCATTACTTATATTTGAAGTACACAAGTAGGCTAGTAGAATTATACGCTTCCATTTCTGACATTCTCTATAGGCGAAGAACTGAAGATAAAACCATACTTAGTGAAACTTTTACGTATGGATTCTAATCGAACTTTACTAAGGCATTAAATATAAAATTAAGTGCCGACAAACATAGATACTCTAGCACGTAAGTATAATGCTATGCATTCTTGGCAGCCCTCTAGGTCTCTTAACCTAGTGGAATGGAGTAACTTAGTACATAGGTTATCTAAACATGAAGTGGTGAACATAACTTACCAGTGACATGACTGGATTAGAAGAACTGATGAATGGAAGTTGGTTTTCATGTTGAACACTTCGAGGCAGATTTCCTGGATAGGGAATAAAATAAATTGCCAATGTTAAAGGAAGAGATCACACACAGTTTACAAAAGGTGGAAAATAAACTAATTATTCAAAATTCTGGAGCAAATAACAACTTAATGATGTCGAAGACCTGAAGTACTCCCACTGGAATCTGAATGTGGTTGCCCATTGATTTGCGCTCTAAATGGCATATATGCATCTGGAACCTCAATCCTCTCTAACAAACTATCCTCCACTGGAAGACGAATAAAATGGTAAATGCATTGTGCCTTTGACTTTGTTCCAACATGGTGTGCAATGTTATTCCAGTTGTCATTGTGCTTCTCTATGCCCTCCAACAACAATAGTGTTTCTTGATCAGTCCAGTTATCCCCATCATTTCCTGGTCCATCTTTATCCCCATCGACTCTCTGAAAATCTAAGCTTGAATGTCCGGTGATATATCTTGCATCATGGAAGCAATCAGAGCAAAGAACGATATCTACCTGCTCAAGCAGCCAAACAATAAGCTTGTCAACACTAGCTTCATACCCATAAGAGAAAAATAGGAAGGTGACTAGTAATTAATTTAAAGAGTGGCACAGCCTTGGAAAATTTTCCCCTACTCATTACATCAATAACGAAAATTGTATTGTAGGTCATTTATACATCATTCACAAAACATGGCATACTGAAATTTGGAAACAGAACATATCTGGCCATGCCATCACTTCACAAGTTAACATGGTCGGATAAGTTACATTGCACCTAGATGCAGGTTGTTTCACATAACGCATGCGATACTAAGAATAAGGAGGCTCTGAATGCTTTTGGTTCACATATTGGTAAATATGGGCCCCCAGCATTAAGATGTATAAGCAAGATTTAAGACAACCACATGGGCACCAGTATCTGTCTGACTCTTGTAAGAAAATCACGAATCAAGATAAAGTGGGGTTTAAATCAAATAGCAAAACTTCAGTAGTAAATCACTAAACTCAGCAACAACACTATTTAGCTTACCGTGATGTGTTTCATAATTTTAGAAAAATATGCCTTTTGAGTACGTACAACAACAATCCTAGATACACAAACGAGGGTTTCCTAGACATGAAAAAAAATAGAACATGTATATGCAAATATGAAGATGAGCACCTCTTTTGTGACTGATAATGCAAACTGCGCAAAGATTGTGAGCAATAACTGCAAGAGCTCTGTGATAACCGCTCTCTAATCTTCCCTTCCAATTCTGCAAACTCAGCACCAGCATCAAAATCTACCACCTCCGAATTTGATGAAGATGGTGCGAGCGAAGAAATGTCGTCCGCTTGGAGACTACATTTTGGCCGATCAAACAAAATTAAACCATCAACGGATTTCAGCGGTGCAGTCAACAATTGCAATTCCCCTGCTGGTTCCTCCCTTAGAAGTGATGCTGCCACCCTTGGACCCCGGTGCACCAACCCAACCGCAAGGTAATTGATGATCCCCCAGGCGTCCAAGAATCGAACAATCCTACTCAGATCATATAATTCACCTGTGTTAACAACAAGTCCCTGGCAGTCCACAAAAGCAAGCCTCTTGCCTGGATTCTCCAAATATTTCGCAATAACTTTATTCCTTAACATTATGAACTTCTCCGGCGTGTGCCCCATAGATTTCCCTGTAAAGAAATGTGGCACTACCTGCCTTTCCAGCCTGTGCACCGTCCCAGGAGAAAACCAATCTACAAAGTGTAAACTAATTCATGTTGCAGTGAACTTAAACCAACACATGCTCCCCGGTACAGCTCAGCAATTCAGAGTTTGGTCGCGACGAGCGAACCTGAGTGCTTGGGCACGACATGGAGGCGGCCTTGGAACTGCTTGGGCACGCCATGGCCCTCCATGAGAGGTGGGGGCGTGCACACATAAGAAGACGGCTTGTCAGGGTCCGTCGAAAGGGACGGGTGGTCAGGCAGGGCCGCAGAGAGCACCTGGAGCTGCCCGTGCGAGATGTTCTCCAATGCCGGTGGTACCGCGGCGTACGCATCGCCCACATACGCAGATCGCTCAGCTGCAACGACGGCCAGGACGGACGGGTGCGGACGGTTGACTTTGCGGCGGGTCGCGGCAGGGAAGGCGGAAATGACCTCGGCCGAGGAGAGCACCTCAGCCTCACGGAGGTCGGGCACGGGGTCCCTGGCCGCGGCACCGGCGAGGATTTCGTGGTCAGCGTCGTCAACCGCTGCCGATGGGACGGCCGTGTCGTCGTTTTCGTTGGCGGCGGCGGAGTCGGAGTCGTCGGAATGGTCGGGCGCGGCCAACGGCGAGGGGGAGGCGTCGGAGTTGCGCTTCCGCTTCCGCCATTTGAGGCGCGAATCTGGGAGTCAGGGTTCGGAATCGGAGAGTGCAAGGTCAGACTTGGCACTACCAGGTCAGAGAGTCAGGTGTTCGTGGAGGGTTTCGACGTACGAACCTGCTGTGGAGGAGGCCCTGCGGGGCATCGTAGGCGACGACGGCGCGGGCGCGGCCTAGGCCGAGGAGGTGGTGACTGCTGAGGTGTAGGAGTGTGACCGCGAGTGAGGGGACCGGCCGGCTCGACGGCGACGAGGAGGGAGAGAAGCACGTGCGAGGGAGGCTGGGGAGAAGAGACCCGCTCTGTTTCACTTGACGTTTTTTTTCTCTCTTTCTTTGCGAATTGTTTCACTTGACGCATTGCAGAAATTTTGTTCTGACCCGTCCGTCGCCCCGCGTGCATGTGTTTTTTATGGGCAGACTTTTTATTTATTTGGTTTATTTCGTGTTAGATTTTTTATTTAGGGGAATGAGCAGAGATAATACCCTTATTATTAAATGAGACTTGGTGATAATAGGTCACTCAACACTCAACGTTAATCATTAGACGCATCTGGACCGTCTAATCTTCTATTCTCCCACAAGTTTCACAATTAAAAATGACAATATCTTTTAAAAAGCGCATAGGTCCACAAATCGGGTGATTCGATGCTCGATTAAATTAGCATATAAGTATTACTCATGACATGCAAACACATTGGAGGTGAAATAAAATCTAGTTAGTTAATTATTTTTGCTAATGGTAGTTTTGTTATAACCTTGTTCGCCTAACTATTTTGTATATGTAAGCAAACCTTACTTTTATTTTAGCTATCAATGAGATCTCAGGTTAAATACGTGGTGGTTCTCTAGGGAACACCTCTTCTAAGCAAACTAATCTTTTCTATTCGATTTAAATGTCGGAGTTCTTTTTTTTTTTTGCCCGAGGATGATCAAGATTTAAGGTTGGTGAGGTTGATGAGTCGAATTTATACCAGCGACCTGCGACAAAACAAAACAAAAAACAGGAAAGAAATGTTATAAACACAGAAAACAAAGAAGAACAAACCGCACAAGCAACAAAGAACACAAAAACACACAGATCTAGCACACGGTGGACGACATGAACAAAGAACGACCAAGAAGAGAGAGCAAAGCATGGTAAGAAAACCAACCTGATCTCAACGAGACCAAACGTGACCGGAAGAACAGCAAACGGATTCTATGGAACACGACAGAGCTCGAGAAGAGAACGGCGGAGCAAGAACAACGAGGAAGAAGAAAAGGAGGAAAATGAAAGGTGCAGTAACCATCCGATCCAGAACGCAAACTATATACCCTCCCCAGCACAGTGTACACGGCAACCCCATTAGGTCGGTAACCACTCGGAACCAATGGCGAGACGCCAGCTCGGACGGTGAAATCGGGCCCGAATTTCACATAAAAACACGAACAGTGTTACGTACCCGACGATCGTGCGAAATACCGAGCGTACCCCAACATACTGTAGAAAATACGCAGCAACGACCCATGCAAGGAGAGATCGGTGACACAAACGTACAGGGCAACCGACATGTGGACCATGGGAGGGGATGGCCCCATCGTCAGCGAGAGAGGGGGGGGGAGGAACCACGTACGAAGATCGGTAACCCAGAGGGGCACGCAGTGCATCCGCTAAAAACTTAGAACGGTAAATAAACAAAATCAGCCAATGGGAGGAACGCAGTGCGAATCTCGCCCCTCCGCCACACCGATTAAACGCGCAGCGTGAGACCGACGGGTTGGCCCTTGGGCTCCAGGGGCATCGGGAGAGGGCGTCAGCGAGAGTGGGTGCACGAAGGTTGGTACGGTTAGCGACTTTGCGAATCCCTGTTCCTACCGACTCCAGGAACCAGCGGGGATCGGACGGTGCGGAGGTGTGGAGCGGAAAAGATCGGACGGCCAGAAAGATCAAATCGATGTGGTGCGCTCAATGGGTCTCACTGTTTATATCTTTAGATATAGATAGATGAACAAAGATGGTCATGATTCCACAATTTATCGGATCCCATCAAACACAACATTTAGCATTACATAAAGATGATCTTGATCATGTTAGGCAGCTTACAAGATCTAAACATGGTAGCACAAGGAGAAGAGACAACTATCTAGCTACTGTTATGGATCCGTAGTCCAAGTTGGATGAACTACTCACACATCACTCCGGAGGCTGGCATAGTGATGTAGAAGCCCTCCGGTGATGATCTCCCCTCCGGCAGAGTGTCGGGAAGAGCCCCAGAACCCTCCCAAACTAGGGTTCGCGATGTCGGCGGCCTCAGATATCTTTCGTGGAAATTGATCGAGTACTTAGGGTTTTCGGGAGACAGAGAATTTATAGGCGAAGAGGCGGCGCAGGAGGCCTCCTGGTGGGCCCAGACAGCAGTTGGCGCAGCCCACCCCTGGCCCGCTGATGCATGTAAAATGCATACATGAACTTTGCACTTTAATTGCTTATATTCCAATCATATTTGCATCGTATAAGGGTTATATCAATGTTTTATAATGATTTTTGGGAATATTCATTTATTTCCTATTTTTATGGAATTAACCCTGCACAGGCAGAAAACCCCGTTTTCTTATTTTAATGTTTCAGGGACCCAAACGTCAACGAAATCACCTGGAAATTTACGGACGTCAATATTTGGAAGGAAGAAGACCTGTGGGCGAAGGAAGCGAACAAGCGGAGGCCCGAGGCCCAAACGGGGGTGGCCCACGTGGCCAGGTACTGTGGCCGCGTGGGGCCCACTCGTTTGGCCCTCGTGGCTCCGTTGCCGTCGATCTTCGCTCCACCGAAATAGTCTTGACCTAAAAACGCCTATAAAAAAGGTCCCCGGCGTTCTCTGGAAGGAGTGCCGCACAAACACAGAAACACCGAAACGGAGATCAGGAGCTGCAGATTGGAGGGGGAAAACTCCGGCGGGGCGCTGCCGGCGTGGTCTCCATCTTCTCCATCGACTTCTCCACCGTCTCCATGATGAAGAGGGAGTAGTCCACCTCTGGACTATGGGTTTGTGGAAGTAACTTATGTATCTCTCCTCTCTTGAGCTTCACTAATTAGCACCGTATGAGTTGCTGAACATGATTACGGTCACCGTTGTAATACCTTTGTGGTGGATCTTTATGAGTTAATATATGTTTGAGATTGCAATGTTTGTTTCAGTTATGAGTATAGATGCATATTATGTACCCCGTTCTTGTCTACTTGTTTTGATCAAGCATGTTTATGAGAGCGTGTGTGGGGAAACGTGTGCATTAGTTGGAGTAACGGGGGGTGGCTAGTGCAGTGAACGTGAGAGAAAGTTCTGCGATCCACTTTGGTATCTTTACCTTACTTTGTTACCTCACTAGGGATAAACTAAAATACCATGCTACCGGGGATGTGGGCGTGACCATTGCCACTACTCCATGACTAGATCTAGCATGTGCTTATTTTCACTTCATGTCATGATACTTAATGCTATACTCTGAGTTATCTTAATTACTGAGGTGTTATGATTTAGTTCGCATCTTGGTGGAGTATAAGAGAGGTTAATAACCAAAAGACCTCTATGTTAGGACGTGATGCCCATATATCTAAGTAACTTGTTATCAAACCCTGTGTTGCAATCTCATATGTTAACTGTGTGTGTTCCATTGTCTACCACTTTATAAAGAGAGAGTGCATTTGTGAAACCATGAACCCCAGTCCATTTTTAATCATAAGAAACACCTTTCCAACACCATATACCACTTTTCTATTTTCAGCCATCATTAAATCCGAAAATACAAAAATACTTTTCATCTTGCATACATCATTCAAAAACCCAAAAATATCATTTATCATTGCATCCACCATCATTGCATATTTATTTCTTGTTTGCATTGCATAACTATCCTGATATCATTCTTACACCTTGTGCTTGACAACCACAGGTGAGGTTGAGGACCAAAACATCTAACCTTATTTTGTAGGTAACCAAAAGAAGGATAAGAAGATAAATCTACCACTTCAGATTCCCCGAGAGTTCGATATTAAACCCTCGAGTCACCCCTCGTGGGGAAAACTGTCTTCCACTTACTATACACTCTGCACTTGGAGTCTCAACCTAATCCCGTTTATTTTTGCAGGTATCAAAGCCTTGCTCTTCTGGACCATCACCCGCGCCTAGGTGGCGCATGGGGGGGGGTGTGGGGCCGCCTATGGCTGATATTTGGGCAGTGCTTTTATTCCTTTGTAAAAATTATCCTCGTAAAGTTTCGTCCATTTCAGAGAATATTTTCTTAAGAGATTTTCTGAAACAAAAAGACAGCTAAAAACAGGAACTGGCACTGGGCATCTTGTTAATAAGCTAGTCACAAAAATTCAGTAAACTGATATATTAGTGTAAATAAAACATGTGGCATTGATATAAAACAAGCATGGAACAATAAAAAATTATAGATACGTTTGAGACGTATCAATGCTCTTCGACGATGATGTAGAGCACATGATCATGGCGCATCTCGTTGAGCAATTTGAGAAAGGAGGCAAGAGGAAGAGGATAGGCTCGACGGTCGGTCGTCTTTGCATTCCCCGGAACCGAGGTCTCGACAATTCGTTGCTAATGAAAGATTATTTCGCCGAGGTACCGACCTATCCGGATCACCTCTTCCGTAGACGCTATAGAATGCGTAGATCTCTATTTGTTCGCATTATTGAAACTTGCGAGCAAAACGCTCGTTACTTCGTTCAACGGAGAAATGACGCCGGTTTGCTTAGGTTTAGTTCATACCAAAAGATATCATCGGCAATGAGAGTGATAGCATATGGTGTTCCGGCTAACTACACCGATGAAATAGTTTCGCATTGGCGAAGATATACCACGCTCAAATCTCAAATGCGTGCGAGTGTGTGCCAAAACATTGATCCGAGTTTTTGGGCCCTAGTACCTCCGAAGTTCTAATGAGGAGGACACGAAGAAGTTGATGGCGGCGAATGAAGCAAGAGGATGGTCTGGCATGCTAGCTAGTTTGGATTGCATGCATTGGAGGTGTAAGAATTGTCCGGCGGCTTGGCATGGACAATCACCGGTCATCATCATCATCATCATCATCTTGCTATCGTACTCGAAGTCGTTGCTTCGGAGAATTTAAGGATTTGTCGTTGCTTTTTTGGTTTGCCGGGTTCTATCAACGATATCAATGTGTTACAGAGATCACATCTATTTGCTCGGCTTGCTAGTGGAGATGCCCCGGCTTGCAACTACACCGTGAATGGGCATGATTATACCATGGGGTATTATCGTGCCGACGGTATATACCCATCTTGGTCAACATTTGTGAAAACCATCTCAAGAACGGACAACAAGAAATAATCCATTTATGCTAAAGCTCAAGAAGCATGCCAAAAGGATATTGAGAGAGGTGTTTTGCAAGCTCGTTTGCCAAGTCCCGCTGGTTTCTAGGATAAGAAAACCCTCTCAGATATCATGACGGTTTGTGTGATTTTAAACAATATCGTCATTAAAGAAAGGGGAATTTAAACTTGGAATTTTTCTATGACAACATTGGTGGTCGAGTGAAGCCTAAAAAGAACCCGAACCGGATCCAAACATTTCTTGAGACCTACCGAATGATTGACAATACCACACACTACCAGCTCCGTAATGATCTTATTGAGCACTAGTGGCAAGTGTATGGGAAGAAGTAGATTCCCATTTTCTTAATTTGATATTGTTGTAATTTGAACAATTGTTTTAATTCTGACCATTCTTTATTGTTTTAATTATTCGGATTTAAACAATTGTTGTAATATGGATGATTATTGTATCGTATGATACTAAACATTGATTACGTTGAATTTGTATTGATGTATTATTAAAATTATGTTGATCAAAATCATGTTATGATCCGGTCTTTCCCAAAGCTATGTTGATCAAAATCATGAATTTGATAAAAAAACGGAAAACTGGTTTTCCGGCACTGGTAGGGCTCGAGGGCAAAACAAATGCGGTAAACTCGTTTTTTTACGAGTTTACCGCATTTGTTCTGTCGGGACTGGAGCGGCGCGGTACCGGAAAATGTTCCGGCTCAACCTGATATGACATATCCGGTACGAGTTTATCTGGTGTCTGTTAAAGTTGTTGTAAGATAGAAGTAGATACCCTAATAAAAAAACGAGAGACATAGGTCGTAGATGCCAGAATGCACGAGTTGGAACTATAAAATCTTCCTAGAGCCCCATGGTGAATACTAGAAGAAGACGAGGGTACGACGATCACTCTAGGCTTTTTACAGTGTACTCATGAGCCAGTATACAAAAACATACACACCGGATTTATTTATCTATACAAATACTAGCAAACGTGACCGTGCGTTGCAACGGAAATGAAAATTGTCTCGCGAAGGCGCAATAAGAAAGTTCTCGTTGTCATTGCTACAGGTTTCTTTTTTTACCAATCCAATTCAATGAAGTTAGCCACCATGTTGATTGGGATCCTTGTCGTCCTATCCTCATCGGCCTTATTGGGTTGTGTACAAAGCCTGCACCGTGACACGTGATACGCTCTTGAGGCGAGGCGCCCCATTTGTGAAGACGTCGAGAAGTAATTCTGCAACGTGTCGGATGACCTTGAGGCAAGTCGTCACACTTGTCATTTAATGAAGAGTAAAATATACTTTAAACCTTGAACTGATAGACCCGGAACCGAACGCATAACGAATACCCTAAATGGGTATAGGCATTGCATAAAAACCTGACAACATTTATTAAACCCTAAAAATTATATTTGCAAGCCCGATTTTTTGATAAATTGTTCATTGGGTTTTATAAAACCTTCTTCCCTTTATCATTTTTTAATTAAACCAAAGTAATAATATTTGGGGTACATTTGCAAAACTTTTCTAAGAACATTGCAAAGTTTTCCAAATTTTCTAACTTGTTCAAACCATTTTTTTCAACCCTTTGGACTGCACCGTCGAGCCATCCCTCCCACGCCGACGTCGATGTTGGAGAGGGCCATTAACGAAGTTACAATTTGAAGGGTTGGGAGGAAAGGAGGGCGACCGATAGGGGCTGCATAATGCAACCACGTTGAACATATAACAAATTCCACAAAAAACATACTTTAAAAAGTTTGCAAAATATTCTATAATCAATTGCCATAAAACCATTCAACAGTTTGCAGGGAAACCGCTGGTTAAACTACACTAAATTAGATATGAGGACATAAACACAAAGTGAGTAATGTTACGCGAAATCTGATCAATCTGGCTGATTTACTATACTGGAATTTATGACCGAGCGATGAATAGAGATCTATAGGAGTTTAACGTAAATATTACAAAGTGAAAGAACTAAAATGAGAAATTTCCAAAAAGATAAGCTTCTTCTCCCGTGCGTTAAGATGGAAGCAGTTTTCCCCAATCACCGCACTGAGTGATGCTGGTCCGAGAGAGATCTGTGATCTGTCCCGTGCCTACCATTGAAGTTGGAGGTCTTCGTGTTTGGGCCCGCCACTGCTGCCGCTCAATGGCCTTTGGAGCCACGCTGGGAGGAAGCTCTCCCGCGCGTCGTCGCGACGACGTTGCTTTCCGAGGACTGCATTGCCTTGGTCCTGTCGCAGGGAACTTCCGCGAGGGCGAGAAAATCACTGGGACTGAGGGCCCATCCTACACCCGCCATGGACGCCGACGCGCGGCCATCCTCCTAGTCCTCCCCGACCAGCACGTGAAGATTGAGAGAGGGAGGCCGAGCAACCGCTCGTTCCTCTGGGTTCCTCGCACAGTCGACGGTCGGCTGGTACACGTCGGCGTTTAGGGAAGATGCCGGACTTCGTCGCTGCGGCGAAGCACCTGTTCCTGCCGGCGGCGTCAGGCGTGCGAGAGGAGCGACAACTATGGACTACGGAGGCGTGCGACCAGACGAAAGAAGGCGACGAAGGATACGAGACGCGGCAAATTTGACGAATTTGACCCTTTTTCGAAATCATTTCATAAAATGGACCCAAATTCAAATTATTTCACGATCTGACCCTTTCTCACGGCGCCCGCCCCCGGGGCGCCGTGCTCAACTGTACAACGCCCCGGTCTGATGCGTCATGAATCCTGCCACGTCAGAATGAGGGAGACCCATCTTGATAGCACGACGCCCTGGTCCGGGGCGCCGTGCTCTTTTTTTTTTTTTGCTTGTTGGTACAAGCGAAAAGAGAACAAAAGTGGCCCATGTATAGAATGTGTACACGAAGCATGCTCTAGTGCAGTGGTCTGTTGTCTGCTCCAAGTCATTTAGGTCGTGAGTTCAAATCCTCATCTAGCAGCAAATATTTTTGTTCCTTTTTGTTTATTCACTCAACCAACAAATACATATGTTATACAAAAAATAAAAATAAATTTTTTGTTGCTTTCTCTTCTTCACATAAAACTTAATTAAATTCTTGTATAACATATTGTATATACATACGATATAAATGTATCAACATATACAAAATTATTTTGTGTTTAGTATATCATATGGTATATACGTACCAACATATATAAAACATAATATAATCAAAGTATATATAACATACCAACATATACAAAATTATTTTTATGTTTTGTGTATCATATTATATATATACGTAGGATATATACTTTGATTTTAATTAATTTTATGTTTACTTATACAAGCGCAACATTGCAAATATCCTGCAAATTTTTGTTCCTTTTTGTTTACTAGTGAATGTGTACGTGCAACGCACGTCTTCTCCACAACTCATTAAAGAATAGACATGGTGTGATACCAAAATGGAGTGGAATGAATGTTCCTCCCTCCATTTTCTTCTCCATCCTCGTGTATCACTTACTACTTCTTTCAATTGAAATTCATTCGATAAATCAGAATTTGACAATCTTTGCATATATTTATTATAAGTATGCAATCTATGAATTTCTTAGTGAACTATTTCAAATAATTAGTTTCATAGGTATCAAAAAATCTTAATAATCTTGACATTATTCAAAATATAATTGTTCTCGTAAATAAATTTTTTATAAACTTTTATGTTCTTCCTCCTAGTTGAATGCATGTGCGCGAATTTCACCCAAAATGTTTTTTAACAGGACACAAGCTCGTATCAATTAATGAATTAAAACTTAGCCCGCTTTTTAAAAAATATTCATGTGTACAAATAAAGTAAGCAAAATTAACATTATTTCAAAACGTTTTGACATAGAAGGGATGATCGTCAATGGATAAGCATCTTGGTTGATAGGATAAGCAACTTGTAAGTTCCATGAAAATGCATAGTAAAAAAAGACTATCCTTATCCCTTCCCGCAACAGTAACGAAGGGCGATTTCTTGGATCCCGCTGCTCGAATCACCTCGCCGTCGAAGATTCGCCCGTTCCCTCTCCCTCCGGCGGCCGCTCCGGCGGCGGGAGGGTGGGGGAACATCGGATCTCTTCGTGTATATAGTGTAGGTTGGAGTAGTTGGCCAGACGGCGGCGTTGAGGAGATGGCGGCGCTGCCGGAGTGGCCTTTTGGAGCGGCGCTTTTCCTCTTTGGCGGTGGAGCTCGGTGGAGCTTCGCGGCGGAGCGGTCGCTCGTGCCATGCTTGCAGGTCTGCGGATCTACGATGTGTGGCCTCCCCTCGCCGGATTCTGAGGTGCGGCGGATCCGGCTGTTGAATAACTCGAAGGTGAAGGCGTGTTGGAGCTTCGCGACGGCGGCGGCGTCTGCGAGCGTCCGTCGTGGGTTGTCCGGTGGTCTCCCGGACGTGGAGGGGCTGACTCCGAACCAGGTACAAGGTGTCTTGTGGAGCAGCGGCGGCGGCAAATCACCGGGCCGTTCCGGCCGATGGCGGCGTCGGGGTCCAGGGGACCTTTTTGTTATATTTTCTTGTTTCTGGACCTTTCTGTAAGGAACGATGCTTCAATACTACTTTCCTTTCGTCAAAAAAAAAAAAAGACTATCCTTCATCAATGGATATTCCCCAAAACAAACTTAATATGGACATCAAATTAATCAGCTAGCACACATCGGCAATGCAAACTGCAGACCAAATTTTGACATTGCAAATCGACAAAAAAAATCAGCTAGCACATATCAGCAATCACCTAGCAGTACAAATCGGCTGTGCGTGCACAGGACATTAAGCTAGCAGCACACCACAGATCAAAATCAGCTAGCAGCAAACCTGCAGGTGACCGTGTGCGCGCCGCCGCGAGATGGCCACGACCAGCACCAGCATGAGGAGCAGCCTGGCTGGGGCACGGCCTGGCTCGGCCACGACCAGGACCAGCAATAACAGGAGCAGAGGAAACCCGACAGCTCCCATGGGTTGCGGAGGTGGGCAGCGTGGGCGTGGCCGACCTCTGCGACCTGCGACGTACAGATGCGCGCAGCCCGCGTCCTCGCAGGTCGGCATGAGCGCACAACGACGTACGTTGGCATGCTGAACCTTCACGGCGCGAACAACTGCTGTATCACCCAGAGGAACAGCGGCCTGGGCGGATGGAGGTGGTCGGCCTCCTCGCCGGCGCCGTGCCCGTTGCGCGCGGCGAACACGCGCTGCTCCAAGCCTCGATGCGGACGCGGGGCTCCAGGAGGTCACGACGCGGACGCGGTTGTCCAGGTGGTCGAGGACACGGCTGCAGACCGCGGGACAGGGACGGACCTGGCCGGCGTGACTCCTACTCGCCGACAGCCATAGCCGAACACAACAAACTCAGAGGATGCAGACTGGGTCTCCGAGAACCCCTCCCTCAAGTACGGGTCCCTCTCTGCCTCCGAGCAGCCCGCCCTCGCGCGTGGGTCACTCTCCGCCGCCAGGCACCCCGCCCTCGCTCGCGCGGTCACTCTCCAAAGCCGGTGTAGGGCGGGCAGGACGGCAGCAGCCTTGGCGGGCAGAGCTGTGAATCAGTTCTCCTCGTCACGACTCACGACAGGGGAGTGGGGCAGGACGAAATTGGACGTAATTTCCGGGGGCTTCTATGTCCTACCAGATCTTGAGCAGCACCAACATGTCCTACCGCTCCCAGCGTCTGGGAACCACGGAGGAGCAGCGGGCGGGGAACTCGAAGCGGCGCCAAGAGCTGGACGACGCGGGGGTGGCCGGTGGTGTGACAGCGTTGACCTCCTCGAAGCGGCAGCGAGCAAGGGCTCGATTGGCGCCGAGGCGAGACAATTAGGCCGCAGGGAGGCTTGGTGCAGTGGTACGTGGGTTGCGGCCAAGGACGGTGTTCACCGACGGCGACGACGGGATGGTGGCGTCACGCTTCCGAAAGGAAACTTTATATTTTAGCGTTGGCAAATCCCGTAATTATCACGAAACGAAAAGATGTGTTGAGTTGTCAAACATTGGAGCAATCTGAACCGTCGGACAAATATTGAAGGGCTCTGATTTAATGTATCAACACAAGTTTGCTCTTTTAATAGTAGTATAGATTCACTCAACCAACAAATACAATATGTTATACAAAAAATAAAAATAATTTTTTTGTTGCTTTCTCTTCTTCACATAAAACTTAATTAAATTCTTGTATAACATATTGTATATACATACGATATAAATGTATCAACATATACAAAATTATTTTGTGTTTAGTATATCATATGGTATATACGTACCAACATATACAAAACATAATATAATCAAAGTATATATAACGTACCAACATATACAAAATTATTTTTATGTTTTGTGTATCATATTATATATATACGTAGGATATATACTTTGATTTTAATTAATTTTATGTTTACTTATACAAGCGCAACATTGCAAATATCCTGCAAATTCTTGTATACGAGGATTTGCAACATTGTTTACCTATGTGAAAAACAAAAGGCAACAAAAAATTAATATTATGTTTTGTAATACATATTGCAGAATTTGCAGCGTTGCCTACTTATTGCAACGTTGTTTACTTATGTGAAAAATAAAAGGCAACAAAAAAAAATTTTATTATGTTTTTAATACATATTGCAAAAATTGCAACGTTGCCTACTTATGTGAAGAGGAGAGAAAAAATATTATTTTATGTTTTGTATAACATATTGTATATGTTGGTTGAGTGAATAAACAAAAAGTAACAAAAATTTCGGCAAAAATAATTGCTGCTAGATGAGGATTCGAACCCTAAACCTAATGAACAATCAACACACCAAAGACCACTGGAGTAGTGAACGCTTCATGTACACATTCTATACATGGGCCGCTTTTGTTCTCTTTTCGCTTGTACCAACAAGCAAAAAAAAAAAAAGAGCACGGCGCCCCGGACTAGGGCGTCGTGCTATCAAGATGGGTCCCCCCTTATTCTGACGTGGCAGGATTCATGACGCCTCAGACCGGGGCGTTGAACAGTTGAGCACGGCGCCCTGGGGGCGGGCGCCGTGAGAAAGGGTCAGATCGTGAAATAATTTCGAAAAAGGGTCAAATTCGTCAAATTTGCCACGAGACGCGGACGGAAAAAACGAACCGGTACGACTAATGGATGGCACTGTGGGTAATTTCTTTCATCTTTGAGGGCAATTTCAATGACGTACCACAAGAAGTCATCCCTCCTTTATTATTACTAGCATCATGCCCGCGCGTTGCTGCGAAAAGGAGTAGTAAAACAAGGTTTAATTAAATGAGCGACTACAATAATTTGAAAGCACAATTAGATATTAGAAGATGGAGAAAGATGTGTAAAGCACACAACTTTTTTTCTTGGATTAACAAAGAATATTGATGTATAAAGCACACATCTGTGTGACTTCTATGAGACTAACATATATGGAAGCAAAGTTGACGGTGGGACACAAATAATGCGCACATATAGTCCACTTGCAATGCAATACATATAGCTCATTTTCTTAGTTAACGATCGATCTCATTGTTTTTTGTCCGCTGATGAAATAGTGCTTTGTACAAAGCCAAATGCTTCCACAAGAATAGTGCTTTGTACAAATAATGAGAACGCATCTCTCTCTCCAGTTGCTTCGGTGAAAGTCTGCAGACTTACCAATCGACTGGTTTGTGCACTCCGTGGAACCAACCTGGCCAATTGCACAATTCTGAAACCGGTCGACCGTGGATGTGGCGCGGGTGGCAGCGGCTCCTCGCTGGAAAACGACTCCTTTCGCGTCCGTCACCACCTACGACAACATCTACCACACCCTCTCGCCGTACGTACTTGACCGCTTGATGACGCTGCCCTCGGTGCAATTCCTCTCGGAGGCGCGAGTGCCGACGCCCGCGACTGCGTGTTGTGCCTCCTGGAGTTTGCCTACGGCGACAAGCTCCGTGCACGCTTTCAAGAATTCAACGCCGACTACATCGTCGTCTGTGTCTCCGCGCGCACGCCTCTTGCCCGCTCTGTCGCCCGGCCTCCGTCGCCTCCCCGCTCGGCTTCGTCCGCCGATTGGGCCCTAATCTCAACGACCTTCTCGTCTTCCACCACGTCCCGCCGCCTGCCCCCGACGCGCCGCCAGATATCACGCCGGCCAGACTCAATCGGCAGCTCAAGTTCTCAACCCGAGGGACTTCCTTCATGGTGGCTGGGTTGAAGAGGATGCCGCTGCCCGCTGATGTGTCCTCAACTCCTCATCGACGGATGTGGTGAGGAACTCTCAAAGGTGCAGCGGCCGTGGTGCTCGCACGATTTCGCTTTCCTTTATATGAGGGTGGATCGATCGATCGATCCGCGTAAGTTCTTGAACTGGAGATGGATACGTACTGCTCCTGTGGTCCGTTTTGTGTTTGAAACGAACACGTCGATCGGATCCCCCAATCTAACATGATTCGGACGTGGTGGACTCGGAACACAATTGTTAGAGATTGTTCTGCCTCGGCCCAGCAAGAAAAGAGGCCCAACTATGACCTACCATCATCACCACCTTTAACGATATTATATAGTAATAACTAGCAAAAGGCCCGTGCGTTGCAACGGGAAATTAGTGCTTTGAAATTTTCTAAAAGCAAAATAGCCCATGTGTTGCAGCGAATACAAAATAAATAATATGTGTTTACAATAAATTAAGAAAAACATAGGCAAGTGGAGAAAATGTGAACCGACTTGGTGACTTGGCTGTCTCCTTTTTAGATTTTCCAGATCTTTACTGATGGTCCTTTTAGTGCACCATCTTATAAATTTCAAGAAATACGATATTTTTTTTGCTTATCGGCCTTAGAATTGATGCAACTCCATCCGTTTCCTCCGACGGTCGTGGTCGGGGTGTAAGGTGGTGTGTTTGTTGGAGGAGTTTGGGAGTTTGCAGACGGGAAGCTCTTCTTCGCCGGTGGGCTCGGTCGGCTATGTGGAAGAGGGGTGGCGTCTTCGTTCTCGTCTCCGGCGAGGGCGAGCTGGCGGCGGCTCGGAGCCGATGTTCGTTCATCGCTCAGATTCTGGCGCCTGTGTCGGATGGATCTTGCGGCATCTCAACAAGGTTGTTCGGGCCGTTGGCTTCGGTGCGCGGCGAGCTTGCCTTCTTCCTCCCCGGCGGCGTGCTGCTGGTGCTCGAAGGAGGTGTGCAGCGTGGTGGTTCCTGGTTCGCCGGGCGTTGAGTAGTTTCCAGTCTCTGTACGTGTGTGTGTGTTTGTTTTCCTTCTGATATGTACACGTACTCCTTTCAAAAAAAGAATTGATGCAACTCCTTTCATCAGCGCAGTGAAGTGTCTCCTGAACAATATAAAGTCCAATAAATTAACTCAATCACTTAAAGTTCTTTCTCATACATGAGTACAGATGCACAATGCCTAAAATGAATAGGACTCAACAGGAGCAGCAACGCATGCATGAAGAGAAGTCGGCACCATCTTTAAGAGCCACGGGCGCAAGTCTTGGCTGACCATACTTCTATCGGGTTACAAGGGAACAATGCTCATTTGAATGGTTTAAAGGTGTCATGGATGAAGTTGCTGAAAGTGATAACGATGTACTACTCGACCATAACTGTTTCAGTAAACAGGAACGTCCCACATTCTCGAGTTTTGTAGATGGAAAATAACCTAATCTCTTGCTGTACAATACATATCGCCTGAACTCACTTTTTAGAGTAGTTCTGATATACATGTAGTTCTGCAGAGTAGCAAGTGTACTTCCTCTTAATTTTTGTAATTGTTCAATTCATTTTTTCCCTCTACCATCGGAGACTGAATAGGAAGGAAGTGCATAAATTTAAACGTGCTCATTCAGAGTAGGATGAATCCACTCTGTACCAATTTTATTGACATCGAAGAGAATCAAATCCTGGCATTGAAGACGATAGAGCGTGTATAGCATATCTAAATCTGGTCGTTTTTTCCATGCGCACTGATTTGGAGCAGATCAGAGAGGCTGTCTGGGGAATAAGAAGTAAGGAATTGATAAGGATCGCCGGGGCATGACCTTCGGAGGGAGCGCACGATGGCATGCCGGACAGGAGAAGCGCTGAGTTCGCCGGTCGCTCTTCCATTGCCGCCTCCAACATACAGCACACAAAGCAGAGTACCGTCTGTGGCGTGAAGAAAATGCAGGGGCCGCACTGGTGTTTTGAAGGCGGCGGCGCCGGTGCTCCGTCCGGCACTGGCGCGGGATCCCAGTCCGGCGATGATGGGGAAAGCTTGTGGCCGTGCGAAGTATCGGAACCTGGCGGCGGCGTGTGGTTCGGGACCCTACGGGACTCGATGGAATTGGATCACCTCGTGAGATGGATGGGATCATGGGATAGAGGGTATGCAGCGCTAGGGGCGAATCCGCATGAGAAGGGATCGAGATGGGGAGTAGACGCCGCCGGAATCGGGACCAGAATCTGATCGAATCAGAGGAAGGCATGGCCGGATGTGGGGGACGAACGGAAAAAACAAACCAAAGCGGTATGTAACTTACGGGTGGCAGCGGTGGGTAATTATTAGCAATTTCGGGGATATTTTCAATGACGTACCATAAGAAGCCATCCTTCTTATTAGGTATATATAGATATAGTTGAATACCCGTGCGCTGCCACGGGTCTTTAGATGAACAATTTTAACTCTATAATGGTGATAGAGAAGAGGGTTCAAAACTCCCAATAACATTGCCTGGCCTATGTCGGTGTTTTTTCGTTTTTTGGGAATAAAGTAAAATATATATTCGACCAAATATTAAATTTTGGTCATACTGAAGATGCGTGGAAAGAAGTACAATACCCTCTATACACACCTCTTAACTTTGTTAACCCGATGCTTTTCGCGTGCACAACTTTACGGTATAGAAAAGAAACACGCTTCACAAGAATAAGAATCAGAGATGAACCCTATGTGTGAAACAAATGACGAAATGCGTGAGCAACTACTATTCTATAAAAAAATGCGTGATCAACTATGGCAGAGCTAAAAAGTTATCTGTTCTCTTGTTGACAAACACAAGACTGAAAACCCCTCCGTCAGTCAGAGCAAATGGTCCGATTGAGGTCAGCCACGAACTGGAAAACCACGCGGCTGTTGATCGGCGGGACTCGTAGGGACGCGTCGCAGTATATGAGCATGGAAGGCCCATCTGGACGGGCCGGTGGACGAACTGTCGGCGGCATCAAGCTTGAACTGGACCTTCTCGTCTGTAGGGAGAGCGGCGACGCGGCATGGGGAGAGGATAGCGACACTGGTCAGGGGCGAGATACGCCGATCACCACGCCTCTGCCGTGAAACGACCCATAGCAAGTCTAGGTCGCCGGCCGCTCATCACGCATCAGATGCTGCCGGCAGACTTGGAACGCGTCGCGCCACGAGCCTCTTCCCGTCGTCGTAAGGTCTTGGCATCGGTGGGGCTGGAGGGCGGAGCATCTCCTACCTAGATGTACCTTTCTTTTCTGAAGTACAGCTTGTTGACTTCTTCCTACGGTCTCCATTGCGGAGGTCAGAATCGATAGCCACTCTCGCCCCGAAGCCCCATATCATCCTCGTACCTGAGCCACTTCTGCCCTCCGGCCTCCGCAGGTGTGGCGTCGCCCCCCTCTGCCCCTTCCCAAGTATGGCCCCTCCATCCCAGGTGTAGCGCCGGCGCTGGGTGCCATATCCAAATAAGTGGCATAGCGGTGGCCAAATCCGACAATACGATGTGCTGTAGTCCTGCATCTAGGCATAGCCTCTCCCTTCCTGCCCTCCAGCCCGATCGGCCGCCTGCCGGAAGCCAAAATCGAGAGCTCGGGCACGACTGGCACCAGCCGGAGCGCCGCTGCCGCTCGGTCCACACCCACGCATCGGCTGGAGAGCCTGGCCTGCTCGGCTGCTCCAGGTCCCGTCCCGCCGGAGACCGCGCGTGGAAGCCCTCACCAGATCGGCAGTTCTCCACCCCACCACCGCTCCTCTTTTCCTCCCAACCTTCTGCGCGTATTCATGAGGGACAGCCTGTGTGCGTAGGTGGTATAGGCGCCACCCAGCGTATTCATGAGGATTCTTTTTCTTTATCACCGAAACGGTACCTTTCATCACTTGGCGGTGGCAGTACCGTAGTATCTCTTAAAACACAGGGGCAGAATCGGAAGCTTAAAAAATGTACCAACCATCACCTGAAGGCATATTATATAGTAGAGATATAGTAGAGATAAAAAGACACAGAAGGGGGCAGATCCAAACAATCTCAGCCATAAAAAAAACATCCAATGGTCCAAACCATCACCGTCATTAGTGCTAAAACAGGGCGGAACGGACAACTCAATGTGCTAATCGAACACCCCTCGCTAATCCCGTCCGCACGCCCCAGCGAGGCCGACCGTCCGCACGCCCCAGCGCCTCGCCGCCGCCGGCCGCCTTTCCGCACGCCTCGCCAGCCGCAGCCGCTCGCCCCAGCGCCTCGCCGCCGCCGGCCGCTCGCCGCCGCCGGCCACCTTTCCGCACGCCTCGCCAGCCGCAGCCGCTCGCCGCCGCCGCCGGCCGCCTTTCCGCACGCCTCGCCAGCTGCAGCCGCTCGCCCCAGCGCCTCCCCGCGGCCGCACGCCCTAGCGCCGCCGGAGCCGCCCGCCCCAGCGCTTCGCCGCCGCCACCCGCCCCCAGCGTCGCAATTGGAACCCAGCGCGGCAGCCCTGCACCCGCTGTCCGCTCTGCCCTACGTGGCTACGACGCCACCGTCCTCCCCTGCACCCAGCTCTACAGCTTATTGCTCCTCCAAGGTATCAGAAACCCTCGGAATTGCTAATTGTACATTGTGCAGATGTTCTACAGATCAAATTATGCATATCATGAGCACAATGTGTGTATGTGCTATTCATTACTACAGGTTACTTTTTGTGACATGGCTGGATTACAATCTTCTACAGGTCATACTTGATGAACACATGCCAAGGTTTCCTGATATTACATTTTTGGCGCTAAGTGTAATAGGTAATTTGAAATTCCTTTGGAACCAGCTCAGTTCACGTTCTATCCACTAACCGCTTGTTCTTTTTCTTATGGTGCAGCTGTATGCAAGAATGCTATATATTGATATAGTTTCTGCAAGCAATTATTTGTAGTTTAAGCCTTCATATTTGCAGAGGGCAGGGGATGCATTACTGCAAGATTAAGCCCTTCTAGATATCAGTCCTAATGTAACAATCATCTTAACTTTGATTTTTCAGACAATTATTGTTAGCAAAGCTGCTGTATCTCTGGTGGAGAGAGTGGCATTTGAGAAACAAACATTATTTTTGGAGATGACAAGTGTGGTATCGAAGCAACTTTCCTGTTACCTTGCCATGATGTTTTCCAAAATAATGACAGGTTAACTGAACCAGTTGATGCAAAGGGGAAAAAACCAGCCCATAGTCCCACCTTGGCGATGGAGATGAAGGCACCTGCTCCAACTGAAACCTGGCAAAAGTGAATTCTGATGCTTCTTTTTTTTTTTTTTTTTTTGAAATATACACCTAAGCTTTATTACGATAACTTGGGCAAATCGCCCACTACAATTTCGGCCACATTGGCCGGAACGTCAACATCCCAGATTACAGCCTCTTGGGCATTACAGTTTTTACCCAGAATAGCTAGCTCGTGGGCAGCTTTGTTTGCTGATCGTCGACAGTGCACGACTTCACAACTAGAGAACCAAGATTTCAGCTGAATCTTCAAATCATCAAGAGGTGCTGCTAGCTGGGAGAAGTCATGGCCTTTCTGATTCAGTGCCATGGCCAAAAGTTCAGAATCAGACTACACGTATTGCTCCGATGGAAGTAGCAACCTCAACTGCTCGTGTAAGTGCATGCAGTTCTGCACTGAAAACGTCTCTGAGACCAACAGTTTTGCCTGCACTCGCGGTGACCACCTCGCCCTGGTGATCTCTCACGACCACTCCCCAGGTTGCATAGTTATTCTCTGTTTGAAACGATGCATCACAGTTCAGTTTCAGAAAACCATCAGCAGGCGCCTTCCACTTCATGCGATCATCCTCCCTGGTCTTCTTATTCTTCCCAAACAATTCAAGGAATTCATCCGTCTGACTGAGAGTGCGGCGTAAAACATTGTCAGAGGTAGCCGGAAGCTCCCCTTTTCTGAGTTTATTTCTGTTATTCCACCAATGCCACCATCCAGTCAGAATTTGAACACGACTTCTTTCGGGCAATTCCCATAAGGCATCCATGGTTTGTGCAAC
Organism: Poa pratensis; assembly: GCA_947311845.1. Taxonomy (NCBI): domain Eukaryota; kingdom Viridiplantae; phylum Streptophyta; class Magnoliopsida; order Poales; family Poaceae; genus Poa; species Poa pratensis. Next base: position 61,394,683 of record CAMZMU010000020.1, on the reverse strand, counting down.
TGTATCCTTCTGCTCCAGTTTGATTCTTGTGTCCTCCATACCGTTCTTACGCCAGACCTCCTTCACTGCCTTACATCTAACAAATAGATGGGCACCGTCTTCTTGCTCTTTACCACAGAATAAACACTTATAATCTTCCAGAATTACTCCCCTTCTCCTTAGATTTGACCTCAAGGCAAGTGAGTTATGTGCAATACGCCATGTGAACATCTTAATTTTATTTGGGCAGGGAAGGGACCATATGCGTTTCCAGAAATTATTGTCATATTCATTCAACATCCCAGGTTGCATAGAGCTCGACCCCACATCCTGACCTCTTTTGTTCTTCAGCAGTTGTACATAAAGTTTGTATGCTTGCTTAACTGAGTGTTGTCCCTTCTCATCGAAATGCCAAGCAATAAAATCTTCAGCACCGTCTCGAAGCGGGATTTGCAAGATTAATCTTGCATCTTCAACGCCAAAAGTATCATTGACAAGCTGCTCGTCCCATTGTCCATTTACTGGGCTGATCAGGTCTGAAACCTTTTCTATCAGGTTATCTCCTCTTGGAGTACAGACCTTCCGTGACCAAGCTCTAGGTAACCACGGGTCAGACCAGATGTTTACTTGTTCACCATCACCGATCCTCCAGATGTAGCCCTCATTTATCAGATCAACTCCATGCAGCAAGCTACGCCAGGCATAAGAAATCCCTTCTGTCGGTTTCGCCTTCAGAATATTGCCATCCGGATAATATTTGGCCCTAAGGATCTGTGCGCATAAACTCTCAGGGTTTTGAATCAAGCGCCATACTTGTCTTGAAAGCATGGCAATATTGAAGGAGTGTATGTCCCGAAATCCTAGCCCCCCATAGATTTTGGCCTAGTCAGTTTCTCCCAACTTACCCAATGGATTTTATTTTCTTTATCATTCTGACTCCACCAAAATTTACCAATCATCGAGCTGATCTCATCACAGAAACTCTTTGTAAGATAGAAACAAGACATGGCATATGTGGGAATTGCTTGAGCCACAGCTTTCACTAGCACTTCTTTCCCAGCCTTTGCCAACATCTTTTCCATCCAGCCTTGTATTCTAGCCCAAATCTTGTCCTTGAGGTACGCAAAAGCTTTTTTCTTTGATCGCCCAATGTAAACAGGCAAGCCCAGATATTTTTCATTCCAAGCTTCACTCTGTATTTCCAACGCTCCCTTCACCATATCACGTATTGCATGAGGAGTGTTTCGGCTGAACATTATGGACGATTTCTCCACATTAATACACTGGCCTGAGCAGTTTTCATACAAGTCAAGCATGCTTTTAAGTTCATCCGCTTCCCTCTTACTCGCTTTCATCAGAAGAAGAGAATCATCTGCGAAGAACAAGTGTGTAACACACGGAGCAGCAGGACATATTCGCATTCCACTAAATGTTCCTCTTCTTTCAGCGTCCTGAAGCAATGCAGACAAGCCCTCCGCACATATTACAAAGAGATAAGGTGATAAAGGATCTCCTTGCCGCAAACCCCTAGAGGGACTAAACTGATCCATCACTTCACCATTGAGTTTTATTTGATAACGGACAGTCGACACACACTTCATGATCAGATCAACCCATCTACGATCAAAACCCAGCTTAAGCATCATTGCCTCCAGAAAAGCCCACTCCACACGGTCATAGGCTTTACTCATATCCGCCTTTACCGCAGCAAAACCCTCTTTGCCACTTCTTTTATTTTGCATATAGTGAGCGATCTCATATGCCACCATGACATTGTCTGTGATTAAACGGCCTGGCACGAATGCACTTTGGTTTGGTGAAATCACATCCGGCAGAATTAGCTTCAGTCGGTTTGCTAACACTTTGGAAACCAGCTTATATAGGACGTTGCAGAGACTAATCGGTCTCAAGTCTTTTATACGAGACACATCTTGCACTTTAGGAATGAGAACGACATGTGTATCATTCCACCCCATTGGAATCGGTCCACCATTTAGAACCGCAAGAACTTCCTCGACAATTTGATCTCCCATGAAATGCCAGCATTTCTTGTACACAATAGACTGCATGCCATCAGGACCCGGCGCCTTCAGGCTGCCAATCTGATCGAGTGCAGTTTTAACTTCCTCCGGCCTAAACTCGCCCAACAGGCCATTGTTCATATCAGTAGTCACTCGAGGCACCACCTTCTCAATAAGTTCAGTCCTTCGATCACCAGCCGTGGAGGTAAAAAGTTCCTGGAAATATGAGCACACGTATTTATGTAAATCATTTCCCACCACCACCGTCCCATCCTCCTTTTTTAATTCCTTCACACTATTTCTCTTCTTTCTTGCGGATGCATAGGTGTGGAAATATTTTGTATTTCTATCACCATCTTTCAGCCACCAAACATGTGCACGTTGCTTCCACTTGGTATTCTCCATGTCTTCTAGTTGATCAAGCTTACAACGTAATCTTGTTTCTTCCTTCACCTTTTCATCTGATATATCTTCCTTCATGCATCTCTCCAACTCTTCTTTTGTAGCCTTAATTCTTTTATTGAGATTTCCAACAACATTTGTGTCCCACTGTGTTAGTTTCCCTGCTACTGATCTGAGCGCCCCTGCCACATCAACACCGCCACACTCCCAGCTACTCTCCCAAGCATCTTTAATCACTTCCTCCCATCCATCCTCTTTCAGCCACCTAGCTTCGAAGCGGAAATTACGAGTTATTGGTCTTCTCATTTTTCCGTCCTCTCCATCAGTGTACACCAAGAGCGGTCTGTGATCAGAATGTCGAGGCATACCATTTACCACTCGAAAATTAGGAAACAAATCACACCACTCTTTATTCCCAGTCGCTCTATCAAGACGTTCACAAATATATGATGTGTGCACCCGGCTGTGATTTCTCCACGTGAACCTGTCCCCTTCAAAGCCCAAATCATCAAGTTCACAGAAGTTAAGAGCATCACGAAACTTATCCATACAAGCTTGGGGTCGAGGCACCCCTCCTCTTTTTTCTTCATTTGACAAGATTTCGTTGAAATCGCCAAGACAAAGCCACGGCCTACCTCTTTGATGTTGCTGCTTGAGAGTTCGAAGTACCTTCCTTCTTGTCAGCTTGGGATTCACCATAGACCCCTCATCCCTGTAAAGCGCCATATCACACCATCCACCCCTTTGATATCAACATCAATATGCCTCCTCCCCACCGATCTTAAAATTACATCCACCTCCCTCTTCCAGAATAGAGCCAGACCTCTACTCCTCCCATCGGCATCCTTCGAGCACATATGAGGCATCTCGAGCATCCACCGAAATCTGTCCAACTCCTTCTCTGCAAGCTTTGTTTCAGCAATGAAAAATACATCAGGATTCTCCACCCTCTTGAGATCCAAGAGTCCACGAACGGCAGGGTCATTCCCAAATCCCCGGCCGTTCCACCCTGCTAGTTTCATTGCTCCCGGCCTAAATCATCCGAACTCAACATGAACCTTGGACAGAAACCAAACTACAAAACTGCACCTCTGATCTCCAAAAACCGGAAATAGGAGCCAGTGTTTTCCGGCCGTACGACCTAGGACACACGCGAGGTTGTGGGTGGGGACAACCGAACGATGGAGGGAAGGCACTGGCCGCGTGGTCGTGAGGAGATCGAAGGGAAAAGAGGAGATCACCGGAACCCTAGACGAGGAAGAAGCACCTCGCACGATCGCCTCACGAATCGCCGGAGGCACACAAACCGTCACACGAGGGACGGACAAAATTGGTGCCGCTTTGTTCTAGATGGCACAGGTTCAAGGGGAACTATTCTTAGGACTAGCATGGGACATTGTGTGTCGAGTGAGTGTGTGTTGCTGGGTCGTGCTTCACCCTGCGTGGCGGAGGCTCTCAGGCATGATTGTAAGACTTTGGATCCATTCGATTTATAATTGATTTTCTCGGTTAAAAAAAACAATTATTGTTAAAGCAATTATTGTCAGAGAAGATGCATTATATTTTTGGCGCTCAGTGTAGTTTATGCCCAGCAAGCAACTATTGTCATCAACGTCCGCAGCTACAATTTTTAAGCATAGAACATGTTTAGGTGTGTCAAATTATTTCTATTACATCGCATGTTTCTCCAAGTTAGGTACCCTCTGTCATAGGTTCCTCCTGGGCGGTACGACATTAATCTACCTCAACGACAGAGAAAAAATAGAAGCAAGGCATAGAGAGGACCAGATCATTTGCATTTATACAAAACTCTATATATCGCATGTTTCTCCAAATTAGACTTTTTTATGACTGGATAATAAAATTGTATATGTAAATTATAAAATTTCTAATGCCTGGAATATGTTTCTACGGTATTTGCATTATTCTCCCGTGATCGCCGGAATAAAAAATTCCAGAAGACCGAGGTGACAAAGGGTGGCAAATAAATTCATAAGATTACACGTGTGTCGCACGTGCACCATTACTAGGTCTTGAAGGGGAGAAGGGTGTACCAGAAACCTACAATCGTTGTGGTAGACAACTTAACATTTAAACTATCTCTACAAATTATATGGACTATGTTAACAATTTAATTGGTCTTACACAGAACGCGGTACCGCAAGGTACAAGATTATTGCAAGACCGACAAACCCTAAGAAATTTGTAACGATGAACAAAAATAGGTTGGGCACAAAACCACCGACGACTTGATATTGCTGCCTGATACGCCTTCGGGCGACGTGCCTTCCTTTGAAGTCACATTGCCATAGGAACTTCAATATGGTGCGCCTCGACACCGGAGGGCTAGCAGCCTTCATGACAAAGATGAGCAACCCGTAAAAGGCAACGTATATAATTGTGTAGATGATGTTGCTGACTGCCCTCGTGGTCACCGCAGACAAAGCCGCATAGAAGGCCAGAATCATGCTGATCAGCGATGCCCATATGCAGTGGAGCGCCATCACGAAGGTCTTCCATGACCCGTTAGAGCGAGATGCCTTCCCAAAGACGAGCATGACCACCGCGCTCACGGACGTCAGAAGGGAAAAGCTGTCGAGGGCGAGGAAGCATTTGAAGAGGTTCTTACGTTGTAGGACGGCCATGCCTTTGAAGATCATCTTCCCCTTGTCGTCAGCTTGCTCGTATGATCCGGGCACGTTGCTGGTCGCAGTGAAGGCGACGGTGGCGATGAGTACGGCGACCACCGCAAGGCTGTCCCACGTCTTCTCCATGCCCTTCGATATGATGTCGCGGCCATTCCATTGCTCAACATGGTCCTGCCTCTGAGGGCGAGAGTGCCCCCCGAAGGCAACCAGTGTCACCACCAGACCCAACTGCCGACGTAGGCATAAAAAACTTTAGCACAATGTCATACGGACAGTCGAATTAATTAACAATTCATTCAAAAACTTGAACATACGCGCTATATTACCACGGCGCGACCCATTTTCGTGCATGCATGCCACTGAAGTTTTTAGTATATAGTACTCCCTCCGTTCCAAATTAATTGACTTGATTTTATCTAAATATGGATGTATCTATATTTGTTTGATGTCTAGATACATCCATGTGTAACAAAATGTGTGTCAATTAAATCCGAACGGAGGGAGTAGATCTTAAGCCGTAAACCTAGTTTACCTTCGGTCGTCGTTGTTAGGTTTTATCGATCCGACGAGATTTTCAAAACTAGGTCCCATGTTTATACGTTTCGATAAAAATATATGTTTTAAAAGTTTCTACACACCGATGTATGAGTAGTTGTTATTCTATTGATATGAAAGATACCACGCGATAGATTTCTGATTAACAATGGGCTGTGCTGAATGTGCACTAAACGGCAGTGTATTGCACTATCGCGTACGTATACTTACCATGGAGAAGAAACTGGTGGATTTCGCAGCAAGATCGAACGGAGTGTGTCCGTCGTTGTTCATGACGTCAGCTCGCAGTTTGCCGCGCCACATCAGGGCCTCCGCGACGTCGATCGCGCCTGCGGCCACCGCGAGATGGAGAGGCGTGTTGCCGTCCACGTCCTGCGTGTTCAGGAGGCCGCGTAGCGTCGGTTCCTTGATGGCGAGCCACACGACCTTGGAGTGACCTCCCCGGGCCGCGGCGTGCAGGAAGGTTCTGCCGCGGTCGTCCCGGAGCTCGGCAGCGTCTGGGCACGCTTCCAGCAGAGCCTCGGCGACGCGGGCGTGGCCCAACCCCGCCGCGACGTGGAGAGCGGAGAGGCCACCCTTGTCCCGCATACGCACCGTGCATGGCGGCACCGCGCCAAGTATGGCACCTACGACGGAACTGCCGCCGTCGGACGACGCGAAATGGAGGGGAGTGCTGCCACTGCCGTCTGCTTCGCTGGCCAGGGATGGATCACATGGCTTCCAATCCAGTAGCAACCTAACCATTCCTGACAATGTTCAGATCGGTTCAGAGTCAGACTATGAGTCAAATCTGCATGCAAATTGAAGAGTCCACGGATGAAGCACTAACGTTTGCCCTGGAAGACGGCGGCGTGGAGAGCATTCTGCGAGCTCGGGCCGGCAGCCGACGCGTGGCTGCAGCTCTCCGTTATCGCTCTGACGGCGGGCTCCGACCTGCTCATCACCGCCAGGTACAGCGCCGACACGCCGGCGTCGTTAACCTCAGAAGCTAGCTCCGGTGCCGCGCTGACCATAACCTCAATCGCCTCGCCATGGCCGAACCTTGCTGCCAGATGCAGGGCCGTGTCCCCGGACTCGTTCTTGCACCACAAGATGGTCTCCTCTCCGCAGCCCCGCGCGAGCTGGACAAGGAGAGACACGGCCCTGTCATGCCCCGCCCTCGCCGCGCAGTGCAGCGGCGTGTCCATAGCTGAGTTCTTGGAAGCGACCAAGTTCTTTTTTTTTTTTGAACAGTAAAACGGCCCGAAGGGCCTGGAAGCTCACATTAAACAAAACGGTGGGTACAAATTTACATCCCAGTCCTTGCAAGCCTGAGAAGTAGCAGATAAGGACGAGATTTTTACAAAAAGAACCCAAAGAAAGAAACTGAAACGCGATCCGATCCTTGGGCTCCTCCACCGCGCCTGAGTCTTGCCAGCTCCGGTGCCGTCGCCGCCGCCGGGGAACACGCCACTTGGGGCGACGCCAGCCGTGGATCCAAAGCTGAAGACAAAGAAGATCCTCCCATCAGGCTCGAGGCCGGGAGGAATGAGCACGGCCATCACCATGGCCAAGGAGAGCCGCCGCACGGCCATCTGAGGCGGAGGCAAGGTGGGCAGCGCCACCGCACAAGTCCTCCGCGAGAGTACTCCAGATGAAGCTTCCGAGAACCCCCTCTGTCTGCAACCGCGCACACCCTCAACTCCAAGCAAGCCCCCTCCCTCGCCACCACGGCCGGCCGAGGGAGCAAGGGGAGAAGAAGGGCATAAACAGCCGAGACAGCCGCGCTTATTGATCGAGCTCCCGCGCGACTTCTGATTTTGCTCCCGCCATGAGAGCTTGATATAGAAGCAGCTCGACCTCCGCCACACGATGCGCCAAGTCGCCGGCGAAGCAGAGCTCCAAAAGGCTTTATTGAAGGAGATGCTCAGCCATCGCACCTCTCCACGCCACCGCACCAGCCAGCAGTGCAGCTCGCCGGAGAAGACGACCACCGAGACGGGCCGGGCCAAGCCTCGACGACCCAACCACCTACTCCCAGACGCCACAAAGGGACAAAACATCCTACAACTACTACTAAACCTAGAACTAACTACTCCGGCACCTCTCTAAACCAACTCCGGCCGGCTATTCCGGCGGAGCGGCCAGATCGGCCCGGTCACAGTGGAGAGGACTCAAGAGAACTGTAGCTGGCTGAGAGCAAAGGAGGAGAGGAAAAGAGAAGAAGCCTGCGACCAAGTTCTTGACGTCCCCAAACCTGTCGTAGAGCTCTTGGATCATCTCGGTGCCCCCTTGCTTCGCTGCTAAATGAAGGACGTTGTTTCTCTCCCCGCTGACTATGCCTGAAACAGATCAGGTCGTTGTGATGTTACGACTTAGGCGGTAGTAATTCAGGTCGTTTTGTACAGGTTTTTCATTTTCAGTACAATTTAATTAAAAAAAATCGGAAATCTCAGTACTTTCAGTAGGTACAAATATTTTGGCATCTCGGTTATCAATACAACTTCATACCAAATTCAGAATATCAGAAAGTATTGTCACTGGGTACAAAAGATGGCATCTCGAACAAAATAGTGAGTTGTGATAAAGGGTTTATAGTTTATACATGAATGATGAATAAGTCACTAATAGCATGTAACCTTAAAAGGCGTCAAATCAACCCAACCACTGTGAACTTTTTAAAAGAAGGCGTATATTTTTTCTGAAAAAATCAATCAGGGCTAACTTTGACTATTATTATAGGAAAACAATTTGTTAATTATAGAACTATGTAAATATAATATACAAATACATTTTATTATGTATTTAGTTATATTAATTCGAAATTGTAAACATGAGTGGACCTAGCATCTGTACAGCCCGGGCGGCCGCCTAGGCTTGTCGACGGCGCAACGCTTGCATTTTATGATTTACTAAAGCGATTTTGTCCTATAATTTAGCATGTTAAACTTGTTTGTTTAGGCTTTCGAAGTTTTCTAGGTCAGCCACTGATTGCAAATATTAATTTTCTATATAAACTTTGGAGTAAATGGCACTGGCGGTCACACAACTCGTCCGCTATGTGCACTTAAGTCACACAACTGGAAAACGGGATTTTTTGGTCACACAACTGGACTTTTGGTGCACGCAGGTCACAAACCCCACATGTCAGTCCGTTTTCCGTTGGTAATTTTGCAAAAAAAAAACCCTGTATTTTTGGACATTTTGCAGAAAACTCCCTGTAATTGGACCCAAATTTGGGTTTTTTTGCGAAATATCCCAAAATACAGGGGGTTTTCTGCAAAATTACGTGTCCACATCAGCACTCCTGCAGCGGAAAACGGACTGACATGTGGGGTTTGTGACCTGCGTGCACCAAAAATCCAGTTGTGTGACCAAAAAATCCCGTTTTCCAGTTGTGTGACTTAAGTACACATAGCGGACGAGTTGTGTGACCGCCAGTGTCATTTACTCTAAACTTTGTTAATCTTTACATTTTTTGGTTTTGCCCAAAATTTATACGTTTTTCTTAAAGGAAACGGAGAGAGTATGTGTCAACAAAATATTACCAGTGACTTGATCAGCAGCAAGCAGCGCCATGGCTTCCTGGGTTCTCCCCTCGCACAGTGCAAGGTAGAGCTTGGAGCTCATGGTGCCATCATCTTTCTGCTCTGCCGCGGCAGAACCCGTACAGAGCTGGATGCAGTGATGAAGGCCCATCGATCAATCAGATCGTGATGAACTTGAGTGGTCTGTGCGTGGGAAGTTACAACTTACACGGGGTGTGTATATATACTGCGCCAGATTAGCCCTAAGCCACGACCCAGCGAATGACGAGTCGCCGGGCAAACAAAAAATGACTGTAATACTGTCTCTAGCGATGGTTTTGTGGTTCAGAGAGCGGCGTGCATCGATGGATGGAGAGCCGTGGGCGGGCAAATCGTCGCCAAGTTTTTCCAGAGTCTCTCGTGGTACGTGTGTTGTTGTGTGTTACGGGAAGCAAAACAACGGCAGCTCTCTGATGTGCACCTGATGTTACGCGGACATCAGGACATGGATAGAGCTTGGAGTCTCTCGGGGAAGATATTACAGGTCGTGTTGATTTGTCCTTGTACACACTGCACACGGTGCATACAATCTATTTGCACCACACGTAGAAACTTGACCAGTAAAACGACTCCTCTACCGACTGGAATGTCGGGGTCGTTGGGACGAACTGTCAGTTGACTACCAAAGCCTAGATTATAAGACTAAAAAAGATAGAGGTAGAGACCCCAAAAATAGAGACACAGTGGTAGATGCCACACAAGTTGGAACAATTTGGTTTCTAACTAAGATATTTTTTAATCTAATGGTACATGGAGACGGTGGAATTTCTATCGCTAGCTTCTTAATCACATATCAATATTCTTCCATGCACCCAGTAAAGAATTTACAGAAGAAGACGGCTTCAAAATTTCTTTTACACAAGACCATACGTACACAAGTTTGACTAACCTCGAATGTTTAAAATGACCGCACGTGCCTTCACCAGAGTGGTGAGAATCCTAGGATATTAAGAGCATCTCCAACCATGGCCCTTAAACCTCTCCCAAACGTCCGGGCGGACAGCCCGGACTAGTTTTGGGCCGAAAACCATCACCCAACCATCCACCCTATAGTCAGCTCAAACGTCTGGGCAGTCCGACAAACCCCAAAGCCAGCTCATATGTGGGGAGGGTTTGGGCCCGCGGACGCGTCCGTCACGTCGGATCTGGCAACGCGGACCTACACATTTTTCCCCTCAATCTGACGGAAACCCTTGCTCCTCACTCTTTTTCCTCCGCTCTATCCACTTTGGCCGCACCTCTATGCTCCGCCGCCGTCCCCTTCGTGTAACCGCCGCTGCCCTGAAGATACCGCGTGAGCAGCCAAGTCCTCCGCGGTCGTCGGAATCCGTCGCCAGAAGAACCTCGCCTGGACGATCTTCTTCCGGTACGTTTTGCATCGCCCGACAACCACCTCGCTCTCAAAGTGTTTGTGTAAATGCCGGAGCCGGTTTTTGATTAAGTGTACATGTATGTAGCCATGGATTCTTCGTCTGACGAGGAGTACGATTACTCAGCCATGGAAAAGTTCGTTTACAACGAGTTCACGACGGGTCTAGCGATGATAACATGTCTGAGGACGGAGACGAGGTGGCCACAATGTCGATGCTGAGCATTCAAGAGGAGTTGGAGAAGAAGGAGGAGCATGTTCTCAACTTCCGATGATCGATCAAGGGGAGGATCACGGTGGCCCGTGACCGGCTCAAAGGCGCTCGAGATCTCTATGACAATTATTTCCTCCGTCCAAAGCCGGTCTTTCATGAGGGGTTTTTTCGGCGTCGGTTCCGGATGAGCTCAAGTCTATTTGAGCGCATACAGGAGGAAGTAACTAAGTATGATGGTTGAAGTATGATTGCTGCGAAAAACTATCTTTCTCCCCATTGCAGAAATGCACCGCAGCTTTGAGGATGCTTGCATATGGAAAAGCCGCGGATGCTGTTGATGAGTATGTCCGGATGGGAGAGAGTACATGCATTGAGGTCATGGTGAGATTTGCATGCGCAGTGGAGCAGGTGTTTGGACCGAAATATCTGAGAGAACCTAATGTCGAGGACACCGCAAGGCTTTTGGCCATTGGGAAGCAAGAGGATTTCCAGGTATGCTTGGTTCAGTTGACTGCATGCATTGGCAATGGAAAATTTGTCCAACGGGATTGTGTGGACAGTACCAAGGTCACAGCAAAGAGGCAACAATCGTACTTGAAGCTGTGACATCTCAGGACTTGTGGATTTGGCATGCGTTTTTTGGCATGCCTGGTTCCCACAACGACATCAATGTGTTTCAGCGGGCTCCTCTGTTCAAGAGACTGTGATGGGGATGCTCCACCATGCAACTACACCGTCAACGGGCACGACTACACCATGGGATACTATCTTGCAGATGGTATCTATCCTCAGTGGGCGGTATTTGTGAATACTATTAGCAATCCTATTGGTCCCAAAAAATGTGGATTTGCAGCTGCACAGGAGGCTGTTCGGAAAGATGTTGAGAGGGCATTTGGAGTGCTACAAGCTCGTTGGGGTATAGTCCGTGGAGCCGCACTGTTGTGGGATCCGGAGACATTATGGCAGGTCATGACTTGTTGTGTGATTTTGCACAACATGATTGTGGAGGACGAGGAAGAAAGGGCTACTCGCACAAATGGTTTTGAGAAGTCAGGAGTGCATGTCTACCTACCTAAACAAGATGCGCAGCATGTTATCAACTTCCTTGAGATGCATCAACAGCTTCGAGATGAACAACTGCACACCCAACTACTCAATGATCTGGTGGAGCATATGTATGACTTCATGGGAAAGCAGTGAAATTCCATTTGCACTATGCATTCCGAATAATTTGAACTATTTGTACTAAGTAGATTTAAACTAATTTAAGCTACAATTTCATGTCTTGTAATAAGTAGATTTGAACTATTTATTTACACTTAAAACTAGTTCTATGATCGTCGTGCATGGCTTGCATGTATTTGGCTTTCAATATTTGAACATGATGGTTGTAGCACACCTCATTTGGGGGTTGCCCGGACAGACACGTCTGGACGTGTCCGCGGACAGTTTGAGAGCCGATTTTGAGGGCCATGGTTGGAGATGCTCTAACGCGTTGTAACTTGGGACACAACTGTGACATCCTGGCCCATGGCGTTATACAATTGCTAGAATATTCATAGCAATAAGGTTTATCTTATATTTCGGAAGCTCGTCTCGATCGAACCCCAATGTTAAGTGTGCTTGGCTCGGGCAAATGTTGGGATGGACGAGGACAAAGGGGGGCAAGAAAGACTAGTGTTCATCTATTGGGACAATCTAGAGATTCTAGAGAGCTACCAAGCTAGTCGGGGTGTTACAACAACCCTCATAAGGCTTCACACCGAACCATCAAATATATGACCATTATGATGCTAGTACAAAACAGGAGAACAAAAAACACTACTATCTCCCCATCGTCGGCCGTGAAGGCCATGCAGGTATAGAGATGGAGCCGAGAAACCATTATTCCACAAGACGACACGTCTACAATCGAGATGATATCACATTTACCCTCGAGCCGCTGCCGCCAAGAAAGCACAAAAATTGACATAAAAACAACAAAGCTACATGCCTTGCAAAGATTCGGCGTTTCCTTACCTCTTAGCGGTTAGAAGACGTCGCAGATTAGGGGAAGCAAGGAAGATATATGGAGGGTGCGTGGCTTCTAACTAAGATATTTTTTATATAAAAATTAACACCAACATGTGATAAAACTAAGATTGATTTTGTTGATAAAACTTAAAGTTAACTAAGGAACACAATCAACACACAAAGCTAAATTTGAGAAACAAATGACCTACAAAGAAGTGTTCCCCTCCTTGAGGTGCTAGATCGGCGGCGATACGATGGCAACTTAATAACTTAGTAACATAGGGAGACACGAGACCGAACAAATGCCTTCCGGGCTCCAGGAAGACCTTTACTTTAAAAAAAAATGAAAAATCATGAATCAAAGTTTCAAAAGTTTGATTTTTAATGTTTCAAATGTTGTCTATAAGAAATATCAATGCAAAATTCTTTGTACACTGGGCTACAAACAATTGAAAAAATCCGACAAATTTTGAATTGAAAATGTGCAATTTTCACCATGGTAAGATCCACCCTTTTGTCATATTTGTGTAGTCTAGAATACACAATATTTCGTATTTCCAAAAACTTTGAAACTTTAAAATAGGTTTTTTTTTTGAAATAAAGGCTATGTGGAGCTCGTCTAAACGACATATTTTCTTTTTTTAAGGGAAACATGACACTTTATTCTCTAAAATGTTAAAGAGATATGCAAAGATACAATAGTTTTTGCCACCTTATGTGTCTCCGAGTTTTAAGCTCTACTCTCATGCTTAAAAGTCGCCATAGCTTCCAACAAAAGGATGCTCCATGTTGTTTACAATGATAAAGCAATATGTTGCAACCGTAATACGTTGGAGCTGCAAGTTCTTGGCCAAAGCCAACGATTCCCCAACATGCAATGCCACCGTAGGATATGAGATGTTGTGCATAGGTAGTGTTGAATGTTTGAGTGTCCCATGAACAAACCAGGCGTATACTTCACCCACAACACCGTCAAGACTCGTCTTCGCAACAGTTGTGTCGACATTGTTTTTCGCACACCTAGCGAGCTGGGGGGGGGGGGGGGGGGGGGATCCCCCTCAGGTGTGACTGGTTCCAGCATCCTTTCTCATTCCTCTTCTTGTTATTGGCTACTGAAAGATCACAGAGCAAGCTTTTAATAAACAAGTGTTTGATAGCGGGATTTCATACTCACCATCGTGAATGATCTTCCATCTTGTATACCAAACGACCCATAGGTGACTGCCGTTCTTGCAGAATCATCGCGTGACAACGTCTCCATTATCCAAAAATCCACTGTTCCCCCAGAGGATCTTCCGGCGTCTCTGCTCGGTCATCCCTCATCCTCAAGAGCCTATGGTACACACACCTTTGCAGCTGAAAGACATATTATTTTTTACTGAAGTGAACGGCATTTTTTTGAGGGGTTCCGACACTTTTTTTTTGAGAACACACATTATCCTATATTTTTTTTGCGATTCAACACACATTATCCTATAGACCAGCTTGTTTAGTGAATAGAAAAAAAACTGGCTAGGCCGAGCCCAGTAGCAGCCCAGTACAGACATATGGTCAAACGCCGTCGTTGTCCACCCCTCGTCCACGAGGCCTACAGCCTGTTCTGAGACATGGAGGCGAGCAGCAGCCGGAGCCGGAGCGGAGGCCTCCCCGCGAAGCGGCGCAGTAGCGGCGGCGGCGGAAGCGGGCACGGGCCGACGGTGCAGTCGCTGAACGACGACACCCTCCGCTCCATCTTCTCCCGCTTGGACGACCACTTCGACCTCGCCCACTGCTCCGCCGTCTGCACGTCATGGTCAGTCCGCTACGGGGATAATCTCACCTTCCCTTTCTCGTGCCTCCTTCAGTTCGTTTCCTGGTTGCTCGGAGTAGCAGTCGATTCATTTTGTGCTATATGTCCTTTCCGTTGTGTACCTGAGCATCCGATTGGCTAGGGGTTACTAGCGCAATCGTTTTACTAGGAAATAGGTTGATAAATCATAGATGCACACTGAAAATAGGTTGATAAATCTTATATGCACACTTCAAACAAGTTGATAAATCAGTGAGATTTGAGAAGAACCTAAATCAGTGAGCGACCAGTTCCTGTACTGGCAACTACTGCGCTAGGCGTCATTCTTCAGTTTGGTATTTCTGCCCGTGCAATTTCTCTCCCCCATGTCGCCTGATGAACTTTTCCTTGTGAAATTACCAAGCAATCTGCAGTGTCGATTAAAGTGTGCATGTCTGATTTCCCCTTTCGTTGATAGGAATACGATTATCAACACAGGCCATCTGATGAGAGATCTATATTACAAAAGGAATCCACAGGCAAGAAGCTCAAGTGTTACAATTTCAATGAAAAGTTATTTTGAGGCGCTTGCCATGAATGAGCACTCATCAGCTCTCACCAGAGGGTCGGTGGAAGTTCATCAGTGGATCGGTCACCCTATGCGGTAAGTACATGTTTTTATTATGTTGGCCTACTGAACTATGCCTCCTATTGTGTATCGTGATATCAGTGAGTTCCCATTTGTCAATCCAACATATTTTCATTTTACTTTATCATGATCAACTGTCTTCTGTTTTCACCTACTAAATAGTGGTTCAGTATTCATATGTGCTCTATATCATTTCTTGTTTCAGGGCCTCCTTGTGCCGTATGAAGAGTGGCTCAGTCTTAACTGGAATGGGAGACAAGGTGAGTGCTGCATCATGTAGTGGTGTTCTATATCTTCTTCAGTGTAAAACATCTATCTTGACTTTAATGATCTTTTTGGTGTTTCACCTGACATGAATAAGTTATAAATCTTGGTTGCCAAAATCCAGTTTCTATCATCTCGGACGCCTCATCATTTTGACATCGGTTTTTGCCAGGTTCTGCGACTTTGGTCTGCTGAAAATTGCGAATACATGAATGAGTACAATGTTCCAAATTCTAGAATGCTGGTTGACTTCGATTTTAATGAAAATAAGGTAATCACCGTCGCTACACTTGCAGTTCTGTTATTTACCTATCCCCAGCTTTAGTTTTTTTCGCCTTAATAGCAAGTATCCAAGATTTGTAGAGAGTAAAAAAACATAGATAGTTTCGACTTTTATTTGATACACAAGATTTTTTATGAAAAGACAAGCTTGCATACTGATAGCAGTCTGCAGAATTGAGAGAATATCTCACTTATTTATAATTATAGGTCAAACATCGTTACGAGATTCACAGTTCGCTCGGTTCGCTATCCGGGTTAGTGGTTCGTCACTTTCTTTGAATCGAGTTTGATGGGTGTATACATCTCTGATTCGCAAATCCAGCAATGGATTCATGAATCCATTGATTCAGTTTGTGATCAGAGTTCTCGATTTCTGAATCTAATGTTTGGTTTCGTAATTATTATTATTTGTCCATAAGGTAGTTGAAAACATGAATGCAGATCGTAAAAAAGCCAATAGATGGAAATATAAACTCTCAGTGTACATAAAATCTCTTAAGGATCACAAGTCTCCATATGACATTGAGTAGCTGGACTAGTTATAGGTAACAAATTCCAAAATATGATCAGAAATAGATGGAGGAACTTCCCGCTTTAAGATTACACTCGGAGGCACACATGTCAGGAGAGCATTTAATCCACCCCAATCCACCCAT
Source organism: Poa pratensis (assembly GCA_947311845.1). Lineage (NCBI taxonomy): Eukaryota > Viridiplantae > Streptophyta > Magnoliopsida > Poales > Poaceae > Poa > Poa pratensis. The sequence continues at coordinate 61,378,297 of CAMZMU010000020.1, read as the reverse complement.
CATCTTCTCTAGAAAACCAAGTGCACCGTCTCCTCCAAAGTCCAAATCGCCAGAGGCTAGCATACTGAACCTGCTCCCTGCGTGCACTCGTGCTGCACTGGCCACGGTCCCCGTCTCTTCCACACCACACGGCTGGTGCGACTAAAGTGGCAAGGTCCTCCAGCTGCACAGAGGCGACTCAGGGAGAAGGAGCTGATGCTGATGGAAACAATGTGCAGAGTTGGAATTTCTGCAGCTCGGACTTGACGGACACCACATCTTGGCCGCGGTCGCGCCGGACACCATTCTTTGCACCAATGAGTCTGTTTTTTTAGATTGATGACTCAGGCACCGAATTCCGCCTGATCTGCAGCGATCTTGAACCCTGATCTTAATTTATCCATGGGAATCGGGGTTCGAAGCTGGTTCCACCGAATCCAGGAATTAAATCAAGACAGCAACTGTACATTTGAAACATCTTATTCATGTTGATATGGCATGTAATCACCATGATCTTAGCAACATGCTTTGGTGTACTTGAGTGTCAAGGAAAGTTGCAAACTAGACCATGTGTACTAAGTGTCAAGGAAAGCTGCAAACTAGTCCATCTGTGGTTCTGTACTATAATCTTGAGTTTGGACCAAGAGTTATAGGATAGCTTTGAGTATAGTAGTTGTAGGAACATTTTTTTTATTTGCACAATAGTAGGCATGTGGTCAGCCCAATCCATACAAGAAAATGGTGGCATTGGCTAAATATAGAGATGATTATCTCCTAAATTGGAATAGCCTCATTCCTCCCATTAGGACACTTTTTTCAGGTCAAGAGATTCGTTGCGAGATCACGAATCATATTATGGATCTCATGGTATATCTCAGTATAGAAGATGGAATTAGTGATATTTTTTTGTTTATAAACTGTGCATTGGGTTGCACAAAATGTAGATACACTCTGCGTTCTGCTATAGCATTGTTGACATTATTCTGAAATGGGCTGAACTGATGCTTCTTATGGTTGTGTGATCTAAAATATTTATTTTATCCATGGAGATGCACTGGATTGAAGGGTTCTACTAACAGCTTTGTATAATTTCTTCTACCACATGGTGTCTTTATTTTACTAAATTTTAACTTATTGTTTACTATTATTAAATGGTTCCAATTCTCTATGTAGATTGTAGGTTTAACGAGTTCCCAGGTTTGCATATGGAGACGCAGTGGACCAAGAAGTATATTTCAATCTTCTGGAGGCACATTCAGTCATGGGCTGTGCATGAGGTTAGGGGCCTGGTTTAACCATATCGACAGGACTTTTCTTTTCTGGAAATGACAAGATTGATGTTACCTGGTACAAAAGTAGAATTCTGTTGGAAGGCAATATGTCTGGTGCACTCGTCTTTAGCTTCACTTGGGAATTGCGTGCCACCATTTGATTTTTGGTTTACATCTTGAAGGGTGCCAGGACACTTCATAAACTATATAATTATTTCTTTTTGGAAGGTTTCATGTTGATTTCGCGCTCAGACTGAAGCTAGATTGCATGATTACACTGCAAAGCCAGATTTCTCCTGATACATGCATGCTGAAAATCATGTAATTCAGTGAAAAGGAGCTTGGTATAAGCTTGTGTATGTTCGGCCATTATTTGAGAAAGATTTGATTAGCCTAGAATATTCCTTCTGTTATTTTGATTAGAAGTGTTTTATATTCACAATGTAATTTGCTTCTGCGCTTCTGCAGTTATGCTGATCCAGAGGTTGTAATTGGTTGTGAGGATGGTAGAGCCTTTGTATATGATATGTACAGCAGGAGTTGCTCAAGCATTCACCGGTAAGCAGAAGGGAGTCAAGTAGCATATCATTTGAATGAAGTGTTTCTGCATGATAGAATGGTGCACAAGCTTCACCTTCAGACTAATTCTGTGACATGATATGAGTAGTACACATAGCACAGAGTACAGTTTCCAGATTGCATTGTTGGTGCATATGTTGTCACTGCATCGCAGCTCAATAAGCTGGGATCTTTTTTCTGATATTATTGACATAGTATCGAAGTCAAAATAGGACAGTTCTTGTCTTAGGTGTTAGAATCTTTACTGGAGATAGATCCAGTTTTTATATGCTGCATTTAACACATGGTTTACAGGCTTCACCCTTCCCCTGTGACATGCTTGGCATTAACGGATGATCAGCTGATCATTGCTGGTTCTACATTTGGAAATGTAGCTATTGCAGATCATACCTCAGGACAGACGTTAGGTCATTTGAAGTCAGCTTTTACACCAACAGGTCTGCCTTCAACTGATTCTGGATTATTTGCATAATGGATTTCCATTTCCAGATGAGTGATGGGGATGGTTTGGGTTCCGAGTCATGACTAGGATTTTGTACACTTAAAAAGCCAAACATTTATAGCTGATCCAAGATTTCATGGTGTTTCTTCTAGGGCCGCTATTAGGGAGGGTTTGGATTTTACCCAATCTATTCCGCTATGATCTCATGTACTACCCAGCAAAATTGGGTCTTGCTCGATGGTTGCATGCTACCCAGTGGATAATACATCTTAACTTAACGAAGCAAAGCTCCTGGTGGTTTATGAGAGTGGCTCTGTGCAGTTTTTTGTTTGTTTGTTTTTGCGGGGAGCTCTGTGCAGATTTGCAGTAGTAGGTGAAGTAAATAATTCTGAATGGGTATGACAAACTAACAGACATTAGCATATTAAACCTTCCCATTCTCAGATCTTTGCAGAGATTATATCTTTCTCCAATCTCCATACCCTATTTGAACTATGTGGTTATGGATTTGGATGTGCGCAATGAATACCCAGTGGCGCCCCTAGTTTCGTCTAGCTAGTCCTTTGCGCATAGTGCAGGTTATTCTTGGAAGTATCTAAGATGCTTCAGTGTATTTGAGCTACTTCTGCTCCTCTGCTGGTGTTGTCTAGATGATTTTTTATTTTCCGAAAAGGGGAGTTTAACCCCAGCCTCTGCATCAATAGGTGTTGTCTAGATGATAGCTGAACTTTACTGATCCTTGGCCATTAATACAGTATGTCTACTTCTCTACCACAACATGAATATATGTTATTTGATGTGTAGCTGTATGACTAGATATTAAGTTATGTAACTCAAAGCTCAAACATAATATATAGTGTTTTGCACTTTTGCTCTGACCTGCTATACAACATCATTAGCATTCAAAAATTCTTTCCAGAGACGTATCATATTTCATAGAAGAAAGGCCAAAACGGCCGATACATCGCCATAGAAGGCTACAACTCCACACACCCCACCTACCAAGCAGCTTACAATGCACCATGTACAAACGACCCGATGAAGAAGACGTGCATTGCCCAACCTCCTACCAAGAGTGGTGAGGAGATGGCACACAGGACTATAGGACCGTGTCACGATGCAAGCAAGACACAACTATAGCACGACAATGACTCCGAGGTTACCCGGACCAACACACCTCCCTTCATGTAGAAAGTCGGCGAGTAGAAGGCGGGATCTGGCCGGACTCAGGAAGGCGTCAACTATGTTGCATCCCTCATGCCGTACCTTGCGCCCTGGAAGCCCACGGCCTAGACAGCAGCCGACACCGGCAGGCGGCAGCGCATCACATTGCCAACTGTCACATCAGCCTCTCCCCTGATAGCCTAGACGACATCTTCAAGAAGAGAACGATGCCGTGGCGCTGCTGCTGCAGCCTGGTCCGGCGAACCAGGCCCGGCACCTTGGAGAGGAAGGCCTGGTTGGGACCAAGGTCACGTTTCCAGGAAGGAAGCAGCGCCGACAGGCGTCGCCGTGGTTCGCTTCGGATGACGCCGAGCAGGGCTTTCACCCTAGTCTTTCACCGTGACCCCGATGCTGCCGGAGACGTCCTCGGACAGAGGCGAGGGGAGAGACAGGGGGAGGGGTTGGCCGACGGAAGGGGTTCTTTCAAGAGAGCATACTAGAATTAGTTATTAAACACTTACACGCTGAACCAATGGATCACCTATAAATATGCTCAGTTATTTTTTTGCGGGTAATAAGTTCTCAGCTATATAAATCTTAATTTTTCCTCCGTTGACCTATGACTCTGTTGAACTTTGTCTGCATTCCTGGTAGCCAAAAGAAACTGACGCTGATGTTAAGTAAAACATTTATCCGAGAATATATTGTTGAAAGTTTTATTCATTTCAATTATATAAAAAATAGATTATTGAATCTCAGCTCAGTATTCAAGCTGCGTTTGAATTTTTACTTTCAGTTTTAGTTCTTGTTGGATCTTTTGAGGGATTTTTTTAACGAAAATTCATGCCATTATATTAGTATTGTAAATTTAATTATCATTGAACTGACTTGTTACATCTTTACTATCATTTCAGTGATAAGATGCTTGTCTTTCAGCGCAAATTCCCACTTGATATTCGCGGGCTCATCTTCTGGTTATGCACATTGCTGGGACTTAAGGTCAGTATCAGTAGTTGTTCTAATCTAGTATTGTATGGATATCTAGTTAGTGTCTCATGGCTGCAGCCTCTAGACACGCAAAATATACCATAAACATTAAGTAATTCTGACCTTTAACTACTGTTCATTGCTACCCCTCAGTAACTTATATGTTCTCCTGATCAACTATTCTAATTTTGCACACCATTTGAAGTTTGAGTGGAGTAAATATGGATGAAGTATGAACAGTTGCATGGCCTCACCTAAATCAAGAGTCTAATGGAAGTGTGTTCATTTGCTCGGCCTGTAGCTGATAATATTTTTATTGCATGCTCGACTCATTAGAGTACTGTTTAAGCTATTATACATTTTACTTAGAGATCTGTATGATTTATATCATAATCTGCTAGGTTAAAAATTGGATTGCTTTAAACATGGAAGACTACTTTCCTGCGTTGACAAAAGAAACTTTGAAGTTACAGAAGACTACTTATAAGATTATCATGACTACTTTTACCATTGATTAGTTTGATAGTTTCTTTTTAGAGGTCAACTACGATCCATGTAGGAAGCTGCTCATTTTCCACATTCTTTTAATCAAATGCACTCTGTTTGTGCTCATGCGTATCTATAGTGGTTTAGCTTCTTAAATCAATATATATGATAAATATATCGATATAAATTTGTTTGTAGCGTTAACAACCTAACATGTTTGGAATAGAATATTTGGAATGCTACTGCATAGTCCAGTAAATCATAGCTGGGTCTCATTACTTTGGCTCTGTCCTTGCTCAGGACCCTGAGGCCTCTATGGGAAACAAGAGTTAGCCCAAATGTCATATACAGCGCACATCATTTTCCCGGTGATACTTCAGTGCTGGCAGTTGGTGGTATTGATGGTGTCCTTCGCCTGGTATGCCAGAGAACCGGCGATACTATTCGAAGCTTCATCATGGATGCAGATCACCCAGCACAATCCAGCTCCAGGCAGCTAGTTGAAAATAACTCTGGTCACCCAGCGGCATCTGGCCCCAGGCAGCGAGTCGAAAAGAAAAATGTCTGTGAGATCGCTTCGGATGCCCGGCTGGACAACATACCTACAAACCTCCGTCCGCCGATCACCGGCCTATCTGTCGGCATGAGGAAAATCGTGACCACGCATGGGGAAAACTACATCCGCGTCTGGAAATTTCGCTTGTAGAGTTCTCAGAGTGGTTATCAGGAATTCAGAAGCAAGCTGAGGCTAAACTCGAGCTGTTTGTAAAGTAGACGGAATGTTGTATTTGCCTGCATGTAAGACAGTAAGCTTGTAACAGTACCCAGGAGATGCAGTTTTGGTGTAGCAATGCTGTTCCACCATTTGGGGACATACGTCTCATACCAAGATGTATTTTTTTTTGAGAGAAGATGTATTGTTGTATTGTCATGGAAAAGGAAATATTGTGCTAGGAATTATACTGTGTTTTCTCTATAAATAACATATACTCTCTTCGTCCTACAATAACACGTTTTGGCAAAGCTGTAACTATATTGACTTTCGATTTCTACAATTTTGAATCTTAGAACCACTTCTCTTTCACCGGGCTCCAGTCTAATCGAATGAAAATATCGACAAGTAACGTGGAACTGCAAGAAAATGAACCACATGCCCCTAACGAATCGACAATACTTTATGAACATGTAAATTCATTGCAAAAACAAAGCTAACATGTTTAGCTGTTAGCACAACTGCTTTGAGGGATTCTACGGGACATTATAGTTTTTTTTTGTAGCGAAGAAGATATCTATAATTTACATTTTAGAATATTTGTAATTATAATACGAAGGAAACACAGAGCACGACACATTAGATTTTTTCAGTGAACAATCCGACTTTATTAAAAACCAACCAACGTAGACCAGGTCGAATAAAATAGAACAAACATGAACAACAAAGATCTTTGGTGAAACTGGACAATACCTCCTTTTTACATCTGGACGTTCCTCCAAAACTCATTAAAAACTCGAAGAAGATCAAACCTGTACATGCTGGAACCTGACGCCCCACCCCATAAGAACTACGATCTTTGAATACATGGGCTAGTGACACACTCCTCGCAAGGCATGCTACCTTATCATACTCCCTTGGTCCACAAAGAGTGGTACTTCCAAAATTGTTGGATAGTCAAACTTTTCTAAAACTTTGACCTTGTTTATATAAAAAGTACCGACATTTATGCAACCAAATTAGTATCATTAAATTGATAAAATATATTTTCATCATATAACTATTTGATTTTATAAATATTCTTTTATTTTTGTATAAAAGCTCTCAAATTTGAGATAGTTGGATTCTCCAAGGAAGTTGGAAATATACATTTCATGGACGGAGGGATATGCATCTCCGCCCTATCATGGAAGAAGTTTTTGCATGCACAAAAGAACGAAACAGTAGAATTACTAACCATACCAAACTTGACACCACTAGATCGGAGAGACGGAGACAACGATCCCCGAGACCAAAACGTCAGACTCTCCGAACTTAACTACACCACAATGAAGTAGAGCCATGGGACTTTCATTTGCATGTGCGACGTCAACAATTAATGATATTAGATATTTGTGGTTCCTCGTCTATGCACGAGAAGGCTGCCCGATATAAGGGGAACCGATGGAAAACAGAGAAGACCAATGGTCTTAATAACACAACCCCAGAATAGGTTAGTAATGCAACATTTATTAAACGCAGGCAAGCACTTTGCATTTTCCATCAATTAAAAAGAAAATATGTTGCCTAGTACTTTTTTTTGAGATAACACCCCCCCCCCCCCCCCCCCCCCCCTTTATTTAACCATCAATAACAACTGGAATACATAAGCCCTCAGGCGGGCCGATCAGCCACACTTGGCGGCCAGGTTCATCTAGAATTACACTTCTAGCTAAGCTATGAGCTTCTTTGTTAGAACTCCTCATCTCATGGTAGAACGAAAGGTGCTCGAACTCCTTCTTTGCCTCCAGAATTTCTCTCACTACGAGTGCATAAACCCCTTGAGTTCCGGTTTCAAGGTTTTTGATCACGGACAAACAATCACTCGCCACTCTAGCTTGGCGTGTGTTGATATCACCACGTGCCAGAGCGATTGCTTCTCGGCAAGCAACGCCTCCAAGGTCTCCGGGTCCGTTTTCCCCGCCATGACCATAGCTGATGCTCCCAGAAAAACTCCAGAGTCAGACCTTGCGACAGCAGCTACTGAACCTTTGTCCTTCCCTTGCCCACTGCAGCATCTACGTTGATTTTGACCATCCCTCGAGGAGGAGGGATCCATATCGGCGCACTCGGAGCTTGCGCCGACGTCGTTGGCTTGAACTTTCTCTCGTTGGATTGTGTCAGATCCTCTAGAAATCTCTCCACAAAACAGTGAGTAGACAAAGGACTCTGGAAAAGTTGTTCATGTATAGCTTTCCTGCGTGCGTGCCATAAAGCCCAGAGGGTTACAAACACACGCGCCTGATCATCCTGGCTGAGGGTCGCCATCATGTTGGTTAACCACAACCGTGCATCTCCTTCCTCAGAGCCACTCATGTGCTCTGTTATCTCCTCATTAACCAGAGCCCAGACACACCTAGACATGGTGCAATCTAGCAAAGCGTGCCTCCAAGAATCTGCAGCTCCACACAGAGTGCAGCAATCGGTATCAGTCATATGGCGGTGTTGGCGGACATCGTTTGTGGGAAGCGACTGTTTTGCAAGCCTCCACAGAAACATCCTCACTTTCGATGGAACCTGGACACGCCAAAGCGCAGACCACTCCTTCGCCACCGTCATGTCGTTGGAGCCAGATGACCTGCCCTCCAACCAAGCTTCTCTTTTCTCCCTAGTGTTCACTAGCATTCTGTATGCCGAGCGAACGGAAAAGATGCCCTTGCGGTCATAGTGCCATGACCCGAAGTCCTCTTGCCGTCGATGACTCAGAGGGATTTGGAGAATTGTTTCTACATCCATCGGCAGTAGGTATTTCTGAAGTTTCTCCTTCTTCCACGTTGCCGAGGTCGCTTCTATGAAATCAGCAACCCGGGCAGGTGGTTCGGCAGCAATGCATGCGATAGGTCTCAACATGCCATCTCGTGGAAGCCACTGATCATTCCATGGATCAGTGTGCTCACCCGAGCCAATCCTTTTGATCAGCCCTTGTTTCAACACTTGTACACCTTCATGTATGGCTCTCCACACCTGAGAAGGCGCTGATCCTACCACGGAGTTCAATAGATCCGTCTCTGGGAAGTAGACCGCCTTCAGCACCCTTGCACTCAACGTTTGGGGGTTCTGTAGAATAAGCCACCCTTGTCTGGCCAGAAGAGCAAGATTGAAAAGCTCGATGTCTCTAAAACCCAGCCCTCCCATGTCTTTCGGTTTGCACATATCTCTCCAGGATACCCAGCAGGTTTTCCTCTCACCCTCCGGCTACCCCACCAGAACTTCCTGAGCATTGAGTTGATATGTTTGCACAGGCCTCTCGGCAGGAGGAAACAAGCCATCGAGAAGATCGGTATTGCCTGAGCAACTGACTTGATGAGAACGTCCTTCCCTCCGATGACAACAATCGTTCCAACCAACCCTGAATTCTGCTCCATATGCGATCCTTGATATACTTGAACGCATTCCCCTTGGATCGCCCCACATCTTAGGGCATTCCCAGGTACTTTTCATTGAGGCTTTCACTTTGCACATCAAGAGCGGCTTTAACCGCCTCCTTGACATTGTTCGGACATTTCTTACTAAAGAAAATCGAAGACTTGTCTCGATTAATTCTCTGTCCAGACGCCATGCAGTATTTGTCAAGCAAAACCTGCACCTTACCCGCACTCTCCACATCCGCCTTAAATAGCAACAGGCTGTCATCAGCAAAAAGAAGATGGCTAACCGGCGGCGCCGATGTTGCCACTTTTAATCCTTGGAGCTCCGATGAAAAACTATGGTGTTTTAAGAGGCACGAGAGACCCTCTGCTGCTAGCAAGAAAAGATATGGCGAGATTGGGTCACCTTGTCTCACCCCCTCGAGGGTGTGAACTGCCGAAGCTTCCCCCCATTAAAAAGGACTTGGAAGGACACTGTAGTGATAAGTCTCATCACCATTTTTAATCGTGCCTACTACTTAATCGTGGAAAATCGGACGAAAACTAATACGTCCAGGGGAAGCTGATGCCCACAAGTATAGGGGATCGTTGAAATCTTCGTTGGGAAGTATTACCCAAATTTATAGTTCGACTCAAGGGGAACACAAGAATACCAATAAGACCTTAACAATTGAGGCGTCACTCTCAACCACACCTGTATATCAATAAACTTGCAGCAGTGATAGTTATGACAGTAGGATGATTCAAGCAAGCAAAATAAAACAGCAGTAGTAAACAAGGGTTTCCCAGTTTTCACCGGAAAAGTGAAAGTGTAACTCAGAGATTTAAAACGTAGGCATGAGGTGATAGCGGGGTGTTGCATGAATAAGATTGATCATATAATAAGATACAAATAACAATGGGACTTATCTCTAACTCCGATATATGTAGGTATGTGTTCCGTAAATAGTTGTGCGTACTAACCAAGAGAATTTGCACAACATCTATTGTCCTACCTGCCCATTTCACCGGGGCCAACTTGGAACTACAGGTAATTAAGGTCTACCCTTTCGAATAGCCCGGAAGAACGCATTAACACTTCATGAACACATAGAATCCTCAAACTAAAACATCTCCCCCTTGTTTTCCCTATATGTCACTTTTAGGGTTCGCAGGTTCAACATAATAGCAGGTGATACACTTTGCAGATAAATACCAAACTCAAATATATGATGGGGCAAAATAAGTTCAGTACTGAAATCATGCCACTCGGGCCCTAGTAGCAAGCATTAAACATAGCATAAGTGCATCAACACAATACAAAAATATCCTCAAGATAAACCCCTAAGATCTCGGACAACGGGTATCATTACATGATCAATCTCATCCAATCCCCATCCACCTCATATGCCTACAGTGGACTACTCACACATGGTGATGGTGAAGGAGCTCATGGTCGATGGAGATGAAGGCGGTGAATATGGCGGTGAAGACGGCCTCCGGATCCCTCCTCCGGGGGAGAAATCCTGGATCAATCTGTCTCCGAAAACGAAGATCGTGGTGGCGGCGGCGCTCTGTTTCGCGAAAGCTCCTACCCTCCTAGGTCAGCCACTTTTTCGTACATATGAGGGGGTACGCGAAAGCCGAAGGAGAGGCGGTGCCCGAGGCCCCAGATGGGTGGGCCCACGCGGCCAAGGAATCTGGCCGCGTGGGGCCCACTCTTTTGGCCCTCGGACGCTTCCTCGTGTCCATCTTTTGCACGATGCCCTTCTTTTCCATAAAAATTGACGTGGTATTTTTCTCCGATTTAATTTCCTGCAAAAACAATCAGAAAAGAGACTTTGCTAAAAACAGCATCAGATTCAGCAGTTTTATTCAAATATGGGAAGATTCCGGAGCAAATTATGAAGCAAAGTGCTTGGAAAAGTAGATGCATTTTAGGTGCATCAGAAGCCCACTCGAACTCTGATACAAACGGGGTAAAGCCCACTTTTGCCAATGGCACATTAAGCCCACAAAAACATGCCGACTTCACATGCACAAATCAATGGAACCGTTCCGCCGAGACTAACCGGTCTTCCACCACTACCGGAGAGAAGAAGTCGGTGACTGGTATTTATTGAAAGGCTAAGGTTTAGAACTGTTGTAGCCAAACCATAGAAAATTTGACTATCCACGTATTATTCAAATATTTCGTATGGTACCTGAAAGTCATATCTCATATGAGTAGATTTCTCTCCAATATAATTCAAAATATAATGTTATACTTTTGTGGATAATAACTACTCCCTCCGTTCCAATTTAGTTGTCTTGGATTTGTACAAATATGAATGTATCTACACTTGTTTAGTGTCTAGATACATCCATGTCTAGATAAATGTGTGTCAAGTAATTTAGAACGGAGGGAGTAGTTGAGGATGATGTAATTCGTTTAAAACGTCATCAGCTTTTCGAGAATCACATGAGGCGCAAAAAAAGAGCTTATTTCTCGTCATATTTGGCTCGTCCGTAGCCGGTTACTAGCTTGCACCCCTGGAGCCACCAAAGCAACAGACCACCGCTGGCTTCTGGACTCCAAAAATAGCTCACACCTCAAATCTCAAGGCCAAACATTCCACACGTTTCAAATATTCACACAGTATGCCACATTTTCACCAGCAAAATCACAGCGACCCATAATTAGCGAACAAGGAGAACGTGGAACAGAAGGACGCTAAATTGAGCGTGAAAAGCATACAAAACCATGCAATGCTCCTTCTCCCTTCCCCACACTACGTACGAACATCCCTCCCTCCCTGCTCTACCAACACAAGCTATAGCAATGGCCGATTTGTGCTGCACGCCAGAGCTGGAAGACCTCCACAAGCTGTTGCCGAGCGAGATCCTGGCGGACATTGGCGTGGCTGACGTCGTCCACCACACGACGGCCCGCTGTAGCCATGGCGACACCGTCGACGTTGAGGAGCTCGCCGCGCACCTCTCCAGCGTCCTCGGCCCCGCCAGCAAGAGACACCAACGCCAGCTGCCTCCGACAGCGAGACCCAGGGCGGCTCAGGGTTGTGGTCGAATGAACGGAGCCGGCGCTAATGGCGGCAATGGAGGAACGGCCTATTATGCGCTGTCTCTCGGCAAGAATGGCTTAGTTTTCGATTTCGAAGCCATGCAGCGGGCGCAAATGTTTATGCAGGCCGAGCTGTGCGCCGGTGCCCCGTATCATCCATTGCCGCCGAGGCGCCAGGGTAGTACCGGAACCGGCGTGTTCTTGCCGCGTGCGGAGGCGTACCAGGCCAGAGCTTTCAGACAAAGACAAGCACGACTGCCGAGGAAGGAGGCACCCAATGCCACGATGATGTAGAAGCTGCAGCGACAGTAGCATACAGGGGAAGAATGTCAATTGGTGTCATTACGGGGCAAATAAAATCGAAGACGTAAACAATAAAGATGTATGATTTATTACTTTTTTAGGTAGATTTTCACAGCATGCATGTCATTTTGTATAGCGGTGTACTGTGTTAATGGCGTATAAGTTTTGAACTGGGTCATGTTATTATATATAGTTGTAAATCTGAAAACACCTTCATTGAATTCAGAATTTGGATTCGAACAGCAGAAACCCATTAAATATGCTCATGATATTGCATAACTATTTTTCTAATTGTATCGATTTTCTTAAGTTTAGACCAATTTCCAAAAAGTGTATCTCGCTCCAGCTTCATACCTCCCTAAGCTTCGCTGCGCGTAAATCCTACCTCCGACCATTGTATCGTGCCACCAACACAGAGTGGCCCGCGTCAAACCGAGGCTACCACTAGCTCTGCAGTGAGCTCCTCCTACTCGTTGAAGCTCGCTTTACAGGACGAACGGAATCGAGGTCTTCTTCCCCGCCTCTAGCCGAGGTCACCGTGCTCGATTAAGGTGATGCCAACCCTCCTCCATCCTCGGCAAGCACACAATTGGCCTCAACTTGAGCTCCTCGTCTAGTAGGACCTCTCCCATCTTCCCCACATGGTTTGTGGCAGGCCGCCTGATACGTCTCAAACGTATCTATAATTTTTGATGTTCCATGCTGTTATTATATCGATTGCTACATGTTTTGGTTACACTTCATATCATTTTTATGCATTTTCTGGGACTAACCTATTAACAAGATGCCATAGTGCCAGTTCCCTGTTTTCTGCTGTTTTTTGTTTCAGAAAATCTATTAAGGAAATATTCTCGGAATTGGACGAAACAAAAGACATCGTCAATAATATCACGAGGAGATCACGGAGTCCAAAGGGGAGTCGGAGCAGACCCACCAGGGGGCCACGCCACACTAGGGCGCGGCCCAGGGTGGGCCCGCGCCCCCTATGGCGTGGTGGCCCCCCTCGGCCACCGACGCCGCCTCTTCGCCTATATATTTTCCGCGACGCGAAAACCCTATGACGGTCGATCATATTCCACGAAAAGTTCCGTCGCGGCCGTCATCGTCAATCTCAGATCGGAGGAGTTCTGAAGCTCTTACCGGCACCCTGCCGGAGGGGAGATCATCACCGGAGGGCTCTACATCACCATGCCTGCCTCCGGAGTGATGCGTGAGTAGTCCACCCCTGGACTACGGGTCCATAGCAGTAGCTAGATGGTTGTCTCTCTACCTTGTGCTTCCATGTTTAGATCTTCTGAGCTGCCTAACATGATCAAGATCATCTTATTGTAATGCTAGATGTTGTGTTTGCTGGGATCCGATGAATATTGATACCATGTTTATTCAAGTTGTTTATCTATGTGCTCTTGATCTTGCATGCTCTCCGTTGCTAGTAGATGCTTTGGCCAAGTAGATGCTTGTGACTCCAAGAGGGGGTATTTATGCTCGATAGTGGGTTCAGTCTCTAGATATCTGGATCAGTGACAGAAAGGTCTAAGATGGTAGATGTGCTATTCCTACTAGGGATAAAACATTGGTGCAGTGTCCAAGGGCACTTGTATTGATTACATTACACACTTTACTTCATGCAATAATCTGTTGTTAGCAACTTAATACTGAACAGAATGCGGATGCTGCCTTGAAGGTGGATTATTTAGGCATAGATGCTGTTGGAATAACGGTCTATGTACTTTGTTGTAATGACCAACTAGATTTCATAGTAGACATCTTGGCATGTATTGCATTGTTATGCCCTCTCTATTTGTCAATTGCCCAGCTGTAATTTGTTTACCCAACATGCTAGTTATCTGTTCTGAGAAAGACACCACTAGTGAACTGTGGACCCTGGTCCAATTTCCTCATACTGTTTACACAACCTGCTGCAATCATCTGTTTCCTGTTACTTGCTGTGTTTCCTGCTGTTTTTCACACCATACGTTTAACCCTTTGTTTCTGCAAGACCGGAGAGATTGACAACCTCTCTGTTTCGTGTTGGGCAAAGTTCTGGTTTGTGTCTGTGCAGATTCCACGTTGGTGCAAGCTCCCTAGCGCTAGGGGAGTCAACATCAACAACCTTCCGATAGATCGTCAAGTCCTACTGGTCCGATTAAACCTTGGGTAGATTATTCAAGGGAAACCTTACTGCTGTCTACATCATAACCTTCCTCTTAGGGTTCACCAACACGTAGCCATCAAGCTGTTTCTGGCGCCGTTGCCGTGGACTTGGAGGCTATTGGAAAGGGGAGTCTCTCAGTTCCAATCTCTTTACTTTGTTTTTGTCTTGCTTAGTTTATTTTATTTTATCTTGTTTGCTTTCAATATTCAAAAATACAAAAAAATTAGTTACTTGCATTTAGTTTATTTTCGGTTTTGTTTCTTGCTGAGTTATTATGTCTAGCTCTTTACTTGCTATCACTAGTTACTTTCCTTGAAACTAGTCCTATGGCTGAAAACAACATGAGAGAGCTTTATGAAATTTATCTTGATTCGGGACATGAGGTGTTTGAAGAGAAAATTAAAAAGCCTATGGAACTTTATTTGCATAACAATCATGATAGTAGCAATGTTATTAGCATACATTCTTTGAACACCATTATTGCTAATGCCATGGAAAGCTCTAAGCTTGGGGAAGCTGGTTTTGATAAAAATGATATTTTTAGTCCCCCAAGCTTGGAGGAGGAAGAATGCTATACTTTTGAATGTCATGATTCTATTGAAAAATCTCTCCTTTTGATAAATTTGAAGTAAACATCCTCCTTGACTCAGTAAAAGAGGAAATTGCAGAAAGTAAAAATGTGCTCCCTAATGTTATTTATGATAATTCTCTTGATGATGGTCCTATATTGCCTGATGATATTAATCTTGCTACTATTGTCAAAAGTGAGTTTAATGACTCCACTGTTTTTGAGCTTAATAAAAATATGTGTTTGAAGATCATGAAAATCATGCTTCATGTGATAGCTATATTGTTGAGTCTATTCATGATGCTACTGAAAATTATTTTGAGAGAGGAAAATATGGTTATAGAAATCTTCATGTTATTAGATTTCCTCTCTTTGTGATGAAAGTTTTGAGCTTTCTCTTGTGTTTCTTTTATATGATGGTTTCTTTAAAACCTACTGGTCATTATGTGAGAGGGAGACATAGTTTCATATATCACAATAATATTAAGTCTCTGATACGTCCAAAACGTATCTATAATTTTTGATTGTTTCATGCCATTTTTATGCTTTTAGCACTTGTTTTATATTAAGTTTATTATTTATTTGGACTAACCTACTAATAGTTGCAAAAGTGCACAATGTTCTTGTTTTACTCTTTGATGTGTAGAAATTATCAAGAATACAAGAGGAAACCTTGTTGGAGTCGAATTGGGACTTTCCTGAAATCTGTCTGAGAACTTTTTACGAAGATTGCCAGTTTGACCCTCGAAGATGACGTTATATGGAGACCTGGCTGTTACGAAAGTTGTCACAATTTTCCATACGAAGATTTTAAGCCCGAGATCAGCCCAATCGGAGTTCGGACGCGGCCTGTAGGCCCGTTTTGGTGGAACCCTAAAAGGGGGTGACGGAAATCCGAGAAGATATATAAAGGGAGGAAACCTAATTCGTGGAGGACTCCTCCACCCACGAATTTCAGCCACCAAAAGCCACGTTTTTGCCTCCCCCATGGATCCCATCTCCATGGGGGAGGGCTCCCAAGAAGCCATGAAGGAGGGAGGCTAAGGGGCGGCGCTCCCCAAGCTTGCCGGCGGCGGGGAAAGGAGTTCCCCGCACCGCCGGCGCCGCCGCCGCCCTGCGCCGCCGCGCTGCCCCTCTCCGCCGTCTTCACCGCCATCTCCATCACCATCTCCTCCTTGTATTCAGTGGTTCATCCTCCCACAAACCTCTGTACCGTCCTATGTAAACATGGTGTTTGATGCTATAATATTTATCCTATGATTTACATCATGTTTCCGTAGTTTATTTGTCTTTTGATTGCTTAATTGAATGCATGAGGTTCATTAGAGTTGTATGTCTATATGGTGCTGTCCTTTGGTGTCCATTATATTGTGCGCGCATGGATCAAACACCCTAGGGTTGGTAGTATTTGTAACGAAGCGGGGGAAGTTCTGCCGGAGTGACAGAAACCTGAGAACGCGAACCGATTAGTTGCACGTATGGGAGTAAGAGGACCTTGAACTTAAGGCTATGGTTGGGGAAACCTTAATGCATTGTTAGTATTTGCGGATGCTTTCTAACAATCCAATCATATAGTACTTGTAATCCCAAGTAGTGGAGTGCATGTATATTTAGCCTCTCCCACATAGAAAACTGCATCGAAGACAATGAACCAAGTACCTTCACTAATTAATCTTGGACAAAGCCACCACAATTACCACCACTTTTCCACACTCATGGTACTGTTAGTATATGGTTACTTAGTGTATTTATTGCTGCAGCACTAACATTTACTTTCTTGTATTTATTATCTTGCAAAACTACCTCTCATACCCGTATTGCTACCGTAGTTTTATTTCTAGATAATGCAAACGTTTAGTGTGCGTAGAGTTGTATCAGTGGTTGATAGAACTTGAGAGAATACTTATCCTACCTTTAGCTCCTCGTTGGGTTCGACACTCTTACTTATCGAAAAGGCTACACGCGATCCCCTATACTTGTGGGTTATCAAGACCTTTTCTGGCGCCGTTGCCGGGGAGCCATAGCGTAGGTTAATGTTCTTGTGTGCACTTGTTTGCTTTATCTCTAAGTAGTTTTTATTTTCAGTATTAAGTTGTTCTTTATCTTACTATGGATAGGGAATGCGAATTACAAAAAAAATTAGGTGTAGTTGTTATCTAAAAACGTTTTCAAAAAGAAAAGTGATTGGAAAGATGAGTAATGGTTAAATGGGGGTCGACCTTGAACACTTGTGTTCATGCCTATGAAACCAAAACAAATCTTTCCATGGAAGCTTTTCATTAAAAACATGTAAATATTGTAAATATTGTGTATATACCTCTGTACATAAAAATAAAATGCTAATATAGTCTTAGTTAATTGAAAGTTGATAGTTTTACTTTGCTGTCCAGAAACAGATTTTCTGTGCTCCACCGTATTAAATGTTTAAAATCACCAGAACGTGATCTTGATCTGAAATTTCTTGAGTGCAAAGTGATGCTTATTAGCTTTCTTTCATTAGACTAACTTTTTCTGATTTAAGGTACGTAGATAGGTCGAAAAATTCGATCTTTACTGACTGTTCTGTTTAGACAGATTTTGTGCTTCTCTGTAAATAAAATCGTGATAAATCTCAGAATAGTATTTTGACTTGAAAATTTTTGTGCATAAACCTGAGATTATTATCTTTCTTTCATTAGACTAAAGTTTTTCGATTTGAGCTACTTAACTATCTCGTTGAATGCCATCTTTACGGACTGTTCAGTTTTGACAGATTTCTTTGTTTATTCAATATTGTACTTGGTGTTGTTAGTTTCATTAGTTTTTCGACGGACAACGGAAATCATGAACACCTTAGTATATACAGTGGCTAATGTTGAGTAAAAATTATAAAACTTGTCAATGCTTGAACATGAGTGGATTTTATTTAATGAGTACTAACCCTACTAATGAGTTTTGTGAAGTTTTATGTGGATGTAGCTTATAAGATCTAATCAATATGGTGATATGAGATGAATAAGAAGACGCAAGAGCTCAAGCTTGGGGATGTGTAGGTGCATCCCAAGAACATATTCAAGAAGATACAATCATCTAAGCTTGGGGATGCCCGAGTCATCCCCCTATTCATCAACTAACATGAGGTTGTCTCGTTCATACTCTATATTACCCGTCCACATGATATGTATTGTCTTAACTTGTATTATAATTGCTTTTATATGTCTTGGTTTTACCTTCTTTAGTTTTATTAGGCTCCTTATTTGGTTTCGATTGCTTCTTTACTTTCACTTATAAATTCAAAATAACAAAAATATTTTCTTTTGTTTTGCTTCTTTGTTTGGTTCTTTATTTTAATTTTATTTGGGTTTTACTTTTGATTTTTATTTAGAGTTTTCCTTGCTGTAGCTAGCATGTTTAGGTCTTGCTTAGCCTCTGGTTTCTTAGTTTATCAAAAATAAAGTACCAAGTTTTATCCATTTAGCTTAGTTGATACATATGTAAAAAGTGATTTTCTGTTTTCGGTATCTACTGCTTATTGCGCGATTTTTCATATTTTACTGGAAGCTCTAAAAATCACGAAAAAATTACTGATGTTGTAGCACCTAATCCTCTGCATGTACAAAAATTGGCTAAAATTTCGGGCATGTTTAAGTGCACCTAAAAATTGCGTTTTCCAGCTGCTGTTTTTTGGACAGATTCTGACTTTTGTTGCAAGAGTGGCCTCTTTTCGTTTTCATTTGATTTTTAATGGTTCTTACCTTTCATTTATAAGTTGGCCATTTAAGCAACCTTTCTGTAACTTAAAAACAAAATTTTATTTGGTTTAATAGTAGCACTTGGGAAATATTATCTATTGTACTAATGTCTAACCGCAGAAAAGAATGGGAAAGTTTTTGTGTTGAAGTTTTTTCACAGAGAATGAAGGAACACCAAACTATGGAATATTGAAGAATTACCAAAGTCATAAGCTTGGGGATGTCCCCGCATCCCTCTTCATCAATAACCCCACGGTTTGCAAACCTTTAAACTTTGTTTTTTGAGCAACATAGGAACTTAACTAAACTTGAAGCGGCTGTATTTTATTATCTATTTATCTTAGCATCAAACACCAGTTACATTAATAAGTGGATCGTCACATATTTTATTTATCCTCTGTTTTCAATGTTTACTTGGTTAATGGATTACTTGTTGAAACTTAAAAATGATGTGTGAATAATACTGTTTAGTAGTTTATGTTTTCTTATGGTTAGTCTCAACTAGCTAATAGTGCATATTATGTTATTTTGATATCAACATGCATTGTCCTGTTCATAAGATGGTATGGTATTGTGGTATCCTCCTCTGAATAATTCACTTGAATCGACTTGGCACATGCTCACACATGTTATGACTGAAAAATAAAAGTCAATTAAGCCTTGATGATCTATTTTGCCTCAGAGTTTTAGTATCGTTTTTATGCCTCCGTTAATTTTATTTTGTCGCAAGCATGATTATGACCGTTATCGCTCTCGTGGTTGTCGCTTCCCAGTCTATTGCTAGCCTTCACTTGTACTGAGCGGGAATGCTGCTCGTGCATCCAAATCCTTAAAACCAAGTTATCCCAAAGAGTCCACCAAAAAATTCCTATGCATGGTATTTCAAGCCATTCCAAGTAAATTTGCATGTGCTACCTTTAAAACCTTCAAAATATTTCTCTTTTTGTGTCAATGTTTACTAGCTCATGAGGAATTAGTGTGGTTATTCTTTATTCTATTTGTCAAATGGACTTTTACACCTGGACTAGTGGCATATACATCCGCTTATCCAATAACTTGCAAAAAGAGCTGGCAACGGGGTGCCCAGTCCCAATTAATTACAACTTTAACCAATTAATTCTCTTCACACTTTTGCCCTGATTCATCAGTAAGCAATGACAAACAGTGAAATACCTGAATGTGTGTAAACCAAAGAGAAAGAGGGATGATCTGCCTTGCTGGTAGAAATAACGTCCTTCATGGGAGCCGCTCTTAAAAGTCCGTTTGACAGGTAGAATACTGTTCTCACCCGCTACCATTCGTTGACAATTAACAAACACCTCTCAAAACATTTTTACCTCTGTTTTTAAAACAAAAAGCTCTAGCACGTGTTAATCCCTGCTTCCCTCTGCGAAGGGCCAATCTTTTATTTTTATGTTGAGTCACCATCCTTTCTTTGAGCACTTCTTCGAGAGCATAGCTGTCGTTCTTAGTGTAATGTGCTTGTCCCAGAATACGATTAATTGAGGTATAACCATGATGCTTTTATCTTTGATATCTCTATATCTAGTCTTCACTTGAACTTCAGAGGTGCCTTGGCATTTATGTTTTGCTCCACAATTAAGGGCAAGCGAGATACCACTCTATCATGCTTTATTATGGTCATTACAATATGTTTATAAATTTCATGCTCTTAGTTCGTTGATACTTTTCATTAGGAAACATGATTGCTAAGTTTTATTATCCATACATCATGCAATTGTTAAAGACCTGATCATAGCATTTACAATCAAAAATTATTTTGTTATCATTTACCTACTCGAGGACGAGCAGGAATTAAGCTTGGGGATGTTGATACGTCCAAAACGTATCTATAATTTTTGATTGTTTCATGCCATTTTTATGCTTTTAGCACTTGTTTTATATTAAGTTTATTATTTATTTGGACTAACCTACTAATAGTTGCAAAAGTGCACAATGTTCTTGTTTTACTCTTTGATGTGTAGAAATTATCAAGAATACAAGAGGAAACCTTGTTGGAGTCGAATTGGGACTTTCCTGAAATCTGTCTGAGAACTTTTTACGAAGATTGCCAGTTTGACCCTCGAAGATGACGTTATGGAGACCTGGCTGTTACGAAAGTTGTCACAATTTTCCATACGAAGATTTTAAGCCCGAGATCAGCCCAATCGGAGTTCGGACGCGGCCTGTAGGCCCGTTTTGGTGGAACCCTAAAAGGGGTGACGGAAATCCGAGAAGATATATAAAGGGAGGAAACCTAATTCGTGGAGGACTCCTCCACCCACGAATTTCAGCCACCAAAAGCCACGTTTTTGCCTCCCCCATGGATCCCATCTCCATGGGGGAGGGCTCCCAAGAAGCCATGAAGGAGGGAGGCTAAGGGGCGGCGCTCCCCAAGCTTGCCGGCGGCGGGGAAAGGAGTTCCCCGCACCGCCGGCGCCGCCGCCGCCCTGCGCCGCCGCGCTGCCCCTCTCCGCCGTCTTCACCGCCATCTCCATCACCATCTCCTCCTTGTATTCAGTGGTTCATCCTCCCACAAACCTCTGTACCGTCCTATGTAAACATGGTGTTTGATGCTATAATATTTATCCTATGATTTACATCATGTTTCCGTAGTTTATTTGTCTTTTGATTGCTTAATTGAATGCATGAGGTTCATTAGAGTTGTATGTCTATATGGCTGTCCTTTGGTGTCCATTATATTGTGCGCGCATGGATCAAACACCCTAGGGTTGGTAGTATTTGTAACGAAGCGGGGGAAGTTCTGCCGGAGTGACAGAAACCTGAGAACGCGAACCGATTAGTTGCACGTATGGGAGTAAGAGGACCTTGAACTTAAGGCTATGGTTGGGGAAACCTTAATGCATTGTTAGTATTTGCGGATGCTTTCTAACAATCCAATCATATAGTACTTGTAATCCCAAGTAGTGGAGTGCATGTATATTTAGCCTCTCCCACATAGAAAACTGCATCGAAGACAATGAACCAAGTACCTTCACTAATTAATCTTGGACAAAGCCACCACAATTACCACCACTTTTCCACACTCATGGTACTGTTAGTATATGGTTACTTAGTGTATTTATTGCTGCAGCACTAACATTTACTTTCTTGTATTTATTATCTTGCAAAACTACTCTCATACCCGTATTGCTACCGTAGTTTTATTTTCTAGATAATGCAAACGTTTAGTGTGCGTAGAGTTGTATCAGTGGTTGATAGAACTTGAGAGAATACTTATCCTACCTTTAGCTCCTCGTTGGGTTCGACACTCTTACTTATCGAAAAGGCTACACACGATCCCCTATACTTGTGGGTTATCAGTCTCCTCTCTTTATGTTGAAAATTTTGAAGTTGCACTTGTTTTGTCTTTCTATGCTAGTCACTTTGTGCTTCATTTACTTGTTTTCTTACAAGGCTCCTATGCATAGGAAGAGTGTTAGATTTAAACATGTTTTATATGCTTCTTGATGCTCTCTTTTACGTTTCAACTCTCATCTTTATGTGAGCATCATAAAAATCTCTTCATGCCTAGCTCAAAGGCATTAAAGAAAAGCACTTCTGGGAGATAATCCATGTTTTTATTTGCTGTTTTATTTTTGTTTTCTTGAGTCAAGGATGCTTGTTTACCTCTTTTAGCAACTCCTTTGTATCTTTTATTTGCTGTTTTGTTGTGCCAAGGAGAGTTACTAATGCAAAGTTGGTATTTATTTTCGGACTGCATTGGGACAGATTGCTGTTCGTCACCGTTTAATTCAGTAGAAAATCAGAAAAAATCGAAAAATGCTGAAACTTTTTGTGCATGTTCCTGATGATGTTACGCAACTTTCATTATTTCAAAAGTTTTTCATCTGAGCATCGTAAGTGCCTCGAAAAAATTCGTCATTACAGACTGTTCTGGTTTGACAATTCTGTCTTTTATTTTGCATTCTCTCTTTTACAAGTTTTTAAGTGGTTTCTTTTCGTGTAAAAGTGCCCACTTGAGCCTAGTAACAGTGGCTAATGTTTAAAATAGTTGGCTTGTGAGTTTTGTATTTGCTAGAACTTTGAAATATTATCATTTAGTGCACTAACCTGCTAATGCGAAAAGCTGTTAAGTTTTGGTGTGAAGGAAGTTTTCAATTGTTGATAGAGGAGAATGATATTACATGATCAAGAAGAGTGAAGAGCTTAAGCTTGGGAGGCTTACCTCCCCAGCATATTTCAAGAAGACTCAAGCATCTAAGCTTGGGGATGCCCAAGGCATCCCCTTCTTCATCTACAAATTATCAGGTCATCTCTAATGGTGCTATATTTTTATTGCTTCATGCTAGTGTACTCTTCCTTGGAGCGTCAGTGTGTTTTTGTTTTCAGTTTGTTTTGTTTTGTTTGCTGTGCTATACTTGTTGGATCCTAGTATTCATGTTTGGGAGAGACACACTCCACTTTTTCATTTAGAATACTCTTGTGCTTCACTTATACTTGTTGAGTATTCCTGTCTAGTTGCTGTTATTGCTGTTAGCTCTCAGTTTTTCATGTATCTCTTGTTAGAGCTATCAGTTTCTTTTGAAGAAAGTACTCTCTTGCTTCACTTATATCTGTTTGGAGAGTTGTCAAATAAGTTGATTGGTGTTTGGTTGGACCAGAAAAATGCTATGCATGTGGTACTGGTATAAAATGCTTACATGAATCTTGTTAGATCGTTGTCTTGAGTAATTTGATGCTTGCCAATTGTTTTGAGCTGTCAAGTAATTAATGTTTAAGCTTGTGCATCATGTAAGTAATGGCTATTAATGAAGAACTACTATAAGGATTTTCTGCTATAATAATCTGTTGCATAATTGGAAGTCCATAGTAGTCTAGATAATTTTTGGATGAAGACTATGTGTTAACAAGGAAGACAGTGGGAGTCTATGGTTCGTCAAACCTTGTGTTTTATGTACACTCTTGTTATTCCAGTTGATAATGACGTTTGCTTATAATAACCTTGCTAGCCTAAACTCTGTACTAAGAGGGAATGCTTCTTGTACATCCAAAACCTTGAGCCAAATCCATGCCACCTGTGTCCACCATACCTACCTATTATGTGGTGTTTTCACCATTCCAAATAAATTTCTTCATGTGCAAGGATTGGCAGCTTCATCTCCTTCTCCACTTTTATTTTGCATTAAAGAGCTGGTTAGTCCACCCTATAAATAAATAAATAGACACTCCTCCATGGTGAATGTTGGTGGGCACCCGAGGATTCGGTTAGCCATGGTTTGTGGAAAGTAAATGGTTGGGAGGAGTGTCACCAATAAGTGCTTGTTACAAGTGCAGTCCTAAAAACTCTCGGAACCGCTCTAAAAGTTAGTTAGCCATGGAAGATGACAAGTACCTGCTATTTGATTTGTTGACACCTGTATACACCATTACCTTACAAAACAATATTTTATGCTCTCTATATGCCTTCGGAACTACAGCTCTAGCACATGATGTTAATCCCTGCTTCCCTCTGCGAAGGGCCTTTCTTTTACTTTTATGTTGAGTCAGTTTTCCCACTTCTTTCTGTCTCCTTAAGCAAACATCATTGTCAACTCCAGTATAACAGTTTTTACATAACTTTGTGTTTGGTTGATCATATTCTTTGTATTGACATTATCTATATGATATACATGTTGAAAGTTGAAGCAAAAGCTGAAGCTATTATCTTCCTTTGTGTTGATACAAACACTTTCATGTTGAGAATTATTGCTGCTGTGAGCTAACTATTATGTTAGACTATATATCTCTAAATGTTTTATAGTATTATTCATGAAAGTTTGCACTTGTGTGATCACTTATGTTTACTCTTTATTTACTTGCTTGCAAACTATAGACCATTGCTTGGATCACTTCATTCAGATCATGTGCATTACATTGTTATTTGATCAAAGATTGTGTTGGTAGCATGTCACTTCAAAAATTATCTGTTTTTATCGTTTACCTACTCGAAGACGAGCAGGAACTAAGCTTGGGATGCTTGATACGTCTCAAACGTATCTATAATTTTGATGTTCCATGCTGTTATTATATCGATTGCTACATGTTTTGGTTACACTTCATATCATTTTTATGCATTTTCTGGGACTAACCTATTAACAAGATGCCACAGTGCCAGTTCCCTGTTTTCTGCTGTTTTTGGTTTCAGAAAATCTATTAAGGAAATATTCTCGGAATTGGACGAAACAAAAGACATCGTCAATAATATCACGAGGAGATCACGGAGTCCAAAGGGGAGTCGGAGCAGACCCACCAGGGGGCCACGCCACACTAGGGCGCGGCCCAGGGTGGGCCCGCGCCCCCCTATGGCGTGGTGGCCCCCCTCGCCACCGACGCCGCCTCTTCGCCTATATATTTTCCGCGACGCGAAAACCCTATGACGGTCGATCATATTCCACGAAAAGTTCCGTCGCGGCCGTCATCGTCAATCTCAGATCGAGGAGTTCTGAAGCTCTTCCCGGCACCCTGCCGGAGGGAGATCATCACCGGAGGGCTCTACATCACCATGCCTGCCTCCGAGTGATGCGTGAGTAGTCCACCCCGGGACTACGGGTCCATAGCAGTAGCTAGATGGTTGTCTCTCTACCTTGTGCTTCCATGTTTAGATCTTGTGAGCTGCCTAACATGATCAAGATCATCTTATTGTAATGCTAGATGTTGTGTTTGCTGGGATCCGATGAATATTGATACCATGTTTATTCAAGTTGTTTATCTATGTGCTCTTGATCTTGCATGCTCTCCGTTGCTAGTAGATGCTTTGGCCAAGTAGATGCTTGTGACTCCAAGAGGGGGTATTTATGCTCGATAGTGGGTTCAGTCTCTAGATATCTGGATCAGTGACAAAAAGGTCTAAGATGTAGATGTGCTGTTGCTACTAGGGATAAAACATTGGTGCAGTGTCCAAGGGCACTTGTATTGATTACATTACACACTTTACTTCATGCAATAATCTGTTGTTAGCAACTTAATACTGAACAGGATGCGGATGCTGCCTTGAAGGTGGATTATTTAGGCATAGATGCTGTTGGAATAACGGTCTATGTATTTTGTTGTAATGCCCAACTAGATTTCATAGTAGACATCTTGGCATGTATTGCATTGTTATGCCCTCTCTATTTGTCAATTGCCCAGCTGTAATTTGTTTACCCAACATGCTAGTTATCTGTTCTGAAGAGACACCACTAGTGAACTGTGGACCCTGTCCAATTTCCTCATACTGTTTGCACAACCTGCTGCAATCATCTGTTTCCTTACTTGCTGTGTTTCCTGCTGTTTTCCACACCATACGTTTAACCCTTTGTTTCTGCAAGACCGAGAGATTGACAACCTCTCTGTTTCGTGTTGGGCAAAGTTCTGGTTTGTGTCTGTGCAGATTCCCACGTTGGTGCAAGCTCCCTAGCGCCAGGGGGAGTCAACATCAGCAACCTTCCGATAGATCGTCAAGTCCTACTGGTCCGATTAAACCTTGGTAGATTATTCAAGGGAAAACTTACTGCTGTCTACATCATAACCTTCCTCTTGGGGTTCACCAACACGTAGCCATCACCGCCTCCGAGCGTCGTCGTGCGTTGATGCTCCGTGCTCATTGGGTCGCGTCCGTGAACATTTGGGCTTGCAACGGAGCCTATAACCTCCCCTCGACATGGCTTCAGTTGGAAGATCATGGGCTTTGAATGGAAGCACGACATCAGAGGTGCTCGCCCACGCAGGCCCCTCCATGACCGAGCTTCGAATGAACGACATGACGGGATCACCTTTCCATCGACTCACACAGCCTCCTCCACCTTCTTCCCCGCCTCCGTTCCTCCGCCGCCGCCTCCTCCGCCCGCTCTTCCTTCTCCACCTTCTTCCCGAACCGCCCGCCGCCGCCGGCCAGGCCGCTTGCTCCCGCCCCCTGCTCGCGCTGCTACCGCGCCGCCTCCGCGCTCCGCCCTCCTCCAACCGCGGCCCACCGCCGATCCTCCGCCCCTAGCCGGCTTCCCCTCTAAACCCCCCCACCACCACAGAACCTCGTCTCCGTCGAGCACACCCGACCCCCCCTTGTTAAGTTTCTCCTCGTCGGCCGCCTTCTCCACCGTGGCTTCGCAGCGGCGTCGTCGGCGCCGCCTCGGCTTGGGATTTTCATCCTCGCCGGCCGCCTTCTCCGCCGTGCGTCCGCGCCGGCGTCGCCGGTGCCCGCCTCATCCTGGCCACGCCGTCCTTCTTCCTCCTCTCCGTCTTCTCCGCGTCCGCCATGGGCCAGGCCCATGTGGGGGTGTGCGATGACTTCTTAACGTCGACCTGGTCGACAGATAGGAAACGCCGACATGACTCCCCCGCCACGATTCCCCAAGTTTAAGTTCTGGAATTATTACCTGTGGTAACGGCCGTACCAAACATGGCCCTTGTGTAGGAGGCTTCAACTATTCTTGGTGATAACCAAAAATGGCTGATAGATGTGATTTAGTTACAAGGGAGTTAATAGCATAAAACTACTAGTTTTCCACGCAAATTTTACCGATTGTCGACTGTACTAGTCGACGTCCCAACCTCATTTACATACCACATTTCACCGAAG
The DNA here is from genome assembly GCA_947311845.1 of Poa pratensis. Taxonomy (NCBI): domain Eukaryota; kingdom Viridiplantae; phylum Streptophyta; class Magnoliopsida; order Poales; family Poaceae; genus Poa; species Poa pratensis. The sequence goes on along the minus strand of CAMZMU010000020.1, from coordinate 61,350,916 downwards.
TTTTCTCAGCAAACCCAAATCGCTGTATGAATACATCCCTAGCCCACTGGTAAGGTGACGTGCTGGCTTAGAGGGAATTGACACCAAACTGGCAGTGGAACCCACTTGTCAGTCCAATAAAGAAATAAAAAAATCTGATTTTTTTTGAAAAAGGCATATAAAAACTTAAAAAACTTAAAAAAGCTGCAAGCCTTTCCGGACCATGCTCGCAGAATGAGGCTCCTCGTTTCCCCCCCGCCGCCCTTGGAGCCACCGTCTCGCTCTTCTCGACGTCGTGTCGCCGTACGTGTGCCCCAGGAAGTCCGACGCCCGCGCGCGGCCGTCGAGCCGCCTCTTCTTCCGGACGCCTCAGGTCGGCCCCGCCTATGGCGGCGGACCCGGCTTTGAGGACATGACATAGGATTCCAGATCAAGCTGCGCCGCCGCGGGATGCTCTCCGCGCTCGCCGCGCTCTTTGGCCAACACGATCGGAGGAGAAGGGCGAGCGGAAGCACGGATCCTGGCTCGCGGGATCACGTGTGCGGCCGGCCGTCCAGTCCCGCCCTCGCGGGGCGTCGTGCGGCCGACACTGCCGCCGAGCTCCGCCCCAGAAGCATATAGCTTTTTTTCTGATTTTTTTTATTTTTTCATATTGTTTTAATTTTTTATTATTTGCTATTTAGATTTTTTGTCAATTCTCTCTAAGCCGGCGACGTCATCTGACAAGTGGGACCGGGGTTCAGCATGGCTGTCAGTTTCTAATCAGAGCTCGATTTTGGTTTTCTGAGAAAACTTCGGCAAAATGTGGTATGTAAATGAGATTGGGACGTCGACTTGTACCAATCGGTAAATTTTACGTGAAAACTAGTAGTTTTATGCTATTAACTCGTTGCAAGGCACAGCTTGGTAAAAAAAAGAAAAGGTTGCAAGGCAAGCCTACGGCTTCTGCCTACTCTGCATCTGTACAACGGGGAGCCAGCAATCAACCAGAAATGCAATTGGACACACAGGTCCTCGTGACCAAGATGGTATCAGTGGCTGTTCGCCACACTCCAATACTTTAGAGAAAGCAACATCCACATCATGTCTTCAGAAGAGAAAAAAATCCGCTATATTCTTTGAGTATACTATAGATAGATAATTTGCTTGTCTTCAGAGAAAAATACACATGTCAACTCAATTACCCAGAAAGTTTCTGCATAAGAGTGCGCAGAAATCATATATATTATTTATTATGCGTTTTGATAACGGCCCCCAATTCAGAAAATTCGTTTGTCAACGCCTAGGAGATCAGAAAATAGCCCAAAAAGATGTTAAGAAAAGTAGCTCAAGAAGGTGCATATAGAAGACAATACTGAAAATTCGTATGTCAACAGAAACATTTCTTGCGCGTTTGTTAAACTTTAGCTCTGATGATCGCATCCAAATCTCCATTGAAACGAGAACAATCTAACAGCACATTACCATAGCCGGATCGGATTAGCCATGCTAGTTACGTGCACAATGATCAGCTTTAATAACTCTTCGTGACATACGTACGAGATCACAAACCATACGCTTATCTTCTCCCATCCAACCACGCCGCCGCCGCCCCGAATCCCGAACCACATGAAACCGCCAACCCAATCGCCGGCCGGGAAAAGTTCGCTCCGATCGACGTGCGCGCGTCTCGCCTCTGCGTCAGTCGTCAAAACCTGAAAACGACATTCCCCTAACTGATCGATGCGCCGCGTCAGCTGAACCGGGGAAAAAAAGTACTCTACTAATATAAACAATCATGCTGAATTTGTCTTGTGCTGAAACAAGAATCAGAGGTAACATGTCGATTGCGCAATTCAATTTCTTCGGTTAGCCTACCACTTAGTGCCAAACCGCCAAAAACTCAACGCATGCACACTAAAAAAGTTCGGATAGCCTCCCACTATCTCGAACCAGTCCATCTTCCCCACGAATCACTCCTGAATCATCGCCAGCCACGACCTCTATAAATTCAAAAGCACGATGAAGGGAAAGGATAGCGAACACAAATTCTGCAAGGAGGATTCCAGAATTCAGAGAGGGTGTGCAGCTTGCAAGATTGCAGCGATGAAGATGACTCGTGCAGAGGGCGGGTCGGTACCGTTCAAGTGGAGGTATGCCCGGGACGCCGAAGCACGTGAGGAGCGCCAGTGCCGCGGCGCCGGCGTCGTCCCCCAAGGTGGCGCCGATCAAGCTGACGCTGACGCCTCCTCCGTCCATGGCGTCGTCGCCGTCGCCGTATTACCAGCACCATTCGGCCGCCTCGTCGCCTCGGGTCTCCTCCGCGCGCTCGGCGTCCGTGTCGCCGTCCCGCGGCGGCCCTACGCGTATGCCGGCGTTCACAGACGAGCGCCACCGACCGCCTTCATCGACGCCGCGCCACGGGCGGGAGCGACGAGTACGGTGGCGCGCGCGCCAGAGGCCGAAACGGCAGGGGTGTTCGGGTGCTTCGCGATCCCTATGCTCAGGAGGAAGGGCAGCAGCAAGAAAGGTGCTGGCTTCGGGTCCGCGTCGAGCTTCAGCTCCACTCGTCGGGAGGCAGCAGCTTCAGGTCGGACGGCGGCGGGATGGGATGCGGCGGTCGGCCTCGATCTCGTCGGCCTCGTCATTGCCGCTGCCGCCCGGGAGGAGGTACGCTCCGCCGAGGCGAGGGCGGAGGTGGATGCTATTGCTGCCACTGGCCGTGGCTGGTACTTCTGATTTTTGGCTTTTGGGTCGACGCCTCGACGGCAACCGGCCAGCCGTTATGTACGCTGTGTCCCGGGCAAAATATCACACCATTAATTGTTGCCCTGTTGGAGAAAGTATAGAGAAAGATAGGCTCGCGTGATGAGATTTGAGATCACAGCTTATCTAATTTTGCTGGAGACTGTTTGCGTCTATGCTTGTTTGCTCCCCTCAAAGGCAGGTGGAGATATGAAACAGTTGCTCACTTGATGTATCATGTAACGTACAGTATACAGTATCAGTCAAGAAAATAAATGTAAATCAAATGCCATTTTTTCTAAGATAAGAGGAGGATAATGGTTATTCAAAATGCTCACTTGATACTAGACTTACTGTCACCGGTCATTCGCACTAACCTTCCACTCTCCTACCCGTGCCTCTCTGGTCTCAGGTACTCCCTCTGTTATAAATAAGAACTTTTAGTTATATCTTAAGGTGGACTACAGACAAACTAAAAGAGTGAATCTACACACTAAAGTGTGTCTAAATACATATAAATATGAACGAATCTAGAAAATCTAAAAATATTTACATTTAGGAACCAAGGTAGAATCAAGCAAGTCGTAGGAACGAGAAAGAGACCACAGACAAACGAGTTGCACAATTATAAAGATCAATTATACTAGTACACCTATCTTCATGCCTACATGGTGTTGCAAGGCTGCGCCTCGACCTTCAGCCAAAAAAGACTACTCACACATGGCAATTAGATCACAAATAGAAGACACTGTATAGAATAACTGAGATGAATGCATGATGATCTTAAAATGTCGCCAATCGCGGTGGAATCAAGATTACATGTGCTACTATGACTAGTAGAAAAATGGCTATGAGGCCTGGCTTAATACTTAAAACTCTTAAGTAATAAAATGCCCTTAAATAAATAGAAATGGCTATGGAGATGTTGTGGTGCGGCGTTTCCCCTCACTTCCCCGAGCCAAAAAAGACTACTTCTTCGAGCAAACGTCGTATGTGGAGGATTCAAGATCCCAACCGCATGCAACAACATCAGACCGGCTCCGACAGTGGCGTGGCAGTGAAGTGCGGCCCTTTATGCTAGAGAAAAAAATGAGGAGACTTCCCAAATGACTTGTTGTATTTTTTTTTGTGAGGGGCTCTTTTTAATGTTCTTTTTACCGATGATCCTTGTTCTTTCGTGGGAAAATGAAGTATCAAAAACTGAACCATGTGTGTGATTTAGGCTCCTTTGGGGGCTCACTTTCTTTTAAAAACCACGATATTCCAAAAGCAAAATATTGAAGTGCGTAGGAAAGGGATACTGTAGTTTTGTACAATAATTTAGTTTATACAAAAGTTATCAGACTGAAGTTCTCAATCAGTGGCGGAGCTTGAAGAATACTCTCGAGGAGGGGGATAATACGATGGTTTGCAGTGGCGCAAAAGTCTAAAAAGAATTATTTATACCCTCCCCAGTCCAAAGTTGGGGGCGGTGCACCCGCCCCCCCCCCCCCCCCCCCCCCCCCCACTTGTCCTGAGCTCCGCCTATGTTTTCAATATAGCAAAAAAACAGCAATTTTGTACAATACTTCAGTTTATAAAGACACACTATTCATTGGACCCTAACGACTTAAAGTATTTAATACTTCAATATTTTTAGAAACTATTATCAGAATAATTCGAAAAATGGAGCTCCCAAATGGACCCTAGTTACTACTAATTTTTAGTGTAAACTCCAAGCTACTGAAGGAATTTGCAAAATTCCGTCCTACACGATCAAACCAAGATATGTCTTTAAAGGTATAGAAAATGTCAGATCAAGTTCGTTCCCAACACCGTGTAGCGGAAGTAGATGTTGATGTAGCATGCTAATGATGATTCCCGTAGCTAGGCATATCTCTCCGAGCTGCAAGGATTTTCACTCCAAGCTAGGATCAAAAGTATGATCCAAGTATGATCCTAGGTATACACGCATACGTATGTCTACTGCAGTTCAGCAGCGCTCCGCCGCCCGGAGCGTGAGTATGGTGGAGAATGATACGTCTCAAACGTATCTATAATTTCTGATGTTCCATGGTGATATTATACAATTTGTTACATATTTATATACACTTCATAGCATTTTTATGCATTTTCTGGGACTAATCTATTAACAAGATGCCACAGTGCCAGTTTCTGTTTTTGCTGTTTTTGTATTCCAGAAAAGCTAGTCTGAAAATATTCTCGGAATTGGACGAAACTTGGACAGAACCTCCTATTTTTCCAACACGAAGACGGAGTCCAGAGGAGATACGGAGGGGAGCCACGTGGCGCCCACACCATGGGGCCGCGCGGGCCCCCCTGCCGCGCCATGGGGTGGTGTGGGGCCCTCGTGGCTCCGCAGCCGCCGCCCTTTCGCCTATTTATTCCTCCCGACGCGAAAACCCTAAATACCCGAGCCATTATCCATGAAAAGTTTTAGAGACGCCGCCGCCGTCAACCCTAGCTCGGGAGGGTTCAGAAGCTCTTCCCGGCACCCTGCCGGAGAGGGGAATCATCATCGGAGGGCTCTACATCACCATGCCTGCCTCCGGAATGATGTGTGAGTAGTTCATCCTTGGACTACGGGTCCATGGCAGTAGCTAGATGGTTGTCTCTCCACTTTATGCTATCATGTTTAGATCTTGTGAGCTGCCTATCATGATCAAGATCATCTTATTGTAATGCTACATGTTGTATTTGCTGGGATCCGATGAATATTGAATACTATGTCAAGTTGATTATCAATCTATCTTATATGTTATTTATGATCTTGCATGCTTTTCGTTACTAGTAGATGCTTTGGCCAAGTAGATGCTTGTAACTCCAAGAGTGAGTATTTATGCTAGATTGTGGGTTCATGCCTCCGGTAATCTGGGAGAGTGACAATAACTTCTAAGATTGTGGATGTGCTGTTGCCACTAGGGATAAAATAACCGATGCTTAGCTTAAGGGTACGCCGTTAGGTCTAATGCATTTGTTTACTTTACGCACATTACTTAATGCAATTATCCGTTGCTTGCAACTTAATACCAACGGGGAACTCGGTATGACAACCTGGCGGTGAATTATTAGTCATAGACGCTGTTGGATAACGGTCTATGTATTTTGTCGTAATGCCCACATGAATATCATAGTAATCATCATGTCATATATATGCATTGTTATGCGCTCAATATTTTGTCAATTGCCCAGCTGTAATTTCTTCACCCAGCATGTTAGTTATCTGTTATGGAGAGACACCACTAGTGAACTGTGGACCCCGGTCCATTCTTTTACACTGATAATACGACCAACTGCAAACACTGTTCCTTTTTATTCTCTGCAATTTACTACTGTTTTCCACACCATACGTTTAATCCTTTGTTTTCAGCAAGCCGGTGAGATTGACAACCTCACTGTTTCGTTGGGGCAAAGTAGTTTGATTGTGTTGTGTGCAGATTCCACGTCAGCGCGCCACTGACAACCTTCCGAAGTGATTTCTGCTCCTACTGGTTCGATTAAACCTTGGTTTCATACTGAGGAAAAACTGCTGCTACACTGCATCATACCTTCCTCTTGGGGTGCATCATACCTTCCTCTTGGGTCTCCCAGCGAACGTGTGATCACGCAATCAAGCATATTTTCTGGCGCCTTTGCCGGGAGCAGAAGCACTTCGGTTCAGCAATCTCTTTGCCTTCCTTCCACACGCCATATTCTGACGCATATTGGGAAGCAAGAGGATCTCTGCAAGGGGAGTTTCATGCTTCCAATCTCTTTACTTTGTTATTGTCTTGCTTAGTTTATTTTTATCTTGTCTTGTTTGCTTTATTTATCAAAAACACAAAAAAAATTGTTTTCTGCATCTAGTTTATTTCGGTTTGTTATTATGTCTAGTTGTTTACTTGATATCAATGGTTTCTCTCTTTGAAACAAAATCGTGTTGGCTAAGTGGGTTCACTGATGATCAACAAAATTATTATAAGGAATACCGCTTTTCTAAAAAAGGAGTACATTTATGGAAACAAATAAGTACATTGAATTATTTTGCTAAGAACTTGTGCTCTACTTATGATGAATCCTACTGCTTTAATGAATCATTATGTTGTAGAAGGCATAAACACCTCCCTTTCCAATGTGATTATAATGATAATGAAACCTTGGCTGCTTATGCTAAAGGAAACTATGACTTTGGTAATCTTGAACAAACTGAAGAATTTTTGTTTTTAAAGATGCCTATGAAATTGCTGGTTATATTCACGATGATGATTTTCCTTATAAATCTGAAAATTTTGCTATACTTGGTTATTGCCTTGAATATTACAATGATAATCCTTATATCACTGAATATCTTGAGAAAACTTATTCTCGAGAACAACTTGTTACCTTTCAGGAACCCGTGGAAGAAGAAACTGTTGAAGCTGAAAGCTCATTGGATGAAAAAGAGGAGAGAGTGATGAACAAAAGGAGGAAGAGTGGATTAACCCATGCCTACCTTCTAATGAGAGTAACTCTTTATCTCTTACACTATTTGATTGCCCTCCATGCTTACCAAAGGAGGATGAATGATATGTTCCTATGGATTCTCTTGAAATATTCCCTATGAATGAAACTTGCGGAAATGATTATGCTACTGTTATTTATGATAATCCATGCTATTTTGATAAGTCTTATGATAATCCTCTATTTATTCCTAATTTTGAAATGCATGGTAATGAGAAAGTATTCTTAGAAAATGTTTATGATAAAGCTCTAGATGATGGTCCTATGTTGCTTGATAATATTAATTGTACTAGTACTAAAAATGGGATTGGAGAAGTATTGACTTTAGCTAAAAATGGAGTCCCATACCTTTTGAGAGTGATCAATCATCTTGTTTTAATATTGTTAAAAGTGGGTTTGGAGATGTCATGACATTAATTAATTTTGATCCCACTATTTTTGAACTTGATAAAAATTATGTGTTTGTAGATCATGAAAAGCATGCTTTATGTGATAGTTATATTGTTGAGTTTGTTCATGATGCTACAGAAAGTTATTATGAGAGAGGAAAATATGGTTGTAAAAGTTTTCAAGTTACTAAAACACCTCTCTTAATGTTGAAAGTTTTGAAGTTATATTTGTTTCATCTTTCTATGCTAGTTGCTTTATGCTTCAATAATTTATTTTGTTATAAGATTCCTTTGCATAGAAAGTGGGATAGACTTAAATGTATTTGATATTTGCCTCTTGATGCTCTCTTTTGTTTTTCAACTCTTATTCCTATGAGAGCATCATTAAAATCTTCAAGCCTAGCTAAAAGGCATTAAAGAAAGCGTTTTTGGGAGGCAACCCAGTATCTTTTGTTTTCAGTTTTAGTCAAGGAGCTGTTTACTTCTGTAACAATTCCTTTGTATCTTTATTTTATCGCATTGTTGTGCCAAGTATTGCCTCTAATAGGAAGATGATGCTAGATTTGGATTTCTGCGCAGGAACAGATTTCTGCTGTTCACCGTTTTAATTCTGTAAAATCACAGAAAATTATTTAAATCTGCAATTTTTGTGCGTGATCCTCAGATATGTACGCATCTTTCGTTAGTTTAAAGTTTTTGATCTGAGCAACGTAAGTGTCTCGAAAAAATTCGTCTTTGCGGACTGTTCTGTTTAGACAGATTCTGTCTTTCATTTTTCGCATTCTCTCTTTTACTAGTTGTGGCGCCCGATCCAGATGATCGAGTTACCCCATATACCAGTCCCAGAAACACTGAATATATGACAGCTTGATAAACAAAGGCAAAACCAAATATATTCATAAGGCTTCGAGTTCGAACAAATACAAGGTTACAACACGGGTGAGGCTCCAGATCTTGCGCAACAGGCGCACACAACATTATGTACATTATTTTTCTAACATCGAGCCTCTAGCGGAAGTCATAGCGGAAGCGAAGATAGTAGCGTGGCGAGAGCGGCCTTATTCCACAGGGTCCTGCCTGGAATACGGGTTCCTAGTTCTCGTACAGCGGGTACTCAGCGATGGGTGCAGCAGGGTCTGGCCACATGAAAAGCCAGGTGAGTACATGGAATGTACTCGCAAGACATCAGCCCAAAAACAAACAAAGTCTATCTATATGGCATGGCATGGTTCAGAAAGTATCATGGGAGGAGTTCGGGTGCGAGGGAGAGTCCAAGCTTAACGGTTGGACAAAACTTACCTACTTACCTTGGTAGGGACATTTTATGTCATCAAGTGAGATCACGTTTCTCACTCAACAACTCGTAACCACAACTAGGCTACCAAGCCTCTAGCCAACTCTGGCTTAATTCACAACTTCCCGAGCCCTTAGCCAACTCTGGCTTGACTCCCAACAGTTTATGTGTTCGTTGGTCTCAACTTAAATTATTTCTCCAAGTTCGACTGGACTGACTCATAGTGTGACTTGACCCAAACATCGTCCCATAACCCAGGGACAAGGCTAGACATCCAGATTTACACTCTCGAGAGGTTGCAACTTTTATCCACACGCTGAAGTCTAGGCTTGTACCGCCGGTACCGAAGTACTAGAACCAACCATGGCGGACAGCACAAACCCATACTTCCACAGACGTTTACTCTACCAAGACACTCCCTGTATAGCCACCGACATAACTCTATGCCTTATGCAGAAGTGAATCCGGCACGTCCCCAACCCATGAGCGACGCCTAGCTCCGGAACCTTCGCAAGCCTAGCCCCGACCAACTATGGTAACCGACTAGACTTGCCAAAGAGGTGGCATCAAAGGAGGCTGATAAAATACCCGGCCATGGTCCGCCCACACGGACGACGCATGGTTGTGCTGGTTGTGTTTGGTGAGTGGCACTACGTGACTAAATCTAGTCGAGGGAGGTGATTATCTTCTTAGTCATGTTGTTTGATTACAGACATCAACATTAACAAAGTAACACAAGGTAACCACATAACAATAACAGCACAGAATAAACATATCACTTGCAGGTAACATGACAATAATAATACCCGGTGACCATGGCGGTTCCTCCGGCCGGTGTCACCAGGGGTTAGTGTTCACAGAATAAATAACATAGTGTTTCAAACGGATAACCGTGGCGGTTCCTCCAGCCGGTGGTCACCGTAAAGAATGAACCGAAAAGCACTCATAAGAATGAGAGAGCATCCATTCCACTCGAGGGTTATTCCGACGTGGTGTCAGCAATCTCGGCAAAAAGAACCAAATGGAAAGTCAGCGCCCAAGCGTCGCAGTCCAGGTGGCTTACGCCAACCACGTTTGACGGAGGGACAAGAAGCAAATAACTCTTTTGGCAAATGACCCCAACTCCGAGGATCATAAGACGACATTCGTCCGCTCCTCACCTCGGCGAAGAGGAAAAAGCAAACAAAGCCCCGCAAGTGCGAGACGCACAGTTGTAATATTTCCCCCATTCCTTCGACTGAGGCGGTTCCTCCGGCCATTGTCTAGGGAACGGGAGTGATGCACAGATAAGCAGCTATAAGGTAGTGCAACAATTTAAAATGCAATATGGCATGTGAGATGCAACAGATATTAATTCAACAGTCAAAATATTTCCTAAGTTCGACCAAGTTTGAAATTGGGTTGGTGGCTTGCCTTCGGGTTCAGAGACAACTCCTACTCCGTCGGAGAGGTTCGAATCTAACCAAAACAAGACAAACATGCATCAAACTCTCTCCTAAATTATTTAAATAAATGCCCAAAAAATAAATTCCAAATAATTCTTTTCTGGTTCCATTTGAAAGAGAAAATTCAAACAAAGCCAGCAAAATTGGTTTCATATTTTTCTGACCATTTTTCAGAGAGATATTGCAATTCAAAGTTTGATTTAATTTCTGCCCTTTTTCAACAGAAAAATAAAACAGAAAAACGGTTCAGGAAATGATTAAAAATCTGACCAGTGGGTCCCACTGGTCAGTGACTCATAACCGAAACGTTTTATTTTCCACCGCGCGGGAAAACAGAAGGGGGTCCGGCGAAACTCCGGCGAACTCACCGGCGAGGTTTCCCGGCGGCTAGGGGGCAGGGGAGGCGAGGGAGAGGGTGCTGGGCGGCTCGGGGAGGCTTGGCGAAGCTCGTCGGTGTACTTGTCGATGCTGGGGTGGTCGGGGCAGCGCAGAGCTTCGTCGACAGCGTCTCTGGCGTCCTGTCGATGATGGTTGCGGCGACTCCGGCCGCCAATCACTCCGGCGAGAGCGGCTCGAGGTTCGCCATGATCTAAGGGGGCTGTAAGTGGGAGGAATCGATCAGCGGAGCCTCTACGGTGGAGAATTTGAACGGAGCCCGTGCGGCTCGGGCGAGGTTGATTCCGGCGATGGGCTGCTCTACGGGATGCGAGACTCGAGGGGAGGGCGACTGGGGGTGAGAGGGAGGTGGTGTGGTGCTCTGGGTTGCCGGGGTAGCCTACTTATAGCGAGGGGAGGAGGTGGTGGCCGTCACGGGCATGGATGCGGTGTCCCGGAGATGTGGCGGAGCGGACTCGGCGTCGTCGGTGTAGCGTCGGTGCGGCGTCGTGCGTGTGGAGCACCTGCTGGACGACGAGGTTTGCGGAGAGGGGGGGGAGTGGCACGGGTGGTCGGTGGAGAGGCTGGCAAGCGGGGCCATGGCGGCACTGCTCGCCGTGGCTGCTGGGCGGTGCGTCGCGGCGCTGGTGGCCTCTGCGTGCGTCCTCGCGCATTCATGAGCTCGCAGAGGGAGGAGCAAGCACGGGAACGCAGGGGAGGGGGGGACGGCATGGAGGTGGCGACAGCTGGCGGCGACAGTGGCGTGCGGCGCGTCCTGGCGTGCTTGGAAGGGTGCGGCGAGGGGCGTTGCCGGCGTCGGGGAGGAAGTGGAGTGGCCTGGGGAGGGTCAGGGGAGCGGCTGGGCACGGGGGAGAGGCGAGGGGAGACCGCACGGCGACGCGCAGAACGCGGCGGCGCCGTCGGCTGCGTGTTCGACAGTGGTGATCACTGTGCTGGCTAAGGCAGGAGCGGCATCGGTGTCTATCTCCCAGCCCAGTGCTCCAAATGAAGTGAGGTTTTGATCTTTGTGCGCAAAATGCAAAATGCAAAATGCGGCAACTTTGCTGACTAAAGTTTTTCAAAATTCGAAACTTGTTCTGTGTAAAATTTTGGAAAAACAGTACTGGTCAAATCTTTAGAAGATGTTTTGGAAAGGAATTAGAAATGGGCTTGGTCCAATTCGATGTTCCTGAGGTAGGGGGTCTCAAGGTGAACCTATACTGGGCTGGGTGAAATTTATTGAAAACATTTCATGAACAACTTTGAAATTATGAAGTTTGGGGCAAATTGCCCAGGGGTCATCTCCTAATTTTTGTAGAATTTTAGGAAAGATATTTAGGGTACTTCCTTTGTAAGGTCACAATAAAGGGGTTTTGATAAATAAAAATAAAGGAAACTATAGAAATAATATTTTTGGGTGAAAAGAGCCAGCAACATGCTTACCAAGTGGAAGGGAATCCAAAACATAAGATCCCAAACTTGGACAAGGTTTGGTAAGTGTTTGGGAATTTTAAAAGAGCAGCAGAAATCCAAAGGAACTTAAGTTCCAAAATCCAATAATAAATTTTTAAGGAAAATTTTTGAAAGGCCAAATTTCAGGATGTTACACTAGTGTTGAGTGGAATTCTTTTTTAGGGGAAGAGCTTCACATAACATCAGTGGCAGTAGCTAATGTTAAAAGTAACGGTCATGTTTGTGTCCTTATAGAACATGTGAGTTTTTGATTGTGCACTAACCCTCTAATGAGAATTACTTTGAGTTTGGTGTGGCGGAAGTTTTCAAGGGTCAAGAGAGAAGGATGATATAATGTGATCAAGAAGAGTGAAGAGCTTAAGCTTGGGGATGCTCCCATGGATCACCCCAGCAAATTTCAAGAAGACTCAAGCGTCTAAGCTTGGGGATGCCCAAGGCATCCCCTTCTTCATCAGCAACTTATCAGGTCATCTCTAGTGAAACTATATTTTAATTCTTTCACATCATATGTGCTTTACTTGGAGCGTCTGTGTGCTTTTATTTTCAGTATTTTATTTTTCGAATGGTCAACTTGATTGGACCCCAGCATTCTTGATTGGGAGAGAGACACGCTCCGCTTTTTCATATGAATACTCCTATTCTTCACTTATACTTGTTGAGTATTCTTGTCTAGCTATTGCTATGCTTTTAGCTCCTGTTTTTCATGCATCTCTTATTCAGAGCTGTTAGTTCTTTTAAAGAAAGTACTCTCTTGCTTCACTTATAATTGTTTGGAGAGTTTATGTTGAAATAAATTGATTGGTGTTTGGTTGGAACAGAAAATGTTGCATGTGGTAGATGGTATAATGGAAAAAGCTTACATATTCTTGTAGATCATTGTATTGGATAATTTGATACTTGTCAATTGTTTTGAGTTATCAAGTAGTTCATGTTTAAGCTTTTGTATCATGTAGTTAAAACCTATTAATGAAGAACTACCGTAAAGCTCGTTGAAATTTGGTTTGCATGATTGGTATCTCTAAGGTCTAGATATTTTCTAGTAAAAGGGTTTGGTTAACAAGGAAGACAGTGTAGAGTCTTATAATGCTTGCAATATGTTTTCATATAAGTCTTGCTGTGTCGGTTGATATCCTGTGTTTGCTTCAAATAACCTTGCTAGCCTAAACTCTGTACTGAGAGGGAATGCTTCTCGTGCATCCAAAACCTTGAGCCAAATCCATGCCATCTGTGTCCACCATAACTACCTATATGTGGTATTTCTTGCCATTCCAAGTAAATTTTTCATGTGCTACCTTTAAACTATTCAAACTTTATTACTCCTATTTTGTGTCAATGTTTACCAAGCTCATGAGGACGGGGTGGATGTCTTTATGTCAACTGTCAAACAGACTTTACCACCGGACTAGCGGCATATACATCCGCTTATCCATTAATTTTGCAAAAAGAGCTGGCAAATGGGGTGCCCAGTCCCAATTAATTACAACTTTAACCGCTTAATTCTCTTCACATTTTTGCCCTGATTTATCAGTCAAGCAATGACAAACAGTGAAATATCTGCATGTGTAAACAAAAGAGAAAGAGGGATGATCTGCCTTGCTGGTAGAAATAACGTCCTTCATGGGAGCCGCTCTTAAAAGTCTGGTTGGCAGGGGTCATATTGTACTTTCCATTTTCTGATTCGTTGACAATTAACAAACACCTCTCAAAACTTATTTTTACTCTCTATATGATTTCAAAAACTTAAAAAGCTCTAGCACATGATTTAATCCCTGCTTCCCTCTGCGAAGGGCCTTTCTTTTACTTTTATGTTGAGTCAGTTTACCTACTTCTTTCTATCTTAGAAGCAAACACTAGTGTCAACTTTGGTGCAACAATTTTTATATGATCATATATTGCACTTATTATATGCTTTGTGTTGACAAATATCCATGAGATATATATGTTGAAAGTTGAAAGCAATTGCTGAAACTTAAATCTTCCTTTGTGTTGGTTAAATACCTTTTGCTTAGAATCTATTGCTTTATGAGTTAACTCTTATGCAAAACTCCTTGATGCTTGTCTCGAAAGTACTATTCATGAAAAGTTTTTGCTTATATGATTCAGTTGTTTGCTCATTATCTACTTGCTAGCAAACTATAGACCATTGACCTGGATCACTTCATTCATAACATGTGCTTTACAGTATTATTTGATCAAGATTATGATTGTAGCATGTCACCTCAGAAATTATTTTGTTTTTATCGTTTTACCTACTCGAGGACGAGTAGAACTAAGCTTGATACGTCTCAAACGTATCTATAATTTCTGATGTTCCATGTTGATATTATACCAATTGTTACATGTTTTATATACACTTCATAGCATTTTTATGCATTTTCTGGGACTAACCTATTAACAAGATGCCACAGTGCCAGTTCCTGTTTTCTGCTGTTTTTGTATTCCAGAAAAGCTAGTCTGGAAATATTCTCGGAATTGGACGAAACTTGGACAGAACCTCCTATTTTTCCAACACGAAGACGGAGTCCAGAGGAGATACGGAGGGGAGCCACGTGGCGCCCACACCATGGGGCCGCGCGGGCCCCCCTGCCGCGCCGTGGGGTGGTGTGGGGCCCTCGTGGCTCCGCAGCCGCCGCCCTTTCGCCTATTTATTCCTCCCGACGCGAAAACCCTAAATACCCGAGCCATTATCCACGAAAAGTTCCAGAGACGCCGCCGCCGTCAACCCTAGCTCGGGAGGGTTCAGAAGCTCTTCCCGGCACCCTGCCGGAGAGGGGAATCATCACCGGAGGGCTCTACATCACCATGCCTGCCTCCGGAGTGATGCGTGAGTAGTTCATCCTTGGACTACGGGTCCATGGCAGTAGCTAGATGGTTGTCTCTCCACTTTATGCTATCATGTTTAGATCTTGTGAGCTGCCTATCATGATCAAGATCATCTTATTGTAATGTACATGTTGTGTTTGCTGGGATCCGATGAATATTGAATACTATGTCAAGTTGATTATCAATCTATCTTATATGTTATTTATGATCTTGCATGCTTTCCGTTACTAGTAGATGCTTTGGCCAAGTAGATGCTTGTAATTCCAAGAGTGAGTATTTATGCTAGATAGTGGGTTCATGCCTCCGGTAATCTGGGAGAGTGACAATAACTTCTAAGATTGTGGATGTGCTGTTGCCACTAGGGATAAAATAACCGATGCTTAGCTTAAGGGTACGCCGTTAGGTCTAATGCATTTGTTTACTTTACGCACATTACTTAATGCAATTATCCGTTGCTTGCAACTTAATACCAACGGGGAACTCGGTATGACAACCTGGCGGTGGATTATTAGTCATAGACGCTGTTGGATAACGGTCTATGTATTTTGTCGTAATGCCCACATGAATATCATAGTAATCATCATGTCATATATATGCATTGTTATGCGCTCAATATTTTGTCAATTGCCCAGCTGTAATTTCTTCACCCAGCATGTTAGTTATCTGTTATGGAGAGACACCACTAGTGAACTGTGGACCCCGGTCCATTCTTTTACACTGATAATACAACCAACTGCAAACACTGTTCCTTTTTATTCTCTGCAATTTACTACTGTTTTCCACACCATACGTTTAATCCTTTGTTTTAAGTAAGCCGGTGAGATTGACAACCTCACTGTTTCGTTGGGGCAAAGTAGTTTGATTGTGTTGTGTGCAGATTCCACGTCAGCGCGCCACTGACAACCTTCCGAAGTGATTTCTTGCTCCTACTGGTTCGATTAAACCTTGGTTTCATACTGAGGGAAAACTGCTGCTACACTGCATCATACCTTCCTCTTGGGGTCTCCTAGCGAACGTGTGATCCACGCAATCAGAGAAAAACAAATTTGGGGAGAGAGATCTGTTGGAGAGGGTAAGTTAAAACCAACAAGTCCATATGAGAGGAGGGGCGCTCCTCTCTTTACATAGGGGAAGGGGAGGCTTGATTTGGAGTAGGGGCTCCCTCAACCGCAGTCCCTAGGTTGGTCCCAAGGCCTAACCGACCCAGCGTTTAGGGGCGTCTAACCCACTAGTACGGAACAACACTATGAACACAGGTCAAAACTCCTTCGACAACGGAGAAATGCTACATGTCCCGGGCCCAGTCACTGATGTGAAGGCTCACATCTGCAACAAAGGCATGGCATTAACCATCACTGATAAGACCCCTTTAATGGCAACAGTTTTCCTATTTGCTATGTTTTCTTAATGTGGGGTTAATCAGATACGGAGCTTTTGTTTCCATAGGCATTGGGCTCTTTTTATATGTCTACAATAGTAATATAGATGCCACAACACATGAAAAGGCTGACAACACCAAGCACTAAAACTGTAACATATATCATTCATAACATAGAACAAGGTTATCATTACAGATCTACAATATTATCATCGATTACACATTGTCACACCAATAGTAAGAATATATCTCTGAACTTATCAACAACTAGCCTAACATGGTCGGACACTAGCTTAGTTTCCAAACTATGAACATGAGACAGAGCTCACCTACGAAATCTGGTTCATCGTTGTACCCGCTCCCATTGTCCGTGTACCTGATGTTTCCGTGCCTCAAGTTGTTGATCCTTCGTACAACATTGTGGTATTTTAATGCAGTGTGTCCGAAATAAACTCCAACGTTGTAGGAAAAAAAGATTAAGAGATGTACTTGCAGCAATGTCACCGAAATATACTTCTATTTTTCAAACGAATGGAGATGTACTTGTAGGAAAAAAGGCTTAGAGGGTCATATATTATTAAAAGATGTACCCCCTAAAAATTCACAAGAACCTGAACAGAAAAAGGGCTATGATCGATTGGCATTTTCCAACAAATGATCTGATCGGTTTCTATTTTCCAGCAACTGCTCTGGTCGAATGCCATTTGCTAGCAACTGCTATGATATGCTGCTATTTTCTATCTTCTTTGTGACACCAACAAAAATCGCATTTCTGCTGTCTCTTCTTACCTAGTTCCACCCCAATCCCCCACCAGGCATGGACGATCACAAAAAATCACAGAGACTTGCTACATCCCTGCCCACGACACCACCTTTATGGAGGTGGTGTACAACAACGAGGAGCATACTCTGAACCGAATCCTCGCCAACTACGAGGCTTGAGGAGGAGAAGCACCGGTTCATGGGCTTTGACCACAAGTACACCCGTGATGCTCAGCAGATCACCATCCTGCAAATCGCCATGCGCGAGCATGCCCTGATGTTCCACTGGTGAAGGTCGTCGAAGCATTGTCTGGCGCTGCCCACTTTCTTTCAACACAAGAATACCACATTTGCAAGCGTAGACATGACGAACGGCTGCCGCGTGCTTGCTCATGTCTCGTTGATAACCCCCAAGAGCAGGGATCACTGTAGCACCTCTCAATGTGGAAGTAGGGTATCGATCCGCAGGAGCAAGAAGGAAAAGTTATCTATTCCCTACAACTAAAGTGTCACAAGTTTTAGTTGATTATGCACTATACAGGTTTAAAGAACAAGATGGTTGATTTAATGGATGGAAGTTTAATGTAACAAAACAATAATGTAAAAGTGTCCCAATCCTCTTCAATGCAAGAGGACAAGACAAAGGTTTTCTCTTATAGGAACAATGGACATGGGTTCATGGGTTCACTCAATCCTCTCTCCCATCTATGGTGATTATCATGTTATAGATAAAAAGTACACACAATTGTCATGCTTTAATGGTAAACTTCTATGACGGCTACATGTCCTAAAACACATAGTTGAAAGAAAATAATCATTTGTGTTGCTAGGTCACCCTCGTAAGGCTAGCGTGGTTTGTTGTCACTCCCACATCATACTTCTTCCTTTTTACCCCCAGATAAAGAATGTTGGTCGACATTACTGTCACTTAATGCCTATGCCTTCTGTCACTAGGCCACTCTCTACCCACATACATCATACTTCTTAATGGACAATATTCTAAACACTAGTGTAATGATTCATATTTCGTGTGCATGACCACATCTCTCTCATCTATCCACACTTGGTGGTGTCAATCACCTCATGACAAGGATAAACAAGGCATTATGCATAAATCAAACCATCACATGCATCATAGAATATCTCCAAAGTATGACAAGTCATAAAAGCCCAACACAACGGTAAATGCATAACAAATATTATCTCATACCACAATATCCACCATATGAATTACATAGATAGATCCATACTTATGCAAGGCACATCATATGGACTTCAACAATGATCATACATAGAGAGATTAGATCAAGTTACCACCACAAACCCAAAGTCCAGGGGGTGGACTACTCCCCCTTCATCATGGAGACGGTGGAGAAGTCGTTGGAGAAGATGGAGACCACCCCGGCAGCGCCCCGCCGGAGTTTTCCCCCTCCAATCTGCAACTCCAGGTCTCTGTTTCGTGGTTTCTGTGTTTCTGCGGCGCTCCTTCCAGAGAACGTCGGGGGGCTATTTTTATTGTCGGTTTTAGGTCAAAACGAGTCGGTGGAGGAAAGATCGACGGCAACGGAGCTCCGAGGCCCAAAAGAGGGGGTCCCACGCGGCCAGGTACCTGGCCGCGTGGGCCCACTCAACTTCGGCCTCCGACTTCCTTTCGTGCGCTTCCTTGGCTCCTACGCTTTGTTCCTTCCAAAAACTGATGCCCGTAAATATTAGGTCATTTGGACGTCGTTTGGGTCCCTGAAACATTAAAATATAGAAAACAGGGTTTTCTCCTGTGCAGGGTTAATTCCATAAAAATAGGAAACATACCAAATATTCCCAAAATCATTATAAAACAGTGATATAACCCTTATATGATGCAAATATGACTGGAATATAAGTAAAATAATGCAAAGTTCATGTATGCATTTTACATGCATCAACATCCCCAAGCTTAACCTATACTCGTCCTCGAGTATGAAGGTGATAAAACTAACATGGACTTTGCAATTTAATACTATCAATGGATATCAAAGATGATTACTATTGCTACATAGAGTCAAATGATTCATTCTTAAAAGGAGTAGCAATATGCAAGATAGATTATGAAGTGATATCAAGTATTCAATGCAAGGATGTTCAATGATAATTCACAAAGTGTAACATAAAGAAAAGTACTATGGACCACATGTATGCATAATGATAAGTAAGAACATCCTACAATGGTCATAGAGTATTTGATGAAAATCTGAATATAAAAGGTGGACACTTTGGAAAGATATATATGAGTAGAGGTAAAGCATGAATAAGTTTCATCTAACTTCTGAACTCTCTACTTAAGTTAATGATTGCAATGTGTAATCCTTGGTGTCAAGCTCTCATTCCCCTATCATAGCATCTTGAATGATTAAGTTTAAAGTGAAAGCAAATATGAGTAGTGTGCTTGACAAAGTACAGGTTGAAAGTCTCATGCCCCTTGAATACAAGTACCTACTCCATGTGTTACTCAACTTGGGAAACAAAGCAAGTTCAAGTTAAATATCATTGTAAGTAATAATAGTATCATTAAGAGCGTCAACTGGGGTACCTCTTGTCCCAGGATATGGAACAAGCCCATATCAAAATGACAAGACAAACAAACACAATGAACAATCTCAACACCCTTTTTATTTACCATTAGATAGCTTTTTATTGTAAGGTGTATCACAGAAGGTTCACCATAGCATGTAAGTAAATTTCCACCATGAATGATGCATGGCTTAGATTAGCGGCCCAGGCGTCTCTCTAACCATTTATACAAACTCATTTAAACTCACTTCATTTCCACATTTATTTCACCCATGGTAAGCATCCATAAACAAAAGTACATGATATCAACTAAATGAATGAAGTGCATGTTGAAAGCTTGCCATGTGACAGCACATATGAGCTAACTCTCAACCAAAGACATTTGTCAAGCCCACAACATCATAATTTTAATCACAATGGGTCATGTTTTATTATGCAATGAAAGTAAAGTGTGCATCAAGTTCGAGAGAGCTCTATAACCAACTTTTCCCATAACAATCAACAACATAAGCATTTTCATTCAGAGGTATAGATAACACAAATATCATGATAAACATACTCGGAATAGCATAAAGCTAATAGGTAGATATGGTGGACTCACTGGAAAAACTTTGGTTGAAGGTGTTGGAAACAAGTTTTTACTTGTTGGAATTTTTGGGCTAGCAAGAGGGAGAAAGTTGACCATCTAAATGCATGCATGAGTGTCCATAGAACTAACTAATCCATGTTAAACAAAGTAAAATAACATTCAGCATCAAAACATGAATAAAAGATAGCTCTTGATAAAATACTTGCAAATTATTACTCATTAACAAGCTCATGAATCATGCAACTATATGTATCTTTTAAAATCAACTCCAACATCCCTTTTCCCAATCTAATAATAGCATCCAACATAATTCAACCCAAATTTCCAGTAGCTCTCTCATATATAAATGATAGTGTGGTGGTCTCACAAAATAAAAATCAAACAAAACAAACAAAAAGACGCTCCAAGTTTATGCGATAAAGTGTTTCGATCGAAAAACAGAAGTTAGACGTGTGCAAACCGAGAGTGTGTAGGTCCAGTGGGGTTGTCTTCACATCCCCAAGCTTATGGTCTTCACCATCCTTGGATAGCTCTTGGTGCATCTCCTCTAATCCCTGTGAAAAAACTTCAAAACACCGTTTCTCCCATTTCTTTTTCTGTGGGGTGCATTAGTAGTGATAAACAAATAGATTTCTTGCTGCATATAATCCTTGAACAAAAATTCATATGGATGTCCAGAAAGTGTATAATGTTGTATGCCTACTCATAAACTCAATTGGATCAAAAAGATTCAAGTTAAAAGTTCTAAGCATGCATCAAACAAAATGGGACAGAATCTGTCCAGAAAAACAGCAGCAGCAAAACGTATTTTTCTACCCTACTAACTTTGTCGAAAATTCCGAAAAAATTCATGCATACAGAGGATGAAAAGTTGCAACTACAGTTCAAATATGAGCTCATTCGGAGTTACAGAATAAGAATTAAAAATCATACCGTGCACAGATTCGTGCAGGAATAAAATCTCCGAACGCTATAAGCAACTTTTCAAACCAAAATGAGTAAAACTTGGCACTTTATTAAAAATTCCAGAAACTAAACTAAAAACTAAGTCTCTTGTTACAGCAAGAGGACACAAAGAAAATCACAAATAAAAACAACCGGGTTGCCTCCCGTAAAGCGCTTTCTTTATAGCCATGTAGCTAGGCTTCTTACTTGATGTTTATTGTAGACGAAGCTCATGAGGGAGCTTGAACTTTGATGTGCCCCCTTTCTTGGAAAGTGTTCATGCATAATACCAGGGTCCCATGGTGCTCTCAAACCAATCAAAATAATAGTCAAGTTGAACCCTAGTAGAGAGAAAAACAAAACACAAAAGTAATAACAACGAAGTCTAACTTTCTTTCTATGCATTGGCATTTTGTATATGAATGAATCACATAAATAGAAGTTTTCCAATGCATATTAACAATAGTTACTTGCAGCCTATAATTATTAGTAGCATAAGAGGGTTCTTATCACCTCCTTTTCATAATAGTTGCAAGTAGTAGAAAAATTCAACCATATAACCACAAGAATCATTCAACTTAGATAATTTAGGCAAATAAAGAGGATTATTAAATTTATTTTGGAATTCATTAGCATGCTTCCCTCTTTCAAAATAGTTATTAAGATCAATATCAAGTTTAATATCATGTTGCAACAAAGATTTGGAACTAAAGATAATTGCAAACCACATAAGTATTTCTCAACATAAGCAAATTTCTCCTCTATGGTGTAGTTAGGAGAATTCAAGAACATAGTAGGACTCTCATGAGTAAGAGTACTATCATAAACAGCAAGTATATCATTTTTATCCTCACATAATTTAGTAACAACTTAAACATGTAGGATTATCAATAAGCATAGGACCATCATCTAAAGCATTATCATATAGCACATTTAAGCAACACTCCTCATTATCATCAATAAGTTCACTAGTAGTATTATTAAAAAGTAAAGGAGCATTATTAGTTTCATCATAATAGCATGGGTTATCATATAGGACCATAGAATTTTCAGTTTCACACTCATCATAACATGGGTTCTCATAAATAACAAAAGATTTTTGAGTTTGAGTGCTACTATCAAATGTCGATGGTGAAGATGGGAGATCCAACTCTTCCCCAAGCTTAGGTTGGAACACATCCATTTCAATCTCCTCTTCACATACTTCCGCTTCCAAGCTTATGTTTTCATCATCCTCTTGGGGTTGCACGGGCATCCCCAAGCTTAGGTTCTTATCCTCCTCTTCCTGCAAAATGTTAGTGCTTTCCGTGGCAGCAAGAATTCTTTCTTTAACATAAACATTATCACTAAATTCTTTTTTGCAAATTTGGAGAATAATAGAAACTTGCCCTTTCATTTCACGAGCTACATGACTGGTTGCAAGAAATTTATCAAGAAGAGAGTCTATCTCATGGGCTCCAACATAAGCAATATATTTCTCAACTTGTTCTATATCAGGGCATAAACATTCATCTTCACGATAACAAGCAATTATAGGATCACTATTATACTTGCATTGATAGTGGGAATGTTTAACAACTCTTCTATTGCAACAAGTTATACCATGTAACTCACAAAACTGATTAGCTATTTTGTGAAGAGCTTTAAGCAATTTACCCACTCTATTTCCCTCTTTGGTTGATTGATATTCAGAGTAGGCGTCATACTTTTTAAAATAATCATTACCCATAGACATTCCAGAAAGTTTCTCCATTTTTTAATTTTTTGTGTTTTGATATATATAACTGAAATAAAACTAATGAGAAACTCACAACCAAACAAGTTTAAAGGAACCTCCCCAAGCTTAGATGATTGCAAGATATAACAAAAATAAATTTAAAGTCTAGTGCACACAAGAATAGAAACTTAAGCGCTACGCTCCCCGGCAACGGCGCCAGAAAAGTACTTGATAACCCCCAAGAGCAGGGGATCACTGTAGCACCTCTCAATGTGGAAGTAGGGTATCGATCCGCAGGAGCAAGAAGGAAAAGTTATCTATTCCCTACAACTAAAGTGTCACAAGTTTTAGTTGATTATGCACTAAACAAGTTTAAAGAACAAGATGGTTGATTTAATGGATGGAAGTTTAATGTAACAAAACAAGAATGTAAAAGTGTCCCAATCCTCTTCAATGCAAGAGGACAAGACAAAGGTTTTCTCTTATAGGAACAATGGACATGGGTTCATGGGTTCACTTAATCCTCTCTCCCATCTATGGTGATTATCATGTTATAGATAAAGTACACACAATTGTCATGTTTTAATGGTAAACTTTATGACGGCTACATGTCCTAAAACACATAGTTGAAAGAAGTACTCATTTGTGTTGCTAGGTCACCCTCGTAAGGCTAGCGTGGTTGTTGTCACTCCCACATCATACTCTTCCTTTTTACCCCCAGATAAAGGATGTTGGGCGACACTGTCACTCAATACATATGCCTTCTGTCACAGGCCATCTCTACCTACATACATCATACTTCTTAATGGACAATATTCTAAACACTAGTGCAATGATTCATAATTCGTGTGCATGACCACATCTCTCTCATCTATCCACACTTGGTGGTGTCAATCACCTCATGACAAGGATAAACAAGGCATTATGCATAAATCAAACCATCACATGCATCATAGAATATCTCCAAAGTATGACAAATCATAAAAGCTCCAACACAACGGTAAATGCATAACAAATATCATCTCATACCACAATATCCACCATAGAATTACATAGATAGATCCATACTTATGCAAGGCACATCATATGGACTTCAACAATGATCATACATAGAGAGATTAGATCAAGTTACCACCACAAACCCAAAGTCCAGGGGGTGGACTACTCCCCCTTCATCATGGAGACGGTGGAGAAGTCGTTGGAGAAGATGGAGACCACCCCGGCAGCGCCCCGCCGGAGTTTTCCCCCTCCAATCTGCAACTCCAGGTCTCTGTTTCGTGGTTTCTGTGTTTCTGCGGCGCTCCTTCCAGAGAACGTCGGGGGCTATTTTTATATTCGGTTTTAGGTCAAAACGAGTCGGCGGAGTAAAGATCGACGGCAACGGAGCTCCGAGGCCCAAAAGAGGGGTCCCACGCAGCCCAGGTACCTGGCCGCGTGGGCCCACTCAATTTGGCCTCGACTTCCTTTCGTGCGCTTCCTTGGCTCCTACGCTTTGTTCCTTCCAAAAACTGATGCCGTAAATATTAGGTCATTTGGACGTCGTTTGGGTCCCTGAAACATTAAAATATAGAAAAAGGGTTTTCTCCTGTGCAGGGTTAATTCCATAAAAATAGGAAACATACCAAATATTCCCAAAATCATTATAAAACAGTGATATAACCCTTATATGATGCAAATATGACTGGAATATAAGTAAAATAATGCAAAGTTCATGTATGCATTTTACATGCATCAACATCCCCAAGCTTAACCTATACTCGTCCTCGAGTATGAAGGTGATAAAACTAACATGGACTTTGCAATTTAATACTATCAATGGATATCAAAGATGATTACTATTGCTACATAGAGTCAAATGATTCATTCTTAAAAGGAGTAGCAATATGCAAGATAGATTATGAAGTGATATCAAGTATTCAATGCAAGGATGTTCAATGATAATTCACAAAGTGTAACATAAAGAAAGTACTATGGACCACATGTATGCATAATGATAAGTAAGAACATCCTACAATGGTCATAGAGTATTGATGAAAATCTGAATATAAAAGGTGGACACTTTGGAAAGATATATATGAGTAGAGGTAAAGCATGAATAAGTTTCATCTAACTTCTGAACTTCTCTACTTAAGTTAATGATTGTAATGTGGTAATCCTTGGTGTCAAGCTCTCATTCCCCTATCATAGCATCTTGAATGATTAAGTTTAAAGTGAAAGCAAATATGAGTAGTGTGCTTGACAAAGTACAGGTTGAAAGTCTCATGCCCCTTGAATACAAGTACCTACTCCATGTGTTACTCAACTTGGAAACAAAGCAAGTTCAAGTTAAATATCATTGTAAGTAATAATAGTATCATTAAGAGCGTCAACTGGGGTACCTCTTGTCCCAGGATATGGAACAAGCCCATATCAAAATGACAAGACAAACAAACACAATGAACAATCTCAACACCCTTTTTATTTACCATTAGATAGCTTTTTATTGTAAGGTGTATCACAGAAGGTTCACCATAGCATGTAAGTAAATTTCCACCATGAATGATGCATGGCTTAGATTAGCGGCCCAGGCGTCTCTCTAACCATTTATACAAACTCATTTAAACTCACTTCATTTCCACATTTATTTCACCCATGGTAAGCATCCATAAACAAAAGTACATGATATCAACTAAATGAAATGAAGTGCATGTTGAAAGCTTGCCATGTGACAGCACATATGAGCTAACTCTCAACCAAAGACATTTGTCAAGCCCACAACATCATAATTTTAATCACAATGGGTCATGTTTTATTTATGCAATGAAAGTAAAGTGTGCATCAAGTTCGAGAGAGCTCTATAACCAACTTTTCCCATAACAATCAACAACATAAGCATTTTCATTCAGAGGTATAGATAACACAAATATCATGATAAACATACTCGGAATAGCATAAAGCTAATAGGTAGATATGGTGGACTCACTGGAAAAACTTTGGTTGAAGGTGTTGGAAACAAGTTTTTGCTTGTTGGAATTTTTGGGCTAGCAAGAGGGAGAAAGTTGACCATCTAAATGCATGCATGAGTGTCCATAGAACTAACTAATCCATGTTAAACAAGTAAAATAACATTCAGCATCAAAACATGAATAAAAGATAGCTCTTGATAAAATACTTGCAAATTATTACTCATTAACAAGCTCATGAATCATGCAACTATATGTATCTTTTAAAATCAACTCCAACATCCCTTTTCCCAATCTAATAATAGCATCCAACATAATTCAACCCAAATTTCCAGTAGCTCTCTCATATATAAATGATAGTGTGGTGGTCTCACAAAATAAAAATCAAATCAAAACAAACAAAAAGACGCTCCAAGTTTATGCGATAAAGTGTTTCGATCGAAAAACAGAAGTTAGACGTGTGCAAACCGAGAGTGTGTAGGTCCAGTGGGGTTGTCTTCACATCCCCAAGCTTATGGTCTTCACCATCCTTGGATAGCTCTTGGTGCATCTCCTCTAATCCCTGTGAAAAAACTTCAAAACACCGTTTCTCCCATTTCTTTTTCTGTGGGGTGCATTAGTAGTGATAAACAAATAGATTTCTTGCTGCATATAATCCTTGAACAAAAATTCATATGGATGTCCAGAAAGTGTATAATGTTGTATGCCTACTCATAAACTCAATTGGATCAAAAAGATTCAAGTTAAAAGTTCAAAGCATGCATCAAACAAAATGGGACAGAATCTGTCCAGAAAAACAGCAGCAGCAAAACGTATTTTTCTACCCTACTTAACTTTGTCGAAAATTCCGAAAAAATTCATGCATACAGAGGATGAAAAGTTGCAACTACAGTTCAAATATGAGCTCATTCGGAGTTACAGAATAAGAATTAAAAATCATACCGTGCACAGATTCGTGCAGGAATAAAATCTCCGAACGCTATAAGCAACTTCTTCAAACCAAAATGAGTAAAACTTGGCACTTTATTAAAAATTCCAGAAACTAAACTAAAACTAAGTCTCTTGTTACAGCAAGAGGACACAAAGAAAATCACAAATAAAAACAACCGGGTTGCCTCCCGTAAAGCGCTTTCTTTATAGCCATGTAGCTAGGCTTCTTACTTGATGTTTATTGTAGATGAAGCTCATGAGGGAGCTTGAACTTTGATGTGCCCCTTTCTTGGAAAGTGTTCATGCATAATACCAGGGTCCCATGGTGCTCTCAAACCAATCAAAATAATAGTCAAGTTGAACCCTAGTAGAGAGAAAAACAAAACACAAAAGTAATAACAACGAAGTCTAACTTTCTTTCTATGCATTGGCATTTTGTATATGAATGAATCACAATAAATAGAAGTTTTCCAATGCATATTAACAATAGTTACTTGCAGCATAATTATTAGTAGCATAAAGAGGGTTCTTATCACCTCCTTTTCATAATAGTTGCAAGTAGTAGAAGCAAATTCAACCATATAACCACAAGAATCATTCAACTTAGATAATTTAGGCAAATAAAGAGGATTATTAAATTTATTTTGGAATTCATTAGCATGCTTCCCTCTTTCAAAATAGTTATTAAGATCAATATCAAGTTTAATATCATGTTGCAACAAAGATTTGGAACTAAAGATAATTGCAAACCACATAAGTATTTCTCAACATAAGCAAATTTCTCCTCTATGGTGTAGTTAGGAGAATTCAAGAACATAGCAGGACTCTCATGAGTAAGAGTACTATCATAAACAGCAAGTATATCATTTTTATCCTCACATAATTTAGTAACAACTTCCAAACATGTAGGATTATCAATAAGCATAGGACCATCATCTAAAGCGTTATCATATAGCACATTTAAGCAACACTCCTCATTATCATCATAAGTTCACTAGTAGTATTATTAAAAAGTAAAGGAGCATTATTAGTTTCATCATAATAGCATGGGTTATCATATAGGACCATAGAATTTTCAGTTTCACACTCATCATAACATGGGTTCTCATAAATAACAAAAGATTTTTGAGTTTGAGTGCTACTATCAAATGTCGATGGTGAAGATGGGAGATCCAACTCTTCCCCAAGCTTAGGTTGGAACACATCCATTTCAATCTCCTCTTCACATACTTCCGCTTCAAGCTTATGTTTTCATCATCCTCTTGGGGTTGCACGGGCATCCCCAAGCTTAGGTTCTTATCCTCCTCTTCCTGCAAAATGTTAGTGCTTTCCGTGGCAGCAAGAATTCTTTCTTTAACATAAACATTATCACTAAATTATTTTTTGCAAATTTGGAGAATAATAGAAACTTGCCCTTTCATTTCACGAGCTACATGACTGGTTGCAAGAAATTTATCAAGAAGAGAGTCTATCTCATGGGCTCCAACATAAGCAATATATTTCTCAACTTGTTCTATATCAGGGCATAAACATTCATCTTCACGATAACAAGCAATTATAGGATCACTATTATACTTGCATTGATAGTGGGAATGTTTAACAACTCTTCTATTGCAACAAGTTATACCATGTAACTCACAAAACTGATTAGCTATTTTGTGAAGAGCTTTAAGCAATTTACCCACTCTATTTCCCTCTTTGGTTGATTGATATTCAGAGTAGGCGTCATACTTTTAAAATAATCATTACCCATAGACATTCCAGAAAGTTTCTCCATTTTTTAATTTTTATGTGTTTTGATATATAACTGAAAATAAAACTAATGAGAAACTCACAACCAAACAAGTTTAAAGGAACCTCCCCAAGCTTAGATGATTGCAAGATATAACAAAAATAAATTTAAAGTTAGTGCACACAAGAATAGAAACTTAAGCGCTACGCTCCCCGACAACGGCGCCAGAAAAGTACTTGATAACCCCCAAGAGCAGGGGATCACTGTAGCACCTCTCAATGTGGAAGTAGGGTATCGATCCGCAGGAGCAAGAAGGAAAAGTTATCTATTCCCTACAACTAAAGTGTCACAAGTTTTAGTTGATTATGCACTAAACAAGTTTAAAGAACAAGATGGTTGATTTAATGGATGGAAGTTTAATGTAACAAAACAAGAATGTAAAAGTGTCCCAATCCTCTTCAATGCAAGAGGACAAGACAAAGGTTTTCTCTTATAGGAACAATGTACATGGGTTCATGGGTTCATGATAACCCACAAGTATAGGGGATCGCGTGTAGCCTTTTCGATAAGTAAGAGTGTCGAACCCAACGAGGAGCTAAATGTAGGATAAGTATTCTCTCAAGTTCTATCAACCAGTGATACAACTCTACGCACACTAAATATTTACTTTATCTAGGAAATAATACTAGACTACAATACGGGTATGAGAGATAGCTTTGCGAGATAATAAATGCAAGAAAGTAAATGTTAGTGATGCAGCAATAAAATACCCTAAGTAACCTTAAAATAACAGTACCATGAGTGTGGAAAAGTGGTGGTAATTGTGGTGGCTTTGTCCAAGATTAATTAGTGAAGGTACTTGGTTCATTGTCTTCGATGCAGTTTTGTATGTGGGAGAGGCTAAATATACATGCACTCCACTACTTGGGATTACAAGTACTATATGATTGGATTGTTTAGCAAGCATCCGCAAATACTAACATGCATTAAGGTTTCCCCAACCATAGCCTTAAGTTCAAGGTCCTCTTACTCCCATACGTGCAACTAATCGGTTCGCGTTCTCAGGTTTCTGTCACTCCGGCAGAACTTCCCCCGCTTCGTTACAAATACTACCAACCCTAGGGTGTTTGATCCATGCGCGCACAAGTATAATGGACACCAAAGGACAGCACCATATAGACATACAACTCTAATGAACCTCATGCATTCAATTAAGCAATCAAAAGACAAATAAACTACGGAAACATGATGTAAATCATAGGATAAATATTATAGCATCAAACACCATGTTTACATAGGACGGTACAGAGGTTTGTGGGAGGATGAACCACTGAATACAAGGAGGAGATGGTGATGGAGATGGCGGTGAAGACGGCGGAGAGAGACAGCGCGGCGGCGCAGGGCGGCGGCGGCACCGGCGGTGCGGGGAACTCCTTTCCCCGCCGCCGGCAAGCTTGGGGAGCGCCGCCCCTTAGCCTCCCTCCTTCATGGCTTCTTGGGAGCCCTCCCCCATGGAGATGGGATCCATGGGGGAGGCAAAAACGTGGCTTTTGGTGGCTGAAATTCGTGGGTGGAGGAGTCCTCCACGAATTAGGTTTCCTCCCTTTATATATCTTCTCGGATTTCCGTCACCCCTTTTAGGGTTCCACCAAAACGGGCCTACAGGCCGCGTCCGAACTCCGATTGGGCTGATCTCGGGCTTAAAATCTTCGTATGGAAAATTGTGACAACTTTCGTAACGAGCCAGGTCTCCATTTGACGTCATCTTCGAGGGTCAAACTACAATCTTCGTAAAAAGTTCTCAGACAGATTTCAGGAAAGTCCCAATTTGACTCCAACAAGGTTTCCTCTTGTATTCTTGATAATTTCTACACATCAAATAGTAAAACAAGAACATTGTGCACTTTTGCAACTATTAGTAGGTTAGTCCAAATAAATAATAAACTTAATATAAAACAAGTGCTAAAAGCATAAAAATGGCATGAAACAATCAAAAATTATAGATACGTTTTGGACGTATCAACATCCCCAAGCTTAATTCCTGCTCGTCCTCGAGTAGGTAAATGATAACAAAATAATTTTTGATTGTAAATGCTATGATCAGGTCTTTAACAATTGCATGATGTATGGATAATAAAACTTAGCAATCATGTTTCCTAATGAAAAGTATCAACGAACTAAGAGCTCATAACATGAAATTTCTAAACATCAACAAGATTGCAATGTTCGTAAAAAGATATGACAAAATGGTATCTCGCTTGCCTTAATTTGAAGGGCAAAACATAAATGCCAAGGCACCTCTGAAGTTCAAGTGAAGACTAGATATAGAGATATCAAAGATAAAAGCATCATAGTTATACCTCAATTAATCGTATTCTGGGACAAGCACATTACACTAAGAACGACAGCTATGCTCTCGAAGAAGTGCTCAAAGAAAGGATGGTGACTCAACATAAAAGTAAAAGAAAGGCCCTTCGCAGAGGGAAGCAGGGATTAAGTCATGTGCTAGAGCTTTTAGGATTTTGAAAACATATAGAGATTGCATAAAATATTTGATACTCCTCCCAACCTTGCTAACACAAGCCATGGCTAACCGAATCCTCGGGTGCCTTCCATCAATCACATACCATGGAGGAGTATCTATTTTTGAGAGGTGTTTGTTAATTGTCAACGAATGGTAGCGGGTGAGAACAGTATTCTACCTGTCAAACGGACTTTTAAGAGCGGCTCCCATGAAGGACGTTATTTCTACCAGTAAGGCAGATCATCCCTCTTTCTCTTTGGTTTACACACATGCAGGTATTTCACTGTTTGTCATTGCTTACTGATGAATCAGGGCAAAAGTGTGAAGAGAATTAATGGTTAAAGTTGTAATTAATTGGGACTGGGCACCCCGTTGCCAGCTCTTTTTGCAAGTTATTGGATAAGCGGATGTATATGCCACTAGTCCAGGTGTAAAAGTCCATTTGACAAATAGAATAAAGAATAACCACACTAATTCCTCATGAGCTAGTAAACATTGACACAAAAAGGAATAATATTTTGAATAATTTAAAGGTAGCACATGAAAAATTTACTTGGAGTGGCAAGGAAATACCACATATAGGAATTTTTGGTGGACTCTTTGGGATAACTTGGTTTTAAGGATTTGGATGCACGAGCAGCATTCCCGCTCAGTACAAGTGAAGGCTAGCAATAGACTGGGAAGCGACAACCACGAGAGCGATAACGGTCATAATCATGCTTGCGACAAAATAAAATTAACGGAGGCATAAAAACGATACTAAAACTCTGAGGCAAAATAGATCATCAAGGCTTAATTGACTTTTATTTTTCAGTCATAACATGTGTGAGCATGTGCCAAGTCGATTCAAGTGAATTATTCAGAGGAGGATACCGTCCTGCCATACTTTTACGAAAAGACAATGCATGTAAATATCATATGACATGATATGCACTATTAGCTAGTTGAGGCTAACCATAAGAAAACATAAACTACTAAACAATATCATTCACACATCATTTTTAAGTTTCAACAAGTAATACATTAACCAAGTAAACATTGAAAACAGAGGATAAATAAAATATGTGACGATCCACTTATTAATGTAACTGGTGTTTGATGCTAAGATAAATAGATAATAAAATACAGCCGCTTCAAGTTTAGTTAAGTTCTATGTTGCTCAAAAAACAAAGTTTAAAGGTTTGCAAACCGGGGTTATTGATGAAGAGGGATGCGGGGACATCCCCAAGCTTATGACTTTGGTAATTCTTCAATATTCCATAGTTTGGTGTTCCTTCATTCTCTGTGAAAAAACTTCAACACAAAAACTTTCCCATTCTTTTCTGCGGTTAGACATTAGTACAATAGATAATATTTCCCAAGTGCTACTATTAAACCAAATAAAATTTTGTTTTTAAGTTACAGAAAGGTTGCTTAAATGGCCAACTTATAAATGAAAGGTAAGAACCATTAAAAATCAAATGAAAACGAAAAGAGGCCACTCTTGCAACAAAAGTCAGAATCTGTCCAGAAAAACAGCAGCTGGAAAACGCAATTTTTAGGTGCACTTAAACATGCCCGAAATTTTAGCCAATTTTTGTACATGCAGAGGATTAGGTGCTACAACATCAGTAATTTTTTCGTGATTTTTAGAGCTTCCAGTAAAATATGAAAAATCGCGCAATAAGCAGTAGATACCGAAAACAGAAAATCACTTTTTACATATGTATCAACTAAGCTAAATGGATAAAACTTGGTACTTTATTTTTGATAAACTAAGAAACCAGAGGCTAAGCAAGACCTAAACATGCTAGCTACAGCAAGGAAAACTCTAAATAAAAATCAAAAGTAAAACCCAAATAAAATTAAAATAAAGAACCAAACAAAGAAGCAAAACAAAAGAAAATATTTTTGTTATTTTGAATTTATAAGTGAAAGTAAAGAAGCAATCGAAACCAAATAAGGAGCCTAATAAAACTAAAGAAGGTAAAACCAAGACATATAAAAGCAATTATAATACAAGTTAAGACAATACATATCATGTGGACGGGTAATATAGAGTATGAACGAGACAACCTCATGTTAGTTGATGAATAGGGGGATGACTCGGGCATCCCCAAGCTTAGATGATTGTATCTTCTTGAATATGTTCTTGGGATGCACCTACACATCCCCAAGCTTGAGCTCTTGCGTCTTCTTATTCATCTCATATCACCATATTGATTAGATCTTATAAGCTACATCCACATAAAACTTCACAAAACTCATTAGTAGGGTTAGTACTCATTAAATAAAATCCACTCATGTTCAAGCATTGACAAGTTTTATAATTTTTACTCAACATTAGCCACTGTATATACTAAGGTGTTCATGATTTCCGTTGTCCGTCGAAAAACTAATGAAACTAACAACACCAAGTACAATATTGAATAAACAAAGAAATCTGTCAAAACTGAACAGTCCGTAAAGATGGCATTCAACGAGATAGTTAAGTAGCTCAAATCGAAAAACTTTAGTCTAATGAAAGAAAGATAATAATCTCAGGTTTATGCACAAAAATTTTCAAGTCAAAATACTATTCTGAGATTTATCACGATTTTATTTACAGAGAAGCACAAAATCTGTCTAAACAGAACAGTCAGTAAAGATCGAATTTTTCGACCTATCTACGTACCTTAAATCAGAAAAAGTTAGTCTAATGAAAGAAAGCTAATAAGCATCACTTTGCACTCAAGAAATTTCAGATCAAGATCACGTTCTGGTGATTTTAAACATTTAATACGGTGGAGCACAGAAAATCTGTTTCTGGACAGCAAAGTAAAACTATCAACTTTCAATTAACTAAAGACTATAATTAGCATTTTATTTTTATGTACAGAGGTATATACACAATATTTACAATATTTACATGTTTTTAATGAAAAGCTTCCATGGAAAGATTTGTTTTGGTTTCATAGGCATGAACACAAGTGTTCAAGGTCGACCCCCATTTAACCATTACTCATCTTTCCAATCACTTTTCTTTTTGAAAACGTTTTTAGATAACAACTACACCTAATTTTTTTTGTAATTCGCATTCCCTATCCATAGTAAGATAAAGAACAACTTAATACTGAAAATAAAAACTACTTAGAGATAAAGCAAACAAGTGCACACAAGAACATTAACCTACGCTATGGCTCCCCGGCAACGGCGCCAGAAAAGGTCTTGATAACCCACAAGTATAGGGGATCGCGTGTAGCCTTTTCGATAAGTAAGAGTGTCGAACCCAACGAGGAGCTAAAGGTAGGATAAGTATTCTCTCAAGTTCTATCAACCACTGATACAACTCTACGCACACTAAACGTTTATTATCTAGAAATAATACTAGTAGCAATACGGGTATGAGAGTAGTTTTGCAAGATAATAAATACAAGAAAGTAAATGTTAGTGCTGCAGCAATAAAATACACTAAGTAACCATATACTAACAGTACCATGAGTGTGGAAAAGTGGTGGTAATTGTGGTGGCTTTGTCCAAGATTAATTAGTGAAGGTACTTGGTTCATTGTCTTCGATGCAGTTTTCTATGTGGGAGAGGCTAAATATACATGCACTCCACTACTTGGGATTACAAGTACTATATGATTGGATTGTTAGCAAGCATCCGCAAATACTAACAATGCATTAAGGTTTCCCCAACCATAGCCTTAAGTTCAAGGTCCTCTTACTCCCATACGTGCAACTAATCGGTTCGCGTTCTCAGGTTTCTGTCACTCCGGCAGAACTTCCCCCGCTTCGTTACAAATACTACCAACCCTAGGGTGTTTGATCCATGCGCGCACAATATAATGGACACCAAAGGACAGCACCATATAGACATACAACTCTAATGAACCTCATGCATTCAATTAA
Organism: Poa pratensis; assembly: GCA_947311845.1. Taxonomy (NCBI): domain Eukaryota; kingdom Viridiplantae; phylum Streptophyta; class Magnoliopsida; order Poales; family Poaceae; genus Poa; species Poa pratensis. Next base: position 61,315,997 of record CAMZMU010000020.1, on the reverse strand, counting down.
GCAATCAAAAGACAAATAAACTACGGAAACATGATGTAAATCATAGGATAAATATTATAGCATCAAACACCATGTTTACATAGGACGGTACAGAGGTTTGTGGGAGGATGAACCACTGAATACAAGGAGGAGATGGTGATGGAGATGGCGGTGAAGACGGCGGAGAGGCAGCGCGGCGGCGCAGGGCGGCGGCGGCCCGGCGGTGCGGGGAACTCCTTTCCCCGCCGCCGGCAAGCTTGGGGAGCGCCGCCCCTTAGCCTCCCTCCTTCATGGCTTCTTGGGAGCCCTCCCCCATGGAGATGGGATCCATGGGGGAGGCAAAAACGTGGCTTTTGGTGGCTGAAATTCGTGGGTGGAGGAGTCCTCCACGAATTAGGTTTCCTCCCTTTATATATCTTCTCGGATTTCCGTCACCCCTTTTAGGGTTCCACCAAAACGGGCCTACAGGCCGCGTCCGAACTCCGATTGGGCTGATCTCGGGCTTAAAATCTTCGTATGGAAAATTGTGACAACTTTCGTAACAGCCAGGTCTCCATTTGACGTCATCTTCGAGGGTCAAACTGGCAATCTTCGTAAAAAGTTCTCAGACAGATTTCAGGAAAGTCCCAATTCGACTCCAACAAGGTTTCCTCTTGTATTCTTGATAATTTCTACACATCAAAGAGTAAAACAAGAACATTGTGCACTTTTGCAACTATTAGTAGGTTAGTCCAAATAAATAATAAACTTAATATAAAACAAGTGCTAAAAGCATAAAAATGGCATGAAACAATCAAAAATTATAGATACGTTTTGGACGTATCAGTTCACTCAATCCTCCCTCCCATCTATGGTGATTATCATGTTATAGATAAAAAGTACACACAATTGTCATGCTTTAATGGTAAACTTCTATGACGGCTACATGTCCTAAAACACATAGTTGAAAGAAAATAATCATTTGTGTTGCTAGGTCACCCTCGTAAGGCTAGCGTGGTTTGCTATCACTCCCACATCATACTTCTTCCTTTTTACCCCCAGATAAAGAATGTTGGTCGACATTACTGTCACTTAATGCCTATGCCTTCTGTCACTAGGCCACTCTCTACCCACATACATCATACTTCTTAATGGACAATATTCTAAACACTAGTGTAATGATTCATATTTCGTGTGCATGACCACATCTCTCTCATCTATCCACACTTGGTGGTGTCAATCACCTCATGACAAGGATAAACAAGGCATTATGCATAAATTAAACCATCACATGCATCATAGAATATCTCCAAAGTATGACAAGTCATAAAAGCCCCAACACAACGGTAAATGCATAACAAATATTATCTCATACCACAATATCCACCATAGAATTACATAGATAGATCCATACTTATGCAAGGCACATCATATGGACTTCAACAATGATCATACATAGAGAGATTAGATCAAGTTACCACCACAAACCCAAAGTCCAGGGGGTGGACTACTCCCCCTTCATCATGGAGACGATGGAGAAGTCGTTGGAGAAGATGGAGACCACCCCGGCAGCGCCCCGCCGGAGTTTTCCGCCTCCAATCTGCAACTCTAGGTCTCTGTTTCGTGGTTTCTGTGTTTCTGCGGCGCTCCTTCCAGAGAACGTCGGGGGGCTATTTTTATAGTCGGTTTTAGGTCAAAACCGAGTCGGTGGAGGAAAGATCGACGGCAACGGAGCTCCGAGGCCCAAAAGAGGGGGTCCCACCTGGCCGCGTGGGCCCACTCAACTTCGGCCTCCGACTTCCTTTCGTGCGCTTCCATGGCTCCTACGCTTTGTTCCTTCCAAAAACTGATGCCGTAAAATATTAGGTCATTTGGACGTCGTTTGGGTCCCTGAAACATTAAAATATAGAAAACAGGGTTTTCTCCTGTGCAGGGTTAATTCCACAAAAATAGGAAACATACCAAATATTCCCAAAATCATTATAAAACAGTGATATAACCCTTATATGATGCAAATATGACTGGAATATAAGTAAAATAATGCAAAGTTCATGTATGCATTTTACATGCATCAACATCCCCAAGCTTAACCTATACTCGTCCTCGAGTATGAAGGTGATAAAACTAACATGGACTTTGCAATTTAATACTATCAATGGATATCAAAGATGATTACTATTGCTACATAGAGTCAAATGATTCATTCTTAAAAGGAGTAGCAATATGCAAGATAGATTATGAAGTGATATCAAGTATTCAATGCAAGGATGTTCAATGATAATTCACAAAGTGTAACATGAAAGAAAAGTACTATGGACCACATGTATGCATAATGATAAGTAAGAACATCCTACAATGGTCATAGAGTATTTGATGAAAATCTGAATATAAAAGGTGGACACTTTGGAAAGATATATATGTGAGTAGAGGCAAAGCATGAATAAGTTTCATCTAACTTCCAACTCTCTACTTAAGTTAATGATTGCAATGTATAATCCTTGGTGTCAAGCTCTCATTCCCCTATCATAGCATCTTGAATGATTAAGTTTAAAGTGAAAGCAAATATGAGTAGTGTGCTTGACAAAGTACAGGTTGAAAGTCTCATGCCCCTTGAATACAAGTACCTACTCCATGTGTTACTCAACTTGAAAACAAAGCAAGTTCAAGTTAAATATCATTAAGAGCGTCAACTGGGGTACCTCTTGTCCCAGGATATGGAACAAGCCCATATCAAAATGACAAGACAAACAAACACAATGAACAATCTCAACACCCTTTTTATTTACCATTAGATAGCTTTTTATTGTAAGGTGTATCACAGAAGGTTCACCATAGCATGTAAGTAAATTTCCACCATGAATGATGCATGGCTTAGATTAGCGGCCCAGGCGTCTCTCTAACCATTTATACAAACTCATTTAAACTCACTTCATTTCCACATTTATTTCACCCATGGTAAGCATCCATAAACAAAAGTACATGATATCAACTAAATGAAATGAAGTGCATGTTGAAAGCTTGCCATGTGACAGCACATATGAGCTAACTCTCAACCAAAGACATTTGTCAAGCCCACAACATCATAATTTTAATCACAATGGGTCATGTTTTATTATGCAATGAAAGTAAAGTGTGCATCAAGTTCGAGAGAGCTCTATAACCAACTTTTCCCATAACAATCAACAACATAAGCATTTTCATTCAGAGGTATAGATAACACAAATATCATGATAAACATACTCGGAATAGCATAAAGCTAATAGGTAGATATGGTGGACTCACTGGAAAAACTTTGGTTGAAGGTGTTGGAAACAAGTTTTTACTTGTTGGAATTTTTGGGCTAGCAAGAGGGAGAAAGTTGACCATCTAAATGCATGCATGAGTGTCCATAGAACTAACTAATCCATGTTAAACAAGTAAAATAACATTCAGCATCAAAACATGAATAAAAGATAGCTCTTGATAAAATACTTGCAAATTATTACTCATTAACAAGCTCATGAATCATGCAACTATATGTATCTTTTAAAAAACTCCAACATCCCTTTTCCCAATTATAATAGCATCCAACATAATTCAACCCAAATTTCCAGTAGCTCTCTCATATATAAATGATAGTGTGGTGGTCTCACAAAATAAAAATCAAATCAAAACAAACAAAAAGACGCTCCAAGTTTATGCGATAAAGTGTTTCGATCGAAAAACAGAAGTTAGACGTGTGCAAACCGAGAGTGTGTAGGTCCAGTGGGGTTGTCTTCACATCCCCAAGCTTATGGTCTTCACCATCCTTGGATAGCTCTTGGTGCATCTCCTCTAATCCCTGTGAAAAAACTTCAAAACACCGTTTCTCCCATTTCTTTTTCTGTGGGGTGCATTAGTAGTGATAAACAAATAGATTTCTTGCTGCATATAATCCTTGAACAAAAATTCATATGGATGTCCAGAAAGTGTATAATGTTGTATGCCTACTCATAAACTCAATTGGATCAAAAAGATTCAAGTTAAAAGTTCAAAGCATGCATCAAACAAAATGGGACAGAATCTGTCCAGAAAAACAGCAGCAGCAAAACGTATTTTTCTACCCTACTAACTTTGTCAAAATTCCAAAAAATTCATGCATACAGAGGATGAAAAGTTGCAACTACAGTTCAAATATGAGCTCATTCGGAGTTACAGAATAAGAATTAAAAATCATACCGTGCACAGATTCGTGCAGGAATAAAATCTCCGAACGCTATAAGCAACTTTTCAAACCAAAATGAGTAAAACTTGGCACTTTATTAAAAATTCCAGAAACTAAACTAAAAACTAAGTCTCTTGTTACAGCAAGAGGACACAAAGAAAATCAAAATAAAAACAACCGGGTTGCCTCCCGTAAAGCGCTTTCTTTATAGCCATGTAGCTAGGCTTCTTACTTGATGTTTATTGTAGATGAAGCTCATGAGGGAGCTTGAACTTTGATGTGCCCCTTTCTTGGAAAGTGTTCATGCATAATACCAGGGTCCCATGGTGTTCTCAAACCAATCAAAAAATAGTCAAGTTGAACCCTAGTAGAGAGAAAAACAAAACACAAAAGTAATAACAACGAAGTCTAACTTTCTTTCTATGCATTGGCATTTTGTATATGAATGAATCACATAAATAGAAGTTTCCAATGCATATTAACAATAGTTACTTGCAGCATAATTATTATTAGCATAAAGAGGGTTCTTATCACCTCCTTTTCATAATAGTTGCAAGTAGTAGAAAAATTCAACCATATAACCACAAGAATCATTCAACTTAGATAATTTAGGCAAATAAAGAGGATTATTAAATTTATTTTGGAATTCATTAGCATGCTTCCCTCTTTCAAAATAGTTATAAGATCAATATCAAGTTTAATATCATGGTTGCAACAAAGATTTGGAACTAAAGATAATTGCAAACCACATAAGTATTTCTCAACATAAGCAAATTTCTCCTCTATGGTGTAGTTAGGAGAATTCAAGAACAAGCAGGACTCTCATGAGTAAGAGTACTATCATAAACAGCAAGTATATCATTTTTATCCTCACATAATTTAGTAACAACTTAAACATGTAGGATTATCAATAAGCATAGGACCATCATCTAAAGCATTATCATATAGCATATTTAAGCAACACTCCTCATTATCATCATAAGTTCACTAGTATTATTAAAAAGTAAAGGAGCATTATTAGTTTCATCATAATAGCATGGGTTATCATATAGGACCATAGAATTTTCAGTTTCACACTCATCATAACATGGGTTCTCATAAATAACAAAAGATTTTTGAGTTTGAGTGCTACTATCAAATGTCGATGGTGAAGATGGGAGATCCAACTCTTCCCCAAGCTTAGGTTGGAACACATCCATTTCAATCTCCTCTTCACATACTTCCGCTTCCAAGCTTATGTTTTCATCATCCTCTTGGGGTTGCACGGGCATCCCCAAGCTTAGGTTCTTATCCTCCTCTTCCTGCAAAATGTTAGTGCTTTCCGTGGCAGCAAGAATTCTTTCTTTAACATAAACATTATCACTAAATTCTTTTTTGCAAATTTGGAGAATAATAGAAACTTGCCCTTTCATTTCACGAGCTACATGACTGGTTGCAAGAAATTTATCAAGAAGAGAGTCTATCTCATGGGCTCCAACATAAGCAATATATTTCTCAACTTGTTCTATATCAGGGCATAAACATTCATCTTCACGATAACAAGCAATTATAGGATCACTATTATACTTGCATTGATAGTGGGAATGTTTAACAACTCTTCTATTGCAACAAGTTATACCATGTAACTCACAAAACTGATTAGCTATTTTGTGAAGAGCTTTAAGCAATTTACCCACTCTATTTCCCTCTTTGGTTGATTGATATTCAGAGTAGGCGTCATACTTTTAAAATAATCATTACCCATAGACATTCCAGAAAGTTTCTCCATTTTTTAATTTTTTGTGTTTTGATATATATAACTGAAATAAAACTAATGAGAAACTCACAACCAAACAAGTTTAAAGGAACCTCCCCAAGCTTAGATGATTGCAAGATATAACAAAAATAAATTTAAAGTCTAGTGCACACAAGAATAGAAACTTAAGCGCTACGCTCCCCGGCAACGGCGCCAGAAAAGTACTTGATAACCCCCAAGAGCAGGGGATCACTGTAGCACCTCTCAATGTGGAAGTAGGGTATCGATCCGCAGGAGCAAGAAGGAAAAGTTATCTATTCCCTACAACTAAAGTGTCACAAGTTTTAGTTGATTATGCACTAAACAGTTTAAAGAACAAGATGGTTGATTTAATGGATGGAAGTTTAATGTAACAAAACAAGAATGTAAAAGTGTCCCAATCCTCTTCAATGCAAGAGGACAAGACAAAGGTTTTCTCTTATAGGAACAATGGACATGGGTTCATGGGTTCACTCAATCCTCTCTCCCATCTATGGTGATTATCATGTTATATAAAAAGTACACACAATTGTCATGCTTTAATGATAAACTTCTATGACGGCTACATGTCCTAAAACACATAGTTGAAAGAAAATAATCATTTGTGTTGCTAGGTCACCCTCGTAAGGCTAGCGTGGTTATTGTCACTCCCACATCATACTTCTTCCTTTTTACCCCAGATAAAGAATGTTGGTCGACATTACTGTCACTTAATGCCTATGCCTTCTGTCACTAGGCCACTCTCTACCCACATACATCATACTTCTTAATGGACAATATTCTAAACACTAGTGTAATGATTCATATTCGTGTGCATGACCACATCTCTCTCATCTATCCACACTTGGTGGTGTCAATCACCTCATGACAAGGATAAACAAGGCATTATGCATAAATAAACCATCACATGCATCATAGAATATCTCCAAAGTATGACAAGTCATAAAAGCCCCAACACAACGGTAAATGCATAACAATATTATCTCATACCACAATATCCATCATAGGAATTACATAGATAGATCCATATTTATGCAAGGCACGTCATATGGACTTCAACAATGATCATACATAGAGAGATTAGATCAAGTTACCACCACAAACCCAAGTCCAGGGGTGGACTACTCCCCCTTCATCATGGAGACGGTGGAGAAGTCGTTGGAGAAGATGGAGACCACCACGGCAGCGCCCCGCCAGAGTTTTCCCCTCCAATCTGCAACTCCAGGTCTCTGTTTCGTGGTTTCTGTGTTTCTGCGGCGCTCCTTCTAGAGAACGTCGGGGGGCTATTTTTATAGTCGGTTTTAGGTCAAAACGAGTCGGTGGAGGAAAGATCGACGACAACGGAGTTCCGAGGCCCAAAAGAGGGGGTCCCACGTGGCCCAGGTACCTGGCCGCGTGGGCCCACTCAACTTCGGCCTCCGACTTCCTTTCGTGCGCTTCCTTGGCTCCTACGCTTTGTTCCTTCCAAAAACTAATGCCCGTAAATATTATGTCATTTGGACGTCGTTTGGGTGCCTGAAACATTAAAATATAGAAAACAGGGTTTTCTGACTGTGCAGGGTTAATTCCATAAAAATAGGAAACATACCTAATATTCCCAAAATCATTATAAAACAGTGATATAACCCTTATATGATGCAAATATGACTGGAATATAAGTAAAATAATGCAAAGTTCATGGATGCATTTTACATGCATCACTCGTGCTTTCACATTCCAGTAGAGTACCATGTGGGCATCCAACTAGTATATAAAATCACGGGTGGAAACGTAAGGAACGGAATGTGTGCTATAGCGGCGGACCTCATCGATAGTTCGTACCACCACATGAAGAAAAAGTTCGTATCAGGCTAGCACAAGTACTGGGAGAGGAAGCCGCTTGACATAGTAAACCCCAAGTACGCATCAATAAGAAGGTCGTGAGCTGTGAAATGTGCCGTAAGATCCTAATCGTGAAGGGCAGGTTACGTCCAACAAGGCACGAAATGCTCTGACTCAGGTGCAAAAATGGTGAGTGATGTAGAAGCCGCACCAAGCGCAATATGTATGTATTTGGGAATCTCCAAAAACAGTAAAAAATACTGAATGATGATGTGACTGCTACGAAATGACAAATTTGCAAAAACTTATGCAGGAAATATGATTATCCATTTCTTATGATGAACCGCCAACGCATAGATAGATCTGTCTCGTCTTATTTGTATTGTTGTACATGACCCAGATAGCCCTACTCTGCCTGCATCGTTGCATTCATTCTGCCACATTTTGTACATTCATGCGTTTTTTAAATCTTTCTATAACTTTGAATGTGCAAAGCTACCACAAAGAACCAAGATAACGTTTGGAGGGTGATTTGTCTCCCTTGATACTCATAAGGTCTATAATTTTCAATTTTGTAAATATTACTACTCCATCCGAATCATATTAGTTGTTGCTGAATCGAATGTATTTAGCAGTAAAACATGTCTAGATATGAGTGCGGTGATTTGGAGGACGGACTCCACAGAGCTTTTTATTTTGGAAATTGAAAAAAGACATTTTAAAAGTTTTGCAAAATGTGAAAAAAATCCTAGAAGTGAAAATGAGCATTTCTACTAGTGTGCCAAAATCAATGCGAAATATTCAGTATTTTGGTCTGTGTAAAAATGATAAATTTCTAGATCTGAGATGTGAACAGTGCAAAATTTGTCAGAATATTTCAGTATTTTGTCAAAATATTCAGTATTTTGTTAGAAATTGTTATTTTTGTGTAGGCGAAAATACAAGCTATTTTGGGTTAAAAATTTGCAGAACCATAGAACATGCCACTGTCAACATGTAGGATTTTTCCAGATTTGTTTGAAACTTTAAATTATCGATTTAAATTTTTTTTTTCAAGAAATGGGCTCCATGGAACCCGTGCCCCCAAAGCACTTTCCGATCTAGATGCATCCAATTCAGTTAAAATTAATACGAATCGGAAGGAGTATAAACTTAAACCTGAGATAATGCCATCAAGCTATGCGCATGTGTTACAAACAAAGATTATAAGAAATTAATTAATTTCATGTGCCATAGTTAGGTTCAAATCGGACCGAATCATTTAGTGCAGGATTTGTTTGTATTGGCATACAGTATGCTTTAGCTAGAATGGACGTAACGCAGAAAGGAAAATCATCTCTTAGTCTTTACTCTTTCCGATCTTCCATTCTAGCTTACTCATCCTTAGCCCACCCCAGAATGGCAGAGCGTCCGAAGGTTACGTCCGCCATTGTAGCTGAAGAAGAAACAAGGACACATGTTATCAAGATAGATGGATACTCAAGAACCAAGGAGCAGCTCGAGAATGGCAAGTGTACGACGTCTATCCCTTTCATGGTCGGAGATCACAGCTGGGCTGTGACGTATTACACAAACGGTGATAGCGACTCACCTGGTTACATATCTGTCTTTCTCGTTCTTGATTCGGCTGATTCCAAGGATGTGAAGGCGAAATTCACCTTTAGCGTACTTGACAAGGGTGGAGAACCAGTGCCTTTATTCATGAAAACTGTCAGCGAACATATCTTCCCAAGCGAAGGTTCAGATTGGGGTTTCACCAAGTTTATCAAGCACGAGGATTTCGAGGGATCAGTGCATCTATGGGGCGATAGTTGCAGAATCAGATGTGACGTCACCGTCGTGAAGAAGATCCGCAGCGAGGAAACAAAGGGTAATCAGTTTGTGGTGGTTCCTCCAACCGACTTGCATCAGCATCTGGGAGACCTCCTGAAGAGCATGGATAGAGCGGACGTGACCTTTCAAGTCGGTGCGGAGACATTCTTGGCTCACAGGACCGTGCTTGCTGCTCGGTCATCCGTCTTCAAGGCGGAGCTCTTTGGTGCCATGAAGGAGAAGGCATGTAGTCCCATTGAAAATTAGTGACATAGAAGCTGGCGTGTCCAAGTCTTTGCTACATTTCATCTATACGGACTCACTGCCTGCGATCACTCATGAAGGAACGGATGAAGATCCAACACAAGATGCAGTGACAGCTAGTCATCTTCTTGTAGCAGCGGACAGGTACAACATTGAGAGGCTGAAGCTGATATGCGAAGATAAGTTGTGCAACCAGATTGAATCTAACATGGTGGCAACCAGTCTTGCTTTGGCTGAGCAGCATAGTTGCCATGGACTCAAGGAGGCTTGCTTTGAATTCCTTGCTTCCCCGTCCAATTTAGAGGCGATGATCGCAAGTGATGGCTACGAGCATCTGAAAAGCAGCAGCCCATCTGTTCTCAAAGAGCTGGTTGCCAGATTTCTGCCTGTTGAACTCATAGCGGCAAAGGATATTATCATGGGAATTTATACTAGTATGTGTGGGTACTTGTGGTCATACCATCTGGTAATTATAGTATCTATTTTGCTAGTTCTCCTCGTATGGTTGCATTGGTGTGTCACAAAGAAAATTGTTATCGATCTATATTTATTCATGCAACTGTAATGGGCATTGTCGGGTAACTCCTGCATTTTGCATTCTATTCATGCAACTGTAATGATTGTGTATTGTGTGCGATGTGTGGACTGTGGAGACGAGTCCCTTTTTTTTGCCTATTGTCTTATTCAGACTTCACACTGCATATATATCATCAGTTGTTTCTCTCGTAGTTAAAGCATGCCTGTTGCCCCCAATCAGCAAGAGTCTATTCACCATGATCACCGCCTATTCTGTTCTCGAAGTAAAAAAAACGTCACGTATCTGTTTTTCGATTTGCGGTCCATCCGTGTTGCCAACTCTCCTCTGGCCGATGGCGATGTGTTCATTCTGTCGTCCACATGATTCATCATAGATTACCGAGATTGGTTATCATACTACGGATCATCTACACTTTCTAGATTAACTATACCCACATGTAAGTTGACATTGTTGACTGGGTCAGGGAACTCGGTGGGGATGATGCATATTACTGAAATATCCAAAGCACTTCTACTAAAAGCAAGATTACATGGAAGATATTGCAGAGTACCGACCCTATTTGTATTTCTCACATATCGTAGCAGCAAAAGAATGGAGCAGTGGAATTAACTTTCGTAACTTTTGTTTCAGTGGTAAAGAGTGGAACAATTACAAAGTCTGTTAAAGTAATAAAGTTAAAAGGGAACAACTGATCACTATTCGTATAAAACAATGTACCATTTGACGCTAAATCCTTTGTTGGCTCAAGTCCTAAGAAAACTAAGATCGTGCAGCGAAGACAGATCTTTGCGCTTATCATTACCGCCATACATTGAGGGAAATAGTAGATTAGCCAAACCTACCTCTAATCGTCCAGCACTATACAAAGTCCAGCAGCAGTTTGGCCTTAACATGAGCTTGAGCATACTCTAGCATTCACATTGTGCATCATACTCCAGTAATGATTTGTGTGAAAAACCGAGAGGCAGGGGCAGCGCACCAAGCAACTGATGTAGCCCAGCTGCCTGCCGAGCAAAATCGCTTCACGGTGACACAGCATGCTCTCCTCGCTCGAGGAATTCTGTCAATCTTCAGGTATATACATAGCTCTGTCAATTTCGTCACTGTCACCGCTGTCCACCTTCGTTTCCTCTGCCATGAACTTGGGCATGTTTTCTAGTTTGCCGAGCTCTTCCCAGTTCCCACTGTGGCCATCGAACACAGCAAATAGCGCCTGCATAGTTGGGGAAAAAAATACGGTCCGCGGCCACAATTTCCGCAGCTACAGAAGCAGCCGCCACGCCGTCCACCGAAAGTATGGCACCATGAGTGGCGTCGGCCGCCTCTCAGCACCGATCTGGACTTCTGAGGCGTCAGTAAGGCTTCCTCACGGATCTGAGCATTCAGAATCCCGAACATCTGGCGAGCCGGCGATACGAGAGATGAGACGGACACGTACTCCGGCGAGGCAAAGGCGATTTTGCAGGAGAGAGGGTGGCGCGACGGGGAGAACACCAGCGAGCTCGAGAGCTGATGTACCTGGTCGTAGGCTTCCGATCCAGAGACATCCGAAGGGACTTTCGCCAGGGAGGGGCCGCCGCCCGTCCCCATCTTCTCATCGGTGTCGTGTGGTACGAGCACGTTCCAAGGACCCGCGCGGCGCGCGAGACGACGCACTCCACCCGCAGCTCCTGCTCCAATCTCCGCCGTCGGCAGAAACATCTATGCCCCGCCTGGCTGCCCTCTCTCCAGCAGCTTGGGAGCCCTGCTGCTGCTCCACATCTCTGGTTTGCCACGGAAAGTCGCGCCGGAGGTCCGTTCCGGGGACTCGTCGCGGACCGCGGCCGCGGCGGAGGTCCAGTCTGGCGACGAGCAGGAGCACGGGGACGGCCGACGGCATCGAGCGGTAGGAGGATAGGTCGGGAGGTTGGGAGAAGCCAACAAAACAGACCGAACCGGTACCGTGGCAATTTGATGTACTATGTGACTTGGTGGGAGGGTAAAACCGGAAATAAAAATGACGTGCCACAAGAAAGGTTAATGATTTTATTATTAGGTATAGATATAGATAGAGTAGCCCAAAAAAAGTTTTGAACACCCAAACTCGAGAGATCCGTCCCTGCCTCCACTTGATGTCGCCGTCGACACCCTTCCGCCGTCAGGCCCCCTCCGTTGAGCGTCCACTGCCGTGGCTACCGTCTTCCGCGCCGTGCCACGAAGCTTCTTGCTAGAGATTGGATACCGATCGTCTGCTCTGATCCGTGACGCCAATCCCTTCTTCTTCGGCGCGCCGCTGCGGTTTCGTCTCCCAGATTTTCCACACTTTGATCTGTGCTGCTCCTGTGTTTCTTGCGGTACCGTGACTGACGAGACGCTTGAGCTTCGGCCAGAACGGGACGATATTAATTGGGAGGCCATATAAAGGAAGTGTTTTACTCTTGGTTCCATCCTATTCCTAGGCCAGAACCAGAATTGCAGAGCATTGCAACATTTCTGTTGCCACCGTAGCTGAGCAAAGGTCGCTTTTGATCAAGATCGATGGGTACAAGGTGCTGCTGGAGAACGGCAAGTGCGTGAAATCTACTCCTTTTAGCGCTGGAGGTCATAACTGGGTTATCAAATGCTACCCACTTGGTAACGGGATACTAATTTATCTAGCTCTTGATTCTTCTGATGTCAATGATCTAAGGGTGGTAGCCAAATTTAGTCTGCTTGACAAGGCTGGAGAACCAGTGCCTCTTTACGACCGTACCATCGCTGAACATATTTTGCCGGACAAAGGCTCATCTAGGGAAATTTGTCTTAATTCTGTCAAACATGCTAGTTTGCTGGCATCAGACGATTATTTCAGCATCAGGTGTGATGTCACTGTCTTGAAGGATGCTGACAAAGGTAATAAGTTTGTCATGGTACCTCCAAGCAACTTGCATCAGCAGCTTGGCAACCTCCTCAAGAACATGGATGGAGCAGACGTAACCTTTCAAGTCAGCGGCGAGAGATTCTCAGCTCATCGTTCCGTACTCGCTGCTCGGTCATCTGTCTTAAGGGCGGAGCTCTTCGGCTACATGAAGGAGAATTCATGTGATCCTATTAAAATCAATGATATGGAAGCTGACGTGTTCAAATCCTTACTCCATTTCATTTACACCGACTCTCTGTCTGATCTGGCTCCTGAAGAAACTGATAAGGGAGCAACACGAGACGATGTGGTGACAGCTAGTCATCTACTTGTAGCAGCTGACAGGTACAACATCTAAAGGCTGAAGCTGATATGTGAGGAGAAGTTGTGCAACCACATTGACTCCAACATGGTGGCAACCACTTTGGCTTTAGCTGAACAACACAGCTGCCGTGGACTCAAAGAAGCTTGCTTTGAGTTCCTTGCTTTACCTTCCAATTTGGAGGCGATGGTGGCAAGTGATGGTTTTGAACATCTGAAGAGCAGTTGCCCATCTGTACTCAAGGAGCTGATCGTTAGACTGCTGCCTGTTGAACTGAAAGCGGTCAAGGATATCATCATGGCAATCTAGTACTAGTATGTCTGGGAAATTATGATCGTATTATCGAGCAAATTTAGCATTTATTTTTGTTCTCCATGTATGCATGGCTACAAGAGTATGTTAGGAACCAGATCTGTGTTTCAAAAAATGTTATCAGTCAGTATCTACTCATGCTAGGAGAATGTGTGTCGTTTGATGACTCTTGTATTTTGTGTTTTCTTTATGGAGGTTAAACTGCTGTGTGGAGACGAGTCTTTTTAGCATTTACAATCATCTAATTAGCATTTGGAATCATCTAATTGTTCTCTCCTAGTTAAACCTCCATGTTTGCTCGAATTTAGTCATGGTTGTATGCATGATGATTCCTAGTTATTCTGTCATGAAAGAAGCGAAAAACACCATTTTTGTTAAATATGTTGAATTAATATGTGAAAATAATAGAAGTGGACCCTCGCATTTTTGGGGCTAGATTTACCATATATAGCTGTATTTGTTAAAAAATTACTGATGGTTATTTGGTTCTATGGTCATCTACTATTTGATTTAAGTCGCCACTAAGCTAATATTGATATATCATTCAACATAGAGGAAAATCCCGACATAACTGAGTTGTGTCGAAATCTCCCGTGAAGTGCATTAGTTTGTTACTTGTTAGTAAGGACCTCGAAACATCATAACTGAATATCAGAGGTGTTGAGGTCCACAATATGTTCTGCAAATCAAATTCCCTACTGTTCTTCAGGTTTTTATCTTGCCCTTATTCTCATCCATTGAATCTTTCACTTCTGTTTTTTTTTTAATTTTGGGTAAGAACTAAATAAGAACATTCATAGGTTTCCAAAACCTTAAGATGAATTCCTTTGCCCCCCTCCATCAGCCATTATATATATTGCAGCCATGTTTCGTGATTAGTATAACTTTAAAAAAAGCCGATTCTGACGAATAATTTGTCCTGCAACCTAAATCTTCGGATATAAGGAAAAAAATGCAATCTCCATTCTAGGATTTCTCTAATATATCTCTTATACATGAGGTCTATATAAATATGTTCATCTGATCATGTTAAGTGCACGTTCAGTACATGTTCAGCTGTTGTCAACAATATAAACATAGCAAGATCTCGAAACCAAATCTTCTGTTACTGAACATGCGCATTCTGACTCGTCTTTAAATATTTTAGAGGTCAATTAGCTCCAAATTAACAAATCACATGTGAGAATGTACCACTTAATATTTTTTGCTTGATTTGAGAGCAACCCAACAAAAAACAGCTGTCCTAATGCCAATGCATATATATACATTAGCTAGCTGCCCTGGTGTCGTACACAATACTAAAACATATGCCAACTTAAGCCAGACTTTGCAGCGTTCGTTGTTTCGACGAGTTAGTTTTAACAATTAATCATGTAGCAGTAGCACGAGGGCTATTTTTCCACTCTGTCCGGATATGGTAGCAACATAGAGGAAGTCAAGTAATCCACAAAATAAAATAAACAACTACCACATCTGGGGTTGTAGCGAACAACCACTTCCAGATTTGTTTTTCTAAAGACCACCAACGAGTATGGCGTAACAAATCACACAAATGACCGGTTTAGTGACAGGAATTTTGACCATATGGGCCTGCACATCGGACTTGATGCGGTGAGCTCTCTCTCTCTCTCTCTCTCTCTCTCTCTCTCTCTCTCTCTCTTGCGGGTAATGTCTAAGCTCTTGTTGATAGTGACACTGAGCTCATCTCTTCTGTCGTTCCCACCTGTGCTCCTTCGCCCTCAGATTCTAGCCAAACTTCAGTCATTTATACGAGTTGGCGTGTATATATTTGCTCGGTATTGTTGTCATTTTGTGTTCGACAGGTGAACTGAATAGACCTCTGTGTGGCCTATTTTGTACCCCTCCCATCGCATAATATAAGATTTTTTTTGACAGGGCATAATGTAAGATGTTATTACAACTAATGTAGGAACATATTGGTTCTAATACCATCATATATTATCGGACGGAGGGAGAACGTAGACAATAAAGAGTTATACACAGTCAATTTCTAACAGTTATCCTCGAGCCACAAACAGAATGTGTGAGGAGATTCCTCGAGCAAGAGGTGTTATCTTCTTACTTAGAATAACAAAACAAAATGCGGTGTCGAGTAAACCCTATGCGCTGCGGTTTGATCTCCATATATACTGGTTACAAGTAAAAGGACATGTAAAGATTACAATCCCCAACAGAATCTTGCCGTGCAGTCCAGTATCACGTACTCCCTCCGTTCCACAATATAAACTGTTTTAGCTAGCTAAAACGACTTATTAGGGAACAGACTGATAGATACGATTTTGATTTGTGCTATTGCTAGCAGATATTGACCGGCCGTATCATGGTAACCAAACCGTGTTTATAGAAAAGACTTGGCTGTGTCTAATTGTTAGTCAAAGCTTTTTTTCGATAAAGGATTATATACACCTCTGCAACACCACAATGTCTAGAACCAGTCCAAGAGAATATGCACGGCCAAATTAATAAGAAAAAAACAAAAATAGAAGACGTGACATAAAAAGTTTCTCGATTATGCCTTCTGGGGAAAATAAATTGCTTGTAGATTCTGAATGACCAACGAAGAGCGACACAGATTATGTTGTGGAAGCTAGTAATCAGTAAAAAAACAGAGAGCGGGTAGTTGACCCCAAATTTATACAAAACATAATACGGAACCAAGGCAGTTAAATTTCTTCGGTCCATGGAAACTTGGTTATGTCAAAATAGAAAAACTCACTTTAGTATAGAACAAACGGACAGTATCATTCATACACAAGATGATTAAGACCCAAGCATGTCATTTTAACTAGGAGGAGAAAATAAATAGAGAATTGCAGTCTGAACACAAGAAAACAGGGAAAAAGCAGACTAATCTCCACACATAAACTGTGTACAATCTATAACATATAACACAACATGGAGCAGACCGAACGATGCCCGTTCAACTTGCAAGAATAGATACAGATCGGTAGCACTCCGATCTGACAAAACCCTTACATTGAGAACAAGCAGAAACAAAATGTGGATGATACGATAAATATATTAAAACTCCATGATAATATCCTTGGCCGCTTTCAGATCCACCGGCAGAAATCTAGCAACTAGCTCCTTGAGGACGGATGGGCAACTGCTTTTCAGATGCTTATAACCATCACTTGCCTTCATCCCCTCCAAGTTGGAAGGAGTAACGAGAAATTGTAAACATGCTTCCTTGAGTCCATGGCAGCTATGCTGCTCAGCTAAAGTCAAGCTGGTCGCCACCATGTTTGAATCGATGTGGCTGCATAGCTTACGCTCACAAATCAGCTTCAGCTTCTCGATGTTGTACCTGTCTGCCGCAACGAGTAGATGACCAGCCGTCACCACATCTCCTGGTGCTTCACCATCATTGCTACCGTCAGGAGTCACCTCAAGCAGTGAATCAGTGTATATGAAACAGAGCAAGGACTTGAAAACATCAGCTTCCATATCACGAATTTCGATCGGAAAGTCGGAATTCTCCTTCATGGCGCCAAAGAGCTCTGCCTTGAAGACAGACGACCGAGCAGCGAGCACGGACCTATGAATAAAATGGGGCAAATCGTCAAATCCCCCCACTTGGAAGGTAACGTCAGTTCCATGTTTGCTTTTCAGGAGGTCGCCGAGATGCCTATGCAAATCGCTTGGAGGAACCACCACACACTGATCAACCCTTGTTTCCTCTCTGCAGATCGCCTTTAACACAGATACATCACACCTGATGCTGAAACAATCGTCTCTAAGATCAACTGATCGCTCTAGATCTGTTCTATATACTACGTAGCCCAAGGTTGAGCTTTTGCTTGACGAGGCAAGCGTAGTGCCAGTACGGCTGAGTGAATCCACCGGATCTCCATCCTTGTCAAGTATACTAAACTTGAATTCGGCCTTCACATCTTTGACATCAGAAGAATCAAGAACCAGGAAAACAGACACGAAACCTGCACCGTCATAACCGTTTGGGTAAGAAACATACATCCCCACTAACAAGCGCCCCCGGAGAAACTACACCGCCGGCCAACGCAACCAAGGCGACCGCCGAGCTCAACCCAGAACACAGAGAGAAAAAAGAGAAGAAACGAACCAGACCAGCCACCAAAGGCGCCTCCACCGCACCCCAGGCGGCGCAGACGAAGCACCACCGCCGGGACGACGGACCCACTGGAGAGGAAGAGCAGGGGAGGAGGAGCCGCCGCTGCCCCCGAAAAGCCAAGGAAAAAAGAAACCAAAGCAACGAAAGCTCTCAAATTTTAGGGGTTTAAATCATCTTTGAGGGGACACGTGAGAAGTTAAGCCGGTTCGTTTCACATCCTTTTAAATGAAAACAGTGGAAAAGTCACTTTGGCTCCCACGTATAGTGATCCGTCTATGTTAAAAATTTATAATTTTAAATTTTTAAATAAATTATGGGTGTAGTTAATGATATATCCTACAAATAAGCAAAATCTTAATGTGAAGTTCTTTTTATCATGTCTACACAAAAAAATGAAAAAAAATGGAGATTTGAAACTATGATTTTTTCACTTTGTTCATTATACTCAAATATGTACATTTGTCTTTTTGTGTACCTAGAAATGAAAAATATTTCAAACTAAAATTTTACATGTTTATGTGATACATCATGATATGCAACATTGTTACCAAGGCGACCATCGAGCTCAACCCAGAATAGAATACAGAGAGAAAAACAGAGAAGAACGGACCAGAGGAAAAAAGAAATCAAAGCAACGAAAGCTCTCAAATTATAGGGGTTTAAATCATCTTTGAGGGGACACGTGAGAAGTTAAGCCGGTTCGTTTTCACATCCGTTTGAATGAAAACAGTGGAAAAGTCACTTTGGGGCTGTTTGGTTACCTGCATCACTCATGCAGGCATTTTGCATCCCAGGGCCCCGAAGCCTGTCCCCCAGAGAGTCTGACCTGACCGAGGTGAAACCAAACGCCGTGTAAATTTGTGAACTCATAGAAAAGTAGGTGGGGGTTGGTAGATTGACACGCAGAACGCATGCACGATGTTTGGTGTGGCGGCGTGCTGCATGCGGTGTGAGAGAGGCATATAAGATTCCCTGACACCTTGCATGTCTCGTGTTGTGCGCTGCCTGGATGAGAGGCTGCATGAGTAGAATCGGTCGTTCCTACTTAGCCAGGCCCAGAAGTGCTTTAAACATCGTGCCATGCAAGATTTCGGGTCTCGTAGATAACCAAACACCGCGTCGCCTAAAAGATTCCATTCTCATGCGGCCTACCTACTTCTACCAACTTCCATGCACCTTACCTACTTTTCGAACGGAGCCAAACACGCCATTTGCCTCTTACGTATAGTGATCCGTCTATGTTAAAATTATATATTTTAAAAAAATTATGGATGTAGTCAATGATATATCCTACAAATATGCAAAATTTTAATGTGAAGTTCTTTATATTATGGCTACACAAAAATGAAAAAATGGAGATTGGAAACTATGATTTTTTTTTCACTTTGTTCATAATACTCAGATATGTACATTTGTCTTTTTTGTACCTAGAAATGTAAAATATTTCAAACTAAAATTTACACGTTTATGTGATACCTCATGAAGAATATGCAGCATTTTTGCAAAAATAAATCTTTTAATTAAAGATATATTTTTGAAAAAATTAAAGGAACACTTTAGCTCAGAACCAGAATCTGCATTCACTTATCATCATGATATACTCCTAGATGCTAGAAACTGTATTAATTGTTAGTTAATCCTTTACCTCGACGCCATTGCATTAGATCATAATGTAGGTGTATATGGACCAAGGTAAAAATATCATGCTAAAAGAAATAGAGGCCTCCTACAGATACTATAGGCGCTATAGCGTGCTAAGGCGCCCCCAAATGCCGATTCTTCAAACCTATGGTGTTCCCGATGTCGCTTTTTCGCTTGACTTGGTCCTTCCTCTGTCCCTTGGGAGGCTAAGGCGTGTCGACCTTTAGCTTTTGTTGACAAGTGTGCGTCTCTTTTGAACCCCTGTAAGGCTAAATTTCTCAACATAGCGCGATGTGATGCTCTGGTAAATCGGTCCTAACTTCATTGCCTATCTTCCGCCTCACCGCCATCAAGACTGACAAGGCAACGCTAAAGGCTTTTGACAAGCTTAGAAGGGGCATTCTGTGAGTTAGAAGTGATACTGTCAACAGAGGAAAATGCAGTCTGTTGGACAAAGGTCTGCCGCCCTAAAAACCTTGACGGTCTTAGGGTTATGGACCTCGACAAGTTAGCATGTGCCTTGCGTTTGCGGTGGTTGTGATTTTAATGGGTGGTCCCGGACAAGCCTTGGGTAGGCGTCGACACACCAAACGACAACTCGGACATAGTGCTCCTCAACGCCGCGACAAAGGTTATCTTCATGGCTTAATGGGACATCTCCGAAACTGATGGCGCCAAAAAATATTGGAGGCTTCCAAAAGAAAGAGGAGATGTGTTTAAGATGCGCTCACTAATCTTAACTGGATGGCGGATATCTCGGTGCAGAATTTCACTGCAGACCACATCTCACAGTTCCTCGGGCTTTTGGACGCTCTCCAAGACATCACTCTTGTGCCGGAAATTGAGGAATTGATCACTTTGACCCTGACTTCCAGTGGATGCATGCTACTCGGCTGCTTTGGCCTACAAGGCGCAGTTTCTCGGCTCTACGTGTTGCTCTTTCGAACCTATGGTGTGGAAGATATGGGCGTCCCCAAAATGCCGCTTCTTCGCCTTGCTTGCCGTTCAGAATCGTCTGGACTTCTGGTCACCTTACAATCCGGGGTTGGCCGCACAATCCGCTAGGTCAGTTGTGTCATTGTCAGGGAGAGAGTCGGCTAGACATATCTTGTTCGAATGTCGTTACTCCCTGCTCATTTGGCGGGCTACGGCTTCTTGGCTGGCTTGCCCCTCTCTGGTGCAAGAATTGGGAACGGGCCGCTCAACTGCTCTCCAATAATGGCATGCCATTTGCAAGACTTCAACTGCCCACCCAAAGGGTTTCGATCGGCCATCACTCTGATTTGCTGGGAAATATGGAAGGAAAGAAACGCTCGTGTCTTCAATAATAAATCGACAATGCCTTTGGTGGTCTTTCAGAAGATCAGGGATGAGGGAAAAAACTGGATCTACACTTGTGCTAAGCGTTTGGCAGAGATTACCTCATAGTGTTGATTTGTTGGGGTGTTTTTCGTTTGGCCTAGGCCGTAACATGTTTTTCCTCCTATATCAATATAACAGGCAAAACTTTTGTCTCGTTTAAAAAATATAGTGTGCTATATTTTAAATAGTGTTTTGAACAAATAACAGATTTAGCTCAAAATTTAAGGATTTCAACAAGAATAAAGGGTATATGCAAAAATGGCGGTACAATATATGCATAATGACATATAAAAATTGTTCTCCAATTTTCTAGAAACCTAACCTCAACATCCCACTGAGCAACAACATAGTATAAATTATTTATTCATAATCTCAACATTAGCGATGTCAACTTCTAGTCCAGAAGATAAACCGACAGATTGCAGTCATCACCACTACAAACAGGTAGCAACTTCTTCGCTCAATATGAACAAATGTATCAAATTAGACGAACATAATAGATGGGGAATGGATTCGTAAGTTACTAGAGAAAATTTAACTAACAATTCCAGTCTATTCATGTCTTCCTAGAAAAGATAGATACGTGATACTATAGCAATTTACAACAAGAACACATACTCTGTTCAATTGATGCATCCATGTACAGACTACTCGCAGCACCCAACATCACATCATTTTGATCTATTTTCCACGAGTTCTTCACTGAACGACCACAGCCTCTTGGCCAGCTCTGCATCTCTTGCGACGGGCGTTGGCCTCGCTTCGTTACAACCGGCGAAGTATTTGCCTGATACACCCTTGGCATCAGGATGCAATGCTAGGTAAACAGTAGTCGCAGCTCCCTGAACATCAAATTAATCTTGTCAAGTGAAAATCTCCTTACCATTTCGTTATCATGAAAAACATCTTCATTGTGACAGATTGACACAGATTCTAGTATATTTCCAGTGAGGGACCGTGTAACAGTATGCGGTTATATTACCTGGGGCACATCCTTCAGGAAAGGCTTGGCCAGAGAGAGAATCGAGGTCAGCACACCTGCAGAACATTCGGTTTATGGTTTGAGGGTACTGCTTAACTGAACTTCAACGAACAGTTCTGTCACAGAATCGACGCATTAAGTGTCTTGTGATAGTATTACTGTTTGTCGCGACATAGCGAGCGATGTTGGTTACGATGAGTCCAGGGTGCAGGGAATTCGCAGTCAGATCACATCCTTGTTCCTGGGTTTCCACCAAACTACCATTAGTACATTAGACTTTTAGAGCCTGACACGATGTGTTTTACCTTATTATGCAGTATGTTATTTCATCAGGAAAAAATGAAAACAGCAGTATTGTGTTGCAGAATCGCTTAGACTACTCGAATGTCTTTTGAGGTTTCAGCTGATGTTTTGTTCTAGGCTTAGCTCATCTTGAATATGACAGATGTAACTTGTAAGAGACTGCAAACCTGAAAACGCCTGGATAGCTCATTTGCATGGAGAATATTGGCTAATTTGGAGTGCGAGTATGCACTGAATGCATTATACCTGTAAATTTTTGGATGGTTAGAAGGAACTTCAGCTAGGTGTTTTGTTGCATTCATGCAAATAAAATCAGTAAACGTATTGCTCGCCTGGATTTGTCATTCAGCTTGTTCAGATCAAAGCCTGAGCCATCGCTTCTTCTATGAGCTGTTGAAGATACATTTACGATCCTGCCCTGTACGCCGGTCTCCTTGGCAGTCGATTTCATCTTGTCAAGTAGAAGTTTTGTCAGCAAGAAATGACCTGCTCGTAAGGTGAAATTTAACAGGTGTTTAAATAAGCCTGAACTACTGAACATCTCAACTCAGCATCAGCAACAGCATTATCCTATAATGTTTACATAACTGAAGGCCGATGGGTAACAAAACATGAACAAAGGCATCAACCAAAACTCAAGGGGCTTTGCATTAGTGAGTGGCAAAAATGGCAGTCTTGTTTATATCCTAAATGTAAATACACATACGTACCAAGATGATTGGTCGCGAATTGCAGCTCAATCCCATCTTTGGATAGCTCGAAAGGGCAGGCCATTATCCCTGCGTTGTTTCTTCAGACCAAAACACATATGAAAGAATCAGTCAGTCTGTGTGCTCACCACACCTTTGTGCTTCTTTCGAACATTTGCAGTGTGTCAGATGGTGCAAGATTTACATACATTAGGACGTTCAGATGCTTGTGGGAGGAATTGAAGGAGCGGGCGAAGCTGCGAACGGAGTCAAGGGAGCTCAGATCCATCTCCATGACATGGAGCTTCGAGCTGGGGACCTCTTCGGAGAGGCTCTCTTTCACCTTCATTCCACTCTCCAGCGTCCTTGCTGGTATGATCACATTTGCTCCCCTAAGTGCAAGAACTCTGGCCGTCTCCTTCCCAATTCCATTTGTTGCTCCTGCATGTCAACAAGTAGGATCAACTGTTAAATATGTCTCCTGAGTCCTGATTTCTTCTGTAATCTGAAGAACAGAATATACTATAAGTTGGCTTGTGAATCATGATAACTCGCTTATTTTTTCAGGCTCTGCTGCAAAATGGAACAAATTATCAAAACATTACTATTTTGTTTTGTTATTGTCTCACTAGTGGAACCTAGACGCATTGCGGTTGTATGGTGAAACAACAAGAAAATACTAGTACTGCGTCGTCTAAAAAATATTGAACACTAGTATTACATGCAAAATTGCTCTAATCTGTCAAAGTAAAACCCAATTACTTCTCCCTTTGAAACATCAGGAAATAAACGCCCCGTTTCTGAAAACTGCAGGACAGAATGGGTCATTAGCGCACCCAAATGTGTACAGATTCCAAATTGCAAATAACCACACTAATCATGTTTGTGTCCTTCTTAATCACTTGATTAATTTTCTCGCTTGCTGCCTTCACTGCATAATTTTCTCGCTTATTTTTTGGCTTTCATGCCTATCCGTGGAATCGAGCCGTAAACAGCAAACACTAGTGTAGCACGGGACAGACAGTTGCGCACCTGTGACGATGGCCGTGAGATGGCTGGCGTCGACGCTGGCGGCGACGTCCTCGGCGGTGGACGCGGAGCCGAAGCCCGACAGCCCTCGCCGCCCCCACGGCCAGCCCCAGATCCCCATCGCCGCCGCCGCCGGCGTCACCACTTCAGCTTCGCTTGTTATTCAGTGTGCCTATACTACGTATGGCCTCTCCTCGATCTAGACTGTAGAGCAGATAGAAGATAGAGATACCAGGAGTTTGGAAACAAGTGGTCAGTGGGGGAGGATCGTCGACAGTGGGTGTGGGCGTGTGGCTCGTTGAGCAGCTGTTCTGTTGCCATCAGAGAGACAGAGACTCGAGAGTACAGAGAAAGGACGACCCGCACGAATTTTGATACAGAATCATAAAGCTGCTGATTTTTGTTTCTAAAAAAACTACTGATTCGATTCTCAGTAGTTTCTAGCAACGCCGATTGTCATTTTCAATCCTGAACTAGTGAACTACAGTGAGCCCTTCATTAAAAAAACATCAAAAACACCAAGAAAATTGAGAAGGAAAGAGACGAGTCCCGGACGTCTCCCTTTCTCTCTCGCACAGTGAAAGGCGACTTTTGAGCCCCCCCGTCAGATCCACCTCGCCGCCGGCGAATCGCCGGTTTCCTCCGCCTCCGTCGGCCGCTCCGGCGGCGGGAGGTTGGGGAAACCCCGATTCCCGGCGTGTACATAGTGTAGTTTCTGGTAGGGTTGCAGCTGGCGGCGCCATGGAGGTGAAGGTGTCGGCAGTGAAGGTTCTGCAGGTGGTGCTCGTCACCTCCGGCGGTGAGGCTCGGTGGAGCGTCACGGCGGAGCATCCCTGTGCTCGTGCTCGCGGTCCTATGTGGCCGGTGTGCGTGGCTTCCCCCTTTCCGGAGTCCGGTGCGGCGGATCTGGATCTTGTTGTTCTTGAAGCTGTAGGATTTGGAGCGTGGTGGTGCTGCCGGCGGTGCGAGATGGAGGCTCCCCGGAGTTCGAGCATCGAAGACTTCCCGTGCGCATGGGGGCTTCTTCCATTCCAGGATTTGAGCGAAGAAGTTGCGGCGGCGCGTCATCGATACGTCTTGTTCGTCGACGGTGACACCCTGATGCAGAAGGACTGGGTTGTAATTTCCATCTTTGTTGGGTTCTTTTCTGTATTATCTGTGCTGTAATTCCTGCGGTTTCCCGCAAAAAAAAAAAAAAAAACATCAAAAACTATTTACAAGTTTGTCATGTCAATCCTAAGGCTTTTTTTTTTCTAGCACGGTACTATAAGTTGTTAAGATGATATTGTAGTTAAGGATAAAAGGAAAGGATTAATTTTGTATACTCCCTTTGTTGCTAATTATAAGATGTTTTAGGTATTGTAAATTAATTAAATACTGACTACATGAGCGAATATACACATTAAAAAGCGCCACCTTATATTTAAAACATAGGGAATAGGCGAATAGCACGATTATATAGGTGTCTGTGATGTAAAAAGGTTGTGGTACGATTGGTTTTAAGCGAGGAAGGAGTGGTAAGTGAGCTATTTTTTATTTTTATTTTTTTGAAAGTAAAGTGAGCTATTCTTTTAAATTTAAAGCGCTTTAAATACTTAAATCTCAAAATGGAAAAAAAAACGTTCCGATAAAAAGAACGATAGAAATACAAGACGTCAATCGGAGAAAAAAAAGTTAAGCACGCCCGGTGGGACTCGAACCCACAATCGCTTGATTAGAAGTCAAACGCCTTATCCATTAGGCCACGGGCGCTGCTACAAGTACTAATCCAATACAAACTATCTATACCATACTATTCAGATCATCTGGCTTAACAAAAGTAAGCACCGTGAACTGGTGGGGTTTGGGGAAGCCACCCACAAATCAATCGTGGCTTGCTCAGTTGGTAGCCAAATTTTCTTCCTGAAACACTGGCAAAGAAATTGGTCAGCCAATATATACGAATAGTGTTTTCTTTCTTGACTGAGGCCAAGAAATTGATATATTCCTGTCAGAACATATAGTAACATGGAGAGAATCTGTTCCCCGCTTCTTCAACCCATGTTCTTCTTGGCTGTTAATAATTTGCTTGTTCATGTAGCTACATAGTCCTGGATTTCAATATAATAATCCAATGCTGCTTTAAGTTCTCTGACCAAAGAACAAACTGCATACAAATTTGAGTATTCACCAAGCAAAATTAAGTTTCAGTGATAGTCTAAGGCCATCTTATTTACATGTCATGTTTCACCAGACATATATCTGTACACATTTACCATACAGCTGCCTAAGTTTTCTATGTATCAGGCATATGAAACCACAAGCGCAAAACTGGATACCAGATGACTTTGCAGAATAAAGTACTCTACAAAATATCAAAAAAACTTGCAAGGTACCACATCAGTAGAATCTAGTATGTTCTGCAAAATATTTCTACAGGTATGAAGTGGTATTCACAACTGTACAGGTACCGCCCAAAACTTTTGCAAATCCAGCAAGTGAACACCCTTTTCGACATTCCGTATCGGCCATCACTATCGGGAATTTATATTCACGCAGCTCTTTGGAGGCTACACATACAGATGTTATTACAACTTCCTGATAATTACTGTAGCGGCACATTCACATTGTAAGGTATTGGCTTCTCAGTGTGCTTTTGGGATTATGACAGTAGCTGGACAGCTGCGATTTTAGGGATCTTCTCTCGGAGCTTCTGAGTGAGGGCCACCCGAACAGTCATCACACCAGCAGCTGGGCCTGTAAGCCTGACCTTGACAATAGGCTCCTCGATTGAAACAAACTCGAGTTCACCACCACCTGTGCCTGAAAGGTATGGCCTGATCTCATCGAGTACCTGATAACAAGTGAACAGGAGTCAGCAGCTGGTCACTCCCAAATACTCCTACCTCCACATAATTATCCAAAATAGTGACACACTTAAAGAATATATTTTTTACGAGGGGAACCCGGGTATGATTGCTAGCAGAAAGAAGGTGGCATCAGTTAACATAACACTACTTCATCACTCTACAAGGCACACAACTATGGCGATCAACAGAAGCTACAGGATAAAAATAAATGCTATAAGAACTTCCGAAATCATATCCTAGCTAAACAGAAAATATTCACAACTTGCCAAAGCACTAACAAGCAATTAGCACATCATAAACTAAATACTACTGTAGACCTCAGATATAAATACTCTGTTCTTCTCAAAGTGTAAATCATCTTAGAACAAGTAACAGCCAAACATTCTTGTATTGATGATCAATGCGTAAAATTGTCCTGACAGCCCACAAGAATTTAATATTTGATTACAATAGAAATTAGTGCTGATCATCAATGCGGTTGTTATGGAGATCATTGCAATTTCCACAAGGACCTACGTTTAAAGACTTGTAAGCCGCAAAACACAAACAGCTTCATCAATTTAAGTTCCACAGCTTGTGAAATATAATCAATTAAAGCATACCATGAATTAATGAACTTCAGTTGTTCTTGAACATTTTTAATCGAAATCGAATTAATCAAAACACGATCCGTTAAACAGCTTCATCAATTTAAGTTCCACAGCTTGTAAAATATAATCAATTAAATTGGGTGAAGCATACCATGAATTTATGAACTTCAGTTGTTCTTGAACATTTTTTTATGGCTCAAGTACACTTTAGAAAAACTATGAAATTGGGTGAAGTTTTCTACTCAACTCGACCTAGAGCATAAAACTTTTCTCTTCCAAGTTTTCGAAATGCTGCAGGTATCACATAATCGCCAAAATTTACTTGACTGACATAAAATCATTACCTTTTCTATGTTCTCTTCATTCAATTCAAGACCAGTCTCCTCATCAGCTATGGGTTCAACTGCAACGATCTCTGGTATTTTCTCCATCAAACGGCGCTCGATAC
Organism: Poa pratensis; assembly: GCA_947311845.1. Classification (NCBI taxonomy): domain Eukaryota; kingdom Viridiplantae; phylum Streptophyta; class Magnoliopsida; order Poales; family Poaceae; genus Poa; species Poa pratensis. The sequence continues at coordinate 61,288,131 of CAMZMU010000020.1, read as the reverse complement.
CCATCTTCATTGTTGTAACTGAAGCCGGGCATGATCCACAAGCTCCTTGCAGCTTCAACCTCACAACATTTCCATCAATCTCATGCAACACAACGTTGCCTCCATCAGCCATAAGGTAAGGACGCACTTCATCCAGCACCAGCTCCACATTTTCAGCAGTCAATGGCAGCTCGAGCGCTGGATCTGGGTTGGCAATAGCCTGAACCACTGCGAGAGAAGGATGAGCCATTATTTTCAACGCTGAAACCATAATTTCTTTAAAAATACAGGCAAGTGTATACTAGTATGCCAAGTACCTATTCTGAACCACTGTGATTGGCAATAACTGAACTACTGCTTGGTTTAAATTGACACAACATGCTTATAAGCTAGATCAACTAACTCCAGAGATCTACAGTACTAAGCACCCACTGGGAGTATGTCAACATAAGTACTCGTGTTAATCGATATTATACAAGCTCCCCCTATGTCCACTATGGAGTATATCAACATAAGTATTTGAACAGATCGATGTTACAGTTACACAGCCACAGCTGTACAGCTTACAAAAGAAAATAGTCTGGATAGGGGTTCAATATGAGGTGCACTATAATTCACTTTCTTTCATCCATAATTACTACAGAAAACTAAAAGCCCATAAGTTTTGCATCTGCAGTTCACTCAGCTATGACACTATCTGAAGTCTGAATACCATCTAGAATCAAAGGGTCGGCCTAAACGAGCTACTCCTAGTTGGAGAACATGAGCAAGCAATCTAGTTTGGAGGACGAACAGACATACTTCAAATGGAAAGATAAGGCTCACAACAACACGATTAGGCCGCCAAGAAATTGTCCAGATTTACACCATAAAAATTCCATGGTAACATCTAAAGGATTATTCTAGTTTTATGCTTTGAGACGTCTCTCTACCAATCTGAAATCGTAGACAGCGCAAGAACAAGGGGGGAGACAAGCAGAACCGAGCCATGAACCCAAAAAATAGACTCACCTTGTCGCGGCCGCCGGCGGCGGCGAGCTAGCGTAGCAACCAGCCTCGGCGCGGAGGAGGTACGCACACGGGTCCCACACGGCGACCCAATCCCCACCTGCGAACCAAGCCGAGAACACATCAGCTCGATGGAGCCACCAAATCGACTCCCTCCGAAGGGAAGGGCAAACAGAGGCGCAAACCCTAACCTTGAAGGAGGTCGCGGAGGAGGAGGTGGACGGGGAAGGGCTCGGCGCCCACGGCGCCGCCGCCGCAGCCGTTGCCGTCTGCATCTCCTCTAGAGCGAAGAAGGATTCGTGCTCCTACGTGCGCGAGGCGGTTCTTGTCTGGACGCTGGACGGGACCCGGGGGAGTTGGAGTGGAGAAGCCAAAGCTGTGTTTGTGGTTCGGTGAAGACCCGTGTGCTCTGCCTTGTTCAGTTCTACTTCTACCCTCGTTTTCCTTCTGTTTCCAAGTTTTATACTCCAATCTGTCTGAGTGAGATTTTTTTCTCCAGAGCTCTAGTGATCCTGCTAATTAAATTTCTTCGAATATCTTATTTACGAGCTCCAAAAAAATTGAAAGAAAACCCGGATGTATCTAATGGTGTATCCCACAAACGTGTAGATCTGACAAATTTAGAGTTTTGAAAATATGCATACACATATCGGAATTTTTGTCACTTTTGTGTAGCTCATAATATAAAGTATTTCAAATTAAATTTTTACTGGTTTGTGGGATACACCATTGGCTAGATCCCTTTTTTTAGACTTTTTGTAAACTCATAAATATTATTTTTAACATCTTAGAATGGAGAGAGCCAAAGACACTTTCCAAATATGTCTCAATTATTGAAATGTCTGTTTTGATCTGGCGAGAAAAGAAAGAAGGATGTTTGGAAGGTTCGTTTTCCTCCATCTGTCTTAGTGAAGAGATTTCAAATTTGTATCATCGCCGTGTAAATTCCATCATGAGCGTTGAGCGGTGGTTGCCCTCCGTCCTCCTGTTGCTCGAGTGTAAACACTGTCGCTATGGTGCCGTCCCTTCCTGAAGGCGCCGTGTAGGAGCCCATCGTTCGTCGGACGTGGTTTCGTGATTTCGTCTCCTCGTCGTGGGGTGTCGTACTTATTCGTTTGCACTTTTGTATCTTGCCATGGGTGAGTGTAATATGGTTTTGAGTTATATGGTCTTGCTTTATTTATAAAGCGGGACAAAAAGCTATTTGGAAATCATATGAGTCCTGAGTCTTGTATTTGTAAAAAGTTGACACTTTTGCTAATTTCCAACTGTGTGGAATTTTCGTTAATTCTGTCAACAAGTTAGGTTCCATCACCATGGCCGAACCCAGGAACTATACAATTGATGTCGATATTTAATTATGGGTTATCATTGTTGTTTGGGTATATTGTTAGTTTCAAACCTTTTGTTTTAGAGACGAGTTTCAAACTATGTTTTTAGAGGAGTTTCAAACTATTTGACACTAATGTTGTACATGTAGTTTGCTTGACTCAGGTATAGAGTGCTTCTGCATTCCGACAAGTTAATACAATGTTCTAAGTCAATACAAAGATGATATTATCATCTTGAAGCGTCCCACTGAGACAGCATCATTTTGTGATTCCATTCCATGGTTCCCATCAGGAGTAATCCAGTTGATACATATATACCGTTAGATCCGCAGTTTATCTTATGCAGTTACTCCAAAGCGTAAGGGGCACTGCTTTTCTAGTTCAGCAGAGTTCTAGCCGCGCAGGTTTAGCCCGGCGGCGAACGGGTTTCACCGGAGCATTTAAGGATGTGGCATATCTTGCTCGATGCGAGCGATGTCCTCGTCGTCGACGGTGACCACGGTCAGCTCCTCGTCCAGGGACGACGCCGAGACGGTCCTCGACAGCGTGCACACCGTGTTGGTCTCGTGGTCGGTCTCCTCGTAGATGGTTGTGTCGAGGGAGCAGACCGACCTGGACGTGAGCGTCCCGTTCCGTGAGAAGAGCGGGTTGTGCCGCCTGTCCTTGATCCTCTTGCACCAGCTGTGGAGGGAGTCCCTGACGCTCTCCGAGACCAGCGACTTCTTGAACTTGGATCCCATCTGCAAGTTTCATCAGCGAAACAAAGAAACGTGAAGAAGGGAACAGCATATGACCTGCTCCTGCATACCTGGTCTAAGTCTACTGCAACAGCATAAACAGAATGTACTAACAGAGACGTCGTAATCAGGCAGGAGAATGCATGCCCCAACGAGAAATCAATTCATCACTGTAATAGGTTTGGTAAACTGTTCTGATGGAATAATTGGATCTCTTTGTTCAAATTAGGTTTCGACGTTCAAGAATACCTGGGAAATAATCACGTTAAGGGGCAGTGTGCTGTAGCTGCACCAAACCTGAACTAGCAGCCTGCAATGTACAAGAGGAAAGCTGGATGAGTCTTCAGTCTAGACCTAATTGCGTGTTAAAACGTATATTCATACCACAGTCAGAAATTCCATTAGCCTGTCGTGAATAATCCAGCTTAATACAGTTCATACCTAACTATGTCCACAGTAGAAACTTCAGCAAATACATGTGCTTTTTAAAGTAGATTGTCATAGAAACTAATGTGAAACAGGGATATGTGGCAGTCTCATCAAACAATGTGTGAAATGAATATATGGAGATGCTGACATCAGTCATGACCTACAACATACTCCCTCTGTACCGAATTATGAAACGTTTTGGATATTTCAATGTGGACTACATACGCAATGAAATGAGTAAACAGACACACTAAAATGCGTCTATATACATATGATTCAGAAAAGGCTAGAACATCTTATAATTCGGAACGGAGGGAGTATTCATTTTCTCTAACTTACCCAGACGCCAAGCGAATAACAACCATGTATTGGTTCTTCATGAAGCAAGAGTTCGCACTCAGTTCCCACTGCACAGTATGAACGCAAAGTAGTAAACAACCAACGAAGTTGTGCGGATGAGATGTTGAATTCATCTAAAAATCAATAAGATTCAGTGAACTAGCAGCTTCGTTACATCTACGATAATGCCCGTAAATCCAAAACAATATACAACTGATCATAGCTTAAGAAAATGATTCTCACCAGAGACCATAAGAATGTCGCCATCTCAAAGGCATTCTAAAAGCAAGTGTAAATGTTAGGCTCTGGAACATGTTCAAAGCATGGCAACAACAATATCTACAATAAAAGAGATCACCTGAAACGAAATGAATTGTATAAGCCACCACAGGACCCGAGGTTTTCCAAACCAGAACAGATCATCACGCAGTTTCAGTTGTGTCCCGACATTTGTGGCTGTTGCCTCAACAACCTCCAGCGCCAACTGAGCGACAACATGCTGCAGCTCAGTGCCCACAAGCAGGACCAGCTTTGAAAATTTTAAAGATGCGTAATTAGGCCAACAAATAAATATCATTTTGAGATAAGAAACAAGAAAAACCATTAACAGGATGATCATTGGTTAACAAATGTTGGTAAATACTTACAATAACAGGGGCAAATGATAGCCAGAAATATATATTAAGACCTGCAGTTAATGAGAAGTGACAAACCGTATATGAGGATTAAAGCTGAAACCCAAATATTTTTGTGTGTGGGAGAAAGTGACAGGGAGGTAGTACCATGAACATTGACAAATATGCATATTATCGCATAAGCCCAAAGTGGCCAGCTGTGCAAGAAACAGAATGTTAGCTCACACATGTTATACATTGAGTAATCTCAAAATAGGTATCATACTATAATATGGATCCGAGAAAGATACATGTTAAAATTTCTTCATCTGATAATGTGGGTTGACAAGCACAATATTATTTTGTCTTCTCCCACACCTGGCTCGTATACACACGTATTTGGAAGTTTTAGAGAGAGAATAGAGGGATTTGAGATTACAAGGGAGATGAAGAAAGGATGGGGACTGGGATACCCCAAAGCGAGGGGAAAAGAGGAGGCCAAAACCAATTTTCTGTTCACTGCCTTCTCACGTTGCAGTTGTTGCTTCTCTAGTGCAGTCTACATGCATCACATCCCACGGCCCAACCTAACCAGCAAGTCCCTAGTCCATCAGATGCTTGTTGTGAGTGTTACAGTATATGTGGATTGCCTAGCCCTTTCCATCAGTTTGGACTTTTGGTTGCATTGCCAGTGCATGAAACTTGACTGTGAGGAGGTTGTCCATTAACTAATTTCGGCACCAGTATAGTGTTCAGCACATACAAAGCCAGTTAAGTAGAAAATGAATAATAATCTGTTCAGTGGAAAAATCAGGATCACCTAAGCAAACACAATGCATGTTAAGCCTAATGGAAGAGGCTTTTCTGACCAAGGTAGATACTTTGAGCTAAGCAAATCCAGACTAGATAAGGTTGTTTGATCTTGATGTGTAACTGCTATATCATTGATGAAAAGCAGACAATCTCATAATGAGGAATGCAGGTTCAGTTTTATTACCTGATACCAACACTTCCATTGTAATCATCTTCCATGCTCCGTACCATGTATTTGTGGAAGTCGTATGAATGCGGCAACTTATGATACTGTAAGAAAACAGATAAGCAATCACAATGCATTGCAGGAGTTTCGGCCTAGTTTCCTAACATCTTCATTAATAAAATTGGCTATGTGCATCCGAGGATGCAGAAGCTGGGAGGTTCAACATTCCTTTTCGAAAAAAAAGGAGTGACGTATCACCGAGATTCTAGTAAACGGGGAGATCCAATGTGGGGGGGGTGAAAAGAGCACTTACTGTGATAAAGCCCAACCTTAATGCCATATAATCTGACTTTTTGATAGAACCCTTAAATTGGCGCAGAAAGCACAGCTGCCACATTTCCAGAGTTACTAAAGCATATTAGAAATGTCAAAATTGAAACAGCAAAAAAACACTAATCACATAGGAGTATATATCAACAAGCTATATCACCCAAAGCTTTTGCCAGTATGTAAAAAATCAACAAGTCATCACAGGGAGAATAGTGTAGTTGGGTATATGACATATAGGATATAGCCTATTTAAATGTCTGCAATAGCTCAAATATATGAATCATTTGCCTTTTTACTCCAATAATATTATTCGACTTTTTTTCAATAAAAATCCAGTACACCCGTAAGGTAAAAGTTAAAATGATCAAACTAACTGGGCAAATAAAGCATGAATAATTTAAGTATTAGCATCTAACAGGCTCACACCGGACATAATGCAGTAAGAATCAGTAAAGCCTCAACACTGCAGCGAACTTACCATCCATAGAAGTATTTTACTTTTGCTCCATGGGTGAGATGCATGATGAAAAACAAAGGTCGATTGCCTCCGCATAATCTTTCTCTTAGCTGATAGAGAGAGAAAACTTCTCAGGTACAAAAAAACAGCATTATGAAGCTAATGTATCATTAGAACAACAAGATGACCTAAAGAGCATCCAATTTCACTTGACCTTACGTTGCAAATGCTCCCTGGAGAGTGTACATGCTTGTGTTTCCCACTTCCTCCAGCTATATATCTGTAGCAGGCGCCAACAAGAATACATTAAATAATTAGAGGCTGTGTGACTATACCAGATCAATAACGAATAAGGAAGACATGCCTTAATCATCGACAGAACGACTGTCACAAAACTGTAGAGCACATGAGTGAACCCAAGAATAAATAGAAAACGATGCAGCTGCTCAAGACCCTCATATGAAACAAAAGGTTCATGGCCCTGCAAGCAGAAAAAACGACAACCAGATCACCAAGTGCCCTTCCCGCCGCAAACTTGATTCAATTGAAGCCAATTGACTCTACATTTACCTCAATGCAAGCATCCATTGGCTGGCTGCCAGATAGGATTCTAGCAATGTGGGTGTGGTTGGCAGTGCCGTCTATATGTTGCTCCACGTCATCGAAATCATTGTCCGTGCACATGTAGAATTTTCTGGTGAAAAGTGTCGATGGCACACAGATCTCCGATATCCACCTGGCCGTCTGGCTCAATAGCAGCGAGATTACGCCAAGCAACATCAGCTCTGCAAGTAAGACATGGTTCTCCTCTGTTAAGGCATACATTCAGACACCTTACAAGCAGCAACAACAGTAGCACATAAAGTGGTTATGATTGTAAAGGTCCATATTTTCCATCATAACACTTGACGTGATGAAACTGCAAATCATGAGTGAACGTGGTAATGTACCAATGAGGAAACCACGCTAAAATAAAATGGTGGCCCTCCCTAAAAAAAATAGAGTAACAGTAATATCCACTTCAGCGAGGCGACAATGGTCAGAGTTCGCGGGGTGCCACCTTCGCGGATCTTCTCGAGCGCGGCGAGCATGGCCTTCCGCTTTGTCCTCCGGAGCCACTGCGCATCAACCAAGCACAAGATCAGCTACGCACCACGCCACCACTAGCTTCCGCTAGCTAAGCAAGGCAAGCAGGCAAAGTGAGTTGGTGATGTGGTTACCTTGGCTAGGCGCGAGAGCGCGCGCTCGATGAGGAAGCACGCGGCGACCATGAGCGTGGTGACCGTCGCCACCGACCACGTCGGCGTCTCCGCCAGCGACCTCCCCTCCGCCTCCATCCGATCTGCAGCTGGCTACCTCCGGCGCCTCCACCGCATTGACGAGGAGGAGGCACGGAAGCGGGAGTAGTTAATGCGGATCGAGGGAGCGGGAGGTGGGCCCGGTCGGCGCCGGATCGGAGGAAGCAGCAGAGCACAGCACGTGAAGAACCGAACCCAGAATCTGGGCTGGAAACGAAGCTGCTAAGTTTGACTTGGAAGAGTGAACCGAATGCCCAAATTCGGCAAAGATTGCCCAACTCTTTGCTCGGATCGGCAGAAAACAGAAAACCGAACGGATTGCCGCTTGCTGCTGGTACGAGCTGGATTGATTGCTAGCAGCTACTGATTGAGAAATCGCTTTCGAGTAGAGCTAGGTGGTGGCGAGTGAATGAGCAAGGTACAGTGAAGGGTGGCGAAGCTGTGGCACATGGGCAGCACGGCGCTGATGCGTTGTTTGAATTGATGGCCTCTAGAAGATTAGTAGTAATATTGTTGAAGGGCACTGACAGTTGTAGCTCGAGCTCTGACAGTTACCACTTACCGGGCAGACCCAGGATGTGGTTCGACTAGCTTCGCTGCTTGATAATGCCGAGTAAAAAGACAGAAACGGTGACAAATGTTTACCATTGGAACAATGTAGCTTTGTTAATTTGAAACTGGACAATAAAATGTCTTTTATCTAAAAAAAAATGTTTACCATCTCTTAACTAGAGGCGAACCCGTAGCAATAATGTCTCACCACATATTATTTAGGATATCTAATTATAGTAGAGATAACGTTAAGGGCATGTTTGATTCGTAGGATAGGAAAGATGTAGGAATATGAAAAGCATAGAATTACCATGTCATGCACACTCCAATCTTGGTTTGTACCAAAGTTTGTTTGATTCCACCAAAGGAATTGTAAAAAGAGTTTGGAGTGGATGTTAGAATTCCTATGTGAAGTAGTATAAAAGATTCTTTAAGAAAAGTTCCTATAGGATCCGATCCTACAAATCAAACAAGAAAGAAAGGAAAATTTCCTATAGGATTGAATCCTCCAAAAATGCTATGCAATTCCTTTGAATCAAACATGCCCTAACTATTATGCATCATGTTTTTTATTGTCATATCTAAATTATGTGGCAGTTTTAAAATAAGACTATCTTATCAATCATCAAAATGTCATTACTGAAAGAAGTCAATTTACGCATGACATCACAATTCTAACTACGGATGAAATGGAAAGAAAATAGCGGAATCCGCAATGCTCCCAGACAGATCTCACCACTGGCTCTATGAGCAAGGCTAGCACCTTCTCACCCGACGCTCCACCTTAGACCTTATAAGTGTGTTGACGAGGATGAGTATAATAGGTAGGCCAACTCGGACCGGAAGATGAAGGACTCGACATATGCGGCCCAAAAGGTCCAAATTTGTCAAGACCGGGCCAGAGTCAGACGTCGAGTCCTCCAAGCGCTAAGCTATACGAGGGAGATGTCTCTTCAAAGAGGAAGACATCTGTCCATCGTAGATTATTTTACAATACGAAGATCTTCGATCTATGTTGTTATAGACTATTACATTAATTTGACCATTGTCTAATTATCTATATTCAGAGTTTCTTATGAATTTCTCTCTTCATGACTAAAAAGATTCATTTCTCAGTTCGCTGTGAATACTTGCTCGTGTTACAGAGATTTATCATCGAGATTTCAATATGTGCTTATAGTTTATTGCTCGGTTGGACTCATATTAGAGATTAAGTGTTTGTCGGCAAATTAATCGATTTTATCGTTTGCCCATTTATCTGCTAGTTTTTGTAACTTCCAAGTTCCGTCGCTACAAATTCTAATATGCTATGCAAAACAATGCTGAAAATATTTGAATGAAGTGATATCTTAATTCCTTGCTTTTAAATCAACAAAAATGGCACAATTCTAACTAATATACAATCCTACATGACTATCGGCCGATAAATCAGTTGTGAGACCGATAAACCGAGCTGAGATACCGGATAAGTGCCAAATTCAACCTAAACTGGTCGGGAAAAAATCGGTTGTCAGACCGAAAAATTGACTTCGGCGATAAACTCAACCTTTATGTTGTACTCTTATTGGTCACCCACGTTTCACGATAAATCGACATATTGGCCGATCTTTTTTAACATTGCTTATGGTTATGGGCATATATAAGATAACCCTAAACTATTCAATATTCATGCGGGACAAGAACTGAAAGCCAGAAAATTGTTTTAATATTTGATAAACACGACATATTTCTTACGGTTAAGTTGGATTGCATTTACCGATGACAACGGCAACAACTGAAATGGCCTTCTCAGGATGATCATCAAAACCGACTTATGCATTAAAAGATATCTGTGATGGCTTCTTGATAACTTGATAATTTTTCTACAGCGAGTTTTCATCGATAATTTTATCAAAGATTTTTGAAAAATAAAACTAGTGTTTTGGCATTTCTTAGGACTTCTAAACATCGTTAAAGTTTTATTTTCGATATATTTTTTATTTACTTATATTTAAATGTGTTTATATTGCTATTATCTAACTTATATTTAAATGTGTTTATATTTCTATTACCAAATGATTATGTTAGAATCAGTTTTGATTTTTGCAACTTTTCTTTTTAGAGTACACCCTACACTATATATACTTTTCGTCCTCTGCCACGTAGACTTGACTATGGGACACTGCCAAATGAATTAAGCTGATCATTTTGATTTTAGGAAACAACTTATCCCAAGAGTTGTACGGGTACGTTTAGCTTTTGCCCATACGTGCCCTGCCAATGTTGGCGAGCCAAATATTTGGCGCAGAAATCAGCCGCCTCAGGTTGGTCAAACAATTGGTAACAATTTGTAAAGGCAAAGACCAAATAATTCATCGACGGCAATAAACCAAACAAGAGAGAGAGCCTTTCACTTGACCAATATTTTGGTACAGTAAAGTTGGAGGCACAAGCCAATGACCAATATTTTGGTAGAGTAAAGTTGGAGGCACAAGCCGAAATGACCCTACAGTTTTCAGAGAAAAAATAGCTATGGTTTTATGAAATTTCCTTTTTTTTTAAACACAGTACAGACGACTCAGAATCCACCACAGGGAACCTTACTAGTTTAGTTCTGGAAACCAATCCAGCTAGTCTGAGGGCTCCTTAGGGCATGTACAATGGTAGAGAAGGCGCGTCTTCTCTTAGTCATCCACGTCATTTAGAGAAGGCAAAATTATAAGTTGAACAATGCATTATCTCTTACTGTCATCTATAGCAATTAATGAGAATTAATTATATTTTGGTAGAAAATTGTATTTCTAAGAGAAGACAAATGGTATAATGGTGAAATTAATCTTTCCTTATTTTGTAAGAGATCATCTCTTGGCTAAGGGAAGGCAACCTCCCATTTCTTCATTCTCTGTCCGCCAACTAGACAAATATCTTACGTGTCAACGCTAAGAGAAGGCTGACGTCACTCCATTGTACATGTCCTTATCCAGCTAGTCTGAGGGCCTTTGATTCATATGATAGAGAAAGTATAGGAATAGAAACTCATGGTACTGGTATGACATGTCTCGTTCAATCCTATGGAAATAGAAAATTCTTTTGGTTGGTAATTTTTCAATGAGGTTGGAATTCATGTTATTGTCGTATGGATTTTATACTACAAGATTTGTATAGGAATTTTTTGATTTTTATAGGAATTTTGAATTTTTCCTATGGTATATGATTCATGAATCAAACGGATTTGAAAAGAAAATTTTCCTATGGTATATGATTCCTGAATCAATCGGCTTCGAAAAGAAAAAATTTCTATGGGATATCATGAATCAAACGGCTTACAAAAGATTTCTATAGGATTTTTTCCTATACAATTCTACGAATCAATTAGGAAAAATCTAAAATTTTCCTACGGGATATAATCTTATGAACTGAACGGCTTCGAAAGAAATATTTCAATAGGATTTCAATCCTACACCAATCCTTTGATAATCTTATGAATCATTTGCTAATCCTATGAAATTTGATAATCGTATGAATCAAATAATCCTATGAATCAAATAAAATCAAAGGAGCCCTCAGTTTGCACTTCGCTTTAATTAACTGGATATAGAAAAATACATCTATAGCTGAGTAATAGACATATTCACATAAGTGACATATTTGATTTAGAACAAGGGGCTGGAGTACTAACACAAGTGACATATTTAATAATTATTTATAAAAATCTACAACGGAAACTTGCACGTGCTCGAGTCCTCTTGAAATGTAAATCATGAGTTCTTAGAATTAATTAACAAGGGTAGTAGTACAACGCGTTCGCACACAAAATACAAAGTTAACATACATTCTGGCGCAGCTAGCTGCGAACAAAATTCCTCAGCTACTGCAACGCTCTCACACAATCAAACGACCAGGGGATCAGTACAGACACGGCGGATGGCGTCGTCGATCGGCATCGTCGTTCGCCGGTGTGGACCTAGCGTGCGACGCGTGCGCCAGCCGATCACAGCCTCGTGGTGGTCCTCCCGCGGCCGGCGCGGCCGAAGGAGAGCGCCCGGACCAGGCGGCGCCACAGCGCCCCGATCGACGGCATCCGCCTCGTCCGGACCACCGGCGTCGTCGTCGCCGCCCTCTTCCTGCGCCAGAGCGACGGCATATCTCTAGCTGGTTAAAAGACTCGCGCGGTTGTAGGATGAAAAGCTTCAAAGATGGACCAGATGATGAGAGAGCAGGAGTTGAGATATGAGATCGATGGTGGTTTGTGATCTCTGTTCTCGGTCCCATGGCGATTTTATAAACGCGCCACCGGCAAAAGGTGCTTCGGGGGAGGGCACGCGTGCTTGCGGATAGAAGCATCCATCTGTGCAGCGCTGGCCGACTTGTGCGCACGCGTCGGATGCTGCGGAGCTATACGTGGCGTTGGACGTTGGTGGCCTCGTCATCCGCGGTATCGATCGATCGTGGATGATGATCTGTGCCTAGGTACCTGCAGACTGCAGTCGACGCTGGCGGGGGCACGTGTGCGCCATTTGAATACTCCATCCGTTTAAAAAAGGTCGTCATGATTTTAGTTAGTTTATAAATACGTCGGTTTTACCACACGGACAGCTCAATAATCAAGTTTCTGGAGCAAAACTAGTTATCTCACTTCCCGTTTTCGTTTAATTTTTTAGTTGCCGTTTTTTTTAGAAAAAAATCGCGTTTTGTTTCTACTGTCACCCGCAGAGTAAAATATACCCCTCCGTTCTAAATTAGATTAGATGACTTTCATTTGTTCACATGTGGATATATCTAGACATGTTATAAGTATAGATACATCCACATGTGAACAAATGAAAGTCATCTAATTTGAAACGGATGGAGTAGCTAGCTAAAGTCATATGTGTTCATGTCCCACGCGTCGCTCCTCTTCTACTCCCAATGCCATCGCCACCGCTGGAACAATGACATCACACGGAACTACTCCCTCCGTTCCAAATTAGTTGACTTCCATTTGTCCAAATTTGGATGCATCTATACTTGTAACACGTCTAAATACATTCACTTTTGGGTAAATGGAAGTCAATTAATTTGGAACGGAGGGAGTAGATGCTGAACCACGTTTCGGTACATGTTACATTAGATATAGATATTAGATATGGATAAGATAAGTACTGTAATAATGGTATCTTTTCAGATAATTAAATTATGCGAGTGCGAGCAGCTAGCTGCAGCTAGCCTGAAACTATAGAATGGAACCTGGTACTATTTTGTTATCAGCAGCAGCCACATACTATCAATTCATATCAGCTAACCTCATGCCATTATATCTGTAGCATTGAAACCTATATTTTGGTTTGCAGATACAAAACATAACCTTGTTAAATGCTGATACAAAACTATGTGACGGCGGAACATCATCACTAGTTCACCCACTGACACTCTGTGTTACACAGTCACATAGTTACTATAGTGCAAGCTGCATTCTTGAATCTTGAGTATCAGTTATGCAGGAAATTAGCATCACTTCACTTGGAAATTATGCACCTGGGAATTAGGGACACTTTGCACCATTTTTTCCCAGAAAATGTTGATATGCTAACATTTACCAACTTTATAAAGCATCACATTTTCAATTGTTCAAAAGCATAAGATTTGCCCAAACACGTTAACATAATTGGCAGTTCATCAGCGGGTAACAAGATGAACACACAATTCAACTTCTGACACCCCATTGGATGTGTTGTAGTGCAAGGATTATACACCATCTCTACCATGTCAATGACTTCTAGTTCAACTATCCTGAAATACCAGCACTAGGATATAAAGCGTTGTTAAACAAAGTAGTACAACCTTGGATGCAACGAGAATCATGAAAAAGTTATCAGACGCTCGGGGAATACTTTAGAAAACATTAAGATTGGTGAGTAAGATACTGGCATCTGGTAGCTTCCTCCCTATTCCCCACAAAAGTTCGACTAGTTGCTGATCATGGTCCTCCTTGTAAATGACTTCTATGCACTTCAACTTCGGGCACCGGTGAGTATTTTGGTCCTGTCGTCGGAGCATTATATTTTTCCTCACGGGCTGCCCCTTTATCCCCATTCTTACTTCAAACTTTAGATACCAAAGGATTCATGTCAGAAACTATAAAATTCAGGAGACAGGTGAAGATAGATAGGAAAAAAACGGTTAATTACCATGCAGCATTCCAGAGTAAGCTTCTCCAAGCAAGGAGCATTCTGGACAAAGCTTCCTAGAGCCTCCAATTTGTCACTGAGATCACATTTATCAAGAAAACATCGTTCAAGTGCCAAGGTTTGCAAGTTAGTGAATATTGGGAATTCAACTGATTCCTCAACGAGCATCGCCTGAAATACATACAAAACACAAAGCAAAAGTGAATATAAGCATCAGCTATCAACATCAGATTAACAACGAACAATCTCTTCCATTTAGTCACCAGTGCTGTATCTTGTAATTGTCAAACGAATATTCCTTAGATGAAACAACTCTAACTGAATATCAAAAAAAAAAACAATGAATCTCATTTCACGGTCAATTTCAATTGATTACTCATGCGCCACATGGAGAGGTAATATCTTAGGAAAACATGGAAAGATTTATTCGGAACATAAATGAACATATACAGGAAACATGTATTGGAGGAATGCATACCATTGTCTGGAAGCCAAACAACTCTAAATTTGGCACATTGCACAGGTTACCAAGAAGACGGCGTTGGTGTTTCAAAGAGAATGTTTCAATAAGACAATGCAAATAAATCCATGCTTCGACTAGAGAAGCCGTCTCACATATCGAAATACCATTGGAACAGCAACCCCGTCGAATAGACAGTTGGAGAAATGCAAGACGAGGTGCTGCGATAACCAACTGACCTCCATTGAGATGGTCACAATGGTAGAGGGCCAGCTTCTTCAATGTGCGCGACTTAATTTCTTGAAAATCTAGGTCGCACCACATGAGCTCCAAACCTTCCAGAACAGGGCACCCAAAAAAAAGCAGCTCTGCGAATTGGTTGTCCAGATTCACACAATGAAGATGCAACCTTTTGAGGCGGCAAGAGGTTGCTCCCATATGAGGAAAAGGGATGGCAGGTGAAGCATGGATAAGAATCTCGAGCACTTGGGGGCAGTATTTGATGCCACGTCGCAACCATCTATCCATGTCACGACGGTGAAGTGCATTACCAGTCGAAGTATTAGCAGATATCCGGAACGTATCCAAGGATGTGAAATTGTTATGGAACAATAGCAAGTTGGTGGCGAAGTCCTCGAGCTTGCGCCAATTCTCCTCGTGGTTAATCCGGAAGTCGCGCTCGTCGATGTTTATGAAGGGGGTGCAGCGCCAGAGGTCCCTCCATCGCCGCGACAACACGCTCGTCCGCACGACCAGCGGGGCCGGGAGAAACGACATGATGGCGTGGAGGAGGATGTGCGGCAGATCGCTTAGACGGTCGCCGGCAAAGGCGACGGCGTAGCCGCCTGGGCAACCTCGCTTCGCCGTTGGCTCCGGCGACATCACCACTTCCTGCAAAGCACTCACCTAATTATACAAACGCTCTGGCACCCCCATAGCAATGCCCGTCCGCCGCCGCTCGCTCACTTACCCAGACGGCCCTCTACGGCGCCTCCTCCAACGGTGCCGGCTCCTTCTCCGGCAACACTCCCGGCGGTGATGGCAACCGCGGCCCCGGCAGCTCCTCCGGCGGCGGGAACTTCGGTGGGAACCGCAATGGCGGCGGGAACTACTACGGCAAGAAGAAGAAGAAGAACGGCGGTGGCTACAACGGCGGGAACGTCGGGAGCAGCAACGCCGGCGGCGGGAACCGCGCCGGGAACGGCAACGGCAACTCCCCTGCGGTCGGGCCCTGGGTGTGTTTCAACCCGTACACCGGCCAGGCCCAACAGCTTCAGCCGCCCCCCGCGCCCGCGTCGCGGCCCAACCCTGACCCCGGCCTTCTCGGCCCGATGCCGCGCCCGCGCGCGCAGGCGTTCACTTCCCTGGCGCCGCTCCATGGCCAGGCCTTCGGCACTGATGCTCCGCCGATCCCTGGCTACATCGGCACCACGGCGACTCCTGGCTTCAACGGCACTCCGGCGTGGGACTGCTCCGCGCTCATGGCCGCCCTGAACACTGCCGCCACTCCATCCGTGCCTCCGTCCAACAATGGTGAGTGGGTGATGGATTCCGGTGCCACCGCACACATGGTCTCCGACCCCGGTATGCTCCACACTCTTTCTCGTTCTTCTCCTTCCTCTCTTGTCACGGTGGGCAATGGTTCCACCTTGCCCATCTCTCACATCGGTCATGCTTCCGCACATAATCTTTCTCTTCACAATGTTTTAGTTGTTCCTAACCTAGTCAAAAATCTCATCTCTATTCGTCGCTTTACTACTGATAATGCTTGTTCCATCGAGTTTGACCCCCTTGGTTTTTCTGTAAAGGATCTTCGCACCAAGGCCGTGATCGTTCGCTGTAGTAGCTGTGGAGACCTCTACGTCCTCCCGTCACAAGCCACCTCCGCATATGGACTCCTCGCCGCATCCACCTCCACCGAGCTATGGCACCGTCGTTTAGGTCATCCCGGTCGTGACGCTATGTCACACCTCCACAAGCAGTCATCTATACCATGTAATAAAGCGACCGCACGTGTTTGTCACGCTTGTCAACTTGGCAAGCACGTGCGTTTGCCCTTCGCTAGGTCTACCTCGAAAAGTGTTGCACCGTTTCAATTAATACATTGTGATCTTTGGACATCTCCCATTCTTAGTAATTCTGGTTTGAAGTACTACCTTGTCATTGTTGACGACTTTACACATTTTATGTGGACTTTTCCTTTGCATCGCAAATCCGATACGGCCGATCACCTCATTGCCTTTGTCGCCTACGCCCGCACCCAGTTCTCTCTTCCCATAGTTGCCATGCAAGCCGACAACGGGACTGAGTTCATTAACTCTACCGTCACCTCTTTCTTCACCCAACACGGCATACGCCTTCGCCTCTCGTGTCCCTACACGTCTGCACAGAACGGGAAGGCTGAGCGTGCAATCCGCACCATCAACGTTGTCACCCGCACGCTTCTCTTTCAGTCCTCCTTGCCGCCCGCCTATTAGGCAGAGGCAGTCGCCGCAGCCACCCACCTGGTAAACATCCGACCCTCCCAACCAATACAATTTGCCATCCCATACACCCGGCTGCACAACACCGCACCCGATTACAGTGCACTACGCACTTTTGGGTGCCTTTGCTACCCCAATCAGTCCGCCACCGCGCCGCATAAACTTGCCCCTCGTACTGTCGCGTGTGTCTTCCTCGGATATCCTAGCAACCACAAAGGCTACCACTGCCTCGATGTCCAAACCCGCCGTGTAATCATCTCCCGTCACGTCGTCTTCGATGAAACGGTATTTCCGTTCGCCCACGCACCAACGAGACCAACCGATCTCGCCCCTGCCTTCGACTTCCTGCTTGACCTAGCTGCTACCGAGCCGCACCCGCAGCCTCACGTCGTTCGCCATGCAACCGCCCCTGCCTCACCCGTTATGCATGCCAGCCCACAGCCTTCTCCACCTCGGCCCCCTCCTACCGGCCCAACTGTGCCTCTTCCTGACTCCCCAACTCGGCAGTCCCCCACCGGCCCAACTGGGCCGCCTTCGACTCCTAGCTCGCCTGCCCAGTCAGATTCGGCCTCGCTGTCGGCATCCCCAGCACCGAATTCTCCAGTGTCTTCCGCCAGTGACACCTCCCCGCCGGTGATCACTCACCGCCCACCCTCGCCGTCTAACACTCACACGATGGCGACTCGTGCTAAACGGGGCCTCTTCCAACCCATCGATCGCCTTAACCTCACGGTTTCTCACTCCACTCCTTCTCCAATTCCCAAAACATACCAGGGTGCCCTCCATGATCCACATTGGCGGCGCGCCATGCACGATGAATTTGAGGCTCTTGTTACTAACGGGACGTGGTCACTCATCCCTCGTCCTCCTCGTGCCAACATTGTTTCAGGGAAATGGATATTCAAGCACAAGTTCCACTCCGATGGCACTCTTGCTCGGTACAAGGCGAGATGGGTGGTTCGCGATTTCTCCCAACTGCCGGGGATCGACTTCGACGAGACATTCAGCCCCGTCGTCAAGCCCGCCACGATCCGCATCGTCCTCAGCATCGCGGTCTCGCGGTCTTGGCCGATTCACCAGCTCGACGTCAAGAATGCCTTTCTCAACGACAATCTCGACGAGGAGGTCTACTGTCAGCAGCCCCCGGGGTTCGTTGACGCTCGCTGCCCCGACTATGTTTGCCGCCTTCACAAGTCCCTCTACGGCCTCAAGCAGGCCCCTCGCGCGTGGTACCAGCGGTTCGCGAACTTCGCGCATCGCCTCGGTTTTGTGGCTTCGAAGTTGGACGTCTCCTTGTTCATCTACCAGCGCGGACAGGAGCTCGCCTACAACCTCCTGTATGTGGACGACATTGTCATCACGGCCTCCACCGACGGTCTTCTCCGTCACCTGACGCGGCAGCTCCACGCCGAATTTGCCATGACAGACCTTGGCGCTCTGTCGTTCTTCCTCGGCATTTCGGTCACGTGGACGACGACGGGCATGGTGCTCTCACAGCGGCAGTATGCCCTCGAGCTCATTCAGCGTGCAGGCATGGCGGACTGCAACCCATGTGCTACTCCTATTGACATCAGGTGCAAGCTATCCTCTCAAGAAGGCCCACTCCTCACCGATCCTACTGCCTATCACAGCTATGCTGGTGCTTTGCAGTACCTCACGCTGACCCGCCCCGACATCACTCATGCTGTCCAGCAGGCTTGCCTCTACATGCATGCTCCCCGCGAGCCGCATCTGAACTTGGTGAAGTGCATCCTCCGTTACGTCAAGGGCACACTGGACCTCAGCCTTCACCTCTCTCGTTCGCCGACGACGTCTCTCACGGTGTACTCTGACGCCGACTGGGCAGGCTGCCCGGATACTCGACGCTCCACGTTGGGCTACTGCGTCTACCTCGGCGCCAACCTGGTCTCTTGGTCGTCTAAACGCCAAACCACGGTTTCACGGTCCAGTGCCGAGGCCGAGTACAGAGCGGTCGCTCATGCAGTGGCGGAATGCTGCTGGATTCGCCAGCTTCTCGACGAGCTTCATCACCCCCTCACGATTGCCACTGTGGTGTTCTGTGATAATGTCAGCACGGTATACATGGCCTCCAATCCGGTCCAGCATCGTCGCACCAAGCACATCGAAATCGACATCCATTTTGTCTGAGAAAAGGTGTCACTTGGTCAGGTTCGGGTTCTCCATGTGCCTTCTGCTCACCAGTATGCTGATATAATGACAAAAGGACTCCCAACGCAGCTGTTCTCTGAATTCTGGTCCAGTTTGTGCTTGCTTCCATCCGACGCACAAACTGAGGGGGGATGTTAACGTATAGGTTTTGTATACCGTATATCATGTATAGGCCAACTACCGTATCTCCTTTGATTGATTCGGTACTGATCTTGTTATGATCTGCCTTGATCTCCAAGGCTTTAATCTATATAATGATAACAGCGATCACCCCATTTGTGTGGCGTTTCCCAAACCTAATTGTTCTCTATTTGGTTCACGAAACAGGCTTTCGCCCAGCTATATTAATATAGCAACCAACCGATACAAGCATGAGACCACCGCTGGGGCAAACAGCACAGCAAGCCCAAAAGAAACAAAAAAAGAAAAAAGGAGAGAAAGAATGCCGACAATAGCGGTTCGACGAAAAACAGAGAAGACTCGCAACCGTTGCGCCCTACGGAAAAGTCCCACCACAAGCCTAGCACTCCGAAGCGCCGTGAACCAAGCAGCACCTTCAAGAAGGTGAGCGACGAAGACGACGCTGCTGCCCGAACAGACCCAAAGGGCATGTCCTAGGGTTTCCCCCGGTACGCCACGGGGATGGGGAGGAGGTACATCCGACGCCCTTCAGGAAGGACGGCGACACCCGCAGGTGTCACCGCATCGGTGTCAAGAGTGACCGAGATTTCTCCCGACCCCCAAAGAACCAGACCCCCGGACTCTCCGTCGTGCTCCACCAAACTTGCCACCCACAAGCGCGCGCCACCACGGTCTTGCAATCATCACTGTCGTCGCACCGTGCTCCAAGTTGCGAGGCCGGGAAGACAAAGAAGAAGGACCACCGACAGGGAACAGCGATACGGTAGCACACGGGAGGGACCGACCTCCACCACCAACGGCGGTAACCGACCGGATGCAGTAGCATGGACACACCAGGCCCGCCTGGCCCGGCCGAGTCCAGAATGGACCCGTAAAGTCCCCGCCGCCGCACTGCAGCAGGCATGCCACCATCCCCACCACCCCGTCTCCAGTCCCTTCTCTTCCGTCCACCGGAGATGCCGCATGGCACCCAGCCACCAAGCGGCCGCTCCATCGCCACCAGAAACACCCGGACCAGCATAAGGAGAGCAGACCCGAACGGACAAGACTACCAGCAATTGGACGGCAAGGGTGCGACAAGCAGGGATGCAAGGTGCAGCACCAAGATGAGGCCTGCCGGCGGCTACCCGATCCAGGCCCGCCTGGCCCGGATCTGGAACCCTAATCGGAGAGCAGGGGAGGTCCACGGCCGCCTGCCGCAGAATCCTGCTCTGCTGGGAGGTCCTCGGCCGCCTGCCGGAGTACCAAGCGCAGCAGAGCCCAACCGACCCAGATCGGGCCCGGATGGGCCCAGATCCGGGCCGAGCCGCCCCCAGTCGCCACCCTCGCTTCATCTGCGCAGCGCCACGCCGTCGCCACCTGCAGTCAGCCCGCCGCCGCGTCGAACTCGTCGAGCTGTAGCCGGACCACGGCCGCGCTGAGTGCACCGCCGCCGGGAGGAACGGAGCCCCGACCCGCCTCCACGCCGCCGGGGAATGGCAATCCGCCGCCGCCGGCGCCAACCAGGCAACGCCCGGCTGCCCTGCCGGCGGCGGCGACGAGGGGGAGAGGAGGAGAGGGCGCGCTCGGGCCGGAGAAGGTGGCGGCGCCCTGGTCGCCCTCGGGGGGGGGGGGGGGGGGGCGAGAGGGGCGAGAGGTTTTCGTGGGAAAAAAACTGGCCTCCCGAATATCTCTCTATTTGGTTCAGCCCACGAGCTGCAGACTCTGTACACGTATATACCTTTATAAGATTCTAAAAAAAACTTTATCAACCTAAGAACGTAGTACTATACCTCTACCGAACACGTATAAACGCATACATTAATCAACAGTGAAATGCATTGAAGGTCCTAATAGCAAACCAGGATGCCAAATACATATGAGTCCTACTGACAGTGATTTCACGATATGACAAAAGCTTATACTCTCTCCGTCTGGAATTAGTTGTCACCAAAACGGATATATCTACACGTATTTCACAGCCAGATACATCTGTTTCAGTAATAATTACTCCAAACGAAGGGAGTAGAAGCTAGAATAAACTTCTAAATATTCACGTCTACTTTTTGTGTCATTTGTTGCAGGAGAAATTTCGAATGAGTGGAAATTTAGACTGACCCCGAGAAATATTGTGCGGTAAAAATCCTAATCATGTTTGATGCGGGATATATTCTTTATATGCAATGGTTTTGAGGTGTGGTACTGAGTCATATTGTGTATCTATTGACACGGACTGGGACGAGGCAGCGGCGGCGGCGTGCTCAACAGGGACGAGGCAGGGCGATGGCTAGGTCAGGGAGGTCGTCCTCGCGTCGGCGGGCCACTGCGAGGCCAGGCGGAGACGAGCTTCATGGGGTTGGCCTTGGGCGCCGGCGGGTTGCGGTCGCCGTGACCGTCCACAGCCGAATCAAGGCGGGGGCACAGCAGGGGTGGGGACGGTGGTGGCGGACGAGCTTGATCCAGCGGACCAGGCTCCGGCCACGCGCGTGGCAGCAGGGGGTCGCAGCAGGGGTGGTGAACTCCGGTGTCAAACAGACTCGATTCCGGCACGGGAGAAGGACGGCGGGGTCGAGGAGGGGGGCGACTGGCGGGCGGCGTGCCGACGACAGGAGGCGACGTTGACGGCCGGAGGCGCGGGTGAAATTTCAGCACTGGCTGCAGCTAACCTGAAACTATAAAATGAAACATGATACTATTTTATTATCAGCATCAACCACATATTGTCGGTTCACGGCAGTTAAACATCATGCCATTATATCTGTAGCATTGAAACCTAATTTGGTTTGCTGATACAAAACTATGTGTCGGCAGAACACATCATCACTAATTCACCCACTGCCACTCTGTGTTCCACCGTCACATAGTTACTATAGTGCAAGTTGCATTCTTAAATCTTGAGTATCAGTTATCCAGGAAATCATCACTTCACATGGAAATTATGCACCTGAAACTTTTTCTTTGCAAAATTGTGCACCTAGTACCATAGTATGTATTTTCCAAAAATATATATACCACAAGACCAAGACTTGCTCTTTACCAATTGTGCCAGGGTATAGTTTTTTTTATTTTTAAAGCAGTCGATTCTGCCGTCCGATTAGATAGAATAGAATGTTAATTACAGAATTTTTGAAGTTTCAGGTTCGGGTATGGCGAGGACTCATACCCAGCCCGGTTCCGCGAACAAAAAACACAGAAAAACTAGCCTCCGGGGTCCTGGGAGTGAGCCAGCGCCCGCTGCTGTATCTCCTCCCACACGAGGTGCGCCACCATGATGGACGGAAGCACGGTATAGTTTGAATTTAGGGACACTTAGCACCATTTTTTCCCAGAAAATGTTAAGGGTGTGCTAACATTTACCAACTTTATCAAGCATCAGATCTTCATTTAGTCAAAAGCATAAGATTTTCCCAAGCAGGCTAACATATTTGGCAGTGCATAAGCGGGGAACAAGATGAGCACACAATTCAGCTTCTGGCACCCCATTGGATGTGCTGTAGTGCAAGGATTATACACCATGCCTACAATGTCAAGGACTTATAGTTCAACTGTCCTGACATACCAACACTACGAGATTAAGCTCTGTTAAAAAAAATACAACCTTGGAGGCAACGAGGATCACAGCAAAGTTATCAGGTGCTCGGAAAATATTTTAGTCACCATTAAGACTGGTGAGAATGATACTAGCATCTGGTAGCTTCCTTCCTATTCCCCACAAAAGTTCCACTAGTTGGTGATCATGGTCCCTCCTCGTACATGACTTCTATGAACTTCAACTTCGGGCACCGGTAAGTATTTTGGTCCTGTCGTTGGAGAATTATGTTTTTCCTCACTTGCTGCCCCTCTGTCTCCATGTCTACTTCAAACTTTTGATATCCAAAGGATTCATGGCAGAAGATATAAAAATTATGAGACTGGCCAAGATAGATAGGAAAAAAGTTAATTACCATGCAGCATTCCAGAGTAAGCTTCTCCAAGCAAGGAGCATTCTGAACAAAGCTTCCTAGAGCCTCTAATTTGTCATTGAGATCACATTTATCAAGGAAACATTGATCAAGTGACAAGGTTTGCAAGCCAGGGAATATTGGGAATTCAACCGATTCATCAACGAGCATTGCCTGAAATACATGCAAAACAGAAAGCAAAACTGAATTTAAGCACCAGCTATCATCAGATTAACAACGAACAGTCTCTTCCTTTTAGTCATTAATGTTGTATCTTGTGATTGTCACACGAATATTCCTTAGATGAAACAACTCTAAATGAATATCAAAATAGAACAAATGAATCTCAATTTGCGATCAATTTCAGGAAACATGAAAGGAGAACACACCCCTTCGACCCTTATCCTCTCGCGAGAGGCGATTTCTTGGAACTCTCCAGCGAAACCACCGTGTGCGGCGGCGATCCGCGGGATTTCTTCGCCTCCGGCGGCTGCTCCGGCAGCGGGAGGCGGGGGAATCCCCGGATCCCGTCTTGTATATAGTGTAGGTTTGGTAGGAGGCCTAGCCGGCGGCGCCCTGGAGGTGGAGGTGCGGTCGGTGGCGGTTTTGGCGGCGGCGCGTTTCCCCTCTGTTGCAGGTGCTCCTCGGAGGCCCGCGGCAGCGCGCTTGTCGATCTGGAGGTCGCGGATCTGCGGATTCCTCGAAGCTCCAAGCCCCTGCATCGGGTTCGCGGGTCGGCGCCGCGGATCTGGTGCGCCGGGGTTCCGGTCCCTGGGCTTCTTCGCCGGTGCGTCGCCGCTTCCTCCGGCGGTGGTGCAGAGCCTGGGTGGTTGTGTGAAGGAGCTAGAAGCGGCGTTCGCGAGGAGGCTCTGCTGGCTTCGCCGGACTTGGTGGCTGACGGAAGGTGGTGCGGTAGGCGGAGGAGGGCACTGGCTGTGTTCGTTTATCGAGCAAGGCTTCGTCACTGGGTGGCGGACGACTTCTGCAGCCCTTTCCATGCGGAGGTGCTCTCGGATGGAGGTAAGAAGGTGGATCGGCTTCTTCGTCTCCGGCGTCGACAGTGGTGTTTTCCTCCTCGTAGCTTTGCTTCCTGCGTGTGCTGTGCTTGATTTCTCGAGTCGTTGGACTCGTTCTTGATGTATGCATATGCAGTTCTCAAAAAAAAATTCAGGAAACATGGACTGGAGGAATGCGTACCATTGTCTGGAAGCCCAACAAATCTAGATTTGGCACATTGCACAGACTACCAAGAAGCCGGCGTTGGTGTTTCAAAGAGAATGTTTCACCAAGACAAAGCAAATGAATCCATGCTTCGACTAGAGAAGTTGTCTCACATATCGAAATACCATTGGAACAGCAACCCCCTCGAATACACAGTCGGAGGTATGCAAGACGAGGGGCTGTGATAACCACCTGACCTCCACTGCGATGTTGACAATGGTCGAGGACCAGCTTCTTCAATGTGCGTGACTTAATTTCTTGAAATGCTTGGTCGCACCACATGAGCTCCAAATCTTCAAGAAGAGGACACCCAGAAAAAAGCAGCTCTCCAAATTGATTGTCCAGATGCATAGAACGAAGATGCAACCTTTTGAGGCGGCAAGAGCTTGCTCCCATATGAGGAAAGGGGACGACGGGCGAAGCGTATATAAGAATCTCCAGCACTTGGGGGCAGTATTTGATGCCACGTCGCACCTATCTATCCATGACTCGACGTTGAAGTGTATTAGCATGCCAAGCTTCAGCAAATATCCGGAACTTATCCAAGGTTTAGATATTGATATGGAACAAGAGTAAGTTGGCGGTGAAGTCCTCGAACTTGCGCCAACTCTCCTCCCGTTTGTGGAGGTCACTCCCACTCCCAGTGGTAATCCAGAAGTCGAACTCGTCGATGTTTACGCAGGGGGTACAGCTCCAGAGGTCCCTCCACCGCCGCGACAGCGCGCTCGTCTGCACGACCTCCGGGGCCGGGAGAAAGGACATGATGGAGTGGAGGAGGACGTCCGGCAGGTCGCTTAGACGGTCGCCGGCAAAGGCGACGGCGTGTCCGCCTGGGCACCCTCGCTTCGACATCACCTCTTCCTGCGAAGCACTCACCTAATCAGCCCCGCTATTAATTATTCAAACGCTCTGGCACCCCCCAGTGAAAGTTCCGTCGCCGCTTGCTCACTGACCTGAGAAATCTCCATGGACGTCCGTGTGAGGAGGAGCTCGCCGCCACATCAGTTCCAACGGCGGCGGCCGGTGGCGCTTGAGGGATTTTGGAGAGCTGCTAGGGCTCAGAGGTGCTTTTTTTTTTTTTTGAGAATAAACACACTTTATTATAGCAAACAAGCCGCCTCATTAAAAACCTCCCAGTCCCCTTCGGTACCCTGGTGAGGAAAAGAGCGCGTCAAAAACTTGCTGCTCCGAGTTCACAGAAACATTACATCATCTATTTGGGATACAAATAATGTCTGGCATTCCTAAAAGCCAAATATGACGACCAACACTAATCGAAGTCGCGCTTCGAGCCAAACTGTGAGCTTCCTTGTTTGAATCTCGCTTTTCGTGGACGAAAGACATGGCCAAGAAGTCACCCATACTTGCCTTGATCTCCTGAATAATTGTGCTGAATCTCCCGAGATAAGCTTCTTTCAGACTGTTCACCACCTCCAGGCAATCCGAAACCACCACAACTCGCTCCAACGATAGGTCCTTCCCCAGAGCGATAGCTTCCCGACATGCTAGCGCTTCAAGGGTCCCTGGATCTTTGATTCCATGCATGACAACCGCGGACGCTCCAAGGTACGTGCCGTCCCATGCCCTACAAACCGCAGCCACTGCTCCCCCCTTCAGATTTTTCCCTACTGCCGCATCAACATGTATCTTTGCATAGCCCTCCGGTGGAGCTCGCCAACCAGTTGCAGCTGTCGGTAATGAAGATCCCCGCTGCTCCTTTTTCTTCTCCGTCGCCATATTAAGATCTCGCAAAAAACTCTCCACAAAACAATTAGTGGATAACGGGCTCTGGAAAATACCTTCGTGTATCATTTTTCGACGGGCGAACCATATGGCCCATAGTGTCACCAAGCAACGAGTCAATTCCTCGTGCGGCAATGTCTCGATCATAGTAAAAATCCACAGCTTCGCGTCTGGTTCCAGCGTGTTTTCCATGTGCTCGGTGATCATCTCCGGAGCCAGTGCCCAGACACTCCTAGACGCCACACATTCCAGCAGCGAATGCCGCCATGAATCCTCAGCCCCGCACAGAACGCACAGGCTGTCTTGCGCCATGTTCCGACGATGTCGTACGTCTGCCGTGGGTATAGACTGACGCGCCAGGCGCCATAGAAACACCTTTATCTTTGATGGTACTTGGACGTGCCACAGCGCTGTCCAGCTCCTCTCTTCTCCTTGGTGATTCGACGACGACGCTGTATCATAAATCCATGCCTCCCTTCGTCGCTTCGTCTCAGCCAACATGCGATATGCCGAACGTACAGTAAACATGCCTGTGCGCTCGTAGTGCCAGGACCAAAAGTCCTCCATCCTTCTTGTACTGATTGGGATTGATTCAATAATCTCAATGTCCATTGGTTGAAAATATTTCCGCAGCTTCTGGATATTCCAACAAGCTGCACTGTGATCAATAAAATCTGAAACCCTTGTCGGCGGATCATCTTTAAGACAAGCAACTGGCCTCAATGCACCATCACGTGGAAGCCAATTGTCGTGCCACGCATGCGTGTGTTTCTCCTGTCCCAATCCTTCTTATCAACCCCTGTTTCAAGACATCTCGTCCTTCAACAATTGCTCGCCAAATCTGCGAGGGGTGCGACCCCACCGTCGCCTGAAGCAGATCAGTCCCAGGAAAATACACCGCCTTAAGAACTCGTGCACTTAGTGTATCTGGGTTGTGGATTATGCGCCAAGCCTGCCGAGCCAATAACGCTAGATTAAATAGTTCAAAATCTCGAAAGCCCATACCTCCAACATTCTTGGGTGTGATCATCTCTTCCCAGGACACCCAACATGTCCTTCTCTTCCCATCTCGGCAGCCCCACCAAAAATTCCGTAGCAACGAATTCAGGCTTTCCAACAAACCCTTCGACAATTTGAAACAAGACATCGAATATAGTGGTATGGCCTGAGCAACCGACTTTATTAAAATCTCCTTCCCCCCCCCCCCCCCCCCCCCCCCGCAGAAAGAATCATCTCCAACCACCCTTGTACTTGCTTCCAAACTCTATCACGAATATATTTGAAAGCTCCATTCACAGATCTTCCCACATCCGATGGCATTCCAAGGTACTTCTCACTGAAGGACTCATTTGGAACATTCAAAATGCCCTTGATCTCTTCCTTCACATTTGCCGCACACCCTTTGCTGAAAAAGATAGAAGATTTATCCAAATTAATTCTCTGTCCAGAGGCTTTACAATAAGAATCTAATACCTCCGTCACTTCTGTCGCACCCTCCACACATGCTTTAACAAGCAGTAGGCTATCATCAGCAAATAGAAGATGGTTGACTGCTGGCGCAGTACTGGCCACCTTGATTCCACTCAAGTTCGATGATGAAACAACACTTCTAGATTTTAAGAGGCACGAGAGGCCCTCTGCTGCAATTAAGAACAAGTATGGAGATATCGGATCACCTTGTCGTATACCTCTCGTTGGTTTAAAAGACTCCAGCGGTGATCCATTGAATAACACTGAAAATGATACAGTCGATATCATCTTCATCACCAGGCGTACCCAGCCCGCATCAAAGCCTAGCTGAAGCATGATAGCTTCCAAATATGACCACTCAACTCGGTCGTATGCTTTTCTCATATCCAGCTTTAGTGCACAATGTCGATGCTTTTTTGCTTTGTTTCTCTTCATGAAATGTAAACACTCATAGGCTGTAATGATATTGTCCGTGATCAATCGTCCGGGACGAAAGCTGATTGCTCCTCCGAAATAATCTCAGGGAGGACTCTTTTCAATATGTTAGCCAAAACTTTCGAGGCAATTTTGTAAATGACATTACATAGGCTAATTGGGCGAAATTGACCCAACTCCGTAGGACTAGCAACCTTTGGAATAAGAACGATAAAAGTATTATTAATATCCTCAGGGCTATCAATACCTATCAAAATGCGGAGAACTGAATTTGTGACTTCTTTCCCACACAGGTTCCAATTTCGCTGAAAGAAATGAGCAGGATACCCATCTGGACCTGGAGCTTTGGTGGGAAACATTTGGAAAAGAGCAGTCTTGACTTCTGTCTCGGTGAATGGTGCCACCAGACCGGCGTTCATCTCTGGCGTGACCTTCCTTGGCACCGTATCCAGTACTGCCCCCATCTGCTGTGTACCCTCTGATGCATATAGGTTGCCAAAGAAATGGTGTGACATATCACTAATTTCCTGTGCATCTTCGGTCATCTCTCCATCCGGCTTTTTTAGACTAGTAATCTTATTCTTTTTCCTCCTCCGGTTGGCTCTTTGGTGAAAAAAATGAGTGTTTTTATCTCCCTCGCTTAACCATTGGATCCGGGAGCGCTGGCGCCACATAATTTCCTCCCTACTTTGTAGTTCAGAAATTCTCTCGCGCACCTTAATCTCTTCATAGGACGGCCCTACTCGTCCCGGCAGTGCTCTCAGCCTCTCAAACTCTGCATTCAGTCCCGTTAAATTCTGCAGTTTATCTCTCACTGCTCGGGTAGAAGACCCCTCGCCTCCCTGCTGCCATGCAGACTGCAACATAGGATCGAAACTTTCATGTGATTCCCACATGACCTCATACCGAAACGGCCGACGTGCCGCTGTTACTTGATCCTGCCCTCCATCAAACCGAAGGAGTAAATGCGAGTGATCTGAATTCACCGCATCCTTGTGAAACAGCTGCGCCAAGGGATATCGCGCACTCCAGCTCGGTGACGCAAGCGCTCGGTCTAACCGAGACCGACAGTAGTTCCCTCCCACCACTCGCCTTTCGAAAGTCCAAGGCGATCCCACATACCCCAAATCCAGCAGTCCACAAACATCAACTGTTTCCCGAAACGCTGCTATCTGGGCATTGCTTCTTTCTCTCACTCCCATATGTTCTGAGCTGTGAAGAACCTCGTTAAAATCTCCAATACAAAGCCATGGTAGTGCTGATGAAGATCGGATGTATTTCAGCACGTCCCATGTCTTGTGTCTCTCACTAGCGCATGCCTCTCCGTACACGCATGTTAGCCTCCACGGGTCCATGTCCTGAGCCGACACAATCGCGTCCAGGTGATACTGAGAATAGGGTAAGATCTCTATCTTGATGTTATCTTTCCAGAAAATTCCTATTCCCCCACTCCTCCCAGAGCTGCTCACAGCATAACTCCGGTCAAAACCTAGCGTCTTTGCTAGTCTTTCCACCCTTGTTTTGTGAAGTTGCGTCTCAACCACACACAACACTGATGGGGCATGTTTCCGCGCAAACTCGCGTAATTCATTTATGGTCGCGTCCATGCCAATTCCGCGGCCATTCCAGCTTGACACACTCATTGAGCCTGGCGGTACTCCGCATTGGAGCCCGCCCTGTTGTCATTTGCTTTAGGAACTTCGACGTCCCCACCTTGCTGTCCCTGCGCCCCCTTCTTGTTCCGACGCTTCTGCTCACTCGGAGAAAGATATACCGGTGGTGGTGGTGGCACTGAAGAGCTCGCGCCCCCAGTAGATCCCACCGTCTGATCATCCGTAGCCAAATGCCGGCGCGCACTCGGTTCCACGTGCTCACCATCCACTACCCCCACATTCCCTGTCTTAGCATTTTTCTTCAGCGGACTCGCCGCTGTGTCAGTCAGATCATCATCTTTGTCCTTGCCAAGTCCAGCCTCCTTGGAACTCCTCTTCTTTGATATGTTGGTCTCAGCATTGCTTGTTTCCTTCTGTTTCCAGCGACGGATTGGCCTTTCCGGCATGGTCCGGCCTCCTGTCCTGCCTCCCCTTCCTCCAGCCCGACCCCTCCCAAAAGGGTTCTCGTAGCGATCCGCTGGCCGGGCTACCCTCATCCCTGGAGTCCCAGATCTCCAGAGCACCTCTTCGGCTTTCATCCACAAACCGAACTGCAATTCAGATTCATCAAATTCTCCTGTCCCGCATTCCATATATTCATGACCCATCAAACCACAATGCTGACAGTACTTTGGGATTTTCTCATACTTTACTTGCAGAAACATGCGCGCTTGCCCTTCTGGTGATAATGGCGTGAAACGCGTGAGGGGTTTTGCCGCATCCAGCTTCACACGGACCCTATGGAAATCACCGTTACCCGAGGGCACCGCTGCCAATTCCACCTTCACAACCTCTCCAACTCTACTCGCAAGTTGCGAGATCACCTGCTTTATCCTGTACAACGGAGGAATCCTGTAAATTTGGATCCACGCTTGCACCTTCCCCGGTACTACCTCCGGTATTGCTGTTGCTCCATCAAAAGCCTCGATCATCAGTGCATGTCCACGAAAGAGCCATGGACCGTCTTCAGTGATTCTATTCCAATCTCCAAGACACCGCGCCTGGATTGTGAACAGGTTCGGCTCAATAACACTGAAAGATACCTCCTGTGCTGGGCTCCAGGCCGCCAGCATCGTCTTCTTCAGCGGTTCCGGGCTGAACTCCCTCCTCGAAAGAAGCTTTGCCACCGCCATCCACTTCACCGTGGGCAGATTGCTCACCTCCTCCTTTCCCAGGAACACATCGTTTAGCTCCGCATCATGGAGCTTCAGATTCTTTAGTAGTTCACCTACGTCCGGGTTCCCGTTCTTCCCCTTCCAGCTTCCAGTGCTCGAAGATTCCGCCGCCATGGCGCTGCCTTCTGTCGGACCCGCCTCCTCCCGCGAAAACCCAACTCCCACCCCCACCAAGGCCGGGAAACCAGACTAGCCGGTCCCGTGATCAGCCCGAGCAGGAGGGAAACGGTGCCGGAAGGACGGATCGGTCGTGAGTTCCTCCGGCGATCGAGCCACCGCAGTCGCCTCAAAACCCTAGAGAAACCCTAGGTCGATTCGTCGCTCGGGCTCAGAGGTGCTGGGCGAGAACATTTCACTAGATTGTTTGATTGGGCCAACGAGACTGACGAACATGGATTTGGTTCAGCCCACGAGATGCCGAGTCTGTACACGTATACCTTTATGAGATTCTCAAAAACAAAACGTGTATTATACCTCTATCGAACACGTAAATGAATACATTTATCAACAGTGAAATGTATATACTCTCTCCGTTTAAAAAAGGATGACTTCCATATTTGTGCAAAAGTCGATGTATCTAACTATATAATGTCTAGATACATCCACTTTTGCACAAGTAAGAAATCATCCTTTTTAGAACGGAGGGAGGAGTAGAAATTAGAATAAACTTTTCAAAAACCACGTATGCTTTTTGTGTCACCGCTCACACGAGAAATTTCGTGCAATAATGCATATGGGGTGGCGCACGTACGGATATCTAATGAGCTAGCACATAGAAATTTAGACATACCCCGAGAAATACCATGCGGTAAAAATCCTACTCCTATTTGATGTGGGGGTATATTTTGTATGCAATGATTTGAGGTGTGGTATTGAGTCGTATTATGTATCTATGGACGGGAACTGGAACGAAGCGAGGGCGGCAGCGTGCTCGGCAAGGATGAGGCAGGGTAACGGCTAAGTCAGGGAGGTCGTCCTCACGTCGGCGGGCCGCGGTGAGGCTAGGCGGGACAAGCTCAACGGGATGGCTTTGGGCGCCGGGGGGGGGGGGGGGTCACGATCGCCGTGGCCGTCCACAGCTGAATTGAGGCAGGGGCGCTACATTGGTGGGGGCGGTAGTGGCGGACGAGCTAGATGCGGTGGACCAGGCTCCGCGGACGCGCGTGGCGGCAGGGAGTCGCATCGGGAGTGGTGAGCTCCGGCGGCGGACGGGCTTGATTCCGGCACGGGAGAAGGGCGGCAGGGTCAAGGAGGTACGGGCCACCAGCGGGCGCCGCGCCGACGACTGGAGGCGGCGGGGAGGGGACGAACGAAGGCGCGGGTGAAATGTCAGCCCCGACAGTTAACCCTTCCTGCCTCATTTTTTCAGTTTTGCATCATTGCATATCAATACCTATATATGTCATCACCCAAAAAAAATGGTTTTGGGCCCCGGCAGTTGTGCGTCTCCTTCCTCGCTGCGGTAGAAACCGACGGGTCTGAATGGGCCGGACATGGTACAAAACAAACGCAACACCTCCATAATCAGCCAAAATCTCCACGAACAGGAAATGAGAGTGTGCGGGGTTCCAGGCCAAAACCTCGACGAACAAACACTATTTTTATTTATGATTTTTGTGTACAGTTTACCACCAAGGTATTTAAGAAGACATAATCAACCCAAGTATTCACTTCTTGTTTTCTGTTGCATTTTGAATAAGTAGTATTCACTTTTTGTTTTCTGTTGCATTTTAAATAAGTTTCTCCGCGACATATATATTTACTTGGCTACATTTCTGCTGACAATATTTCCGTAGGAGTTTTAAAAAAACTTTTATCAAAATGTACAAGCATTGATTAGGGTGAGTGTTGAGAATTAAATTATTTAGGGAAACTAGGAAACAATTCATGTTTTGTCTAAACCGTTGACGGATGCTATTAAGCAAGCAACCTGTCGCGACATATCGCTCGCTACTGATCCCTGCAGGTTTTCCCCTTTGACTTGTACTCCGCAGTCCACAGATTGCCATTAGCATTCCTTAATCGCGATGTTTTATTACAGGACGAACAGCTCGACGCCCTGAAGTTAATTTCCCCGCACAAGTCACTCGACAAAATGCACTGGGAGGAAAAACGGAAACCGAAGTACAATATAGTTTTGACAGCATAGGGAATACAAGTACAGCACGTGGACACAAGATACAAAGTTTACACGGACAATTCGTCTCGCGCAGCTCTAAAGAAGACGCTGAACCCGCTCTGGCCGTGATCTCTCGATCGACGACGCCCGGACGGCGGGCGCGCGCCAGACATGGACTCGCTCGCAGATCAGTAGCGCGCCGCCGTCCTCCCTTTGCGGTGGCCGCGGACGCAGGAGAACACCCGGAGCGCGCGCGAGAGCGACCCGGTCTTGCTCTTCTTCGTGTGGGTCCTGGGCTTGCGGACGCGCGCCGGCCCGGCCACGCGCCGCCACAGCCCCCCCAGCGACGTCGGCATCCTCCTCCTGGCCGCCGGCCTCGCCGTCGCCACCTTCTTCTTCCTCATCCACATCTTGCAGTCAGACTCGGAGGTACTAGTAACAACTCAGAAGTTTCTTAAGGCGATGAGAACAAGCAGATGGCTAGAGATATGGTGTTGATGCTGTTGTGCTGTTAGCTTTCGCACATGGTGATCATCTTTATAGCTCGCCGGCGTGGAGGGTGCGTCGCGCCACATCACGTACGTGGCCTTCGGATGGAGGCTTCTGAGTTATCCAGTAAACAATGATCTGTGGGTGGATGTGCGTGGGTACGTGTTGTCGGCCGTGTGCCACCTATTGATCACTATTCGCCAATGGAAACAAGCAGGCCATGCACTATGTGGCATCGGCTCAACCAAAAAAGTTGTCAGTGAAGGAATCGCTTCCAATTTCCTGCTATGTGTGAACCGCACCAAACAATGAAGACGGGGCCCGCGAAAATAAAAAATGATTCTTTTTGCCCCTTTCCTACCCCTTCCCGTGAGCAGCCTTCTTCTCTCTCACCTTGCCTCGGTAGAAAATGCATTCTTTATAGCTTATGATCCGAATCCAGTTTGTGCTTCGCTTCTTGTGTCAGAGTCCAAGCATCGATGCTCTGCTATGTGCGGAGTCGAACCATAGACCAGTTGGGTTCGCTTTTGATCCACATAGTGGATGGTAAAAGATAACTAACCAAGTGATGCTACCAACAATTAAATAAAGTAGCTTAAGAGATAATGACGCGGAGATTTATTCCTAAGCTCGCGGAGATTTATTCATAAGCACACTTAGCTTGTCACTGAGCGGTGCGAAAATCACAGGTGAATGGCACCCGTATCTCCTCCTTCGTGCCCCTGTCACCTTTAAGGTCGGCAACTAACATTTACTTTAAAAAAAGGTTGAATCATACTTCACAAATTAATTGGAGGCTCCAAGAAAATCTATGAATGATTGTTTTGATGGTCACAAAGGGTTCGATGGTCCCTTATTCGCCAATGGAAAAGGCGGTGTTTCAAAAGTTTATATTCATATCTTTTGTATTAGGAATACCATACTATCAAAAAGGGACCTGCTTCGGAATGGTATGGAGAGATTTGGTATCACATACACAAACCAAAAACACCCCCACTGCCCTCCTATTCTCGGTGAGCTCACCCAAAGAAATTACCTTTGAGGTAGGAAAATGCGACGTTGAGGACGGCGGCATGTGAACCTGCCGCATCGACGGCGCTGGGACCATCAAGATTCGTCACCAGGAATAGCATTCCCACCGTACAATGATATCAGACTAGTTTCCATTTTCGTATTAGAGCAAGGCAAAATACATGGAGTGGACCAGTACAGCAGGCGCGCGTCAGAAGGGGACCCAAGTTCAACGAAGAACTTACCGTTTGATGCACGCATGCGACCGTGGGGGTACTGTGTAACGTTAACATTGACTTTCGTTTTACCCCGGATTTGTGGCACTGTGTAACGTTAACATTTCCGACCGTTTTCTTCAACATGTTGCTATATATTCAGCCCCCCTGCTCCAGCAATTTCCATTGTTTCATGTTCGACGTCTCTTCCTGTGCTGCTCCCACATTTCATACAGTTTGTAGTTCACGATCGCCCTGTACAATGTCGCAGTCGTCTGGTCGAGCCGGTAGGGCTCGAACTAGAGCCCCACCGCCGCCTCTACCTCTGATCACTTGCCCGTGGTGCCGTGCTGCCCGCATCGTCTTCTTCGTCTCCGGCACTGATGCCAACCCCGGGATTCGCTTCTACCGGTGCACGCACCAGCTGGTCTGTTATTTTCTGCATTTTATTAGAATGATTCCGTTTTCAGGCCAAATCAGGACACGTCTCAGATATTTTTCGTTTTATTCGTGTTCATGCCCCCGGCAGGAGGAAGGGACATGCCGATTCTGGCTCTGGGAGGACGAGTATGCGTTCTTCATCACCGGTGAAGGTCTCCATTTGCTTGTCGAAGCAGTACAGGTGAGGGATGGTTATCTTATACATGGTGTATCCTATCCCAAGAATCGTGCACACATTTGACAGGAGATCATCGCACGCCGGCACACGACGGTAAGGTATTTCTATATCCCCGCCCTCTGTCCCAAGGATACTACCAACAAGCGCATCGTCGAAGGGGACGAAAGATCCGTCACCCACAACAATGCCCCTGTTGGCCGAATCCACACGCATGACTATCCAGAATGCGTAATGATGATTCACCGGAGAAACGGCGGCAAGATACAGCATACCACCAAACCCCATGTCCACAACGAGCTGGCGCTGCTCCGGCGTGAACTTCCTCACCACATCTCCTAAAATGTTCAGCTTCATGTTCATCTCGATCTTCCATGGGCGGGAGGTCGGTGCTCCAGTCTCCACGCTCGCGGAGTCGCTCACTGTGTCCGACGCAGCGTCTCCCGCCACCGAAGCAGCAGCGCCGGCCGACGGGCCAGCAGCGGACCTCCCATCGGCGCGCGACATGCCAAAGCCGAAAACCAGCTCTACAAGGTGCAAATCCATCAGTACTAGTACTCGGAACGGAGATAGCAGAGTGCAGGCAACAAACATGCTTGATACGAGGTCTGGGGCACCTACCTCGTTCTCAAACACCAGCCGATCGACAAGGGCGACCAGACGTCCCAATGGAGAAACCTACAAGGCAGATGGGAAGATCCCACTGCCCAAGCTCTTCACTGCAGGGGAAACGAACTCAGGTTCTGTGGGGGAGAAGGAACCTCTGTGCTGGGCCACAGCAGAAGGGAGCTAAGTATCGGCCAGCTGGGGCGAGCGCTCCCAAAAATGAGATGGAATTTTTTTCTTTTTTTGGTTCATTTAGTACACACGTCTCGTCACTGATCAGACAGTAAGCAAGGTCGCTGGGAAGAAATTTACTCCACCGCCTGCCACAAAAGTAGCCGCGCATGCAGTACTGGGTGCAGTACTTGGTGCGGCACAATATCAGCCGCACACGTACACATCACCGGTGAAGGTCTCCATTTGCTTGTCGAAGCAGCACCGGTGAGGGATGGTTATCTTATACATGGTGTATCCTATCCCAAGAATCGTGCACACATTTGACAGGAGATCATCGCACGCCGGCACACGAGGGTAAGGTATTTCTATATCCCCGCCCTCTATCCCAAGGATACTACCAACAAGCGCATCGTCGAAGGGGACGAAAGATCCGTCACCCACAACAATGCCCCTGTTGGTCGAATCCACACGCATGACTATCCAGAATGTGTAACGATGATTCACCGGAGAAACGGCGGCAAGATACAGCATACCACCAAACCCCATGTCCACAACGAGCTGGCGCTGCTCCGGCGTGAACTTCCTCACCACTTCTCCTAAAATGTTCAGCTTCATGTTCATCTCGATCTTCCATGGGCGGGAGGTCGGTGCTCCAGTCTCCACGCTCGCGGAGTCGCTCACTGTGTCTGACGCAGCGTCTCCCGCCACCAAAGCAGCAACGCCGGCCGACGGGCCAGCAGCGGACCTCCCATCGGCGCGCGACATGCCGAAGCCGAAAACCAGCTCTACAAGGGGCAAATCCATCAGTACTAGTACTCGGAACGGAGATAGCAGAGCGCAGGCAACAAACATGCTTGATACGAGGTCAGGGGCACCTACCTCATTCTCAAACACCAGCCGATCGACAAGGGCGACCAGACGTCCCAATGGAGAAACCTACAAGGCAGATGGGAAGATCCCACTGCCCAAGCTCTTCACTGCAGGGGAAACGAACTCAGGTTCTGTGGGGGAGAAGGAACCTCTGTGCTGGGCACACAGCAGAAGGGAGCTAAGTATCGGCCAGCTGGGGCGAGCGCTCCCAAAAATGAGATGGAATTTTTTTCTTTTTTTGGTTCATTTAGTACACACGTCCCGTCACTGATCAGACAGTAAGCAAGGTCGCTGGGAAGAAATTTACTCCACCGCCTGCCACAAAAGTAGCCGCGCATGCAGTACTGGGTGCAGTACTGGGTGCGGCACAATATCAGCCGCACACGTACACATCACCGGTGAAGGTCTCCATTTGCTTGTCGAAGCAGCACCGGTGAGGGATGGTTATCTTATACATGGTGTATCCTATCCCAAGAATCGTGCACACATTTGACAGGAGATCATCGCACGCTGGCACACGAGGGTAAGGTATTTTTATATCCCCGCCCTCTATCCCAAGGATACTACCAACAAGCGCATCGTCGAAGGGGACGAAAGATCCGTCACCCACAACAATGCCTCTGTTGGCCGAATCCACACGCATGACTATCCAGAATGCGTAACGATGATTCACCGGAGAAACGGCGGCAAGATACAGCATACCACCAAACCCCATGTCCACAACGAGCTGACGCTGCTCCGGCGTGAACTTCCTCACCACTTCTCCTAAAATGTTTAGCTTCATGTTCATCTCGATCTTCCATGGGCGGGAGGTCGGTGCTCCAGTCTCCACGCTCGCGGAGTCGCTCACTGTGTCCGACGCAGCGTCTCCCGCCACCGAAGCAGCAGCGCCGGCCGACGGGCCAGCAGTGGACCTCCCATCGGCGCGCGTCATGCCGAAGCCGAAAACCAGCTCTACAAGGTGCAAATCCATCAGTACTAGTACTCGGAACGGAGATAGCAGAGCACAGGCAACAAACATGCTTGATACGAGGTCAGGGGCACCTACCTCGTTCTCAAACACCAGCCGATCGACAAGGGCGACCAGACGTCCCAATGGAGAAACCTACAAGGCAGATGGGAAGATCCCACTGCCCAAGCTCTTCACTGCAGGGGAAACGAACTCAGGTTCTGTGGGGGAGAAGGAACCTCTGTGCTGGGCACACAGCAGAAGGGAGCTAAGTATCGGCCAGCTGGGGCGAGCGCTCCCAAAAATGAGATGGAATTTTTTTCTTTTTTTGGTTCATTTAGTACACACGTCCCGTCACTGATCAGACAGTAAGCAAGGTCGCTGGGAAGAAATTTACTCCACCGCCTGCCACAAAAGTAGCCGCGCATGCAGTACTGGGTGCGGCACAATATCAGCCGCACACGTACACATCACCGGTGAAGGTCTCCATTTGCTTATCGAAGCAGCACCGGTGAGGGATGGTTATCTTATACATGGTGTATCCTATCCCAAGAATCGTGCACACATTTGACAGGAGATCATCGCACGCCGGCACACGAGGGTAAGGTATTTCTATATCCCCGCCCTCTATCCCAAGGATACTACCAACAAGCGCATCGTCGAAGGGGACGAAAGATCCGTCACCCACAACAATGCCCCTGTTGGCCGAATCCACGCGCATGACTATCCAGAATGCGTAACGATGATTCACCGGAGAAACGGCGGCAAGATACAACATACCACCAAACCCCATGTCCACAACGAGCTGGCGCTGCTCCGGCGTGAACTTCCTCACCACTTCTCCTAAAATGTTCAGCTTCATGTTCATCTCGATCTTCCATGGGCGGGAGGTCGGTGCTCCAGTCTCCACGCTCGCGGAGTCGCTCACTGTGTCCGACGCAGTGTCTCCCGCCACCGAAGCAGCAGCGCCGGCCGACGGGCCAGCAGCGGACCTCCCATCGGCACGCGACATGCCGAAGCCGAAAACCAGCTCTACAAGGTGCAAATCCATCAGTACTAGTACTCGGAACGGAGATAGCAGAGCGCTGGCAACAAACATGCTTGATACGAGGTCAGGGGCACCTACCTCGTTCTCAAACACCAGCCGATCGACAAGGGCGACCAGACGTCCCAATGGAGAAACCTACAAGGCAGATGGGAAGATCCCACTGCCCAAGCTCTTCACTGCAGGGGAAACGAACTCAGGTTCTGTGGGGGAGAAGGAACCTCTGTGTTGGGCACACAGCAGAAGGGAGCTAAGTATCGGCCAGCTGGGGCGAGCGCTCCCAAAAATGAGATGGAATTTTTTTCTTTTTTTGGTTCATTTAGTACACACGTCCCGTCACTGATCAGACAGAAAGCAAGGTCGATGGGAAGAAATTTACTCCACCACCTGCCACAAAAGTAGCCGCGCATGCAGTACTGGGTGCAGTACTGGGTGCGGCACAATATCAGCCGCACACGTACACATTGCGCATCAAAATGGACGTTGATCCACCCCGGCTTGTCTATGTAGGGAGATAACACGGGTCGAAGTTAGACCCGGGTGTAGATGAACACACTGAAACGGCTGTCACTCCTACGTAGGGGTCAAGTAGGATGGCGCGCTAGTCCTGCTCTCCTTCGCTCAAATTATGTCTTTAGGCCCTACGCGCCCAGGTTCATGATTATGACGCTCTGCAGCGAATATTGAATACAGCACCCAAAGATTTTCCCAGGTTTATTTTTGCAGTGCTCTCATGCAATCGACGGCACCCAAAGATTTCCGTCAAAGGGTTAACTACGGAGTTCAAACCGCTACATTAGATCGCGTTGAGTTACAAATCGCCAATTACCGTATATTTTTCATCAGTGCGAACTGCCTACTTGTACACCTGACAGGGGTCGTCACATGATCGCCATGTCAGTACTACCATGAAGTAGTGCTAATGGGGCGGACGGTGCCGCCAGTTTTGCTATAAGCGAGTTCTAGATCCACACAAGTAGGTGATTTTCTAGATCCACGCCTTTTGCTGCAGCAAAGCCGTCTGGCAATGTTTCGTTAATGTTGAGCATCGGCGCAACGCTCACAGTTGGAGCAACGGAGTTTTTTTTTTTTTGAACATAAACGGAGAAATTTACTCCGTTCCAAAAATGCTCACAAGCAACGCAGGAACGGCGGGAAAAATTATTCCCGCACTGAAATTTTCAAACTACCAACTCCCACCGTTTAAGCCCACATGCTACCCCATCAGCCTGGCTGTTTGGCGGCGAAACGCAGGGAGGATCCGAGCGGGCCGCTTATTTAATTCCTTTAGCAGGGAATTCTCAGATGCTAGTTTAAAAAAAAATTGATTGGCCCTATTTTGTTTCCCCCACACCCCATACCCAAGACAAGTACTGCAGCAGCAGGTCTCCACTATCCCAATTCGAAATTCGAAAACGCAGATCTAATGGATCTAGTCCACTGCAGAGAAGAGCCCAAAAAGTCAAGTTTACTTAATATCGAAACGATGGCCTGGCAAAACCCCTGACGCACGGGGCTAGGCCTGTTAGACCCCTACACACCTTCACCTACGAAGAGAACCAGGCCACGTTTTGGTACGGCCCACGCATCTCTCCATTATTCAAACGGTTTGTTCCCGCTCAATGCATCTTGTGACAAGGATGGAATTATCATGAACGACCAGATCATCCCGAACTGCCCCGCACGTGCCACACGAACAAAACTGCAACGAAACCTAGCGTGTCAAATTGTGCAAACCACATCAGCACGGACAGAAGACAGGGGCGAATCTAGAAATTTTTGGCGATGGGGTCGGCTACTAAAGGTTAAGCAAATCAAACCAATATAATTGAGTATTATACAAACCCATTTCGTACCACAATATATCACTAAACAAGATATAAGTAACAAAAGTGTTCAACCATATAATATTACATTAATAAAGGCAAGATATTCCATTTAAATTATGTGCAAAACTAAAGTCGCAACTAAAAATGAATTATTCGGAACATGTTATATTCATAATATTTTGCTTGTATAATGAAAGGCGGTAGAAGTATTGATAATAGAAACATGTGATCGAACTCGCTCGCATTTTACAATTTCCCTCGATTTTCACTTTTTTAAAATCGATTAATCACGTTGACCTTAGTATCTTTTATCGCAAGCTCTTCTTCCTATCTAATCAGATGGCAAACGACTGACTTTTCCTTAAAAACGATCCATGACCTAAAAAATCAGCGAAAAAATTGGAAATTTAGAATTTGGTGTGGATCGTTTGATTATTAAAGGGGAAGTGACTTTGGTGTGGATCGTTTGATTATTAAAGGGGGAAGTAAATGCAACTAGATGTATGGGAGTTTTAGACTAGAAATGAGAATTTACTTGAGAAATACGCATTGCCTGGATTCTTCTATTTATCGGTTGTTGTCGTTGCCACCGTCCTCCGGCAGCCGCCTCCCATCTGCGTCGGCACGGCGTCAAACCAATTTGTTGGCTGCTGGCTGCCGCTGGACGGTGAGAGGCCAAGAAATGGGAGGAGAAAATTAGGGTTCCTGGCGGTGCCGTCGTACGTCGTGGCGAATGGAGCAATGTTCATGTACGTGAGACAATGTTTGCTCGATTTTTGCGGCCAGTTTTTACATCACGTACGAGCGAGGCTGTACATGGGCCAATCTACCGAATTGTTTTTCTGAAGCCCATCGCCTTGTGCTGTTGTGCAGCTAGATTTTGATGGGATCAGACAAAAGTTTTGGGATGGGTTCAGAATCGAAATTTCGACTAGCTTGTTTGGACTTGCCCGAGATTTCATTGGTGTCAGCTGTACCCAATCAATGTACGGCGGCTCCGCCCCTGACAGAAGATTTAACGGTTAACCAGCAGGTCACAAAACGGATGACATTACAGAAAATTGTGCAAACAATTTACCAAGAAATCAATGAGAAAAACATACATCATGCATAACAATTACAACACAGCTGGAATAATTTGTCCAATGAGATATTGAACTAGTGCATTTTCTGAAACACTCAAAGTTTTTGCAATAACAATTGCAATAACAATTACTACCATCAAGAAGTCACACGTTTCATATATGAAACGGAACCGCTATGTGTCCACTGCATCTACGTGTACATTGACGGTTCCGCTAAGGGATGCAAGAGGAGTGGAACAACTCGTCTTCTTGTGTCCTGGCAATCCGCAGTTGCTACAACGCGGCTCTTCTCGGGTGTCTTTGCTGTGTCGCCCCTTTTTGGGCAGGTGGTCCTCTTGTGCCCTTTGCCTCTACAAATTGTGCAAAACCTTGAACGCTTGTCCGACACCTCATATCCAGGCTTATCACGGGCCGTTGTTGGCCTCCCTCTTTCTTTCTTCTTATCAGGCGCTCCAATGTTCGATACCAGCTGTTCTGAATGTTCACACGAATCAGCTATCTCATACTCTCCCATATGCTGGACCTTCATACCATCGGGCACAACAAGCAACATCTTCCCCTTCACTGACTTTCTAGTGGGATCATCATCCATATCTTTCTTCTCCCTCTCAGCTAGCCCCATGCCATCTTTCTTTGTTGCCAAGATTGCGAGCTCTGCACTTCCTGCTCCTAGTATATCCATCGCCTATCAAATGCAACAATATTGCTGTCTCCAAGCTGAACAAACTCCAAAGCCCTTAAGTACAGGGTGGAATGTCTGAAAGTCGATGAAACCCTGGGCCCCCTATCCTTCTGGTAGTGCAAGAGATGTTCCGGCAGGTTGTCGCGTGCATCAACTGTCCATCGCTTCAGTATGTGATAGGCAGGAATTTTCTCTACATTTTGGTGGATCATTACCTGCGATTGGAAGAAAATGTACCATATTAAAAAAGGTGACCATGAAGCTGTAACTCACCATGGCAACATTAAACCCGAACACTCGCCGTGTCAACATTCGAAATCAAAAAATTCTTCATATAAACGACTACACGCACCTTTATTATGTGGCAGCATACCATCCCCATGTGTTCAAACAGCCCACACTCGCATATATACTTGCCTCCATCATCACTCACGTCTATATGATACACTGATCTGAGCCAGCTTTCTCTGTTTTCCGCATTGACGTGTCGAGCAATGTACCTCCTACCTGGTAAAACTACCTCGGCCATGTATCTTCCTGATCTGTACAGAAAACTTCCAAACATCTCGAACATTGTCCTCGTGTAGATCTGGCTAGCATGCTCTTCTAGGGGGATGTTATACTTTAGCACCACGCCACCCTGGAAATGCAATAAATATGGGAGATGTGCATCAGGTCGTCACACCACACGCCGAAGATTTCCATTACACTCAAACATAAAAATGCCACACATCCAATTACAGACAGCAAATACACAAGGAAATAAGCTTACCAGCCTTGTACGCTTCTCTTGGAACCCTTCCTCGTTCTCCCTGTCAAATTGGATTTTGGCATATTGTTTCACAAAAAGGTTCATTGAACATCCGGGAGGGATGTATCCCTTCAGCAAGTGGTTTGCACTTTCACTTCGCTGTGTGCTAGTCATCTTTGCACAGAATTTGCCGCTGAAGAAAGGTTTTGCCCATTTATGCCTAACCTCGTAAATTTGTGCCAGGAATGCATTGTTCTTCAACTTGTACTTTTCAAGTAGGATACTCCAAGCACTTTCGAACTCATCAATAGTTAGCATGTCATTCACAACCTTGTAGAACTCCCCTCGAAAATCACTTTTTTTGGTGAAGTGAGTTCCCAATATCTCCTTGGCCTTCCGGAGTACATGCCACTTGCACCACCTGTGGGTCGTGTCTGGCATAACTTTGCTTATTGCAACTTCCATGGCGTGTGCTTGATCTGCACACAAAACACACACTTCATGTCAGCACGGAACGCACGCACATGTAACCAATTTAATATTTACATTTTCGTTCGTGTTTGATACTACTGCTAATAAGTGTAATGCAAACTGTGACAAAAAAGGAGATCATGTCCCAGCTGTGCGTACCAGTTAATATAGTTTTTGGGTGCCTGCCGCCCATCATCTTGATGAATTCAGTAAAAACCCACACAAAGCTGTCGATCTTCTCCTCACGCATCAGGACACCGCCAAGAATTATGCTCTGGAAATGATTATTCACACCAACGAACAGCCCAAATGGCATGTCATACAAATTTGTTCTGTAAGTGGTGTCAAATGTTATGACATCGCCGAAATTATGGTACTGCAGTTTACTCCTTCCATTTGACCACAGCACAGTCTTTATCTTGCTCTCCTTGTCCACTTCAACGACGTAAGAGAATTCCGGGTCGGTTGAACCCATTTCAGAGAATACATCCAATGTCTTCCTTACATCATCATCTGCCTGTTCTCGGCTGATTTTACCGCAAACATTGCGCAAGCACCTTTTTGTGAAAGGAACATTTTCCATCCTACCAAACAGACTCCCAATGATGCTGTACACTTTGCTCAGATTAACATTGTTCTCCCGCAACTGCTTCACCAAATCTCTTGTGCACTTATCTATATGTTTGTGAGATGGCCAATGTACTTTCTCTGCACAAGTGCGCAACAATTCATGGTTGTGCAGCACGC
Source organism: Poa pratensis (assembly GCA_947311845.1). NCBI lineage: Eukaryota > Viridiplantae > Streptophyta > Magnoliopsida > Poales > Poaceae > Poa > Poa pratensis. The sequence continues at coordinate 61,243,404 of CAMZMU010000020.1, read as the reverse complement.
GATGCTCACATACAAACCAGCCATAGTCGTCGGTTCGGAGAGTCGCAGCATTGCTGGGCACTCAGTCCTAACAGAAGCACTGTTCTCTCTGACGGGTTTGCCCTGTTAAAGAAGGAAATACTTATCAGTTGAATTCTATTGCCCCCATGGCGAAGAAAACGCAATGCTTAACATGGAACGCTGGATTACTAACAGTAAACCACTCACCGAACATCCGCACACGATCTCTTGCATGCATTTTGTCCACTGGCGTTCTGCCGACTACGGCCATATCTTATTCCAAAACCAAATTCCCACGAGTAAAGGTTGTAGAACTCATATGCCTCTGCAAGTGAATCAAAAACAGTTCCCATGGCCGGATCAACAACCACTTCGCTCTTCCTTGTCGCGAATCCACGGAACGCCGCCTCCAAGGCAGGGACCCTGTCAATGGAGTGAGGTCTCTCGTCTGGTATCGATGGCAGCCTGGACCTGCAAACAAGATACAGCCATTGTGAAAAATGTTTACAAATTCAACTTCGTGTCTAGTAAATGTACTAGGATTGACCAACGAAAAATGAAAAAGAATAAAACACCGGGCAGGCAGCATGACACCAGCAGAAAAAAGAACCAGACGTTACGCAGATATGCAAGTGAACACGTTTTGTCACGATGATAAACAGTACTTTCAGCGAGGTATAAGCACAATGATGGAGGAGGAGGAGGGGTGGGAGGGGAGCAGCGGTTTAATGAGCAGAAACCATATAAGATTTTTCATCAAGCAGACTGCTAGTCTTCTAGGCAAAGTATGTGGGGATGAACATGAGAGTCCACAGCTACGTACCTGCGCTTCCAACCGCGTTGGCCTGTGCACGACCCTTCTCCGGCCAGTGTCATTTGAAGAGCTGAGCGGGTACCCCCGGGCACTGAGCTGCTGGTATAAACGGCCGGCGATTCTGTACCACCATCGATAAAGCTCGGGCCGCCCACTTCGTCTCCCACGCTTGCGAATTCTTCGGGTGAACTATGGGCGGCCGTGCTCATGGCAACCTCCTCAACATGCCCACCCGACAGGAGTTCCGAACCCTGAACACCACGGCTGGATGTGGGGTGGCTAGATCTCGCCCAGGTGTCCGCTCGATCTGAACAAATGCTTGCACCTAACCTAGCATCCGAGCTCGTTAGGCCAGACCCGTCGAGGCTGGCGGATCCAACGCTGCTGTTCTCCTCCCTGCAGACTGTACTTCCGGCGGCGTTGTATCGGCGTAGCTCGCTGCCTCCATCCCCATCTCCGGCATCGCCGCCAACCGACGCAGAGATTGACAAATCCGTGCTACCATCGCCCGACGCGGAGCACACAGATGATCCCGCGATACCACTGCTCGGCGTTGGTGATATGGAGACACCGATGTCAGTCATTCCGGCGTGCAATCCCTGGCGGCGGAGCAAGATATGAGTGACATTCCGAGCTGGGCTCGGTTGATCCACAACAGAAAACAAAGGGGATTCCCCCAATATGGGAAAAAATTGTTACTGAAGGGTGGGAGACAAGAACTCACATGTCGGTTTCCATCCTGTATCCAGATGCAGACTCGCCGCTGGGATCCGTCGTCGCTGGAGCCGGTAATGGAGATGCCGGCGAGGATCTGTATAGACGGGGACAAGTCTTTCGATGGGATGGCCGATCTGCAATGGAATGGGGAAAAAAGATACCTAGGACCTTTGGCCCAGCTGTTTGACTTGTCTTCTGTTGCCACACGCGTCGTGTATGGCCCGCTTAGCAATGAAGTCCAGCTAACCTGTGCGCGCGGAGAAGTTTTGATTTCCAGTTTTACTTTTTTACAACGTCTGCCCATCCCCGGCCGTGTATTTCCCAAAACGTACGCGACTTAAGCCATTTCAATGAATAAGGAGCTCAGATCCCCACGAAACATTCAATGGATGGATAGCCAGTATCACATGGCACCGTGTTTCATATATCCACTTTCCTTTGAGGTATTCCCTGTCTAGCAGTAGTATTGGGTCGTGCAGCGATAGTACTCTCCTCCTAGGAGCACTACTACCACTGGACGCCTCGCACACTCCAGCTCTCAGTAGTACCATGGTTCAACCGGCTCGTCTAGGGAGCGATACTACCAGCGGTAGTACCAAAACTAGTACCGCTGGGGGATCTCTCTCTGTAATACCTAGGGTACCCAAGTGGTACCGGTACAGTACTACCACCGATTTAATCGATTAATCTGAGAAGGTGTGCAGCGGCAGCAGTACCATGACCGGTTCCGGTAGTACCGCTCCTGGAGTTTTGTGGTACCACTACAGGTAGTGTTGCTGGACTCCAGTGAGTGGTACACTAAGTACCGTTGGGATATCAACCATCGGTAGTAATGCTCTGCAGTTTCTTGCACAATAGCGGACACAACTTGAGGACACTAAGTGGCCTTCTTCCCCAAGGAGAAGACCATGACTTCACACTCTCTCGTCTCTCTACACCATTGTTAAGAGCTTATTTGCAAGGATCTTCCACTCCCTTATGCCAAACACCTCGATTCTTTGAGGAGTGAAAGAGGAGACCTAGATCTACACGTGCACCGAAGGAATTTTGAATCCCCTCTCCAATCCTAGTGGATCTTGTTACCTCTTCGGTTCATTGGAACCTTAGACGGAAATTGTCATCCGCGAAGCTTTGGGAGCTCGTGGATTTTTTTGAGCCTCCAATTAAGTTTTGGAGTGTGACTCAACCTTGTTTGTAAAGGTTGGTTGCCGACCTCAAAGGCAACATATAGTGACTCGTGGCACTCCGCATTGGTGGGGGCACGAAGGAGATACATTGTGTCATTTACGGCTATTCGGGATCACTTGTGACTCTGCACCGCTCTAACAAAGACTACTTCCAATGGTAAGTGATCTTGGGGATAAATCTCCATGTCATATCTCTTAGCCTACTTTATTTAATCGTTGCTTAGTATCACTTGCTTAGTTATCTTTGATTTTATAGCTCTATAGATTATACAAATAGGTACCAATAAAGCTTTCGAAACACACTGTCAGAGAAGATCTTCCACTTAAGGAAGAAGAAGCTTGGAGGAACAAGAAATCCGAGCGCATGTGGCCTCCGTAGCCCGAGGTAACTCCATTTCCGGCGCATCGCAAACCGGAGTTCAGGATCTCCGCACCTTGAGCGGCTCCTAGAGCGCGGCGCCAACCCACCTTCCCGCAGCACCAGAGCAACAAGAAAACCAGGCTCGCCTTCATGTTCAACCCCCTCGCCAAGAGAGAATCGAGGACGCTGATGGATCCTGGGATCTTGGAGAAGTTGGCCACCGCCGAGCTTATTTAGGTAGGCATCGCCGGATGCTTGAAGCTTCACCTTCTACCAGGCGTCCTGCAGAGGCAAGCCTGAGATCCAGGCCACCGCTCGAAGACGACATGGACTAGCATGTAGGAACAACATGGCAGCAGTCAACCACACGTGCGTAAAACAAACTCATAGACATACCTAGCTACAAAGGAAGACCGGCAACCTCACCTCTCCTCGCTCAGGCGACGAAACACCGGATGAGAAAGGGGTAGGCCCTAGGGCAGCAGAGGCGACTCTCAACGAGGTGAGGCGAGAGAGAAGAGGAGAGGAGAGGAAAGAAAGGTTTACTAGGAGGGAAGTGAGGTAGTTGATATGTTAAACTACTTTTTCCTTTCTAGGGTATCTTAGAGCATCTCCACGGCGCGCCCAATAGAGCGTCCGACAGTGTGCCGGACATGCTTGCGGTTGGCAGGCATGTCTGCTAGGGTTTTGGAGATGAGAGGTGAAGTATTGTATGGAGAGGAGAGACAGCGGGTGACGTTTTAAACCCAACGGGGAGCAGGAGGCTGGAGAGGAGAGACTCGGGGTGACATTTTAAAACCGAAGGGGAGCAGAGGAGACTTGCGCCGCATTTAACGCCACCACCGGCTTGTCTGCCACACGAATTGACGCCGATGACGCGTGGGCACCACCGCCTGGCATTCCAGTACTACGCTCGTGCGTCGTGCCCGCCTGCTGGGAGCCGCTGCGTCATTAAAATGGGCGATGTCGTGCCGCATGACGCGATGACGCATGGGGCACCACCGCCTGTCATTCCAATGCTACGCTTGTCACGTCGTGCCCGCTGATACGTCCATTTGCATCACTATTTTATAGCATAATTTACTGTTATTCAATGATATATTTCATATTAAGAGGAGTTACTTATGTTATTTTGTCTTATTTTGCATGTTTGATGATCATTGGATAATTAACTGCCGGAGTCAGATTTCAGCTGGAAAAAGCAACGTCAAGGCACTATATTTCTGGAGCACTAAAAATATTTCCGAGAAGACAGATGTTCCTATTTTATCAGAAGATGGACTAAGCCAAAAGGGGAGGCTGAGATGGGCCAGGAGGGGCCCACACCACCCCTGGGCGCGGGGCCCACCTTGGCCGCGCCCTGGCCAGGTGTGGTGCCCCTGGCCCACCTCAGGCGCTCCCCCTTCGCGTACTTCATCCCCCAGAAACCCTAAGACACGGGGAGTCCGTGAGAAAATATTCCGCCGCCTCCACGAGGCGGAAACACAGAGAGAGAAAAAGCTCTCCGGCAGGGAGAAATCTGCCGGGGAAATTCCTTCCCGGAGGGGGGAGATCATCGCCATCCTCATCGTCATCGCTGGACTTCATCGGGATCATCATCATCATCTCCACCGCCATCACCACCATCACCGCTGCACCATCTCGTTCCGCTGTAACATCTAGGGCTATACTTTGTTTAGTTCATAGGGGAAACTCTCCCGGTGTTAATTACTCCTTGTGGTTGATGCTATTGAGTTTTATCGGTGAATTAAAGTATATGTTCAGATCGTTATCCATCATTATATCACCTCTGATCATGATCCATATGATGTCTCGTGAGTAGTTCGATTAGTTCTTGAGGACATGGGAGAAGTCACGCTGTTAGTAGTGGAATTATGTTGAGTAATATTTAATGGTTTGATATTTAAGTTGTGGTGCTATTCTTCTAGTGGTGTCGTGTGAACGTCGACTACATGACACTTCACCTTTATGGGCCTAGAGGATGCATTGTGTATTTGGTTGCTAATTGTGGGGTTGCCGGAGTGACAGAAACCTAAACCCCCGTTAGTATACCGGTGCACAAGGGAGCGTAGGATCTCAGAGTTTAAGGCTGTGGTTAGATTTATCTTAATTACTTTCTTGTAACTGCGGATGCTTGCAAGAGGTATAATCACAAGTATGTATTAGTCCAAGTAAGGGCGGTGCATTAGCATAGGTTCACCCACACAACACTTATCAAAACAATAAAGATTAATCAACTATGTGAAGCGAAAGCACTTGACTAGAATCCCGTGTGTCCTCAAGAACATTTTGTCATCATAAGTAAACCAACCGGCTTGTCCTTTGCTCTAAAAAGGATTGGGCCACTTGCTGCAATTATTATTACTGTCTTTTACTTACTCGCATTTTATTTACCTGCTATATCAAAAACCCCTAAAAACTTGTCTGCTAGCATTTACAGTGAAACCTTTACCGAAACTCCTTGTCAGCACCTTCTGCTCCTCGTTGGGTTCGACACTCTTATTTATCGAAAGTACTACGATACACCCCCTATACTTGTGGGTCATCAAGACTATTTTCTGGCGCCGTTGCCGGGGAGTTGCGCTAGTGGAATTGGTAAGGAAACTTTTACTGTAGGTGCTATTTTTATTTCTGCTTGCTACTTTTTTTATCATGGAGAGATCTCCATTTGAATCCCTGTTTGGAAATACTACTACCACTGCTAGGTAGTAGAAGAGGAACCACCTGATCAAGTAATTCCATTTAAAATACCTATGAAAATTGTTGAACGAGTTACGAATAACCGCTATGCAGGAGATGGAACTGTCCCTCCTGGGGATCATTTGCTATTTATTCATGAATTATGCGAGTTGTTCAAGTGTGCAGGTATTTCAATGGAAGAGGTCAAGAAGAAATTGTTTTCTATATCGTTGACTGGTAAAGCTGCAAAATGGTATAGGATGCTGAAAAATGGGCGTTCTATTGGCTGGGAGGAGATTGTGCCTCTCTTTTATTCTAAATTTTATCCTCCTAGTGAAATTCATCAAGATCGGAATCATATATATAATTTTTGGCCTCATGATGGAGAAAGTATTGCCCAAGCGTGGGGGAGATTGAAATCATTAATGCTCAAATGCCCCATTCATGAGCTTCCTGGTAATGTGTTATTGATAACTTCTATGCAAGGCTTTCTCTTCAAGATAAAACTCTATTGGATACCTCTTGTGCTGGATCATTTACGCGTAATAAAGAGGAAGTTAAATGGGACCTTCTTGATCGGATTGAGGAAAATACTGAAGGATGGGAGAACGACAAAGGTAGAGAATCAGGTATAAAGCATGATTACGAATGCATTAAAACTTTTATGAATACTGATAATTTTCGTAATCTCTATGATATGTATGGTCTTGATTCTCAAGTTATTGCAAACTGTTACAAGGCTTTTGCCTCTTATCTTGATGTTCCTAAAGAAAGTTGCAATAAGTATCATTTGCCTTACAAAGATAATACTAATTCTGCCAATATTAAAAACATTGAAGTTCATACAGTTGATCGTATCTTGCCAGAACCTTATATTGAGAAACCACCTTTTCCTGTTAAAATTAGGGAACATTCTATCATAGCTAGTGTGGTTAATAAAAGTGCAAAGAAAGCTTTAGAACCTGCTGAACAAATAGCGGTGAACCCACAATAGCAATAGTAAAGGATTTGGTAACTGAAAATGTAGAAGGAGGACATATTATCTTTTGTGAAGATGCCTCTAATATTGTTTCACATCCAGTAGAGCTAGGAAAACAAGTGTTCCTGTGCTTTCAGTCAAAATAGGAGAACATTGCTATTATGGTTTATGTGATATTGGTGCAAGTTCTAGTGCTATTCCTTTTGATCTTTATAAAGAAATTATGCATGAAATTGGTCCTTGCGAACTTGAGGAGATTGATGTGGTTATTCAGCTTGCTAATAGAGAAACTATCTCCCAATTGGTATTGTGAGAGATGTTGAAGTTTTATGTGGTAAGACTAAATACCCTGCTGATTTTCTAGTACTTGGTTCTGTTGCTAGTAAAGCTTGTCCCATTATTTTTGGTAGGCCTTTCTTGAATACATGTGGTGCATTATAGATTGTAAGAAAGAGAAAATTTACACTAAATTTAATGGAGAATCTTATGAGTTTAATTTCTCTAAGTTTGGTAAACAACTTTATGAAACTGAATTACCTAATGAGAATTTTCAAGTTGAACAACTTGCTTCTATTGCTGTTGCTCCTAACAATGCCTTGCAGCAATTCATGGAGGAACACGAAAGTGAAGTATTTATGGAGGAGAGGAATGAGATTGACAATGCCTTTCTTCGTCAACCACCAATACTTAAGCATAATTTGCCTGTGGAAGATTTGGGTACCTCAGCGCCTCCTAAGGAAGATCCTGTCTTCGATTTAAAACCGTTACCTGATAATCTTAAGTATGTTTATCTTGATGAAAGGAAAGTATATCCTGCTATTATTAGTTCTAAACTTTCAGGTAATGAAGAAGCAAGGTTATTAGAAGTACTAAAGAAACATCGAGGAGCTATGGGATACACTTTGGATGATTTAAAGGGGATTTCTCCTACTATATGTCAACATGCCATCAACATTGAACCCGATGCAAAACCTGTTGTTGAGCATCAGCGTCGCTTGATCCCTAAGATGAAAGAAGTGGTAAGAAATGAGGTATTAAAACTTCTTGATGCTGGTATAATTTATCCTATTGCTGATAGTAGATGGGTAAGTCCTGTGCATTGTGTCCCTAAGAAAGGAGGAGTTACTGTTGTACCAAATGAAAATGATGAACTTATTCCTCAAAGAGTAGTAGTTGGGATATAGGATGTGCATTGATTTTAGAAAGGTCAATAAAGTAACTAAGAAAGATCATTATCCTTTGCCTTTTATTGATCAAATGTTAGAAAGGTTGTCTAAGAAAACCATTTTTGTTTCCTTGATGGTTATTCTGGATTCTCACAAATTGCTGTTAAAGCACAAGATCAAGAGAAAACAACTTTTACTTGTCCTTATGGAACTTATGCTTATAGACGTATGCCTTTTGGTTTGTGTAATGCTCCTGCTACGTTCCAAAGATGCATGTCTGCTATTTTTCATGGTTTTTGTGAAGAAATTGTGGAAGTATTCATGGACGATTTTTCCGTCTACGGAACTTCCTTTGATAATTGCTTGCACAATCTTGATAAAGTTTTGCAGAGATGTGAGGAGACAAATCTTGTTCTTAATTGGGAGAAATGTCATTTCATGGTTAATGAAGGAATTGTCCTAGGGCACAAAATTTCTGAAAGAGGTATTGAAGTGGACAGAGCTAAAGTTGAAGCAATCGAGAAAATGCCCTGTCCAAGGGATGTGAAAGGTATCCGTAGTATTCTCGGTCATGCCGGTTTTTATAGGAGGTTTATTAAAGATTTCTCTAAAATTTCAAAACCCCTCACTAATCTTCTTCAAAAAGATGTACCTTTTGTTTTTGATGATGATTGCAAGGAAGCTTTTGAAACTCTAAAAAAGGCTTTAATCACAGCTCCTGTTGTTCAACCTCCTGATTGGACTTTACCTTTTGAAATAATGTGTGATGCTAGTGATTTTGCTGTAGGAGCTGTTCTTGGACAGCGGGTAGACAAGAAGTTAAATGTTATATT